>JAUIMM010000114.1:735000-1335000 GCA_031769625.1 Taudactylus pleione | reverse complement strand
GGTCCGGATCTGGATAAGATTGTGGCCACGCTGGCGGCAGCCAAATCTGCCTGTCTCCCGTCGGCCGCTGCTCCTTCTGGTTCGGGACCATCGTCCTTTCGGTCATCTAGGGCCCAGGGCAGGCCCAAACCACAGTCGTTTCCTCGACAGGCTGGCCCTAAGAAATCGGTCAAGCCCCGGAAGCAGGCATGGAGTACCAGACGTCCGGCCCCCAAGCCAGATGACAAGCCTGCGGCCTGACGGTCCGGGCCTCCCTTTGGGGGATCCCAGGGTGGGAGGCCGCCTGCTACAGTTCGCCCAGTGTTGGTCGACCACTACGACAGACACTTGGGTTCTGGAGGTGGTTTCCCACGGATACGCCCTCTCCTTCCGGCACAGACCCCCGGCTCGCTTCTTCACCACGGGTCTCCCATCAGACCGGAACAAGGCTACGGAGCTGCGGAAGGTATTGCACACTATGCTCCAGGCTGGAGTTATAGTGGCGGTTCCATTCTCCCAGAGGGGCCAGGGTTTCTATTCAAATCTATTTTTGGTACAGAAACCCAATGGGTCATATCGTCCGATTCTCAACCTCAAAGCACTCAACAAGTCTTTGCGGGTCCCGAAGTTTCGGATGGAGACCCTACGGTCCATCATTCTGGCGCTGGAACCTGGGGACTACTTGGTGTCATTGGACATACAGGACGCTTACCTGCATGTCCCTATTCTTTGGCGCCATCAACAGTTCCTCAGGTTTGCAATCAGCAGCGACCACTTCCAGTTTCGGGCGTTACCTTTTGGCCTGGCAACAGCACCACGTGTTTTCACCAAGGTGATGGCGGTCATGGCGGCTTCTCTGCGGCTGCAGGGAGTCCGCATGTTGCCGTATTTGGACGACCTGTTATTGGTGGCAGGATCTCCAGAGCTCCTGTTACGCCACTTGGACCTGACCATTGCACTGCTGCAACGGCACGGCTGGCTAATCAACTGGCAGAAGTCCACTCTAATCCCGTCTCGGAGGATTCTGCATCTTGGAGCCTTATTGGACTCGGGACAGCAAAGGATCTTCGTGACGGAGGACAAGATCTCTGCTTTACAGTCAAGGGTGCGCAGTTGTCTGCACAGCCGCCGGGTGTCCTTACACTCGGCGATGAGGTTACTGGGCTCCATGGTGTCGGTGTTCAACATGGTGGAATACGCCCAGTTTCACTCCAGACCTCTGCAGCACCTGATCCTGTCCAAGTGGAACGGGCTGACTCAGTCTCTGAAGTCCCAGACGATTGTGCTCACTCAGGAGGTTCGCCTGTCCCTTACGTGGTGGTTACAGACGACCCACCTCAACAAGGGACGTCCGTTCTGGGTTCCAAATTGGGTCCTGTTGACAACGGACGCCAGTCTTCGGGGCTGGGGAGCAGTTTCGGGTCCACACTGGTTCCAGGGCAGGTGGACGCCGACAGAAGCTGAGCTTCCAATAAATATCTTGGAACTCCGTGCGGTCTTCAATGCTCTCCAGCAGGCACAGCGGTTTCTCCAGGGTCGCCCGGTGCAGGTCCAGTCGGACAATGCTACCACCGTGGCCTACATAAACAGGCAAGGAGGAACTCGCAGTCGGGCGGCTCTCGTAGAGGTCTCTCGGATCCTGGTTTGGGCGGAGCGCAATCTTCCGGCCATATCAGCGGTCTTCATCCCGGGAGTGCTCAATTGGGAGGCGGACTTTCTAAGTCGCCAGGACGTTCATCCGGGGGAATGGTCCCTGCACCCGGACGTTTTTCAACTACTGGTGGACAGGTGGGGTCTTCCAGAAATCGACCTCATGGCGTCCCGGCACAACAACAAGTTGCCGGTGTACGGGTCTCGCACAAGAGACGAAGGGGCGTCTCTGGTGGATGCTCTGTCCGTCCGGTGGACGTTCCGGTTCGCATACCTGTTCCCTCCGGTCTCCCTTCTTCCACGGGTAATCCGGAAATTCAAACAGGAAGGAGGGACGCTCCTGTTGATAGCTCCCGCGTGGCCCAGACGGCACTGGTTCTCAGACCTTCAGGGTCTGTCCGTGGACATTCCTCTGCGGTTGCCGCTACGACCGGACCTTCTGTCTCAGGGTCCTTGCCTTCACCCGGACCTGACTCGGCTGTCTTTGACGGCGTGGCTGTTGAGACGGCCATGCTGAGGTCCCGGGGGTTTTCCAGCTCTGTGGTGCGTACCATGTTACGAGCTCGGAAACCGTCTTCCGCGAGGATATACCATCGCGTGTGGCATACGTTCTTCCAGTGGTGTCGACCGAGAGGTTATGCACCGCGGGAGTTTCGTCTGTCTCGGATTCTCGCCTTCCTGCAAGCGGGACTAGATCATGGGCTTCGCCTTGCTTCTTTGAAGGTACAGGTTTCGGCCCTATCTGTCTGGTTTCACCGTAGGATTGCTACAATCCCGGATGTGCGCACCTTTATGCAGGGTGTTCTCCGCATTCAGCCGCCCTTTGTTCCACCTGTGGCGCCTTGGGATTTGGCTGTGGTCCTGAGGGCTCTCCAAGGACCGCCGTTTGAACCACTGGGCTCAGTGGATCTTAAATGGCTAACAGCTAAGACTGTTTTCCTTCTGGCCATTGCTTCGGCCAGACGTGTTTCTGAGTTAGGGGCTCTTTCTTGTAGACCCCCTTTCTTGGTTTTTTATGGGAACAGGGCAGTGCTCCGCACTCGGCCCGAGTTTCTTCCCAAAGTTGTTTCCCAGTTTCATATTAACGAGGAAATAGTTGTTCCGGCCTTTAACTCACCGGGTCTTTCCGTGGGTGAGGCCTCTTTGGATGTTGTGCGGGCCTTAAGGACTTATGTTGACCGCACTTCTTCGTTTAGGAAGTCGGACGCTTTGTTTGTCCTCTTTGGCTTCCGTAAAAAGGGTTGGCCTGCTTCAAAGCAAACTTTGGCAGCCTGGATCCGTATGGCTATTTCTGAAGCTTATCTTCATGAAGGCCTACCGGTCCCTCCTTCTCTGAAGGCTCATTCCACTAGGTCTGTGGGTCCTTCGTGGGCAGCTCGACGTGGTGCCTCGGCAGTTCAGATCTGCAAGGCTGCTACGTGGTCTTCTGTCCATACCTTCGTGAGGTATTACAGGTTTGACACCTTCGCCTCTCAGGATGCTTCCTTCGGGCGGCGGATTCTCCTTTCTGCACAGGAGCGTCCCCACCCTTAAAGGATACTGCTTTGGGACATCCCCAAGGTATCCTGTGGATACCCTATGGACCCTGAAGTAGAAAATATGAGATATGGTAAGAACTTACCCTTGTTATCTCTATTTCTACGAAGTCCATAGGGTTCCACAGGACTCCCGCCCTGTCGCACCTGTGCTGCAGATGGGCTTTGCTCTGGTCACCGGTTTTCCGTCTCCCTCTGGTGAGAATGTGATTCTTGTATGTGTCCAGATCTTTGTTCTCTCTCTTCCTTCTCCTCCTCCGGCCTATGGCTTGGTAACTAACTGAGGTGCCTTGGCCCGGGGGCGGGGTATAGGAGGGGGACCTAGTGCATCCTGGGAGGCTGAAAGCTTAACTCTTTGGTGCCCTGCGACTGACGTCACACCTATACCCCAAGGTATCCTGTGGAACCCTATGGACTTCGTAGAAATAGAGATAACAAGGGTAAGTTCTTACCATATCTCATATTATTTGAAGCTTTAATGGCATGTCGAGCATTTAGAAAACTATAACTGCGATCATATTGTGTCCCAAAAGAGCCCTCCTGAGGTTCCTTCAAGCTCCCTAAGAACCAGTCATAGTAACATGTATTTCATTTTCAACTCCATGGCCGCCATTCACAAATGTGTGATCACCTTGGTCAGCTGATTACAAAAAGGATAAAGGAAGCACCTCCGCCTTCACCACTGTCCTTATCTCCCTCTCTAGCTGAGTAAGGCATGTGTAATGCTGGGTACACCCTAGGCGATGTGTGTACCCATCGACGGCAGATGCGACAGCATGATACATCGGACGGCCCGTACACACTGCACGATCTGGTGTGCGACTGCCCGATATATCGTTCCCCCCTACTGCATCCACAGGTATGTCGGCGTTCGGATCTTCTGATCTGCCCTGCATGCACAGCAAATGGGATGATACGATGAATGACGCACCTTAAGTGTAATGCAACCTATTCGTAGTGAGTCCTGGTGGGGTAGCTCAGGCAGTACAAGCAGGGAAATGTGTGACGCTCTGGGGTGGTAGCTGATACTTTTGAACCAGTATGATTTACCGCTGGTCGCATGGTTCAAATACCGACAGCGGCAGCCCGGCAGGGGTGAAAATCCAGATCGTCCAAAGGTAAGTATTTACTAACCCTATTGTACTCCTAACCCTAACCTTCCCTTAGGTGTGCTTGAACCTATGTCCCCTGGGGGGGCTGCCTAACCCGAACCTCCCGGGGGGGGGGTGCCTAACCCTAAATCCCCACCGGGAGCCCCTAACCTAAATTTCCCCCCCCCCCCCCCACCCCCCTCGGCTGTCCGCGCCCGGCTTATTTTCGATCGGTAAGCCGGGTGCCGGGCTCCCGGCGTAGCTCTAATGACTGCAGGGATTAGACCGTCGGGAAGCCGGCGGTCGGGATTACATCCGTCGGCTTCCCGACTGCTACCTGATACTTTAAGTAACAAACTTGGCTCTGGGGATTCGTGCTGTTGTTCTTCCTGTTTAGCGATACCTATATGACATTGCACCTCAAGAAAGCTTGTGTACCCTTTGTAAACTTGCCTAGAAATACCGCACCAGAAGGATTCTTGTACCATGGAGCCTGAGCCCACCCTTGGAGTAGAATTCCTAGATGAGACCCTTCTGAGGTTTGTTTCATTAAGAATGATGTTGGTTAGTTAGTAATATTTTCCTTCCCTGTACTCTTGCAGAACCTGTTGAAGGGAGGAAAACTCATTGCCGGGTTTGTGCAGCATGTGATGGTTACAGTATATGGGGGTCATTATGTGTGATTGTATCCCTCAGCCCAAAGAAACTCCAACCCACCCTCCTGAACAAATGACATGATTTCCTAGGTAGTGACATCAATGTGGGATACATTTGTCACTAAGGAGGATTTATATACTATACAAGGGCAGAAGATACCCAGATCAATACATGAATTTAATCCTGAAGTTGTAAATGTTTTTCTTAAACAGATTAATAAAACCACAGGGATACATGATGCCCCCAATCCTGGCTTCTAAGTTCAACCCTTTAGTGATCAGTAGAGAAAATGCAGATTGTTTATAGTACAGACTTATACCCCTTTCAGACATACGACCCAGAAAATTTCCTGCTCAGACCCGGGAATTTTATCCTGGGCAAATTCCCGGGTATTTGGTCAAGACCCCACTTTCACACTAAAGCGTCTACCCAGGAAATTCCCAGGAAGACCCCTTTCAGACAAGAGCAGGTTTTTTTTAGATTACCTGCCTCTCCTCTGCCGTCTGCCCCTCCTAGCCTATCCCCTCTCCGGCTGCCGCTGATGAGGTCATCAAAATGCATCAGGCAGCCTCCCAATCCAGCTATTTTCTTTTTTTTTATTTTATTAAGAAATTATTTGTTTTATCCCCTATTTGCCATACCCCCCCTCCCCCCCCCCCCTTCCTCAATGGGGAAGAGATAAAACCCCTTCCGTTAATGTACTGCCCTGGTGGTCCAGCGGGAGTGTGGGCGGCCCGCTGTGCCAGAGACCTGTCGGCGGTCTCCAGCGCTGGCGGGTGTCCCTGACGTCCGGCTGGAGTCCTCTGTGTCGCGATCTACAGCGACACAGCCCCGACGCGGGGGAGTGGTGAGCAGCAGCGCTGAGCGTCCTATAAGGCGCTCTGCGCTGCCAACTGAAAGCAGCAGCGCTGAACGTCCACGCTGGCAACTCCAAGCAGCAGCACTGAGCTCCCGGGTAGCACCATTCAGACATAAGCAGGGTAATTTCCTGGGACTTAAGTCACGGGAAATTCCCTGGTCGATTGAAAGGTCGGCTACCCGGTAACGTGTTCCCGGGTAGGTACCTGTCAGACATACGCGGCAACCTGGGAATTTGGCTGAGGCAGGCCAAATTCCCGGGATTCTCGGTATGTCTGAAAGGGGTATTAATGAAGAATGGGGACACACAGACAGCTATGAGAGAATTAACTGGATGTTTCCATTTGTGGGTGAAGAAGCTTATAAGTGGTGCTCGGGGCCAATAATTAATGCAGCTGTATCCAGCCTGTCTACAAGAATAACTATTCCATTAGAAGATAGAGATCTAAAGAATAAAAAATTAACGCTGCTTTAAGAAACTTTGTTTCTTCTGGACAGTACTTGAGCCCAGTATGGCTGTGGTTCCCAATAACTAGTGCACTTCAAGCTCTTTATAGGGATATGCAAGAGAAAAAAAATAAATGTAATAAATAAATTGAGATGATGCAAAAAGGAATTTATTTTCTGTGTGAAGCTTCTCAGGACAGAATTTCTAGTCTGGTTACCACCATTATCGACTGACCCGCAATGAAAGAATCGTATAATCGCACTTCAATTTGTTGAAGACTTTTTGTTGTAGAGAAACCTCACAATCATTCTACACGTCACCAGAGGCGAATCCCATAATTTGCTACAAGAGAGGAGAAATAAAATTTTTCCTTCATCATCTTCACATTAATGTTTCAGAGACGCAAGACTTCAGCGTCCTTGGGCATTTTCGCCGATTGGTGGGACAACATCCAAACAGCCTTTTTCAGTCATTCAGGAATAGGGAAGACCTGCTAGGACCAAAGCCTACAAAGTGACTATATACACCAAATATAAGTGATTCCTAAGAGCACCAATTAGCTGGTAAATCACTTTAAGAAGCCAACGGATTGCCGTCCTACACAAAATACGTGAGAAAAAGGGATTTTGCTATGGCGCTTAACATAAATAATCAGAACTAATTAAATAAAATAACAGTATATAATACCAGCGTTGTATATCATTTAAAAGTTGCTTTACGTAATTAAACCTAAATCCCCTACAAAACATTGTAATAAAAGTGATACAAATCTCTGTAACTGCACAGATGATACTCTTTTCTCCAACCACACAGGAGCTCCTCTCTTATCAGTGTTCATTTGCATATTAGATGCATAGCAGGTAAATGTACCTCTTTTACAGTATATACCGGTGGTAAATGAAAATATGACAATCTGATCATAAGATGTCAAGTTGCTCACCACTTCCTGGGTATTAAATGTTCAGTTCTAAGTCCAATTCCGGATCTCACAGATGGATTGTAGTATGTTTCCAGTATCTCCCCAGTAGGTAGAGCGTCGGGGAGGTTTAGAATAGTTCTCGATCTAATGTGGTTCAATCAAATGATTTATGCAAGACGTTTCCACATGCAATCAGTGCAGGAGTCACACTATATACCTTCCAGGGTTGTAGGAGGAATCACTATATATATACTCTGGGGGTGTAGGAGGAGTCGCACTGTACATCTTCCAGGGTTGTAGGAGCAGTCGCACTATACACCTTCCGGGGGTGTAGGAGGAGTCGCACTATATACCCTCTCGGGGTGTAGGAGGAGTCGCACTATACACCTTCTGGGGGTGTAGGAGGAATAACACTATACACCTTCCAGGGTTGTGGCAGGAGTCACACTATACACTTTCTGGGGGTGTGGGAGGAGTCACACTATACACCTTCCGGGGGTGTTGAAGGAGTCACACTATACACTTTCCGGGGGTGTGGGAGGAGTCACACTATACACCTTCCGGGGGTGTTGGAGGAGTCACACTATACACTTTCTGGGGGTGTGGGAGGAGTCACACTATACACCTTCCGGGGGTGTGGGAGGAGTCACACTATACACCTTCCGAGGGTGTGGGAGGAGTCACACTATACACCTTCCGGGGGTATGGGAGGAGTCACACTATACACTTTCCGGGGGTGTGGGAGGAGTCACACTATTATCCTCCAGGATTTTCTTTTTCCCGTTTCTACTCAGCTGACTAAGGTATTAACCCATTCATGCATGGAGTATTATAAGGAAAGGAAACTAACAGTAATAATTTGGCTATGCCTATCCTGCTGGTAGGGTTTGCTCGAGGGTGATGAGCTATTATTTATAAATTACTGGTATCTGTATGATAGCCTTTTGCTATTTTAACTGGCAGAGTGGCAAAAATATTACTTGCTGTTTTGTAAATTTACTAACCAACCTTTTATATGACTTGCAGAGATGCTCTGACGCATGTAGTTTCTATGTGATCTCCAACTTGTAGGGCGTGAAATTCCTTTGGGAGTGTGTGACCGGCAGAGGCATTACCGGCAGTCACGGCTGTATCATGGCAGATGAGATGGGATTGGGGAAGACCCTGCAGTGTATTACTCTCATGTGGACCCTTCTCAGACAGAGCCCAGACTTCAAGCCTGAAATTGACAAGGTCGTAGTGGTGTGTCCCTCCAGCCTGGTCAAGAACTGGTATAATGAAGTAGGCAAATGGCTGGAGGGGAGGATTCAGCCCTTGGCCATCGATGGGGGTTCTAAGAATGAGATTGACCAGAAACTAGGTATGTGCGAAGTCTGCCTTTCCCATAATAGTTACTCTATGTGCCCGTCCAAGCTAAGCGGTCTGTAACACCATATGCATTGTGCCCTCTCTTCATATACAATCTCCACCCCCAAGAATTACCTCATCACAATCGCTGTTACTGCCACTAAGCTAGGTCTCCTCCTCGGACTGCAGAACCTTATTTCCCTGAATAGACTTTACATGTAATAATAGTAAGGAATGTTTTTCCCTTTCCCTTTTAGCTGGCTTTATGAACCAGCACGGGACACGGGTCTCCTCACCGATCCTTATAATCTCCTATGAGACGTTCCGCCTTCACATGGAGGTTCTACATAAGGGTAGCGTGGGATTGGTCATATGTGATGAGGTGAGCACATGCATGTATAGTCTTTTGCTGTTTTATGTCTCCTAAAAGTCCCACTTTTCCCATAATGAGTGATAACGGGAGTGACAGTGGGAAAAATATTGATATGTTACAGATATTGGGGTCCCAGGTCTTCGTATTCTCCCGTGTGCATTTGATAAAGAAAAGGGTCATGGAAATCCTCTATACAGAGGTTCCTAATGTGTATATAAATAAGTAACCAGCAGTGGTTACTTATTGTGCTCTGGATAAAGGACGTGACGGGCAACTGTCAGCTCTATGGCTGCTTAGGGTCTACTGAGCCTTTACATGCGGCCTAAGCTTGTCTCTGCTTAGTTGTAATATATGGTTGTTGCTAGTAACCTGTTTAACATTCCTACTGATAAGTTATTACAGATTCTGTAGATATTGTTCTAAATTATTACTGAGATTATAAAGTACAGTCCTCTTTATGGTGAGATGGCCCCTGAAGTATATCAGATTGCACATCTCTAAAAAGAGAGAAAGAAAAGGTGTATATTGCCAGTGGCGTAAAACTTTAGGTTCACATTAACAGTATAAATAAGTCCATAAACAACATTAAAAAGAGATAAAGGGGTCACACAGTGCAATTGTAAAAGTGTCTAACTATAACATACTTGCAAAAATGGATAAAGATTTAAATTAATTCCAGAAAATAACTGACAGTGTTGCCCCACAAATACTTTCAAGTGGACCTTTTTACATATAGCTGATTTATTCTTCTGTAGTAATGGACGGTACCCCTGACACCCCTAGTGGTACAGTAGGCACTGAAGTCTGAACATTACCGTCAGTATACAAAGTAATGGAGTACCGAAGGGTGTTTATATGAACGCATCCCTACTATGAACATATCCCTACAGATGTATCCTCATACACTGTCGCTCAAATCGCGGCAAATAGCCCCCCTCTCTCACTCAAAATGTGCGTTTTTATTCGTACAAATGAAGCAACTGGTAGCAACAAAAGCACTTTGCTAGCTTGTACTGATCAGTGTGATGTGCGACATTTGTACGTCTGTGTGCGGCTGAGTCTGAATCTCTGTACAAAGTGCTACGATGCAGCGGCCGCAACTTATTCTCACGCCGAGTCCTGTTCTGCTTCATCTGCCACTTTGAGCCGTATTCAATTTGAGCTAAGCCGCAATACTTTTTCGCCTGTTTAGCAGGCGGAAAAGTATTGTTCGCGTATCGCCGTATTCAATTTGAAAGTAGACGAAAATGGGACCCGGCAAAACTTGAACAGGCGGAAAGTACTGTCAGATTTGGGGAAATGAGCCTGACACCCCCCAAAAGATGCTCTGACATGGGGGTTAGCTATGGTACCCCCCGATTTTTACTTGCTGAAGGTATTTGATGTTTTTAAACGGGTTCAACAGCTGCTAAATAGCGTTTTTGTATAAGTGATGCAGAATAGTATTCAGGAGTATTTTTTGCTGAAAATAACTTATCCCAGCAAATTTTTGGTACTTGAAAATGGGGGTCAGCATATTTAATAGTTGCTAAAGTGAAGTTGAAGAATTAGTGAAAAATCCACCTGCTGCAAGCCCCTGCAATGAAAAAACACCTGGGGCATACTTGTGGACCCCCCCCAGAGTCAAGTTCACTAGTTTTTAACTTTGTACCACAACATTTTTTATTTCGCCCTTAAATTCAGTGATTTTTTTGGGGGTGTGCTTGAGTTTTTTTTTTTTTTTTGTCACAGATTACCTTTGGGGGACTGTCTGAAGGCTGCACGGGGCTTCCCGCAACGTTGCACCCCAAAACCCCAATTCTGCACTTTTTTCCGCCTGCTATTCATAGGCGAAACTTTTTCGCCTATTGCATTGATTTTCCGCCTAGGCCGAAAGTCTTCCAAATTGAATACGGGGTAAAACCAAAACAGGTGAAAATTACGTCATCGGCGAAAAGTTCTCGTCAAAAACACGCGGAAACGGCTTTTTACCTCAAATTGAATACGGCCCTTTGTATTTTAAAACTAATTCCTGTGCGGATAAAGTCGCAGCCAGCGTCACTAGTACACTTAGGTGTTTCCCTGCATATGTGATACGAATATGAAGCACAATTTAGCGTATAGACTCTTGGTGTATGAGGACACATCTGTATTTCTACTTCAGGGTCCATAGGGTATCCACAGGATACCTTGGGGTATAGGTGTGACGTCAGTCATCGGGCACCATAGAGTTAAGCTTTCAGCCTCCCAGGATGCACTAGGGTCCCCCTCCTATACCCCGCCCCCGAGCCAAGGCATCTCAGTTTAGTTTGGTGCCCGGCCGGAGTCGGGTGCACCTGTTGGAGTGGGGGCTAAGAAGAGCCCCTGAAGTTTTCTACATGCAGCTGTGGCTGCACGTTTGGAAGTACAGCATGGACAGTCAGTCCTGACGTCCATGCTGTCTTCCCTACACCCCCGCCGGTACCAGAACGCCGGTGCCGATCCGGGGATGCTGGTGAGCATCTGGGGTCACAGCTAGCGGTGACCCCAGATGTTCCGGACCATGGCCGGAATCAAGGTGGACAGCAAGGTAAGCAGCGGGGTCCCGCGGTGGGTCCCCGCTGTTACATGGTCCAGAGTCCCCAGGCAGGGGGCTCCCTGGGGACTGGCTGCAGCGTGGAGCCAGGTTTATAACCTGCGCTTCCACTACCCCCCTTGGACAGCGGACCGCAGCAGAGCGGTAGCGCTGTGGCGTCCTGGGGGTTAAATGCATGCCAGGGGAGCGCGCCTTCCCTGTCTCACAGCCGGTGCCTCCCCCGCTGCACACAGCCCTCTCTGCAACACGCCGAAGCAGTGCTTCTCCCCCAGGCCAGCCTCCTCTCTGCTCCTCGGCGGCCATCTTCGAGAACGCATGGTGAACGCTGCTGCAAGTCTGGACGGAGGCATCGTGGTCTGGGTCCCCCCGCTTACCTCTCCTCCGCTGTGGTCAGGTCTGTGTATGCAGCGCTGTGTCCTACCAGACTCTGTGTAGTTGATTTATCAGCGCTGATTAGTGCAGGAATTGAGTTTCTTTGCATTGTATGTGACTGTGCTAGCGCTGCTGCCTGTACTTTCCTTTTCTGACTGTCAGCCTTGTTACTGTCCCTGTTCTTTCTGCTAAAGCCCTTGCGGTGCAGTGCTGCAGGGTGGTCTCTCGCCTTTTTAAATCAATTGGTGAGAGGGGTCACATACTTTCTACCATCATGTCTGAAAGTGACTTTCCTCTCCGGCTACAGTGTACTACGTGTAAAGTACCTTTAGCGGAGGGGGAGGGTAGCGCGGAGGGCCCCTGCCGGCAGTGTTTGTCAATGGCGCGGTCTATTATGGTTACAGCACCGGTACAGGAGCCGCCCTGGGCTTGTTTCGCTCAGGCGCTTACAACCTTAGTGGGCCAGTTAGCTCCGCAGCCCGCGTTTACGCAGATGGGTTTGTCCCAGCAATCAGTGGTGTCGTCACCCATGCAGGGTTTCCCAAGACAATTGGTGGTACCCCGCAGTCTCCCTATTTCCCCTCTCCCGGTTTCTCAGGAGCCGGCGTGGGTTAACTCCCTGACGAGTTCTGTACAGCACTTGTCGGATGTGTTGCAAGGGGAGGCTGTGGTGCGGCCACATAAACGGCCGGTGGCGTCTCTGTCGGCTCCTTATGAGGATGACGAAGGGACGTCTGATGATGGGGAGATTCTGGATCCTTACGATCAGGAACCTCTCCATACTAAGGACGCAGACGCTAGGTCCAAGGTGTATATTCCTGGACTTATTCGGCCAGTCCGCACAGCCTTGGTGATTGAGGACAGAGTTCCCCCACCGGCTAAATCCAAGTATGCCTTTTTTAAGGATGTGAAGGGTGACGCCACAGTCTTTCCTCTTTCGGGTCAGTTGGGGGACCATTTAGAGGAGGCGTGTAAACAGCCGGCAAGCGATACCAGCCGCAGTGGCGCCTGTCGGTGGCTTATCCGTTCGCGGATAATTATTTTGCTAAGTGGGAATCCCCTCCACAGGTGGATTCTCATGTGACACGTCTTGTCCGTAGTGCCACATTACCAATGCCATCCTTGTCCTCCCTTAAGGATGCTACGGACCGCAAGGTAGAGATCTGCCTGAAGTCCGCTTATTCCCTTGCGGGGGGGGGGGCAGCGCGGCCGGCTATGGCCATTTGCTGGGTTGCCGGAGCGCTGGGCGGATTCGATGGAGGCGTCCTTCAATTCCGACTGTCCGGCTGAACAGGCGGAGTTGATTGGTAATCTCCGTGATTCGGCCACTTATATCAACGAGGCGGCCTTCGACATTAGTACCCTGGTGTCTCGAATTTCTTCAGCAGCGGTGGCTGCTCGTCGCACCTTGTGGTTGCGATCCTGGAAGGCGGATGCTGATTCCAAAAAGGGTTTGGAGGCGTTGCCCTTTAACGGAGAAGTTCTCTTCGGTCCAGATCTGGACAAGATTGTAACCACACTGGCGGCAGCCAAATCGGCATGTCTCCCGTCGGCCGCTGTTCCTTCTGGTTCAGGACTATCGTCCTTTCGGTCTTATAGGGCCCAGGGCAGGCCCAAACCCCACAGTCTTTTCCCCGACAGGCTGGTCCCAAGAAATCGGCCAAGCCCCGGAAGCAGGCCTGGAGTACTAGACGTCCGGCCCCTAAGCCAGATGACAAGCCTGCGGCCTGACGGTCCGGGCCTCCCTTTGGGGGATCCCAAAGTGGGAGGCCGCCTGCTGCAGTTCGCCCGGTGTTGGTCGGTCACCACGACAGACACTTGGGTTCTCGAGGTGGTCTCCCACGGGTATACCCTCTCTTTCCGGCACAGACCCCCGGCTCGATTTTTCACCACGGGTCTACCATCAGACCGGAACAAGGCCACGGAGCTGCGGAAGGTCTTGCACACTATGCTCCAGGCTGGAGTTATAGTGCCTGTTCCATTCTCCCAGAGGGGCCAGGGTTTCTATTCCAATCTCTTTTTGGTGCAGAAACCCAATGGGTCGTATCGTCCGATTCTCAACCTCAAAGCTCTCAACAAGTTTTTGGGGGTGCCGAAGTTTCGGATGGAGACTCTACGGTCCATCATTCTGGCGCTGGAACCTGGGGACTACATGGTGTCATTGGACATACAGGACGCTTACCTGCATGTCCCTATTCTTTTGCGCCATCAACAGTTCCTCAGGTTTGCAATCCGCAGCGACCACTTTCAGTTTCGGGCGTTGCCTTTTGGCCTGGCGACAGCACCGCGTGTGTTCACCAAGGTGATGGCGGTCATGGCGGCTTCTCTGCGGCTGCAGGGAGTCCGCATGTTGCCGTACTTGGACGACCTTTTATTAGTTGCAGGATCTCCGGAGCTCCTTCTGCGCCACTTGGACCTGACCATTGCGCTACTGCAACGGCACGGCTGGTTAATAAACTGGCAGAAGTCCACTCTAATCCCGTCTCGGCGGATTCTGCCTTATTGGACTCGGGACAGCAGAGGATCTTTGTGACGGGGGAAAAGATCTCTGCTTTACAGTCGAGGGTGCGCAGTTGTCTGCACAGCCGCCGTGTGTCTCTACACTCGGCGATGAGGTTACTGGGCTCCATGGTGTCGGTGTTCGACATTGTGGAATATGCCCAGTTTCACTCCAGACCTCTGCAGCACCTGATCCTGTCCAAGTGGAACGGGCTGCCTCAGTCTCTAAAATCCCAGACGATAGTGCTCACCCCGGAGGTTCGCCTGTCCCTTGCCTGGTGGTTGCAGACGACCCATCTCAACAAGGGACGTCCGTTCTGGGTACCAAATTGGGTCCTGTTGACAACGGACGCCAGTCTTCGGGGCTGGGGAGCAGTTTCGGGTCCACACTTGTTCCAGGGCAGGTGGACTCCGACAGAAGCGGAGCTTCCAATAAATATCTTGGAACTCCGAGCGGTCTTCAATGCCCTCCAGCAGGCACATCGGGTTCTCCAGGGTCGCCCAGTGCAGGTCCAGTCGGACAACGCTACCACCGTGGCCTACATAAACCGGCAAGGAGGAACCCGAAGTCGGGCGGCTCTCGTAGAGGTGTCTCGGATCCTGGTATGGGCGGAGCGCAATCTTCCGGCCATATCAGCTGTCTTCATCCCGGGAGTGCTAAATTGGGAGGCGGACTTTCTCAGTCGCCAGGACGTTCATCCGGTGGAATGGTCCCTGCACCCGGACGTTTTTCAACTGCTGGTGGACAAGTGGGGTCTTCCAGAGATCGACCTCATGGCATCCCGGCGCAACAACAAGTTGCCGGTGTATGGGTCTCGCACAAGAGACGAAAAGGCGTCTCTGGTGGATGCTCTGTCCGATCGGTGGACGTTCCGGTTCGCTTACCTTTTTCCTCCGGTTTCCCTTCTTCCACGGGTAATCTGGAAATTCAAACAGGAAGGAGGGACGCTCCTGTTGATAGCTCCCGCGTGGCCCAGACGGCACTGGTTCTCAGACCTTCAGGGTCTGTCCGTGGACAGTCCTCTGCGGTTGCCGCTACGACCGGAACTTCTGTCGCAGGGTCCTTGTCTTCACCCGGACCTGACTCGGCTGTCTTTGACGGCGTGGCTGTTGAGACAGCCATGTTGAGGTCCAGGGGGTTTTCCAGCTCTGTAGTGCGTACCATGTTACGAGCTCGGAAACCGTCTTCCGCGAGGATATACCATCGCGTGTGGCATACGTTCTTCCAGTGGTGTCTTCCGAGAGATAATGAACCGCGGGAGTTTCGTCTGTATCGGATACTCGCCTTCCTACAAGCGGGACTAGATCATGGGCTTCGCCTTGCTTCTTTGAAGGTACAGGTTTCGGCCCTGTCTGTCTGGTTTCACCGTAGGATTGCTACAATCCCGGATGTGCGCACCTTTATGCAAGGTGTTCTCCGCATTCAGCCACCCTTTGTTCCACCTGTGGCGCCTTGGGATTTGGCTGAGGTCCTGAGGGCTCTCCAGGGACCGCCGTTTGAACCACTGGGCTCAGTGGATCTTAAATGGCTAACAGCTAAGACTGTTTTCCTTCTGGCCATAGCTTCGGCCAGACGTGTTTCTGATTTAGGGGCTTTCTTGTAGACCCCCTTTCTTGATTTTTCATGGGAACAGGGCAGTGCTCCGCACTCTGCCTGATTTTCTTCCCAAAGTTGTTTCCCAGTTTCATGTTAACGAGGAAATAGTTGTTCCTGCCTTTAACTCACCTGGCCTTTCAGTGAGTGAGGCCACTTTGGATGTTGTGCGGGCCTTAAGGACTTATGTTGACCGCACTTCTTCGTTTAGGAAGTCGGACGCCTTGTTTGTCCTCTATGGCTTCCATAAAAAGGGTTGGCCTGCTTCAAAGCAAACTTTGGCAGCCTGGATTCGTATGGCTATTTCTGAAGCTTATCTTCATGAAGGTCTGCCGGTTCCTCCTTCTCTGAAGGCTCATTCCACTAGGTCTGTGGGTCCTTCGTGGGCAGCTCGACGTGGTGCCTCTGCAGTCCAGATCTGCAAGGCTGCTACTTGGTCCTCTGTCCATACCTTCGTGAGGTATTACAGGTTTGACACCTTCGCCTCTCAGGATGCTTCCTTCGGGCGGCGGATTCTCCTTTCAGCACAGGAGCGTCCCCACCCTTAAAGGATACTGCTTTGGGACATCCCCAAGGTATCCTGTGGATAGCCTATGGACCCTGAAGTAGAAAATATGAGATCTGGTAAGAACTTACCTTTGTTATCTCTATTTCTACGAAGTCCATAGGGTTCCACAGGACTCCCGCCCTGTCGCACCTGTGCTGCAGATGGGCTTTGCTCTGGTCACCGGTTTTTCCGTCTCGCTCTGGTGAGAGTGTGATTCTTGTGTGTATCCAGATCTTCTTTCTCTCTCTTCCTTCTCCTCCTCCGGCCTATGGCTTGGTACAAAACTGAGATGCCTTGGCTCGGGGGCGGGGTATAGGAGGGGGACCCTAGTGCATCCATGGAGGCTGAAAGCTTAACTCTATGGTGCCCGATGACTGACGTCACACCTATACCCCAAGGTATCCTGTGGAACCCTATGGACTTCGTAGAAATAGAGATAACAAAGGTAAGTTCTTACCATATCTCATATTTTTCGGGGGGCCATCAGCGCGGGGATGGATTCGGATTGCATGGGATACACTTCTCTTTTGGCCTGTCACATGCTCTGTAGGCTGTCACCAAGTTCACAGTGACTCTCTGGTCTCTCCCAGCATTCATGATCATTCTGTACACAACTTCTCCATCTCTTCAATTCTACTTACCAAACCCACTGGGGGATCCCCTAACACCTCAGCATAGTGCCAAGGAATGGAGATGTGGCTTATTTCCAGGAAACATTTATCTGCCAGCTGTTCAAGCTGCCATTTATGCTGTATTTATTCTATAAATGACAAAGGAACTGAGGCCTGTGCCATGGTTACGTTCTATCTGAACTTTCCTTTGCTATGTTGTTGGTGAAGCTGAAGAACCTAATATGACTGTTGCAGGGTCATAGACTGAAGAACTCCGAAAACCAAACCTATCAAGCCCTAAACAGCCTCAAGACCTCTCGGCGAGTCCTCATCTCCGGAACCCCCATTCAGAACGACCTACTGGAATACTTCAGCTTAGTTCACTTCGTCAATGCCGGGATCCTTGGTAAGAGATTCCGCAGTCTTACTACAACATCTTCATTGTGTCCTAATACTAAGCACGGTAGGCACTGAAATGACACATGCGCTTTGCTGTGGCACGAAATGGACAGGAGGCATCACCCTCCCTCTTGGCTAATGCCATTATTTATACCCTGTCTACAGGGACAGCCCAGGAGTTTAAGAAACGTTTTGAAGTCCCCATCCTAAAAGGCAGAGATGCTGACGCCAGCGATGCCGACCGAGAAAAAGGCGAAGAGAAGCTGAAAGAGCTGATTGGTGTTGTAAACAGGTTCGTTACAGTCTATATTCTGAGGGCGCCAGGTTGTATCCCAAAGGCACTGATCAGGAATCTGAGGGTTCTGGGCTCCCACCAGAAATGATAGGTCCCTTCTTTATCTAACCCTCGCTTCCCTATTACTTGATTTCCCCCAGACAGTATTAGTTCCCTACCCTACCTTCCTCACTTTATTACTGTAATATGCATTGTGAAGAAAAGCTGTGGTTTTATATACAGCTTCATGCACGTCCTAAAGCCGTGTGTGTGTGTGTGTGTATATATATATATATATATATATATATATATATATATATATATATATATATATACACACACACACCATAAGCTATATTAAACCCTAGGGCACATGCAAATCACTGAAATATGAAAGAGCATTGTAGCTTTAAAATGCAAATAGAACGTGTGTAGATTACAAGTTACAGGGGTAGTGCTACAGTTTATGGCTTACTTTAACAATGAACAGCTGAACAATACAGTAACTATGCAAATGAACATTAACTATGTGAATTCTTACTTGGTGACTAGGCTGCGGTCTCTTGTGCCAGGGTCTCCAGTCTATGTGGCACTGCCGCTACTACCTCCAGAGATACTGATGGCTGGACCAGGGAAGCATGGAGCCATAGAGATGCCCAGACATTCCTGGGGAGGTGCCACATAACATGCCGATTTCTGGCTCCGCCTCTAGTGTGTCTGAGCCTCTATCTTTATACAGTCTGGGGTGTTTGCTGTCTGCGTTATATTTGTTGTATCCTGTATGATTGGAACATAGATTATTGCATGTTCTAGGTGTCTCATAAGAAGAACATCCGATATCCTCTCCAAGTACCTGCCTGTCAAGATAGAACAAGTGGTTTGCTGCAGGTAAATATTTCCATGTATAAATCTATCTCTTGGGACAGGCCCCAGTGGGGGTCTGTTCCTGCACATTAGACAAGGCTCTTGTACGCTGTAGACCCCTCCGCTGCAGAGAGTAGTCCTTATTACATACAGGGTTGACGACTTTGTGTGTTGTGTTCCAGGTTGACGCCGCTACAATCCGAACTATACAAATTATTCCTAAAACAAGCAAAACCAGCAGAGGAGCTGACATCAGGCAAAATGAGCGTTTCCTCCCTGTCCTCCATCACCTCTCTGAAAAAGCTTTGTAATCGTAAGTACCGCACATAAAGAATACACTGTCAGGTGCTGTGTGCAGGAAATGTATACTCCATGTGCAATTCCAGAATAACACACACAGAAAATACTCAGTGTTAAATGCTGCGTGCAGGAACTGTATACTCCATGTGCAGATCCAGTGAGTCTCCATGTCAAGTGCTTTGTGCAGGAACTGTATTACTCTACACAGCCAGAGGGCCTGATTCTGAGTTGCACGTACTGGTGATGTCGGACGTAGCTGCGCATGTGTCTTAAGTGGCACCGTGCATATGTCCCGATTGCGCTCGTAAAGAGTCACAGTTGCGGTCAGATGCATACACACAGAAGTGTATTGTATATTCCTGGACAGTGACTGGGAGGTGGCTATACAGACGCACATGGAATGGTCCGTCCGATGGGCATGTTATGGGAGTGTCGCGGGCGTATCGGAAGTGGTTGTGTGCACCAATCGGTATTCAGCATCTACAGACGCGGATAGTGGGTCCTTGCACGTTCGTACACACTGATGTACACTAGGGAGGGCTTTGCATAGTCACAGACGGGCGACCAGCAAAAGACACGGACGCAGCTGTGTCTGACTTAGACTGGACCCCAGAATTAGTACCACACAAAGAGGATACACTCAGTGTAAGGTGCTGTGTGCAGGAACTGTATATCCCTATTCACAAAGCCAGAATATAAGAACTGCACTTAGAGAATGCATTCAGGGGCTGGCTTGGAATTGCATATAAATCTGCTTTGGTGATGGATCTACGTACTGTGCGTGCTCCATAGCTGAGCATACATAACGCCGAGCAGCTACAGGCCAGTGTCATGCGCAGCTCCACTTGTGGGTGAAACTGGACAGCAATTGGGCATTCGCATGTAGGCAAATTATTTCCAGCGAGTGCTGTGAGTGTATAGGCAGAACTGCAGGCTTTTCAGAACTAAGCGTATATCAGACGGCTCTCTAGCCACAGATATAGGACTGGTGCAATTGCGCTGATGGTGATGACGGCGACTCTCACAGGCCGATGGATAGGAACGATGCGGCCAAGTCTGAATGCGCACATTTATTTCTGAGCATGCAGTGTGGCCACATCTATCCGGAGTATCGCACATTAAGAACACACTTAGGGGTATATTTACTAAATGAGAGTTCTGTTAAGAAGTGATGTTGCCCATAACAACCACTCAGATTCTACCTCTCATTTATCTAGAACCTTCTAGAAGATAATACCTGGAATCTGATTGGTTGCTATGGGTAACATCACTTCTTAATAGAACTCCCATCTTCGTAAATGTACCCCTTATGGGTATATTTACTAAAGTGAGAGTTTAGAAGTGGAGATGTTGCCCATAGCAACCAATCAGATTCTAGCTATTCTCTTCTAGAAGGTGATAGTTATATGTTAAGTAGAATCTGATTGGTTACTATCGGCAGAAGCAAAGGGAGTGTCTCCGAACAGGCAATTGAATAAAATCATAGCCAGAGTATATAATATTTCATCACAAAAACGATAAATGAGTCGTCCTATATGTCCAATGTGTGAAATGCCAGCAACATATAAAGCTGGTGGTGCTCCCCTAGAGTTTGGTAACAATATGGCACAAAGGGGGAAAAGAGAACTCTCTCTTTACTGGGGGCACAAACTTAGTTTCATCTGTTAAAAACCGTTTTTGTTATGTTGTATTATTAAAACAAAACCTATATTTTCAAAATCCCAGGGATGAATGCCCTGGGGAACTGTTATGATCAATTTTTGATGACCTTTATCATTTTCCTTTTGTGATACACTCTGTGCTTTACATTTTGAAAATATATGTTTTGTTTTAATAATACAACATAATAACTGTTTTTAACAGATGAAACTAATGGTGCATACACACGGTCAGATCAGACAACGATAAAGATATCGTTGTCTGATCGTTATCGAACATCCAGCACAGCACCAGCCCGTAAACGGTTGATCGCAGGTTACTATAGGAACCTGCGTCGATATAGCCCAGGTTGGACTGCATGCACGGGCGATGGTCGTTATCGCTATCGACCATCCGTGCCCGCGCATTGTCCGTCATTTGGGGGTTGTAAGGGGCTAAAAAATGGACGATATAAACGATATCGCTATCTTTTAGATCGACCAGCTAAATCTGACCGTGTGTATGCACCGTTTGTGCCCCCAGAAAATTTTTCTTTTTTCCCCCCTTTGTACAATATGGTTACTATGGGCAACATCTCCATTTCTCAATCTACTCACTTTAGTAATTATACCTCTTACAGGGGTATTCAATTTGGGGCGAAAATTTCGGAATCGGGGATAAATTATAGCCGATAACATCATTTTCGCTGAATTCAATTATCCCCGTATTCAATTTCAAAGCCTTTTCACAGGTTCGAAAAGTCTTTGAAAAAAAACGGGGATAACTTTTCACCACTGAATAGGTTGTGAAAAAAAGTGCAGAATTGGGGTTTAGGGGTGCAGGCTTAAAAAAAAAAATAGCCTGCAACCCTGGGAATGACATTTAAAAAATAACTGTCAAAAAAAGTTTAAAAAAAAATAAAAAAATAGGGACACCCCAAAAAATTAATTTAAACATTTGGGGTTAAAAAAAAAAGGGAAAAAGTGTTTAAAAATAGGGAAATAGGTTCAGGGCTATTCTGCAAATATGCGGCAGTGTGTTTTCTAGAATAGGCTATTAGCGGCAGGTGCATTTTTGCAGAATTAAAAAAAAAAAACACTTTTAGGGACTTAAAAATATGCTAGTAGCCATTTTCATGTACCCCAAGTTTGATGGGACCACTTAAAAAATCGAAAAAAATAACCTCTTTTCTGCATGCTCTTCTGCATCTCTTCTTCAATTTTGGGAAAAAAACACCTGCCGTGGCTATTTAATACCTCGACTTTCAATTGCAAGCTAAAACGGGGGTACCCATAGTGATCCCCCATGTTTTGACAGCTTTAGGCGGGCCCTACAATTCCGTGTAAATCCAGTTTTGTTTTTTTTTTGTCAATCTTATTTCGCCGGCTCCCGTTTTCGTAGCTTTTTAATTGAATACGGGGATAAAGCGGACGCGCCCCCGATACTTTATCCCAGGAAAAGCTCCGTTGTGGAGCGAAAAGTCCAGCATGGACTCTCTTATATCCCTCTTAGTGTAAGCTGCTGAGTGCAGGAACTGTTTCCCCATCTGCAGTGTCAGGATGTGAGTACGGCTTACCTTCGATCGGTAAACCGGGTGTCGGACTCCCGGCGTAGGTCTAATGACAGGCCCGACTGCTTCCCGTGAGTACTGCACATAGGTAATACTCGCAGTATCGGGTGCTGTGTGCGTGGGAATTGTACCCTCCCATTTTACCTCCTCATCTGTGTGCCCAGAATGTGCAGAGTTCAGGATGAGTTCAGGTCGGTAAAAGTAGAATTTGTGTCTGGATTACGCCAGGAACACATCACAGAACCAAATGTTCCACTTATGCCCAGGTCATAAACCTTTTTCTTTTATGTGGAACATATACACTTACTATTAGATATCAATGAAACTGCTGAAATCTCTCTAATACAGCAGAAACCAGTCCCTATCTAGAAAAAAACAAATATGCTTAAATGCCCTCATATGCATATTCCATGCTCTAGTGACGAAGAAAGCACCAATCAGTGTTAGAGGAGTGTTTCCTAACAGCCAATCATGAGTGTTGTGCTAGTGCCAATGACCATCATCATCCCATATTAGCATCTGACCCCCCGCAAATGATCCGGCTTTTCCAGGCTGCATATGTTCAGATTTGTGTGAGCACGCCCTTACAGTACGTGGCCTATGTTAGAGCGCATATCCAGGAGCAGACCACCGGAGTCAGGCATATGAACGTCATGGGTGCATACACATTAGCACGTGCAGAGGGATTCCATGCAAGATACGCTACGATGGTATAGTACTCTGTTTAAGCCCCTTAGTGTCAGATGCTGTGTGCAGGAACGGTCTACCCCCATCTGCAGCAGCAGCATATTCAATGGGGGTTTGTCCCACAAATGATCGTTGTGTTTACTTTGCAGACCCCGCTCTGATCTATGATAAGTGTGTGGAGGAAGAGGACGGCTTTCAGGGGGCTCTGAACTTCTTCCCCCCTGGATACAGCACAAAGGCTGTGGAGCCTCAGCTATCAGGTGAGCTGAAGGTTTGCTTCCGCCGTCTTCCATGTGAGCAGCGCCGCTCAGAGGTTCTACATTCATGCTGGAAGCAGGTAGAGTAAATCTAATTATCTTATTATCAGACCCAGTAACTCAGGTAAGTTTTATTTCCAGGTAAAATGCTGGTGTTGGATTATATCCTGGCTGTAACCCGGAGCACAAGCAGCGACAAGGTTGTCCTGGTCTCTAACTACACGCAGACACTGGACTTGTTTGAGAAACTCTGCAGAACAAGGAGGTAATAAAATGCCACCCACTCTCCTCCTTTTCCCTGCTAGCATCCGTTAGTGGACTGCACCTCTGACAATTGTCCGTTCCAAGGGAAAGATGCAAAATGTGTGCACAGTCTGTCTGTACCATGTGTGTACAGTCTCTGTGCCGTGTGTTTTTGTAAAGTTGCTCTATGGTGCGTGAGTGTGTGTACAGACGCCTTGGGCCAGGTATGTGTACAGTTAATCTCTGTGCGGCCAGCGCACTGCAGTTCACACTCTCTGCCCCAGGAACTGTCTGCTCCAAGGGAGAGATGCAAAATGTGTGTGAGTCGCTGTGTGTGTACAGTCTCTGTACAGTGTATACAGCCTGTCTGTACCGTGTGTGTACAGTCACATAATCGCTCTGTGCTTGGTGTGTGTATGTATGTATGTATGTATACTCACTCTGTGTATGTGTGCAGTGCGTGTACAGTCTGGAGGGCCTGTGTGTTCAGTCGCTCTGGGATACCTGTGTGTGTAGTTTGTAACGTGTGTGTGTGTGTGTACAGACGCTCTGTGACGCCCGTGGGCACAGATGCTCTGTGACGCCCGTGGGCACAGACTCTCTGTGACGCCCGTGGGCACAGACTCTCTGTGACGCCCGTGGGCACAGACTCTCTGTGACGCCCGTGGGCACAGACGCTCTGTGATGCCCGTGGGCACAGACGCTCTGTGACGTCCGTGGGCACAGACGATCTGTGACGCATCTGTGGAACCGTGAGCACATTGAGGGACACATGCCAAATAGTTTGAACTTGTTTTATTTGGTATATTTGGAGTTATCCTTCTGTGAACTAACCTTAAGCGATGTCTTTTCTGTCCAGGTATTTGTACTTACGTCTGGATGGAACAATGTCTATTAAGAAGCGAGCAAAGATAGTGGAGAAATTTAACAACCCCTCGGTATGTCCTGTGTGTGATGTTTGGGATGTGGTGCTAGATATAAACCCTTTATGACTGATTCATAAATGTTTGTAAAATATATGGGCACTGGCTACATTCTGTGACTTGTGGGTCAACAGGGGGCGGTCTCCCTAGTAAGAACTAATAATCAGGTGACCCACATGTCATGACTTATTTGGGTCACAATATCAGGCTGGATGTGTCTCAGAATATACAACTGTGATTATTGTGGTATATGGGACCCTGTGGGTGTCTGTCACCCAATCTGGTGCACTGAATCCAGTATACTCCCCTCCTGTGTCACGAAGTGTAAGTACGGTATTCTCCCCTCCTGTGTCACTTAGTGTAAGTACGGTATTCTCCCCTCCTGTGTCACTTAGTGTAAGCACGGTATTCTCCCCTCCTGTGTCACTTAGTGTAAGCACGGTATTCTCCCCTCCTGTGTCACTTAGTGTAAGTACAGTATTCTCCCCTCCTGTGTCACTTAGTGTAAGTACGGTATTCTCCCCTCCTGTGTCACTTAGTGTAAGTACGGTGTTCTCTCCTCCTGTGTCACTTAGTGTAAGTATGGTATTCTCCCCTCCTGTGTCACTTAGTGTAAGTACGGTATTCTCCCCTCCTGTGTCACTTAGTGTAAGTACGGTATTCTCCCCTCCTGTGTCACTTAGTGTAAGTACGGTATTCTCCCCTCCTGTGTCACTTAGTGTAAGTACGGTATTCTCCCCTCCTGTGTCACTTAGCGTAAGTACGGTATTCTCCCCTCCTGTGTCACTTAGTGTAAGTACGGTATTCTCCCCTCCTGTATCACTTAGCGTAAGCACGGTATTCTCCCCTCCTGTGTCACTTAGTGTAAGTACGGTATTCTCTCCTCCTGTGTCACTTAGCGTAAGTACGGTATTCTCCCCTCCTGTGTCACTTAGCGTAAGTACGGTATTCTCCCCTCCTGTGTCACTTAGCGTAAGTACGGTATTCTCCCCTCCTGTGTCACTTAGCGTAAGCACGGTATTCTCCCCTCCTGTGTCACTTAGCGTAAGCACGGTATTCTCCCCTCCTGTGTCACTTAGCGTAAGCACGGTATTCTCCCCTCCTGTGTCACTTAGTGTAAGCACGGTATTCTCCCCTCCTGTGTCACTTAGTGTAAGCACGGTATTCTCCCCTCCTGTGTCACTTAGTGTAAGTATGGTATTCTCCCCTCCTGTGTCACTTAGTGTAAGCACGGTATTCTCCCCTCCTGTGTCACTTAGTGTAAGCACGGTATTCTCCCCTCCTGTGTCACTTAGTGTAAGCACGGTATTCTCCCCTCCTGTGTCACTTAGTGTAAGCACGGTATTCTCCCCTCCTGTGTCACTTAGTGTAAGCACGGTGTTCTCCCCTCCTGTGTCACTTAGTGTAAGCACGGTGTTCTCCCCTCCTGTGTCACTTAGTGTAAGTACGGTATTCTCCCCTCCTGTGTCACTTAGTGTAAGCACGGTATTCTCCCCTCCTGTGTCACTTAGTGTAAGCACGGTATTCTCCCCTCCTGTGTCACTTAGTGTAAGCACGGTATTCTCCCCTCCTGTGTCACTTAGTGTAAGCACGGTATTCTCCCCTCCTGTGTCACTTAGTGTAAGTACGGTATTCTCCCCTCCTGTGTCACTTAGTGTAAGTACGGTATTCTCCCCTCCTGTGTCACTTAGTGTAAGTACGGTATTCTCCCCTCCTGTGTCACTTAGTGTAAGTACGGTATTCTCCCCTCCTGTGTCACTTAGTGTAAGTACGGTATTCTCCCCTCCTGTGTCACTTAGTGTAAGTACGGTATTCTCCCCTCCTGTGTCACTTAGTGTAAGTACGGTATTCTCCCCTCCTGTGTCACTTAGTGTAAGTACGGTATTCTCCCCTCCTGTGTCACTTAGCGTAAGTACGGTAATCTCCCCTCCTGTGTCACTTAGCGTAAGTACGGTATTCTCCCCTCCTGTGTCACTTAGCGTAAGTACGGTGTTCTCCCCTCCTGTGTCACTTAGCGTAAGTACGTGTTCTCTCCTCCTGTGTCACTTAGCGTAAGTACGGTATTCTCCCCTCCTGTGTCACTTAGCGTAAGCACTGTATTCTCCCCTCCTGTGTCACTTAGCGTAAGCACGGTATTCTCCCCTCCTGTGTCACTTAGCGTAAGTACGGTATTCTCCCCTCCTGTGTCACTTAGCGTAAGTACGGTATTCTCCCCTCCTGTGTCACTTAGCGTAAGTACGGTATTCTCCCCTCCTGTGTCACTTAGTGTAAGCGCAGTATTCTCCCCTCCTGTGTCACTTAGCGTAAGCACTGTATTCTCCCCTCCTGTGTCACTTAGCGTAAGTACGGTATTCTCCCCTCCTGTGTCACTTAGTGTAAGTACAGTATGAATATGTGGTGAATAGGTCCTATGCTATCAC
Source organism: Taudactylus pleione (assembly GCA_031769625.1). NCBI lineage: Eukaryota > Metazoa > Chordata > Amphibia > Anura > Myobatrachidae > Taudactylus > Taudactylus pleione. Next base: position 1,308,391 of record JAUIMM010000114.1, on the reverse strand, counting down.
TGGTATTTATTGTAATCCATCTATTGTGCCAGCTTGTCCTGTCTGCCAGGGTACATGTACTATAATTGAGAATGAGTCCGGCTCCGATCCCATAACTTTATGTGATTTGTTTTTGCCAGAGCCCGGAGTTTGTCTTCATGCTGAGCAGTAAGGCCGGGGGTTGCGGTCTCAATTTGATTGGAGCCAACAGACTGGTGATGTTCGACCCGGACTGGAACCCGGCTAACGATGAGCAGGCAATGGCGCGGGTGTGGCGAGATGGGCAGAAAAAGACCTGTTATATCTACCGGCTGCTCTCGGTAACATCACTGTCTCCTATATCTGATTTACAGCTTATACACCGATCCTTCAGACAACTAGATACTAAAATAAAACTCTTGTGAATAAAATTTGCCTAATTGACGTTGGGCTGAAGATTTTTGCACATTTCTCCAGCCGAGTTGACTTAAGTGTTCCGAGTCCTACCATAAATGCACCATACAAGGGAATGAATTTGCCTGTTCCATAAAGTCAGCAAAATGTGAATTCACAAATAATGCAGAACGGTAAAAGCCGGGAACTAATAACCAGGTGACCCACATGTCAGAGCTTATTTGTGTCACAACATCAGGCTGGATGTGTCTAAGAATATACAACTATGATTATTGTGGTATATGGGACCCTGCGGGTGTCTGTCACCCAATCTGATGTGCTGGATCCAGCTCTGATTCCACATTACAGTAGGATTGGCATAAGCTGTGGCACCATGTTCCTAAGGATGGCGGCAGCATAAGCTTTGGCACCAGTGCTCATACTTAATATATAGAAAAAGCTAATTTTAAGAGTGTAGTAATGGTGAGTGGTCCTAAGTAAATATGGATAGGGTTCATCATAGATGGAGGCTGTGTAAGATGTACAATAAAGCAGCGAGACCTCATTAGTCGGCCACCCTCTGAGTCCACAGCCAAATTAGACCAGGGCAGCACAGTGTCCGTATTTATAGAGCTCTAGTGACACAGTGGGGTAAAACAGCTGCATGTTTTAGCTTTCCCTCCCTCTTAGGGAGATATTACGGCTTCTAAAAACGGGCTGAGAAATGATTTGGTTTATGATTGATGTGAATACAGTATAGTGGAGCTTAGACTGTAAATTGTACTGTCTATGGAACCTGTCACAGAGATTGTCATAAACAGCCATTGTCTAAGGGGAGCCCATCTTATTGGACAGGACCACCTACCATTACTGCACTGAGTGAGGCCTCTTCCTCACTCCCTAGACCTGGGGAACCACATTGAGGTACATCAGGTACTACTGAGTGTGAGTGAGCTGCAGTGAACATGAAGGTTTTGGTTATATATCCATGGTTTTCCTTTTCCAGACTGGGACCATTGAGGAAAAGATCTTCCAGCGCCAGACACACAAAAAGGCACTGAGCAGTTGTGTGGTGGATGAGGAGCAGGACGTGGAGAGACATTTCTCTGTGGGAGAGCTGAAGGAACTCTTCACGCTCAACGAGGACACGACGAGTGACACACACGACAAGTGAGTGCTAGGCCCATTGGGCTATAGACAGCTTTTTGAACAGTGCATTGCATTCAGCCTTTCATACATTCTCATACCGTTCATCCAGGGGATGGAAGAGTAACGCCCCCCCTTCCTGATGGTGACACCGTCTGTCTTCTGCTCACGGCTGATAACCAGTCCTGTATGGTCCCTGGCAGAAAATGTCATTTATACAGATCTTTGTATTGATAACCAGAAATAATTATAAGTTATCATTAGGTCCCCTCCAAAGTCAGCAATTCTAGTTTTCTAACCCCTTTTATAATGTATTCCTTCCAGTACCTTTATTCTTGTAGCTTCTTCTCATTTATTCTTTGTGCTTCTTCCAGTCCTGTGCCCAAAGCTGTGCCCCATATTTAGGGTATAACTAGTATCTTCCACAACAGTAATACTATGTTTGCCCAGACATTTATCTCCCTATTAAATGTATCCAGGATTTTATGCTCCTTTTGCATTTCACATCTCCAGTTCCCCAATAATATCACACTGAGGGCCGGATTCAAAGTTGGGAATAAACACATTTCGCATGCAATTTAAATGCATCCCTCGCTAGATTCTTAGAATTGTGGCCCCTTGGGGCAAGTGTTATCAGCAGGAGGGGTGTGTACAGGCAGGTGTAGCTCTATGACTGATTATGCAATCTAATGAAATCTGACCATGTCCCTGATGCGATCAGACTGATTTATCTGAGATAAATGGAGATTGTACTTGTGCACACATTATACAATCCTCTATCAGATCATACAATTCTCAGATCTGACAGATTTGTACAATGTGTACCCAGCTAGGAGCGGTATGTTTTGCTAATATCTTTTGCCGGTACCTAGGGAACTGATGTAAAGATATGTGAATGATGATACCAGTAGTACTATCTAGCATCTGATTGCATAATGATCCCTCTGTCTATTTATGTTTCCGTTTTGATTACTGCAATAAAGACTGAGAACGTGAACCCATCTTGAAATTTCTTTTTCTGGCTGCTGGGGACTCCTTAGACCTATTCTGTCTTCGGCCTGGGTTAAAAAGTTGTTAAATGGTCAGAATAGCTTTCTGAGCGCCTTCCCTCTGGCAGATCAAGGGCAGAACATTCGACCATTGCGGATAATGGAGGCATCCCGGTACTTAGGCAATTCAGCCTTGGATGCTTGCCTTAGTGCGGCCAATATTTTCACATCAATTGTAGCAGCCCGATGGACTCTCTGGCTCAATGCATGGAAGGTTGCCCTGCAATCCAAGATAATTCTAAAGTACATTCTGTACACAGACAATGTCCTCTTTTTGACCCGGACCTGGACAAAATTATCAGTCAGGCCACTTAATGGTCCAAAATTGAAAGGTCCTAGGTTTTGGTGACTTTATCCTTCCAGTAAATCCAGATTAGTTTCTCTTATTAATTACTTCTCCACTCCCTGCGGAGGTCATCAAAAGGGATGACAGGCTTGTTCAGATAAAAGAATAGGAGCCACATCTCCTGAAAAACACTTACCATGACGCACATTCTATTTCAACCGATCAATCAAGTTTTCTGCCAATTTTTAACATCAAACACCTGAACTTTCATCTTCGAGGCAGTACTTTTTAAGATAGTCTCTTAGATCAGTAATAAACAGCATGGAAGTGAATAGATCTCTGGTGCCCATAGATATAAGGAATGCATATTCATATGTCCCAATCTGGAAAGGCCAATAGCGTCTTCTCCAATTTGCTGCCCAACCTCAGCATTATCAATTTTATGTCCTTCCTTTCAGGCTAGCAGCAATGTCAAGGGGCTTTAAGAAAAATGATGGTGGTTCTAACCAGAGGTGTTAGTCATCCCTTATCTCTGTCTCTTCTCTGGGTTCCATATACAGTTGACTTCCCAGATTTTACAGTCTCATAGTTGGCTCGCTTGGAGGGAAATCTAAGGAAATATAGGAACATTATAGTCAATGCACACACACTTGTTGGAAGATTTATGCAGAGATATTTTCTTTCTTGTCTGTTCGGATAATCGAAAGAATGCGTTTGTGGGCTTTTTTAAGTTTTATCTGCAAAATGCCAAAATGATTGTTTATATATTATGCAGTAAATCAGGCAATTACCCAGTTATTGGCAAAACTGCCCATTAATTGTATAGTGTGTACCTAGTTTAACTGAAAGACAAGATTCTCTAATTACAGAGAATAATGAGGTTTTTGTTGGCTTTCAGATAATCTCTGGGCCCGATTCAGAGTCACTTGCTAGGATGCGTTCGCACGCAGCCTGCCGATATTTGCATTTTGCGCATGCATATGCAGTGCGTGAACTAGTCCATGTGATCGCAAAGCGCTTGCTGCGCATAGCCACCTCGCCAGAATGAGTGACGGGTTGGACGAAGGAAACGGGGGAGTGGTGGGGCGAACGCAGGCGTGCCTGAGTGTCTCAACGCCTTTTCAGAGGCGTGCATAATTAAGACGCAGCGTCATAGTACACATCACATGGTTGTTTTACACTGAAGTGCTTGCAGTAGGGTATGTTCAACCACAAGTGCTGCGTTCGCTTCCGATGGTACTGGATGTTACCGATGGTTGCATACACATCCTGGAGATGACGTGCATAAGTGGGCATCTTAAGACAGGCTTGTGGGCGTCTGCATACACAGCGCGACCGTACTCCAAGACCTAGTGGGCATGCTAATGCCTTCTGCGCGATCACGGATTTGCATACTTTCGCTGCGTGCAAACGCATCTAGCGAACGGGTCTGAATCGAGCCCTCTGTGCGTCTAAGCATAAAAGTCCTAGGACAGATGGTATCAGTCTTCGAGGCGGTTTAATGAGTTCATGATGACTCTACGAGGTTCCAGATAAAACAAATCACACTTTAGGCTATCCAGACCATTTTATCAGGTTGTCCTTGAAGATGCAATTGTCATTTCTTTGGTGGCTGAGGACCAACAGCCTCAGTAGAGGTAGTCTGTTCTCTTTAGGGATTATGGCAAAGTCAAAGATACAATTAATGTTCTGGATTTAAACCCTTTTGCAAAAGTGGAGCTTTTTTCTAACCGGAAAGCCAACAAAGATTAAATTCAACAGTGCCACAACGTTGGCACACATCAACTACCGGGAAAGCACATAGAACTCACTGGCGATGAAGAAAGTTCAGAGATCATGCTCTGGTTGCAACTAAGAGTTCCGCCCATCTTAGTGGAGGTCTTCACATTGGATACCTGAGTCAGACTTTCTCAACAGTAATGTTCTACATCCAGGATAATGGTGCCTTCATCGAGAGGTATGGCCCCTACACACTAGACAATATTTTTAATGTTATGGCTGTTTCCGACGCATCGGAATGACAAATCGTTCAAATAGTCAAGTGTGTACGCAATATGCGCGCTCCCGCGGCTTCGTACGTCGCATCTTCAGATCTTTTGTACATGCAGGAAGATCTGTCAATCTCGTTAACAATTTCCCCCAGTTCGTGCAGTGTGAATACACTACCAGGCGATATGGTTACATTATATCGGTAACGATCTAACCACCTAACAATATAAGATATACCGTTTGGTCGTTTGTTAGATTGCACAGTGTGTATGCACAAGATCGTTTGCCCGGGAGTTCAAGGGAAATCTTTGACTACATCGCATCTTTTGCAAGGTGTCTAGTGTGTACCTAGCTGTGATGTTTTTCAAACAATAGTAGCAAATTGAGGTCAGTCAGATGTCAATATGACAACATCTCGCTTACCACAAATAGCCCGCTATTGCACAAGGACAAGAGACCTGAATGTGTTTCTAGGAGACGCAATGTCTGTTGTTTGGAATTTCCATCTTGTTATCCTAATCCCTCCTGTAGCAGTGCCAGCAAGAATTCTAACCAATAGGAAAACAGGGAAGCTGTTCCGGCAATTCCTGCCAAGAATATTGGGCTAGTTAGAAATTCTTATACTGGCACGTTCATCGTGGCATTTTCCACCAAGAGGGGAAACTACTAAGCCAAGTATCTGTTTTTTTTATCAGGATTTACCTCAATTGTTTTTACCACAAGGCTATTAAAGCCATGATACTCCATACTAAAGATCACTCGAAAGCCATTGTTGGCATAGAACTGCCATAGAACATGGGATCTTTCTATATCTTGATGTAAACAGAAGGGAATCTTAACCCCTTATTTTAAACTTGCCAGGTTTGTGGCTTAGACGTTTTTTTTTTGTTTTTTTTCATTAGTAAATACTGACGTGGGTTTCAGATGTGACCTAACCAGGACATAGAGCATTCCTAAGCTAATTCTGGATGGATTGGCAAATACAGATTATTCCTTTTTACTCTAATGGTGCGTACACACTGGGGGATATTACTGAGCGATTGCACGATTACAACATCGTAATCGTGCAATCACTCAGTAATCGTGCACAAATCGTGCACTATAATGATGGAAATAACCAGCGATGCGCGCTCCCGCTGGTCGTGTCCGACATTGTGCTGCATGTTCAGGTGATGGACAATCTTTCGATTACGACATATTGTGCATGCTCAAGGATGAGGGAGGGTGTCTACACTGAGCGACTGATCGTTCAGTGTAGGCACTACAGGGGATCAGACACTACGGTACGATTACAATTTCGTAATCGTACTGTCTTTCCTGATCGCCCAGTGTGTACGCACCTTTTAGATGTTGTCAGGGTGCTAGATCTTAGGAGAGAAAGGTTCTCCTAGTCCTCTCTTGGTGCCTTGCAGCCAAACAAAAGATTGTAAGATTCATTAAATAGGGACAGATAAACCTGTTTAGTGAAATTGTGAGAGCACGTTCCACAAAGGTCTGTGCGTGGCATGTGGCCTTGGCAGGATAATTGTGCCTGTTGGCTATCTTGTGTTTTTGTCCAAAGATGATCATTTTGGATGAAAAGTTTTGCGCACAGCAACTTGAAAGTGCTCCTCACCATATATGGTGCTTTGGAAACTCCCGATGGTTACAGTGTCTTCCAATGGATGCGAGATGAAAAGGGGATATTTGTACTCTGATTAAATCCCTTTCTTGGGTTACACTGAAAACCTTAATTTTTGCTCTGGTTTAGTGATTTGTTTGACTTAAATTACCTGCTGTTATGGTGCATACACACGGTCAGATTTTCTGTCAGATCTGAATGAAAACTATTTTAAAAATTGTTCATATCTTAAAGAAAATCTGACATGTGAGTCTGCAACAATGAACGATGCGCATTCCTGCTTGTCGGATAACGATATCTGACATCTGATGTGTTTTGCAGTCAGATTTGGACGATTCCATTAATTTTAATACAGTCTAAAATCGTTGGTAAAACCGTTCATCTGACAGATCTGACCGAGTGTATGCACCATTAGGGTAACGTGTCCTTGTAGTCTCTCCTTCTATGCCCTCTTGAGTTATGTCTTGATCTCTCGTGTATTGAAGCTTTGTTAGAAAATATAACTGACAAGATCCAGCTGGGAGATATAGAAGGGGGAGAGCTCAGATTAATTGCTTTAGTTCCTATAGCCACATCTACACCCATGATTCCACAATTCACCATTAGGACTTGACTTAACTGTTTGTCTTTAACTTAAGATACTATTTCTCAGTCTACAAGCTTCATTGCTCCTCTGAGCTGATCAAACTGTCTTCATCTAACACACATAGATTGTGTGGCTCCTTTACAAAACCTTTAATTGAAACTGAAGGGAATGTTACATTGGTGTGATCACTATTCCTTAAATGCCCCCTAGCAGGTTAATTGAAAAGTCTGCTCTCCAACACTAACTATATACAGTGTAGTAGGCAATCTCTCATTCTTGGTCGATAAAATATCTCATTATAAATATCACAATGCAGCTGCTTAACACAGTAATCGCTACCAAAATTTAGGTTGGTTGCCATGTTTCTGGACTATAACGAGCAGTTTGTATTAGGCAGTGCCAAGTCTAACAAAGCCCCCTGGAGTGGGTCCTCTTATCATTTGGGAAATAGACCAAATTACTTTTTTTAGACCTAGGGGTAAATTTACAAAAGTTACTTTTTAGAAATGAAGATGTTGCCCATAGCAACCAATCAGATTCTAGTTAACATTTAACTAGCACCTTCTAGAAGATAATGGCTAGAATCTGATTGGTTGCTATGGGCAACATCTCCACTTCTAAAAACTCACTTTAGTAAATATACCCCCTAATGAAATTTTTGCCTCATTACGGATTTTGCTGCAAAATGTCACACATCCTCTTCCTTACTAACGACACCGCGGGACTAGCTGACCCCTTCTCCATTCATTAGCATTTATACCTGCTATCCCCCTATTGGGCTCCTGTCATTTTAGGAGAGATGTATTAAACCTTGTAATGATGAAGTGGAGATGTTTCCCACAGCAACCAATCAGATTCCAGCTATCATTTTATAGATTATATCTGATAAGTGATAGGTAGAATTTGTTGCTGTGGGAAACACCTCCCACCTGTCCTCTTTAGACGGTTGATACATCTCCCCCTTTATCTGTAATGTGTCTGAGCACGGCATTGTAGGCCCTTATGCCTGGTGATGTGACTTATTGAATCTGATCCCCTTTCATTCTTTTCCCCTTTAGGTTCAGATGTCGTCGCTGCGTGAATGGGCGTCAGGTCCGCCCTCCCCCTGATAACACTGACTGCACGTCTGATCTCTCTCAGTGGAACCACTGTGCCGATAAGCGCGGCTTACAGGACCAGGTGCTGAACGCGGCTTGGGATGCTGCGGTTACGTTTACATTTCACCACCGCTCCCATGAAGAACAGAGGGGGGTCCTATAGCTGTTCAGTAACTGTTAGAAGGGATCAGGGAGCCACGTGACAAGAAAATAACATCTCCGTCTTTGGAGGTGGGAGGACAAAGTGATAACACAGGACGGCAGGAAACCAGCTGCTAATCTCCAGCTGCCACCTAGTGGAAATATTTCCGTGCTTGTATGACTGATTTGTGGGTTACCAGGAATATTTGCTGCTGTGTGAGATGTTTACGTCCAATTCTCCTCAGTGATCTGATACTAAAGATATTGATGATGGAGGATATAACTGTGCTGCCTCATGTTATAATGTGGACACTAAGTAACCTGCTTCCTGCAGTGTGGTCACATGTTCTATTAATATAATATAGGATATCCTGACACCCTGGAGTGTTTGCATAATTTTCTGCATGAGAAAATACTGATATTGCTGCGGCAGAGACTGTTTTGTTTTCTAATTCCAAACCCTAAATTAAAATTCCCCCCCCCCAAAAAAAATCTACAAATATGTATGTTGTGTGTGTGATTTACTAAGCATGCTAAAGGTGGTCCTGTGTAATCCTGCAAGCCTACAATGGGAGGTCAACCGAGGACCCTACACCACATTTAGGGCCTGATTCAGACCTGCTTGCTCCCAGAATATGCAAATTCAGATAAATGACGTCAAGGCAGGCGATCGCACGGCATAAGCACGCCCACTATATCTTGGCGTGCGATCGCTTTGTGTATGCAGACGCCCACCAGCCTGTCTTTAGCTGCCCCTACCGTACGTCATCTCCAGGAAGTATATACAACCATCGGTACATCGGGTTCCATTGAAACTGACCGCAGCGCTTGTGGTTGACTGTACCCTACCGCAAGCACTTCAGTATATAATTCAACCAGGTGATGTGTACTATGACGCTGCCTGTTAAATATGCACGCCTCTGAAACGGCGTTGAAACACTCAGGCACCCTTGTTCGCACCTCCACTCCCCCATTACTACTGCCCTGCCCCTGTTACCACCCACAAACGGCCTCTCCTGTCACTCATTCCACTGGGCTGTCTTTGTTGGGCGAGCAAGCGTTTCCCGATCGCTCGGACTAGTTAGCGCACTGCAATGCATGCGCAATTGCATAACATCGGCCAGGAACGATCGAGCGGCTGCTTGCAAACGGGTCTGAATCGGGCCCTTAGTCCATAAGCCAGTAGATGGAAGAGATGGTGCACTGCCTGTGTATATTATCAGCAATGATGTCCTGTCCATCTCTAATACCATATACAGTCAGGTGCATAAATATTGGGACATTGACAGAATTTTCATATATTGGCCTCTATTCACCACCACAATGGCTTTGAAATGAAACAACCAAGATGTGCTTTAACTGCAGACTTTCAGATTTTATTTGAGGGTAATTACATCCAAATCAGGTGAACGGTGTAGGAATTACAACGGTTTCTATATGTGCCTCCCACTTTTTAAGGGGCCAAAAGTAATGGGACAAACTAAACAATCCTAAATCTAACTTTCATTTTTTAGTACTTTGTTGCAAATCCTTTGCAGGCAATTACAGCCTGAAGTCTGGAACGCATAGACATCACCAGACGCTGGGTTTCATTCCTGGTGATGCTCTGCCAGGCCTCTACTGCAAATGTCTTCAGTTCCTGCTTGTTCTTGGGGCATTTTCCCTTCAGTTTTGTCTTCATCAAGTGAAATGCATGCTCAATCGGATTCAGGTCAGGGGATTGACTTGGCCATTGCATAACATTCCACTTTTTAGCCTTAAAAAACTCTTTGGTTGCTTTTGCAGTATGCTTCGGGTCATTGTCCATCTGCACTGTGAAGCGCCGTCCAATGAGTTCTGAAGCATTTGACTGAATATGAGCATATAATATTGCCCGAAACACTTCAGAATTCATTCTGCTGCTTTTGTCAGCAGTCACATCATCAATAAATACAAGGGAACCAGTTCCATTGGCAGCCATACATGCCCATGCCATGACACATACCACCTCATCAGTGAAGAATGGCGGTGGTAGTTTTGGATCATGAGCAGTTCCTTTCCTTCTCCATACTCTTCTCTTCCCATCACTCTGGTACAAGTTGATCTTTGTCTCATCTGTCCATAGGATGTTGTTCGAGAACTGTAATGGCTTTTTTAGATGTTGTTTGGTAAACTCTAATCTGGTCTTCCTGTTTTGGAGGCTCACCAATCGTTTACATCTTGTGGTGAACCCTCTATATTCACTCTTGTGAAGTCTTCTCTTGATTGTGGACTTTGACACATAAACACCTACCTCCTGGAGAGTGTTCTTGATTTGGCCAACTGTTGTGAAGGGGTTTTTCTTCACCAGGGAAATAATTCTTCTGTCATCCACCACAGTTGTTATCCATGGTCTTCCGGGTCTTTTGGTGTTGCTGAGCTCTCCGGTGCATTCTTTCTTTTTAAGAATGTTCCAAACAGTTGATTTGGCCACACCTAATGTTTTTGCTATCTCTCTGATGGGTTTGTTTTGATTTTTCAGCCTAATGATGGCTGGCTTCACTGATAGTGACAGCTCTTTGGATCTCATATTGAGAGTCGACAACAACTGATTCCAAATGCAAATGTCACACCTAGAATCAACTCCAGACCTTTTACCTGCTTAATTGATAATGAAATAATGAGGGAATAGCCCACACCTGTCCATGAATAGCTTTTGAGTTTATAGTCCCATTACTTTTGGCCCCTTTAAAAAGTGGGAGGTACATATAGAAACCGTTGTAAATCCTACACCGTTCACCTGATTTGGATGTAATTACCCTGAAATTAAATCTGAAAGTCTGCAGTTAAAGCACATCTTGTTTGTTTCATTTCAAAGCCATTGTGGTGGTGAATAGAGGCCAAAATATGAAAATTCTGTCAATGTCCCAATATTTATGGACCTGACTGTATGCCATGTGTCCCTAAGTCCAAACGTCTAAGCTACAGACCAGTCCTGGGTACAACTGGCCAACAAGTGACCCCTAGGCTTGTGAGCTGGGTGCAGTAGGCAGTCATTTCTCCATTTCTTTGGGTGACGGTGACCGCAGGGTTCAGGATTGATATACTGCATACTGGGAGCAGTAGCGCAAAGCGTATGTATCGGCCGTACTATATTCATTGCTTTTTATTCTAATTGTTAAAGCTTTCCCTCTTTACATAAATAACTTTTGTGCTTTGGAACCACACGATTGGACGGGAATGCAATTCTTTCTTAAGCGACTAGCAGCACTAAATAGCGACTATTGGGTATCAATAGGGATAAAAAAAAAAATATAGGGAACACACTTCTAAACTAGCCAAATTAAATTCAGAGGGGTTCCCAAGTATGCGGCAGGTGTTTTCTTCATTGCTGGAGTAGTGGCAGGTGCATTTTTGCAGAATTTTGGAAAATAATTTTAGGGACTTAAAATAATGCTTACCCCCATTTTCATGTACCCCAAATTTGATAGATTTTTTTTTTTTGTAAAAATAACTATTGCTAAGTGCTATTCTTCATAGCCGCAAATATGCACCTGCTGCGGCTATTAGAAACCCCGACTTCCTTCAGCAGGTAAAAATGGGGGTACCCATAGTGATCCCCCATGTCTAGACATCTTTAGGGGGTCCCTGAAATATTTCCCCAAAAATCCAGTTTTTTGGCGATACCTTTCCTCTGGCTCCCTTTTTCGTTGATTTCTAATTGAATACTGGGATAAAGCAGGCACACGCCCGATACTTTATCCCCGGAAAACCTGCGATGTGGAGCGAAAAGTCCAGCACAGACTTTTCGCTCCCAAATTGAATATGGCCCTTAGTCTCAGAAAATGCAGCAAACCTGATTGTGTTGATATACAGTAACTGACACAGGTTACACATGTAATTTTCTCTTTGTAAGTCTGTAACCACATTTTACAGCAACCAAACATTGAGATTAAACGTTTGTTTATTTTACATAGATCTGGAATAATTGTATTTCTAGAACACGCATTTATGGACTATGGATTTGTGCCAGATGCTTCTGTACAGTATCTAGATTTGTGTCACCCCCATATGCCTGAGCAGGTGGAGCGAGGGTGGGCAAGCATAAGAAGAGTACATGCAAGTTTCCTTTTGGACTTACATAGCAGTATATGTTCAGATTGTAAAGTGCATTACACTGTAAATGAGACTCTTTATGTACATGTTTAAGATACAGTATGATTTACGGTTCATATCCCGACAGCGTGAGCCCGCAGGGGTGAAAATCCCGATTGTCCTAGGTTGGTATTTACTAACCTAATTTTACCCCCCAATCCTCCCTTAGGGGTGCCTAACCCTAATCCCCCCCCCCCCCTTCACCTAGCCTAAACTTAACCTCCCGGGTGGTGCCTCACCCCAAGTCCCCCCTAGGAACCCTAAAACTAACATCCACCACCCCCCTCACTGCTGTCCTTGCCCCGTGCCTGGCTTACCTTCGATCGGTAAGCCGGGTGTCGGGCTATCGGCGTAGGGAAAATTACAGTCGTCGGGACGTTGACGACTGCCATTTAAACCTTGCCGGGATTAGACAGTCGGAAGCCGACGGTCGGGATTCCATCCATCGTTTTCCCGACTGCTTCCCGCATGTTTATGTTTATGTGTATGTTATATTTGCTTTCAGAATGAATACACGGATGGCGTTACCAGGAAATGAGGAGTCAGCACATCCCCATGTGAATCTTGGTCTCCAGTTGAGTCCTTACAGCTGTGGGACTAAGGATAGGAGATCGGAGCATATGTACATCTGCACTGTGGTTCCAACTATGGGAGGAACCCCAGTTACAAGGACACATGACTAACTTACTTCTTAACAAAAGACGAGTTGCAAACCAGCAAATACTATGGCCCATATTGAAGCGAAAAGCTGAGATCGGCGAAAATAGTTTAGCCGATGAAGTCATTTCGCCAGGTGGAAAAGTATTGCCGTATTCAAACAAAAATAATAACAACCCGCGCTTCACAGATGGCAGCTATAGGTGTCAGAGGGTGATCCCTATATGTAACCCAAAGAGAACATGTAAATAACAAATTAAGTAGTTACCTCAGCGTACAGTATACAGATAATCAAAAAGTAGTAAAAACAAGAGATATGGTAAGAACTTACCTTTGTTATCTCTGTTTCTACGAAGTCCATAGGGTCCACAGGGTTGACCTTGGGGTATAGCTGGATCTGGATCCATGGGCACCACGCAGTTAAAGCTTTGCTGCTCCCAGGATGCACTTGGGTCCGTCCTCCTCTATACCCCGCCCCCAAGCCACAGGCACCTCAGTTGGTAAGCAGCCAAGGCCGGAGGAGGAGACTAAACAGAGAGAAGGAATACTGGAACACACAAGAAACCATACTCACAGAATGGGAGACGGAAAACCGGTGACCAGCCACACAGCCCATATGAAGCCAGGTGCGTCAGGGCGGGCGCCCTGTGGACCCTATGGACTTCGTAGAAACAGAGATAACAAAGGTAAGTTCTTACCATATCTCTTGTTTTCTACTTCAGGGTCCATAGGGGGTCCACAGGGTTGACCTTGGGGATGTCCCAAAGCAGTTCAACTAAGGGCGGGGACGCTCCTGTGCTGAAAGGAGCACCCGGTGCCCGAAGGATGCATCCTGAGAGGCGAAGGTGTCAAACGCATAGAACCACACAGCTGAACAGCAGAGGCGCCACGTCTAGCAGCCCAAGAGGGACCCACAGAACGAGTGTAATGAGCCGTAACAGAGGCTGGCACAGGCAAACCCTCCTGTGCATAAGCCTCACAAATAACTGAACGAAGCCAACGGGCTAACGTTTGCTTGTTGGCAGGCCTACCCCTCTTGTGAAAACCGAAGAGGACAAACAATGAATCCGACTTCCTAACCGAAGCAGTCTGGCCCACGTAGATTCTAAGTGCCCGGACTACATCTAAGGAAGCTTCACCAGCCGAAAGATCAGGTGACTGAAAAGCTGGCACAACAAGCTCCTGACTAATGTGGAACTTTGAGACCACTTTGGGCAAAAATTCAGGACGAGTGCGGAGCACCGCTCTGTCCTGGTGAAAAATCAGAAAAGGGGGGCGACAGGAAAGCGCCCCCCACTCGGATACCCTCCTGGCAGAAGCAATTGCCAGGAGAAAAACGGTCTTGAACGTCAGCCACTTGAGGTCCACCGACTCAAGAGGCTCAAAAAGAGGACCCTGCAAGACCCGTAGCACCACCGCCAAATCCCAAGGAGCCACAGGAGACACGAAGGGAGGCTGGATCCTGAGAACACCCTGGAAAAAGGTGTGAACATCCGGTAGTGTAGCAATCCGTCGCTGAAACCACACGGACAAAGCAGACACATGAACCTTCAGAGAGGCCAGGCGTAAGCCGAGGTCCAAACCTGATTGAAGGAACTCCAAGATTCTGGAAACCGGAACACCTGAGGGTCATAGTTTCTGGATTCACACCACTGACAATAAGTGCGCCACACCCTGTGGTAAATCCGTGCGGAAGCAGGCTTGCGTGCCGTAAGCATGGTACCAATGACCGAACTGGAGAAACCCCTAGACCTCAAGACGGCTGTCTCAAGAGCCACGCCGTCAAAGACAGCCGACCCAGATCCGGGTAAAGGCAGGGCCCTTGAGACAACAGGTCCCGACGCTGAGGGAGAAGGTACGGAGCGTCGATGGAGAGGCACCTCAGATCGGAGTACCAAGGACGTCTGGGCCACGCCGGAGCTACCAGCACGAGCGTGCCGCCGTCCTGCTTGAATTTCCGCAGAACCCGAGGAAGTAGGGATATCGGAGGAAACAGATACGCCAGGTCACCGACAGCGCGTCTACCAGACTGGCGCCTGCGTCTCTTGTCCTTGACCCGTAAACGGGCAACTTGTGATGGGAGGCCATGAAATCCAGCTCCGGTTGCCCCCACCTGTCCACGAGTAGCTGAAACACCTCTGGGTGAAGCGACCATTCCCCGGGATGCACGTCGTGACGGCTGAGGAAGTCCGCCTCCCAATTGAGGACTCCGGGAATGAAGACTGCCGAGATCGCTGGAATGTGACACTCCTCCCAAGCAAGGATGCGAGACAGCTCCAACATCGCTGCCCAACTGCGAGTTCCTCCTTGGTGGTTGATATATGCCACCGTGGTGGCGTTGTCGGACTGCACCTGAACCACCCTTCCGTACAGAACGGGACCGGACGACTGCAGGGCCCTGTATACTGCCCGCAATTCCAGAATGTTGATGGGAAGAAGAGCTTCTTCCACAGACCAACGACCCGGTCACTGCCCCCCAACCCCGAAGACTGGCATCCGTCGTGAGCAGGACCCAGTCCGGGATCCAAAAGGGGCGCCCCTCGAGCAGATGAGCCGTCTGAAGCCACCAAGCCAAAGACTGCCGAACCTCTGGGGACAACACCAGCAACTGAGCGCAGATCTGGTGTGGTAACCCGTTCCATTCCGATAGAATCAGCCCCTGCAGGGTCCGGGAATGGAAATGGGCAAATTCCACCATGTCGAATGTCGACACCATGGACCCCAGAACTCTCATAGCCGAATGAACCGACAGGCAGCAACTGCTCAGGCAACTGTGTATCCGCAGCTGGAGGGAGGAGACCTTCTCCGGAGTCAGGAAGATCCTTTGCTGACGAGAATCCAGCAGAGCCCCCAAATGAACCATCCGCTGAGATGGAATCAGGGAGGACTTTTTCCAATTTATCAGCCACCCGTGCTCTTGCAGGCAAGCGATCGTCAGGTGGAGATGTTGAAGCAGTACCCCCGGGGAGCTCGCCAGCAACAGGAGGTCGTCCAGATACGGCAGCAGCCGTACATTCTGGTTCCGCAGATGTGCGGCCATGACCACCATAATCTTCGTGAACACCCGCGGTGCCGTGGAGAGACCAAAGGGTAGCGCCCGGAACTGATAGTGGTGTTGAAGGATAGTGAACCTCAGATACCTCTGGTGCGAAGGTGCTATCGGAACATGGAGGTAGGCGTCCTGGATATCCAGGGACACCATGTAATCCCCCGGTTCCATCGCCAGAATGATGGAACGTAACGTTTCCATCCTGAACCTGGGAACTCTGAGGAATTTGTTCAGAGACTTCAAGTTGAGGATAGGGCGATGAGAACTATTGGGTTTCTGCACCAGAAACAGAGAAGAATAGTACCCTGTCCCTTGTTGTAATTGAGGAACGGGAACAATGACCCCTGCTTTCAGCAAGGACTCTATAGCTACCTGAATCTGTAAGGTCTTGGTCGTATCCTGAGAAGGACTGGTGCAGAAAAACTGGCGGGACGGTCTGTGCCGAAAAGACAGGGCGAACCCCTGGGAGACCACTTCTTGAACCCAGGCATCTGTGGTGGATCGTGCCAGCACTGGGCAAACAGAAGAAGTCGGTCTCCCACTCTGGGGTCCCCCAGAGGGAGGCCCGTCCCATCAGGCAGAGAGTTTATCCTCCTGCTTGGAAGAAGGGCGCCTGGCACTCCAGGCCTGCTTCTTGGGCTTAGAAGCGGCCTTGGTCGCCGGCTGCCTCGGGAAGGACTGACCTTTTGCCTTGCCCTGAACCCGAAAAGACCGAAAGGCAGAGCTCCGTGCCTTGGTAGGTGCAGAAGCCAAAGGGAGGAAGGCTGCCTTAGACTTAGCCAGCGTATCCACAATTTTGTCCAAGTCTGGACCAAAAAGCAACTCCCCATTAAAAGGTAAGGCCTCCAGGCCCTTTTTGGAGTCCGCGTCAGCTCTCCAAGACCTCAGCCACAAGGACCGACATGCCGACACAGCGGCAGCCGACACCCGAGAGGTCAGCAGGCTCGCACCTAAAGAAGCCTCCCCAATGTAGGAAGCCGCATCCCTCATTTGTCCTATCAACGCTTTCTGGATCTCCGGAGCATCTTCCGGAAAGGTATCCTTCAAAGCGTTGGCCCAGCTCTCGATGGCCTTAGCCACCCAAGAGATGGCCATGGACGGACGGGCCACCACCCCCGAGAGAGAGTAAATGGACTTTAAACAAATCTCCACTTTCCTGTCCATGGGATCTTTCAGGGAGGAGATAGACGGCGGAGTTTCCCACTTCCTGCAATGAGCCTCAGGAAACTGATACTTTGAAGCCAACCGTTTCTGCGGTTGGAATCTCTTGCTGGGCAACTGCCAGGCCCCTGCCATATGATCCGTTAACTGGTCTGACAGGGGAAAAACCGTCAGTCACCTTGGCCTTTTTAAAGTTAGGGTACTTTGACCTGGGAGCCTGCACATCCTCAATATGAAGGATGGCCCGCACCGCCCTAACCAATGCCGGCACATTAATGGAGGACTTAGCCTCCACCTCCTGGGCCCCGGCATCTGAGTCAGAGTCTTCATGGATCTCCCCGTCATCTGAAGACACATCCGTGTCCGTAAACTGAGCCGCCAGTGAAGCCGGAACGGGTCGCTTTGACGCCCGTGGGGGCAAATCACTGTGCAACATTGAAATGCCGATGACGAAGCCGCCAGGCTCTGAACAGAGCTGGAGAGGACACCCACCCAGGGAGGGGGCACCGTTTGAGGATACCCCTGAAACGCGGAGACTGCACCAGAGGCGTCACACCTGGGGAACGGGGGATGGTAGGCTGGGGCAACGCCCTACAAGGGGCCGCAGTCGGGACCGCAAGCCGGTTCGCGATCGACACCAGCACCTACGTAAACATCGCCCACGGAGGATCCTGCGCCACTGGGGGTTTAGAGGGACCAGGCACCAGCTGGCAATGCCCGCACAGACCATCCTGAGACAAATCCGCCCCGTCGACCCCTGCCGAACAGCGACGGCAGGAAAACAACACAGGAGCCTCGGAGCGCTCATTCTCCTCATCAGACATGACACAAACTTTTTGCAATAAACGTGTATCACTGAAACGAGGTAAGGCGTATAACACCTGCGCACTCCCAAGTATGCAACACACAGCCCACAATCTGGTACTGAGTAGCACACCGCTGTATGTGACGGACCTCACAAATACGTTGATCTATAAATGTGAGGTACACAGAAAGAACACCCCTCCCCCACACACCTGCGGGCCGTAGGAGAAGGAAAGGGATAGGTAAAAAGCTGACAGTAATTAGAAAAAGCACAGACAGCAGCACTAGCAATAGTCACATACCATGCAGAGAAGTATACTCACTGCACCTTCAGCTACAATCAACCTCCCAGATTCAGTGTCTGGGAGGGCTATAGCGCTTCGTACACTGTCCTGATCAGGGGAGAGGTACGCAGGGGGACCGGTCCACTGGAAGCCTGCCTGGGAGCTCTGCGTTGCTGCCTGGGAAGATGGCTGCCGGAGAGCTCTGAGGAGGAGTGGCCGAGAAAGTACAACCCAGCGACGCCAGCACGCTTGAGAGAAGGCGCGCTGGGCTGAGGGGAGGAGCCGCTCAAGCAGGGAAGGCTGCCTCCCCTGCTAGTAATGGAACCCCAGGGACGCCGTTCCCTGCCGGCCTTACACCCTGGTGGTCCAGCGGTCACGCGGGGTATTCCTTTGCAGGGGGAGCCTGCCGCCACTACTAGCGCCGCCGGTCTGTCCCCAGAGACCGGCGGCATGAAGACTGCATTTACACTTCCCCCGCATGCAGCGCTGACAGCCCCTTGTGTCTGGCAGCAGTCTGTGGGAGGTCCCGGAGCCACGCTAGCACTGACTCCGGGGTCCCGCTGCTATCCCCGGATCAGTACCGGCGTCGCAGCGTCAGCGGGGCTGTTGGAGCGGCAGCATGGACGTCCAGATGGACAGTCTTATGCTGCCGCTCTGAAGATAGTAAAAAATAAAATAATAAAATCTTTAAAAAATTAAAATAAAGCTTAGGGGCTGCTTATGCAGCCCCACTGCGCCAGGGTGACCCGACTCCGGCCGGGCACCAGCTAAAACTGAGGTGCCTGTGGCTCGGGGGCGGGGTATAGAGGAGGACGGACCCAAGTGCATCCTGGGAGCAGCAAAGCTTTAACTGCGTGGTGCCCGTGGATCCAGATCCAGCTATACCCCAAGGTCAACCCTGTGGACCCCTATGGACCCTGAAGTAGAAAGAGTAATAACTGTATCAAAATGTCCATAGTTAATAATAAATAAAATTCTGTCCAATTCCACAAAAAATTAGGAAAGTTCTGTCCAATTCCACAGAAAAATGAATGAATATAAAAATTCCACTGTACAGAAGTAAGGAATATTTTACTTCTAGGACCACCATAGTGCATTATCATTTAATTTATGAGTAAGATAAGCAGCAGATTAAAAACAAATCCACCATTTTTCAAAAAGACTCAATTTTAAGTTGAAACGCGTTGGTGTTATACTACAGGGCTTGGATCCAGTAAGTGGGGACTCTTCAGAGACACTGAAGGTTGCAGAGATTCAACAGATTCCTGTTCCCAGGGAGTGTTTTTTCAAGCGATTTAGGTGTAATCTGTTTACACCCACACCCTCTGGTATGCCTTTAATTTTACTATTGTCATGGTGGATTTGTTTTTAATCTGATGTTTATCTTTTACTCATAAATGAAATGATAATGCACTATGGTGTCCTACTCTCTCTTTTATATGAACGGATGTGATACTGGAGCTTGAAGATTTCTATGAATAAGCCATTTTGAAAACTAGACGTAAAATATTCCCTACTTCTTCTGTACAGTGGAATTTTTATATTCATTCATTCAGTTCCAATAGTCCATAGACTATAATGGGTTAAAAGTAACATTATCTCACAGGACGAAGGTTCAAAAAGCTAAACAATTGTGAGCTTGATAAAATGGGCTTTTTTGTAGTCCTCAAAAAATAAAAAAAACCCTATGGTGACTACTCTTTCAATAGTAAAGAGGTTATATCTCCAATATCTACTGCCAACCCATAACCCCTTGTTAAATTGGCCAATGTATCATATAGTATTCACTTAACAACTCCAAATGTTGTGTTACTCAGTAAGTAGTCCGTCTGGCTAGTTCTGATAAGCTACTTGGGCGCCTTTTTTATTCATTTTAATGCGCTCTTTGATTCCTAACAGGGTTATAAGTACATCTGAGGAAATAACATACTAATGGATGGGCTCATTTATTGCTCTGCTTGTACATGCTAAATACTCTAACTACATGTGAATGTCTAAGACCAGTGCAATAGTATTACTAATTTCCAAGATAAACTATATTAATCTTTCACAGATTTCATAGATTCACCAGAGAAATTGGTGATTTCCATCAGTTCGGGATGTCTGGCAACACAATTTGGTTGATTTGGAAAACTGGTGATTTAAAAGTCAATTTCTCTAATGCAAAGATTATGATAAATAGTGATCTTCAAATTGAACTTTAATGTTTATTGTGCATATGTATCAAACCTTGGAGAGAGATAAAGTACTAACCAATCAGATCCTAACTATCATTTTCAAACACAGCCTATAAAATGGCAGTTAGAAGCTGATTGTTTGGTACTTTTATCTCTCTCCAAGTTTTGATACATCTCCCCCTATGTCCTTTAACTTTTGCCTACTCCATTTTCTACACCTTCCAACTGAAAATAAGCATAACATTATATGAATGTCTCCTGAGTCTCTGCATCAGGTAATGGCAGTTGGTGATGTCACAGTCAGTTAGCATACACATTATGACATCACACACGTGATATACACGGCTGCTGCCTTGGTAACCTCACTTCTCAATACGAGTTGCTTTCCTGAGGTAGGTTTTATTTGTGGCTCTAATAATGTCTATTATTTGTTTCTGTGTACTCCAAATTTCATCCTCAATTGGGCCTATACTGTATCTACTTTCTCTTCCTAAAGATATTATCACATTTCCCTTTTATAATTCCTTAATATTATCAGCAAAACTATAGGTAAATTAAGCAATTGGCTGTATCATTATATATCCCAGATAGGAAAATCTTGAAATGATGGCTTGCTGGAGGAAGTATGGAAAATGTTCTGTTATCTCCATTTCTCTGCCAAAAGCTGTTTGTGCTCATATTTTATATAAATACTGTATAACCATTTCACTGGTTTATGTGTAAATACTATGAGATTAAGTGATTGGAAATAATGACTGATATTCTCATTTGTGGCTGGGAAAATAATGTTTAGATAAGTGACATTTTATGCTATATTTATGTTCTTTTTATAAATATCCCATTTATATTAAAGGAGACTGATAGCAAGTTGTTGTAATACACCAGCATATTTTGGAAATTCAGATTTAATTAATTTACTGGATTTAGGATTTACTGAATCTCTATATCTAGATTATTACATTGTGGTGGGTAATTTGTCATGCTGGGTCTGTATCAGACCTGGTAACACTATGAGCATTGTATAAAGGAATAGTCTTATCACACATTAATCTTCTTACTCAGTGCTGCCATCAGAAATTGTGGGGCCCGGGACTGACAGAATAAGCAGGGTCCCTGGAAAGCCAGAGTCAGTCATTAGTGTTACTATCCATATGTCAGCTACAGCCAGCTCTCACCAGCCATAACACATGTTGCTTTGAGTGCCCCCATGAGGATACCTAGGCAATATAATCTCTCTCATACAATGTTTCTAATGCCTCCATGGTACCCCCTCATTGGGTGCCAGCAGCTGAGATCAGAGGAAACAGCTGGCAGCTTCCTGTTAAGCTCTTATCTGCTAGACAACAATCAGTGGTACAAAATACCTGGGCCCAGGTATATCTAGGGGCCCAGGGGTGGCATTACTACCCCACCCAAAAAGCTGCAACATTGGCCGCTCTGTCAGTGTCATGCACCATAGAAATACCCCATGATGGGGCTTAGAGGTACCACCTCTGGCAGCCATGTCCCCCCAAGTACCCAGGCACACGCAATACCTCGGCCACCCAATTCACAAGGTCAGTGTTACATTGTAAGTGTTGCGCCCAGCTATGATGTCACAGCGCAGCGTCACACTCCCAGTCTGAGGAGCTGAGGATGTGGCCTTCACCTCCCAGAGCGCTTGTACGGTCCCTGTTTTTATCATTTTCAAAATAAATGAGGAATGATGATAATACCATCATTAAAAATACATAGCTATATAAACACCAACATATGTACCGTATATAAAATGCCATCTTCCAGTCATTAGCTGTGACCCAAATCATAGGTTAATAACTAGAAGAAGTTCCTTTGCATCACATCATATTCTGGGACATCTATTTTTATGACAGGTAAAAAGCCACAAGCTGCATAGGCTGCAGCAACTGTATAATATATTGGTCTGGTCTCAGCATCAGGTTTCACTTGAAATAATAAAACTGGAGTTCATGGCTGTGATTACAGTATCACCTCTTTATACCTGTCCCCACCCCCCACATAAACCAACTGAGTGGTAGATAATAACAATAGCCGTAAGTGACCAATACTTGACAACATTCTGGCTGTCATCTTCCACTATTGGTGGCAGAGCAGGGGCATGGCCCCACCCCTGCTACACAATGCCCAGGACCCATGAGGAACGCAGTTATTTAAGTATTGGGCACGATGCTGCCTCAGCTAGCCTATTTTTTTTTTGAGGCGTTAGGACGAGGGGGGTGCCTGGGTGAGGACGCAACCCCTAGCAGACGCAATTTCCTACTCATCGACCAGACTCCACACCCACATTTTTATTTTTAGACTCTCAGAACTTACTTTGCTCCCGGTACGGTGCCTGCCATGGTTAGCAGACTCCTCAGGTCCAGGACTCCAATGGCTGCTGCAGGGTCCAGTCAGCAGCCAGCCCCAGCCTTCTTTGAACATTACAATACATGTGCGAAAGAAAATCATGACATCACATCTCCCGGTCCATACAAACCAAAGTAGCCGTGTCTAGCCATAGCACAAAATGCAGGGCGTCCATATATGTTATATGTAATATGTCATGTGAACATCTGTATTTCATAACATTTTATATTTTCTACTTGTAGAAATGTCTCAAGAATACTGCACGATGTTTGCTGAGCCAGAGATGTGGTAATTATATTATTGTAAAACTTGTATAATCCATGTCTGATAAAACCACATTAATATAAGGCACATATATACTAGCTGATTTTTCTGATATATTATTATGTGATTATTTTACTTGAATAACCTCTGTAAGCTCAGTGACAATGTTCCCACATTTTGGGCCTTATTATAAACTGTGGGACCTCTCACAGCCAGATTTGTATATTTGGTCTCCCCATGGCCCAGGCCAGACAAGAACTAATCCCCCAACTGTGTCTGAATGTCAGTGGGCAAACAAGGCCATGGCCTTATGTAAAAGGGAGCGTCATAGGTAGATTAGGGTGATGTCTGCACGGATTGGGGGCATTGCCTAATGTGTCCAAATTTGTCATGTAGGGAGGGAGCCATTTTGTCATTGTAAAGACAATGGTGGGGAAGATAATGCCCATCAGTTACTGTTTATACAACTCTCCACTTTCCTTAAGTGTTATTCACTTTCATTTGGTTTCATAGCTTTAAATCAAATGGAAATTTAATTTAATTCTAATGACTTTATTCTTACAGTCAGTGATTATAGGTCTGTGCTGTAGTATATGAAGTCTTATGACTGCTTGTAGAGGGTGGCACAGTAGTCAGCGTTGCTGTGTCACATTGCTGGGTCTTTGGGTATGATTCCAACCTGGACACAATATGTGTGGAGTTTGTATGATCTCACTGTTCTCCGTTGGGACTCCTCTAGGTTCTCTTCTTTTCTCCCCACATTGAAAAGGTATAGGGGCCCAATTATCATGAACTATTTGTGGCATATTCCCTAAAAAACACCCGCTTTCTGGGGATATCCCCAAATAATTAGTATCCCTGCAATGTATTATGGAGGGACCACAGCAGATATCTCTAAGGTCCCTCTTCTGTGTCGGTCTCTAGGTTTCTATGGGGGATGCGATGCTGTCAGATTTACCAAGTGTATTCCAGAGCTTGGCCCCAGCAGCTAACGCCAACTAAAGATGGCGCTGTGCTTCTGTAACCTATGGACTACACATCACGTGCATGGTCTGAGCCCAGCACAGGAGTGAAGAGATGGTCTCTGCACTCTGACCATCTTGTAGGGACCGGCCCCTTTCTGAGCCACTGTCCCTGCGGGGGCTCTTTAATACATCCCGGCGCTAAGATCGCATCTTGCAATGCGATCACGGGGTGCTAGTAATGCGTCGAAATCACTTTGCAGAAGCGATTGTTAATAAATGGGCCCCATGGTGGTAGGTTACTTAGTGACCCTACAGCAGTGTGTAAGAGAATACAGACTAAGGGCGAATAGCCTCAAATTGAATATGAGGTCATTTTCGCCTATTTTAATTATCCCCGTATTCAATTACAAAGACTTTTCGCTGGTGCGAAAATTCTTTGTTAAAAAATGGGGATAAGTTTTCACCACAGAATAGGTGGGCGAAATAAAGTGCAGTATTGGGGTTTAGGGGTGCAGGCTTTAAAAAAATAGCCTGCACCCCTGGGAATGGCCCCTAAAAATTATCTGTGTCAAAAAAAGTAATAAAAATAGTGACACCCCAAAAAAAGTTCAATTTTGGAGTAAAGAAATTATGGGGAACAAAGTTTTAACCTAACAAAATTAATTCAGGGGGGGTCCCCATGTATGCGGCAGGTGTTTTAAAGAATGCGGGTAGTAGCGGCAGGTGCGTTTTTGAAGAATTTTAAAGATGCACTTTAGGGACTTAAAAATAGGCTTGCACCCATTTTCACGTACCCCAAATTTGATGCACCTAGTTTTTGTTTGTAAAAAAAAAACCTAAGTGCTCTTCTTCACCCCTTCTTCCCAGGCAGAAAAAAACACCTGCTGCGGCTATTTAAAACTCTACTTACCTTCCATAGGCCAAAACAGGGGTACCCATAGTGATCCCCCATGTCAGGACATCATTACGGCGGTCCCTGGATGATTTCCCGAAAAATAACAATTACCTTTCTGCTGGGTCCCATTTTTCGCTCCTTTCTAATCAGGGGTGGCTGGCAACTTTTAGCCTGGGGGGCAAATGCATGCAGGCGGCCCTGGCAGAGGAGTAGCGTGTAGCCATGGTGCCCGCAGAACATGCATGCTGCGGCGCCCTCCCCCCTCAAGTGTTCCAGGGAGGAGGCGGGTCCATATGGGATTAATATAAAGTAAAAATAAAGATTAGGGACAGCCCCGTCGTGGTGCCCATATGCAGTGCCCCCCTGTGCCCCAGGAGAGGACCCCCTTATGCAGGCCTCCAGTAGTGCCCCCAGTAGTGATCCCTCCTATGCAGTGCTCCTTGTACCCCCAGTAGTAAGCCCATTATATAGTGCCCCCAGTAGTGGTACCTCCTATACAGTGCTCCTTATATAGTGCATCCAGTAGCAGTCCACACCCCATGCAGTGCCCCCAATAGTGGTAACCCTTATGCAGTGCCCCTTAAATAGTGTCCCCAGTTGTAGTCTCCCCCCTATGCAGTACCCCCAGTATTGCCCTTTTTATAGAGCCCCCAGCAGTGGTCCCTCGATGCAGTGCCCCCAGTAGTAGTCCCCTCCTCCCTATGTAGTGCCCCTGGCAGTAGTCCTCTCCTCCTATGCAGTGCCCCTAGTAGTTGTCCCCTCCCCTTGTAGTGCCAATAGTAGTAGTAGTCCCCACTTGAAGTGCCCCCAGTTATAATCCCCAGTAGTGGTCCCCCCTTGTAGTGCCCCCTTGTAGTACCCCCAGTAGTGGTCTCCCTCTTGTAGTGCACCCAGCAGTAGTCCCTCCCTCTTGTAGTGCCCCCAGTACTAGTCCCTCACTCTTGTAGTGCCCCCAGTAGTGGTTCCTCCTTTGTAGTGACCCCAGTAGTCCCCCCCCCTTGTATTGCCCCCATTAGTAGGAGTCCCCCCCCTTTGCAGTGCCTCCAGTAGTGGTTGCCCCCTTGTGGTGCCCCCAGTAGTGGTCTCCCCCTTGTAGTGCCAGCCTCCCCCCCCCCCAGTAGACACACGTAAAAAAAAAACCCAAAAACACCTGAATCCCCGCTCCCGCCTTCGCCATCCGCTCCTCCGTCTGTCCTTCCCGGGCCGGGCCGCTGTGCATTATGGGAGAGACATCATATGACGTCATGACGCCTCTCCCAATGCCCACTGCGGGAGCCGGAAATTGGAGCGGCTCCCGCAGTGGGCGCAGCAGCAGCTAATGAGAGTCTGTCAGACTCTCATTGGCTGCTGATCAAAACAAACACACAGCTGCCGGTGCCGGCGGCTGTGTGTTTGTCACTTGTGTAGCGCTGACCGAACTCCATCCGGTCAGCGCTACACACGTGGTGCAGTCTGTGTCACAGCAACACAGACGGCCCGCATGACGCTGCGGCCCGGGGGGCACATGGCACCCTGCCCCCCGGCCCAGCCCGCCACTGTTTCTAATTGAATCCGGGGATAAAGCGGGCTTGCGCCTGATACATTATCCCTACAAAACCTCCGATGTGGAGCAAAAAGTCCAGCACAGGCTTTTCCCTCCAATATTGAATACGGGCCTAGGAGACAAAAAGCTGCAGCTTGCAAAATCCACCACTTCATAAATATACCCCCTGGTGTTTTCTACCTAAATCGATAAAATCTTATAGGTGCCCATTACATTTACCGACATGTGTTTATACCAGTATTTCCCAACCTCCATCCCCAAGGCACACTAAGGGGTATATTTACTAAAGTGAGAGTTTTTAGAAGTGGAGATGTTTCCCATAGCAACAAACCAGATTCTAGCTATTATCTTTTAGATTGGTTGCTATGGGCAACAACGCCACTTCTAAATCCTCTCACTTTAGTAAATATGCCCCTAACAGTCCAGGTTTTAGTTATAGCCATGCTTGAGCACAAATGGTTAAATCAAAATAACTTAGGGACTAATTAAGATACTTGTGCTCAATTATGGCTATCCTTAAAACCTGGACTGTTAGTGTGCCTTAAGTACCATGGTTGGGAACCTCTGGTTTATACTGTATACTCAGGGGCAATTCAATTGTTTTTTTAAGGCATGATAAGTAATGAGTGCCCAGTGTTGCAATTCAATTGTTCTGGGCGCTCATTAATTATCGCCCACTTTGTCCCAGGTTTAGCGATGTAAAATGGCTAAACCCGTTCTGGTTAGGGCGCACTAACTGCGGTTAGCGCGCCCTAACCAGGGGATTTCTCACACATTTCAGCTTGCCCCCTCCTGAGGGAGCGAGCAGAAATACCAGCGGCGGCGGCTATAGCGCCCTAATAGAGCAACAATTGAATTGCTCCGTCGGGCGTCTTAGAAAAAAAGCTGCCGGCTAAACAATTGAATTCCCCCCCTCAGCGTTTTATTTCATTGCTCAATACTGCTCTGTTATACTCTGTGCATTGGATACATTTGTATCCCAATCACAGCTCTGCCGGATAATATAATGATATGGCTAAAAACGACAGAATAAATGCAGAAAAATAAAGCAATGTATGTACAGTCAGGTGCATAAATATTGGGACATTGTCAGAATTTTCATATGTCTATTTCAGGGTCCATAGGGGGTCCACAGGGTTGACCTTGGGGTATAGGTTGGGAACCAAATCCGGGCACCACGCAGTTAAAGCTTTTAGCTCCCAGGATGCACTTGGGTCCACTCTCCCTATAACCCCGCCCCCCAGCCAGAGGCACCTCAGTTTAAGTTGGTGCCCGGCCGGAGTCGGGTCACCGTTAGTGCAGTGGGGAGCTGATTAGCAGCCCCTAAGCTTAAAATTAATTTTAAAAAAGAGTTTTATTATTTTTTACTACTCTTCAGAGCGGCAGCATCAGACTGTCCAATGTACGTCTAAGCTGCCACTCCTACACCCTGCCGGCGCTGCGACGCCAGTACAGATCTGGGGATCGCAGCAGGACCCCAGAGTCAGTACTAGCCGGACTCTGGAGGAATCCCTAGGCTGCTGCCGGATCGACGGGGACAGGTAAGTCGCGAGGTCACCGCTTGCGGTGATCCACGTGTGTATGCAGCCTTATGCCTCCGGTCTCTGGGGACAGACCGGAGGCGCTAGCGGTGGCGGCGGGCTCCCCCTCCATGGAGGCATACCCCGCGTGTCCACTAGCCCACCAGGGATTATAGCGGCAGCGGGAGCCGGCATCCCGGGGGGTTAATTGCTAGCCAGGGGAGGAAGCCTTCCCTGTCTAGCGGCTCCTCCCCTCAGCTCAGCGCGCCTTTCAACACGCAGTCTGGCGTCGCTGAGCTGCTTCCTCCGCGGGCCGCGCTTCTTCTGAGGTCTCCAGCGGCCATTATCTCTCGGTGGTGCTGCAGAACTCCTAGGAGGACAGTGAGCCCAGTCCCCCTGCGTACCTGGCCATTTTGGGTGAGTGTACACAGTGCTATAGCCTTTCCAGACACTGAATCTGGGCAGTTGAATGTAGCGGCATTGTGCAGTATATTATATGTCATGCAAATGTATGTATATATGTTTTTCTGCATTGTATGTGACTTATGCTAGTGCTGACTGTCTGCTTTTCTCACCTGTCAGTGTATATCTATCCCTTTTCTTTATCTGCCCTAATACAGGTGTACCTAGGGTGGTTCTGAGACCTCACATATATATACTTGTTAATATTTGTGAGGTTTGTCACATACTGTTGCGTGCTGCACGTTGCCATATTTTAGATGGATGTGTGTTGCATACGCTGATAATGGGTCCCTGCAGCTAATCTTAGCATCAGTCAGGACCGGTATGGCACTGCTTAATATTTCCGTCAAGATAGTCAAATATATCTGACCAGGAGATTGCGCACGATACTGCACCCATTATTGCTATCCTGCAAGCCATGTGCTGCAGGTATTAGTGCGGAGGATTTGACTCAGATATGTTTTGTATGCGGCGCCATCTGGTGCCGGGCCCCTTGCACGACCCCTTTGGGCGGTTTATTTCTCAGGATTCTCTCCTTTGAGGATCACCGGGTGGGCCCCATTGTCGTAACTCGCTTGTGGTTACTTTACCATACTGCCCTTTTCAACTCGGGGTATCTCGCAATTTCTTGCACTTTACCCCTGTGTCAAAGACTATCGCTCCCTGCCGTGGTTTTTCACAGTACATGAATTACCTCCGGTACCGCATCGGTCTGTCATTCCCCTTGCAGGGATTACCACAACGGCCACCCTGGTGGATGTCGTTTTCTACGAAATACTAAATGGCGTGATATACGCCCTGTGGTTACTTCCCAGTGGCTCTGCCGTGAACTGGAGGGTGTATTCGGCTCTTTCCCCCTCACATGGGGGGAGCCGATTTCAAGTATTATTATTCCTACTTTGGGGCTGGTAGCCAGGTTCATTCTGGATATAGAGAATGTCGATCCTGCACCTGTATCATACATTCCTCGTTTCTGCCCAGCGGGTGGATCTCATGGCGGGAGTCTGGCTGTCGCCAGATACGAGGGGTCACAAAGGCCTCCTGTTTCCTATTCCCTGAGGGTCCTCACAAGTAATAGAAATCTCCTTCTGGGGTGGATTTGTATGTTAATCGTCGGGTTACAGGCATTAATATGCCTCCCATCCCGGCCTGGACGGATTTTACGGATCCGTAGGTAGTAACTTTACCTGAAATCAATGTACTCGTTTTCAGGGCCTGTTGCCTGTCCTACCATGGCCATCGCATGGTTGGTTAATACTGTTGCATACTGGGCTGATGCATTTGTAACGTTTTTCCCCTTCAACACGTCTGGGATTCAAATGTCTTTTGCCGCTCACATAAAATATGCAGTTGTCATATGTGGGATTACCTACATTGGATGCCGGTCTTCTAACTTTCAGGGTTTCGGCTGCGTCTGTATCCGCTGCAATACCCTATGGCTACGTTATGGGAAAGCATAGGTGCAGTCTCCTACCATGGGGAAGATCTTGTTTGGTCCGGCCTTGACAAGATTGTTGCATCATTGGCAGTATCACTAATGGAGAGATGCTGTCTTTAGCTACTCCCACTACATTCGGACTAACTCTGTTAAGTCTTTTTGTCCTCAGGGTCAGCCTAAAGGCCTGTTTTTTCCTAGGCTGTTGGCCTCCACGGGGGCCACCATATCTAGTACCGAGCTGTCCTGGACTTCTGGACGGCCCTGCTTCTACGCCGGAGGATAAACCTTCAGCCTGATGGGGCAGGTCTACATCTGGGGGATTCCAGAGTGAGATACTGATTCTCAACGGCCTCTCATTGCTCAGGCGGCCTCCTCACAGGCGTTGTTACACGGGCCCTTCTTCCGATCAGGGCCTTACAAACCCAGAAAGCTATACAGCCTTTGCGGTAAGCAGAGCTATTTCGGCCAGCCTCACTATCTCAGCGAGGGACTGGTTGTTCTTTTTTCTTTCTGGGGCAGTGACTGACTGGTCCTTCATTTGCCTATACTCTGTCTCAAATCCCTGAATCAGATTCCAAGGGTGCCTGGACTCAGGTGGAATCCTCCTTGCTCCATCATCCGACGTTTGGAGCCTGGGGACTTTATGGTATATCTGAGTATTCAGGATACGTACCTACGGGTACATACAGAGCCCTCTCATCAGCAGGGATTCAGGTTTGCTGTGCCACAGCAAAACTTGCAAGTTTCGGGCTCTGCCTTTTGGGACTGTCCTTAACTCCACCGGGGTTTACCAGCTTTACGGATTTTCTGACGGTTCACCTGTTCAGTGTATCCGAATGCTCCTTTCTCTGGACGCCCTCCTGCTTTTAGCAGGATCACCGAGGTACTTTACCGCCGGGTCAGGATAACCGTGGCTTTTTCTCGGCACAGATAATTAGTCACCGGAGAAAAAGTCCTCCCTGCATCCCTCACAGAGTATTCTTCATCTGGGAGCACTGCTGGATTCTCAGGAATCTGAGAATTTTTCTGGCGTAAGACAAGCTCTCCGCTCTTCAACTTGGAGTGTGCGGATGTCTACGCGGTCGACATATGTCATTACTCTTGGTGATGCGTGGTCTCCCAGAGTGTCTACCTTTTGGGAGGGGGGAATGTGATCAGTTCCATTCCAGGCCTTGTCATAATTGACTCTTCTCCAGATGGATCGAGTTTTTTCCATCGGATCGCTGTTCGGACGATGATGCTCTCTCCGGAGGCGAGTCGGTCTCTGTCCGGGTGGCTATGGCCATCTCGTCCAGGGTATTCTTTGCTGCAGACAGTGTCTGGTCCGCATTCATTTCGGGGTAGCTGGACGTCTGTCGCTTCCGCCCTGCCACTTGTTGGAACTTTCGGCTGTCTTGGGCCTTCACTCTGGCCTAACCCTTATGTCACGGTAAACCTGCATAGGTTCAGTCCAACAGTGTCACAACAGTGGCTTCCATCTAGGCAACACTGGTAGTTCGGTGGCAATGACAGGAATGTCATACATTCTGACATAGTCCAAGGGTCTTCTCCTGGCCAACTCTGCAGCGTTCATTCCAGGAGCTCTCCATTGGGAAGCGGGCTTCCTCAGCCGTCACGATGTGCATCCCAGGGACTACCAAGAGAGGTTTCAACTCCTGGTGAGCAGAGGGGGCCTCCCTGAGGTGATTGGTCCTCATGGCCTTCTGACTCTATCACACACTACCGGTGTTACAGTCCAGCTCTAGGAGTACTGAAGCTACCTTCAGTGACTCTGTCAGTGAAGTGGTCCTTCCACTTTGTGTACCTGTGTCCTCCGGTCTCCCTTCTTCCTCGAGGTCTTCGGAAGTTTAATTCGAGACGGAGGGGCTTTCCTTCTGGGGGCTCCAGTTCATCCCAGACGTCACTGGTACTAGGATTTTCGGAGTCTCCTCATCGATGCTCCGTTCCTACTGCTTCACTATCTGGACCTGTTGTCTCAGGGTCCTTGTTTTTCCCTGGACCTGGATCGTTTGTCTATGACTGCGCCCCTGCTGTGGTCCTAGGGCTTCCCTGGCTCTGTCTTCATTGAGATGTTTAGAGCAGACAGGCCAGACTTTGATGGGATCTGCCACAGACTGTGGCATACGTAATTCTTACGGTATCGTACCTGTCGATATGATCCTCCGGTGTCCAATATTTCCAGATATTCTGGCATTCCTGCCGGCTGGCTTGGGTTTCACCCTCGGCCTGACCTTCCTGACAGTGCGGATCTCTACACTGTCGGTATGGTTAAGATATGGAATTGCTCCACTCTGGTATCCAGTTCATCCTTTGGTGTGTTTTCTGGCTTATGCCTCCATTTGTCCTCCCTAGGGACTCCTTGGGAGTTAGTAGTGGTTCTTCGTTCCCTCCGGGGACAGTCGATGGAACCGCTGGTTGTGATAGCCATTACATGGTCTATTGCTTAGGCTCTCTCTCTTTCTCTCAGGGTGTTTATATTAACCAGGAGAGTGTCTGACTTGTGAGCGTTCTCATGTGGCTCCCTCTTCTGGAGGGCATCATGTCAGGGTGTGAGTTGCTCTCGCCCTGTGTTTCTTCTTAATGTGGTTTTTAGGTTCCATATTATTCTGGAACTTATGGTACAGCCATTCAGCCCCCAGTCCTCTCGGCTGGTGTGGCCTCATTGACTGTGGTCCGGCCTCTTTGGATTTATGTGATCCGTTCAAGCTCCTTACGGAAATCGGACTCCTTATTGGTGGTCTGAGATTTCTAGTTTTCACAGGAAAGGATGGCCGGCCTGTAACTAAATGTTGGCTGGATGGCCTCGTATGTCTTCCTCAGGGGCTGACCCAGGGGTAGGCCTTTCTGTTGTTGATGCTTGTTTTTTTCTCGGGCCATGTAACCCTTGTGGGCGGCTCGCTGTGGCGCCTCGGCTGTTTTGCCTTACTAGGTGGCCACGTGGTCTTCTGTCCACACCTTTTTAAGGTTCTAGGCATTGGTTTCCTTTGCCTCTCAGGATGCTTCCTTTTTGGCGACGGATTCTCCTCTCAGCACAGGAGCGTCCCCACCCTTGGTTGAACTGCTTTGGGACATCCCCAAGGTCAACCCTGTGGACCCCCTATGGACCCTGAAGTAGAAAACAAGAGATATGGTAAGAACTTACCTTTGTTATCTCTGTTGTTTCTACGAAGTCCATAGGGTCCACGGGGCGCCCGCCCTGACGCACCTGGCTTCATATGGGCTGTGTTACTGATCACCGGTTTCCCGTCTCCTTTTCTGTGAGTATGTTCTAGAGTGTTCCAGTTTTCTCTCTCTTTTTCTCTCCTCCTCCGGCCTTTGGCTACTTACAAACTGAGGTGCCTCTGGCTGGGGGGCGGGGTTATAGGGAGAGTGGACTCAAGTGCATCCTGGGAGCTAAAAGCTTTAACTGCATGGTGCCCGGATTTGGTTCCCAACCTATACCCCAAGGTCAACCCTGTGGACCCTATGGACTTCGTAGAAACAGAGATAACAAAGGTAAGTTCTTACCATATCTCTTGTTTTTGGCCTCTAGTCACCACCACAATGGATTTGAAATGAAACAAACAAGATGTGCTTTAACTACAGACTTTCAGATTTAATTTGAGGGTAATTACATCCAAATCAGGTGAACGGTGTAGGAATTACAACGGTTTCTATATGTGCCTCCCACTTTTTAAGGGACCAAAAGTAATGGGACTATCAACTCAAAAGCTATTTCATGGACAGGTGTGGGCTATTCCCTCGTTATTTCATTATCAATTAAGCAGGTAAAAGGTCTGGAGTTGATTCTAGTTGTGACATTTGCATTTGGAATCAGTTGCTGTCAACTCTCAATATGAGATCCAAAGAGCTGTCACTATCAGTGAAGCAAGTCATCATTAGGCTGAAAAGTCCAAACAAACCCATCAGAGAGATAGCAAAAACATTTGGTGTGGCCAAATCAACTGTTTGGAACATTCTTAAAAAGAAAGAACGCACCGGAGAGCTCAGCAACACCAAAAGACCTGGAAGACCATGGAAAACAACTGTGGTGGATGACTGAAGAATTATTTCCCTGGTGAAGAAAAACCCCTTCACAACAGTTGGCCAAATCAAGAACACTCTCCAGGAGGTAGGTGTATATGTGTCAAAGTCAACAATCAAGAGAAGACTTCACAAGAGTGAATATAGAGGGTTCACCACAAGATGTAAACCATTGGTGAGCCTCAAAAACAGGAAGACCAGATTAGAGTTTCCAAACAACATCTAAAAAAGCCATTACAGTTCTGGAACAACATCCTATAGCAGATGAGACAAAGATCACTTGTACCAGAGTGATGGGAAGAGAAGAGTATGGAGAAGGAAAGGAACTGCTCATGATCCAAAACATCCCACCTCATCAGTGAAGCATGGTGGTGGTAGTGTCATGGCGTGGGCATGTATGGCTGCCAATGGAACTGGTTCCCTTGTATTTATTGATGATGTGACTGCTGACAAAAGCAGCAGAATGAATTCTGAAGTGTTTCGGGCAATATTATATGCTCATATTCAGTACTTCAGAACTCATTGGATGGCACTTCACAGTAAAGATGGACAGTGACCCGAAGCATACTGCAAAAGCAACCAAAGAGTTTTTTAAGGCTAAAAAGTGGAATGTTATGCAATGGCCAAGTCAATCCCCTGACCTGAATCCGATTGAGCATGCATTTCACTTGCTGAAGACAAAACTGAAGGGAAAATGCCCCAAGAACAAGCAAGAACTGAAGACATTTGCAGTAGAGGCCTGGCAGAGCATCACCAGGGATGAAACCCAGCGTCTGGTGATGTCTATGCGTTCCAGACTTCAGGCTGTAATTGCCTGCAAAGGATTTGCAACAAAGTATTAAAAAGTGAAAGTTAGATTTAGGATTGTTTAGTTTGTCCCATTACTTTTGGCCCCTTAAAAAGTTGGAGGCACATATAGAAACCGTTGTAATTCCTACACCGTTCACCTGATTTGGATGTAATTACCCTCAAATTAAATATGAAAGTCTGCAGTTAAAGCACATCTTGTTTGTTTCATTTTAAAGCCATTGTGGTGGTGAATAGAGGCCAGAATATGAAAATTCTGACAATGTCCCAATAGTTTTGCACCTGACTGTATGTACCTATAGTAATATATGTAGAAAGAAAAGCAAGTAATCTAACACATTATGAAGGTGAAAACTCCTTTAATTTTTATTGTTTAACTGTTTATTTTTCTAACAGCCTTGAAATGGATGATTACATGAGGTACATCCGATACCAGTAAGTACCTACATGCTTTATTACTCATTTATTTGTATAACAGATCAGTCACATATGATCCTATAGCTCTGATTACTTATCTACTACTAGATAGAGAGAGAGAGAGACTTCCTAGCATTATACTGTACATATAATAAGCCGCCCTATAGAAGTTGCAGGCTGATTGTATGTTCCAACCAGAGGTGTAGCTAGGAGTCATGGTGCCCGGAGCAAGAATATGTTGTGGCACCCCCGTCACCTGTACTGGATTGCGGACGTGGCCACATGTGGGGGCATGTGAGCATTTGTAAGAGAGAAAAAAAAATGAACAACAGAGGCTGATATAGCTTGGATCGCAATTCTGCATATGCACGCAATTCAACTGCAATAGCAAGCCAAACCTCTGCGATTGCAATGCAATCTCATCACCACATAAGGACGCCCACTGTACCATACACACATCCGTAATACTGAGCAGAATAGTGAAACCATCGCTACAATCGAGTACCATCGGACCCATGTGCACACTTGTATGAGCCGTGACCTTACTCAGGAACTGCTAACAGCCACTCACGCTATGAGACCTCACACTGCGTATATGGGATCGCAGGGGATAATTTATGCACACCCCTGCAACAGTGTTGAAACGCACTGGCACGCCTGCGTTCAGCTGACCACCCCCGTTACCACCCACAAATGGCACTTCATGTCAATCACTATACAATGGGTGTGTGTATCCATGAAGATTGAGTCAGGCCTAGAGCCCGTTCTATAAATAGATAGTGGGGCGTTGTAGAGTGGGTGCCTTCCTTTAGATATATTAAGCAGGTATTTCCTTTAGGAGCATAGCAAGTCCCATAGAGAAAGAACCAGGCGGCCATCCATTGAAAATACTCAAATATGTATTAGAATAATAATATAATACACTGAATGTGTCAACGTTTCAAGGTCACCACGGACCTTGTCTTCGCTGCTGCCGATGGTGTGCAGTGTGTATGCATTGTGCGCCTGTGTATACATCGCAGTGCGCATACCTTAGCGAAAGTTCACAATGCATTCGCTCACTGCGCATAGCCAGCCCAGCAGAGTGAGTGACAGGGGAAGCCATTTGTAGGTGGTAACATTAAAAACGGGGATGCAAAAGCAGGCGTGCCTGAGCATCTCAACAGCGTCTTAGAGGTGTGTATAATTATAGGACAGCATCATAGTACACGTCACCTGGCTTGTTTTTACACTGAAGTGCTCGCAGTGCTTGCGGCAGGGTATGGTCAACCTCAAGCACTGCGATAGCATCCGATGTTACACGATGTACCGATGGTTGCATACACTTTCTGGACTTGACGTGCACAAATGGGTGTCTTAAAACAGGCTGGTGGGCGTCTGCATACACTATGTGAGCGCTCTTAAACAAATGCTGGGCGTGCTAATGCATTGCTGTGTGGAAGCGCTGCCTACGCAATTTGCATACACATCGTGCGAGCGATCGCATCTAGCAAGTGGCTCTGAATCAGGCCCATGGTCTGTAAGTCAGCCAAAAAGCTACAGCCTACAAATTATACCACTTCATAAATATACCCCCTGGTATGTTCCCCCTAAATTGATAAAATCTTACAGGTGCCTCACAGGATATTACAGTACTGACGTGTTTATACTGTATAGCCAGGCAGTGTTGTTTTATTTTGTTGCTATAGAATATAATACTGCTCTGCTGTGCTCTGTGCCTGATTCAGACCCGGTCACAAGCACTGAGCGCTCGCAACCAGGTCGATGGTGGGCCAATGCGCATGCGCACGACGGAGCCGGCTCCGTCGTACACATGCACGAGACCTGGATAGCGACGGGCACTCCGTAAGCTCCGGGTCTCGCAACAAAGGGGGCGAGCTGTCGATGTTGAGTGACAGCTCGCTCCCTTTGGTGGGAGGGCCAGGGGAGTGGCTGGCCAAACGGAGGCGTTCCCATGTGAACGCCTCAGTTTGGGGGCGGCCCCACTGACATCACGAGTGATGTCAGTGGGAAATATTTCGGCTCTGTTAGAGACGAAATCTCTCTGGGGCTTGCGGCCACGAGATCCTACCACAAGGGTCTCGTCGCAAGCCCGATGGTCGCGATGGTCTTGACCATCGCGACCAGCTTCCTGGCCGCTCGCTATAGCTGTGGGATGGTCACCCACAGCTATGCGAGCGGGCAGGAGGCCGTTTCTTTTTTAAAAAAAGACCGGCCTGATTCAGAGCGAGCGCTCTGTCAGAGCGTCCGGCTCTGAATCAGGGCCACTGTGCATTGGATACAGTTGTATTCAAATCATAGCTTTGCCTTGTATCACAGAGCAGCAAATATACACAGCACTGCCGGATAATATAACGATATGGCTTAAAACTACAGTATAAATGCAAAAAAACAAACAAAACGAGGTTTGTAGTAACAGATGCATAAATGTAATGCAAGTAATCTAACGCAAACCATTGTAACTTTTACTGTTTAACTATCATTTTCTAACAGTACTAAAACCTTTAATGGACTCTTCAGTTCCGAGTAAGTACCTATATTATTTTTTACTTATTTATGTTTATAACAGATTAGTCAAATATAATCCTATAGCTCTATTCACTTATGCACAATGTATATACATAGTTCCCAGCATTACACATATAGAATCTGACTCAGAGATGTGCGCTAATGTAATCGCAACTGCATTATCTCACGGATCGCTGCTGCTAAAATATGCTAATGACTTTCCAAAGCACAGCCGAGCAAAGGGACGCCCACTGCTAGCTTCTGATATCCATCTGATGATGTACAACAGCATAAACATCGGTAACATCGATGTAGATCGGACAGCCATGCAGCAAGTCTGACCAAGTAACTCTGTTGACACGCTGTGTGCTCTCATGCTGCAAAGCAGGGAATCTGACTAATTTATGCACGCCCATGAAACAGCATTTAAACGTTCAGATGCCTGCGTTTGCTGAGCCACCCCCCCCCTATTACTTCCCCTAAATGCCAACTACCTGTCACTCATTTTGCAATTGGATGCTCTGTGCAGGTGTAATTGCAAAACAATCGATGCATGTGTGCAATGTGGCTTACATTCATGCACAAAGGAAAACTATCACTGGGTCAGCATAAAAATCAGCATTGTGTATATCTCTGAATCAGACCCAAAGTCTCCTTACAGAATGATACAGATACAGGCCAGTGACGTAACTACTGTCCCTGCAGCCCCTGCTGTGGCTTAAGGGTGGTGCTAGCAACAAAGAAGTGAGGGGAGAGACGCAGCTGCACTAACTGCTGTACCTGCACTGGAGTCACTGTCAGGCGGGCCGCAGGTGCGTGGGAGCCACTAGCTGGCAGTGATACACGGGCTGCTCCTGGCTGTGTGTCAGTCACAGTGTTGGGCAGCAGCTGTGAGACGGGGCTGGGCAACAGCTGTGATACAGGGCTGGGCAACAGATGTGATACAGGGCTGGGCAGTGGCTGTGAGACAGGGCTTGGCAGTGGCTGTGAGATGGGGCTGGGCAACAGCTGTGATACAGGGCTGGGCAACAGATGTGATACAGGGCTGGGCAGTGGCTGTGAGACGGGGCTTGGCAGTGGCTGTGAGATGGGTTGGGCAACGGCTGTGAGACGGGGCTGGGCAGCGGCTGTGATACGGGGCTGGGCAATAGCTGTGAGAGGGGGCTGGGCAGGGGCTGTGTGACGGGGCTGGGCAGGGGCTGTGTGACGGGGCTGGGCAGGGGCTGTGTGACGGGGCTGGGCAGGGGCTGTGTGACGGGGCTGGGCAGGGGCTGTGTGACGGGGCTGGGCAGGGGCTGTGTGACGGGGCTGGGCAGGGACTGTGAGACGGGGCTGGGCCGCGGCTGTGAGTCGGGGCTGGGCCGCGGCTGTGAGACGGGGCTGGGCCGCGGCTGTGAGACGGGGCTGGGCAACGGCTGTGAGACGGGGCTGGGCAGCGGCTGTGATACAGGGCTGGGCAGGGGCTGTGAGAGGGGGCTGGGCAGGGGCTGTGTGACGGGGCTGGGCAGGGGCTGTGTGACGGGGCTGGGCAGGGGCTGTGTGACGGGGCTGGGCAGGGGCTGTGTGACGGGGCTGGGCAGGGGCTGTGTGACGGGCTGGGCAGGGGCTGGGCAGGGGCTGTGAGACGGGGCTGGGCCAGGGCTGTGAGAAAGCTGGACAAGCCCCCACCAGGGGCCCCCTTTGGACATGCACGTGAGTGTCCCACAGGGTCTCACAACACCCATTGAAACCTCTGCAAGGACCTCATTCTTTCAGAGTCAGCATCCCGCCACATACCCCAAGATCAAGTAATGACCCTCAGTCCAGATTAGTTCATGGCTACCCCCAGTCACTGCTTGACCTGATCTCATACTTACCAACTCTTATAGTCCCATCTCCAGGAGAAGCTCAGGGCAAAGATGCAGGGTGGCACCTGATTGAAGTGGGGTCTTTAGGGTCCTCACTGTTCATTTCTCAGCAAAATGCCATGAATCATGCATTAAGCAGAGGAGGTGGGGCCAAATGATGCGATCATTGTAGAACCATGCCCACACTATAATCACCAACATACAGGTGCCAAGGACCTTTTGGGCTCCCAGAATGTGGTGGATATGGGTCATGAGTACATACTGCGAGAAGGGTATAGATGAACCCTCATCTGGTGATATGCGCCCTACCCCATAACCCGGGGGGCTCTCCACACACCTATATTTGTATATTCATATGTAGACGGATGCTCCCCATCTTCTTTTAGCAAATTTGGGGGTGCCAAATAAAGATACAGTTAGGTAATGTCAATGTAGCTTGTAAAAAAGACCTGCATGCTCCAATCATGATAGAAATTAAATAAGTTTAATCAATGTTTCAGTCACCTGATACTATTTTCAATGGCACAGGGTAACAACCCCTTGTAGGATTACACATACCCATAGCTAATTATCCTCATAACACCTAACCCACTTCCATTGTGACTACCAATAAAATGGTGTAACAAGCATACATAAATATACCTATAAAGACACACAAACATAACAGTATATGACATGTAACAGATAGTTTTATTGCAAATCTTTCATAGTATTATGATTAATTTCAGTATATAACAATAACAATTAGCTGAAATAGTGCAATTATGTTATAGATCCTATATGTGTAATGCTGTATAGCTCACTGTAATATTATCCACTCACTATTACAGCCATTGGGGATTGGAGAGGAAATTAATTTTGCATATGTTTAACAAGAGACTGTCCTGGGGCTGCCAACACTAGGGTGTGAGGGAACATACCCACCTATGTACGCAACATAAACTTGACAGTCCTTGTTCTATATCAATTTAAATGAAATTAATTTAGTAGTTGAAGTATTACGTTTTATGTGAAGTCGCCCAAATCCATCCAGTGGAAGGCACAGAAGAGGCTCGGTCGGTCAAAGGTCCGCATGGCACACTCCACCATGAGCATACACCCACAGGAGGTCCGGTCGAGACCCTAACCCCCTAAAAACCAGGCCAGGATCCAACTCCACCTCTCATTTGTTTCATCCTAATCGGTGCAGGGGTGTCTGAAAGCATGACCGGACAGACAAACAGATAGAGCAATTCATTTTATATATAAGATCTGTTGCTGTGACGCGTTGTCGCTATGTGGTCTAATAGCTTACTTTTGTGATACTAAATAAATATGTAAGATTTGGCAACTTTACCTTTAGAGGAGATGTAGTCACCATACCGCCGGACATAATACCGACGGCTAAAGACCAAAAGACGTCTAGATACTAACATCTAAATCCCGACACCTAACAGAATGCAGATGCTGAAAGCCTGACTAGCCATTATCCCGATCACAGTTTAGCGGGGAACGCTAGCACTTAGCCATGGAGGGAGGGGGGCTAGGTTTAGGCACCACTCCGGGGGTCTTAGGGATGGCACCATCCCCAGAGTCTTAGGATTAGGCGCCACCCCGGGGGTCTTAGGGTTAGGCACCATCCCCAGAGTCTTAGGATTAGGCGCCACCCTGGGAGTCTTAGGGTTAGGCGCCACCCTGGGAGTCTTAGGGTTAGGCACCACCCCGGGGGTCTTAGGGTTAGGCACCACCCCGGGGGTCTTAGGGTTAGGCACCACCCCAAGGGTCTTAGGGCTAGGCACCACCCCGGAGGGTCTTAGGGTTAGGCACCACCCCGGAGGGTCTTAGGGTTAGGCACCACCCCGGAGGGTCTTAGGGTTAGGCGCCACCCCAAGGGTCTTAGGGCTAGGCACCACCCCGGAGGGTCTTAGGGTTAGGCACCACCCCGGAGGGTCTTAGGGTTAGGCACCACCCCGGAGGGTCTTAGGGTTAGGCGCCACCCCGGAGGGTTTTAGGGTTAGGCGCCACCCCGGAGGTCTTAGGGTTAGGCGCCACCCTGGGAATCTTAGGGTTAGGCACCACCCTGGGGGTCTTAGGGTTAGGCGCCACCCTGGGAATCTTAGGGTTAGGCACCACCCCGGAGGTCTTAGGGTTAGACACCACCCCGGGGGCCTTAGGGTTAGGCACTACTAAGGGAGGGTTAGGATGGGGAGAGGAGAAGGTTAGGGTACTTATGAGCCCCGTTCGGCATTTTAACTCTTCTGTCTTTATCTGTCGGTATTTGGTCAGCCAGGATTTCAGCCATCGGCATGCCATACCATACCCCTTCAGAGCTGTATAAGATATTCACCAACAAACAAACGTCTTTTATATATTTAGTAGATATGACTCAAAAGTACAACATAGAGGAAGAAGAATAAAACAATGTATGTCAGTGATTCCCAACCTCGGTCCTCAAGGCACACTAACAGTCCTGGTTTTAGTGATATCCATGCTTAAGCACAGATGGTTAAAT
Source organism: Taudactylus pleione (assembly GCA_031769625.1). Taxonomy (NCBI): domain Eukaryota; kingdom Metazoa; phylum Chordata; class Amphibia; order Anura; family Myobatrachidae; genus Taudactylus; species Taudactylus pleione. The sequence goes on along the minus strand of JAUIMM010000114.1, from coordinate 1,266,336 downwards.
CAAAATAACTAAGGTATTCATTAAGTCACCTGTGCTCAACTATGGCTATCCTTAAAACCTGGACTGTTAGTGTGCCTTGAGGACCGTGGTTGGGAAAGCCTGATGTATGTAGTAAAAGATGTAGAAAGTTATGTAAGTTACCTAAAGCAAACTGAACGTGGAGAACCCTTTACATTTTCTGTTTAACTTTTTATGTTTCTAACAGTGATCAGACCGTCCAATATTAGTAAGTACCTACATTCATGTTTACTTCTTTACTTTTGTAACATATCGGTCACATATGATTCTGTAGCTCTATTCAATTATGCACCATGAATATATATATTTCCTAGCATTATACATACAGTACAGATGTGTCCATGTTCATTTATCCTCTGTGTGCTATAAGTCGCGTTACACATAACGCATGAGCACCGTATGACTCGGTAGCGCAGAGCCTCTTTTAGTGAGACTTTGGACCTCATTCAGAGTCGGTTGTGAGCGCTCAGTGCTCACAACCGATTCGATCTTACCCCACAGCGCATGCGTACGACGGAGCCGGCTCCGTCGTGCGCAGCGCGAGACCCGGCTAACGACGGGCGCTCCGTCATTAGGGGTCTCGTAACAGATGGGGCGAGCTGTCGATGTTGAGTGACAGCTCGCCCCGTTTGCTGGGTGGGCCGGGGGCGTGCCCGGCCAAACGGAGGCATTCCAGTCACAACGCTTGCTGTTTGTGGGCGGCCCAAGGTGCAATATATTAGCACTATTTAAATATAGATTAATAAAAATTAACAAGCAATAATTTAGCCAACTGAGATACATTACAACCAACCTGAATGTCTTACATTTTAAAACCTTTTATAATCCATGCATTGCCAGCAAAACTGAACTCAAAGTAACAGAAAATAACTGTATTACAAAGAGATATTGTAGGTATAATGTAATTTAGAAAAACATTTTTTTTCACTCTGTGTGTAACAGTAATGGAGATGAAGAGGAGGTGATGGCGGAGGAGGAAGAGATGGCGGAAGAGGAAGGGATGGCGGAGGAGGAAGAGGAGATGGTGGAGGAAGGGATGGCGGAAGAGGAGATGGAGGAGGAAGGGATGGCGGAGGAGGAATAGGAGATGGCGGAAGAGGAGATGGAGGAGGAAGGGATGGTGGAGGAGGAAGAGGAGGAGATGGTGGAGGAGGAAGGGAATGCGGAGGAGGAGATGATGGAGGAGGAAGAGATGGCTGAGGAGGAAATGGCGGAGGAGGAAGAGATGCTGGAGGATGAAGAGGAGGAGACAGCAGAAGAGGAAGAGGAGATGATGGTGGAGGAGGAAGAGGAGATGGAGGAGATGGAGGAGGAAGGGATGGTGGAGGAGGAACAGGAGGAGGTGGCGGAGAAGGAAGAGATGGTGGAGGAGAAAGGGTTGGTGGAGGAGGAAGAGGTGGAGATGGTGGAGGAGGAAGGGATAGCAGAGGAGGAAGAGATGGCAGAGGAGGAGGAGATGATGGAGGAGGAAGAGATGGCTCAGGAGGAAATGGCGGAGGAGGAAGAAATGCTGGAGGAGGAAGAGGAGGAGATGGCAGAAGAGGAAGAGCAGATGATGGAGGAAGAGATGGCGGAGGAGGAAGAGGAGATGATGGCGGAGGAGGAAGGGATGGTGGAGGAGGAAGAGGCAGAGATGGTGGTGGAGGAAGGGATGGCAGAGATGGTGGAGAAGGAAGAAGAGGAGATGGTGGAGGAGGAAGGGATGACAGAGGTGGAAGAGATGGCAGAGGTGGAAGAGATGGCAGAGGAGGAAGAGATGGTGGAGGAGGAAGAGGAGGAGATGGTAGAGGAGGAAGGGATGGCGGTGGAGGAAGAGATGGTGAAGGAAGAGGTGACAGAGGAGGAAGAGGAGATACCAGAAGAAGAGGAGAAGATGGCAGAGGAAGAAAAGAAAAAGTATGTATATCATTGTAAAGTATTATGTTATTGAATAACATCTTGTACTATAGGACTCTAGTCATAGTAATCATTACACTTCCATCCAACCTTCTATCAAAAAGGCTGTGTGTGTGTGTATATATATATATATATATATATATATATATATATATGAGTCAGGTGCATAAATATTGGGACATTGATAGAATTTTCATATTTTGGCCTCTATTCACCACCACAATGGCTTTGAAATGAAACAAACAAGATGTGCTTTAACTGCAGACTTTCAGATTTAATTTGAGGGTAATTACATCCAAATCAGGTGAACGGTGTAGGAATTACAACAGTTTCTATATGTGCCTCCCACTTTTTAAGGGGCCAAAAGTAATGGGATTATCAACTCAAAAGCTATTTCATGGACAGGTGTGGGCTATTCTCTCATTATTTCATTATCAATTAAGCAGGTAAAAGGTCTGGAGTTGATTCTAGGTGTGACATTTGCATTTGGAATCAGTTGCTGTCGACTCTCAATATGAGATCCAAAGAGCAGTCACTATCAGTGAAGCAAGCCATCATTAGGCTGAAAAATCATAACAAACCCATCAGAGAGGTAGCAAAAACATTAGGTGTGGCCAAACCAACTGTTTGGAACATTCTTAAAAAGAAAGAACGCATCGGAGAGCTCAGCAACACCAAGAGACCCGGAAGACCACGGAAAACAACTGTGGTGGATGACAGAATCATGATTTCCCTGGTGAAGAAAACCCCTTCACAACAGTTGGCCAAATCAAGAACACTCTCCAGGAGGTAGGTGTATATGTGTCAAAGTCAACAATCAAGAGAAGACTTCACAAGAGTGAATATAGAGGGTTCACCACAAGATGTAAATCATTGATGATCCTCAAAAACAGGAAGACCAGATTAGAGTTTGCCAAACAACATCTAAAAAAGCCATTACAGTTCTGGAACAACATCCTATGGACAGATGAGACAAAGATCAACTTGTACCAGAGTGATGAGAAGAGTATGGAGAAGGAAAGGAACTGCTCATGATCCAAAACATACCACCTCATCAGTGAAACATGGTGGTGGTAGTGTCATGGCGTGTTGTCATGTATGGCTGCCAATGGAACTGGTTCCCTTGTATCTATTGATGATGTGACTGCTGACAAAAGCAGCAGAATGAATTCTGAAGTGTTTTGGGCAATATTATATGCTCATATTCAGTCAAATGCTTCAGAACTCATTGGACAGCGCTTCATAGTGCAGTTGGACAATGACCCGAAGCATACTGCAAAAGCAACCATAGAGTTTTTTTAAGGCTAAAAAGTGGAATGTTATGTAATGGCCAAGTCAATCCCCTGACCTGAATCCGATTGAGCATGCATTTCACTTGATGAAGACAAAACTAAAGGGAAAATGCCCCAAGAGCAAGCAGGAACTGAAGACATTTGTAGTAGAGGCCTGGCAGAGCATCACCAGGGATGAAACCCAGCGTCTGGTGATGTCTATGCGTTCCAGACTTCAGGCTGTAATTGCCTGCAAAGGATTTGCAACAAAGTATTAAAAAGTGAAAGTTAGATTTAGGATTGTTTAGTTTGTCCCATTACTTTTGGCCCCTTAAAAAGTGGGAGGCACATATAGAAACCGTTGTAATTCCTACACCATTCACCTGATTTGGATGTAATTACCCTCAAATTAAATCTGAAAATCTGCAGTTAAAGCACATCTTGTTTGTTTAATTTCAAAGCCATTGTGGTAGTGAATAGAGGCCAAAATATGAAAATTCTGACAAAGTCCCAATATTTATGCACCTGACTCTGTGTGTGTGTGTGTGTGTGTGTGTGTGTGTGTGTGTGTGTGTGTGTGTGTGTGTGTGTGTGTGTGTGTGTGTGTGTGTGTGTGTGTGTGTGTGTGTGTGTGTGTGTGTGTGTGTGTGTATAAACTGTGCGGGTACAGTTTTATTTGGTTCTTATCGCCAAATTAGAGCAAGTTTGGATTTATTTTATTGGCTATCCATAACACGTGAGAGCTGGATTTGAAATGCGAACATAGAGTAAAACTGGACCCGCACAACTCTAAAATATATATATATATAAAATTACATACACACACATACACATATATGTATATCTTACACACAATATATATATATATATTGTAACAGGGCTGGGAAATTGGTAACATCCCATGGGGTAGATGGCAATGTGCAGCTGCTGAGCGATCACACAAAGTCCATTGATCTGGTACAACTGACCTTGGCCAATTTTATTATAAGGCAAAAACAAATGAACAAAAATAAACACCTTGCCATCCAGCACTAACTAAACACAGAATGGTCCTAGCTCACTAAGAAAAATACAAGGATTTTTACCAGGCATAGTTCACTTTGTTTCAGCAGCATGTTTTCTCCCAAACAGACTGCAGCCACCTTATATGAATTAAGGGTGGGTTTTTTTGGACAAAGCTATCCCCCTGTGGAATTATCCAAGCACTCCTGTAGCCATTGATCACTCCTGTAGATAATATCACCCTGTAGCCTTATTCCTGTACAAACTGGGAAAGGGAGGGGAAACCAGTTCTTCATGTCTGTGTTCAAATTAAAGAAAATCCTGGGGCCAGAGGGGAGGCTACAAACATTAGGTTGTGATTGGTGGTGCAAACTTCTACCACATTCCATTGACTTAGCACTCAGACCTCCCCACATTCCACTTAGTCCTCTACATATCCCCCACATGCCACTCAAACCTCCCCACATTCCACTTAGTCCTCTACATATCCCCCACATGCCACTCAGACCTCCCCACATTCCACTTAGTCCTCTACATATCCCCCACATGCCACTCAGACCTCCCCACATTCCTCTTAGTCCTCTACATATCCCCCACATGTCACTCAGACCTCCCCATATTCCACTTAGTCCTCTACATATCCCCCACATGCCATTCAGACATCCCCACTTTCCACTTAGTCCTCTACATATCCCCCACATGCCACTCAGACCTCCCCACATTCCACTTAGTCCTCTACATATCCCACACATGCCACTCAGACCTTCCCACATTCCTCTTAGTCCTCTACATGTAGCTCAGACCTCTCCGCATTCCACTTAGTCCTCTACATATCCCCCACATGCCACTCTGACCTCCCCACATTCCACTTAGTCCTCTACATATCCCCCACATACCACTCAGACCTCCCCACATTCCACTTAGTCCTCTACATATCCCCCACATGCCACTCAGACCTCCCCACATTCCACTTAGTCCTCTACATATCCCCCACATGCCATTCAAACCTCCCCACATTCCACTTAGTCCTCTACATGTAACTCAGATCTCCCCACATTCCACTTAGTCCTCCACACAATAGCACAATAATGCCCCACAAGCCTTTGCACATGCCCCCTATGTACATCCCTCACCTCCCCATAGGCTACACTGCTGGATTTCTCTGATCACAATGTTCCTATTCCAGGTTATCTATATTATAAAACATGCAGAACAGTAGTTTCTGCCAAGCACATCTGGGTCCCCTTTATTAACTTCATCAACTATATATATATGTGAAACACATACACAGTAACTTACACACAAAGGAAAATGCTGCTGTTCTATAGAAAAAAAACTTTAATATCATCTGCGTAGAACCAAAACCCTGCCCCATGCACTAACATATGTTGTTGGGGTTTTTTTTGCAGAAAGAAGCCAAACAAATTTTTAAGGTTGCTACGGTCCTTATGCTGCTGCTGGTCGGCAAAGTAATTAATTATACTTTCTAATCCATTATATATTACAGTATTGAGGGAAATGTAATAGGGTTCATTCTTGCAAAGTATCGATTTGTAGAGTCTGTAGGGAGAGAAAGAGCAAAAGTGTGTGTGTGGGGGGAGGACTATATATATATATATGCAGCTTAGCATATACTAATTATGAAATATACAAAAGTCATATAATTGGGAGAATGCTGGCAGCTTGGCAATGAGGTCTGTGTCCCCAAAGTTTATCAGTAAAACAAGAAAGTACTTAGAACACTCCTCAATTACTTACTTTTGACATTAGATAGTATATATTTCTTTAATAAAAAATATTCAAATACATACTGTACATTTCGATGACAGACACCCCATATACATGTAGTAAATACAAAATGGGACTTATTCCCAGGGGAGCTGAGAAGGGGGGGAGCGAGTACTAATAACCTGTGCCCAAGCTTGCTGGAAGGGCCTGGCAGGGGCCCAGACTCTTAAATCACATCAGCCGATCAACGCTGCTGTGTGCTGGGCTGCACTGGGAGACTGCTCTCGGCTGCTAAGTAGCAGCCACAGCAGTCTCCTATGCCTATGGGGGGAGCAATCACACTGGTATGGCCCCCCATTGACTATACAGTGAGCTGAGGGGCTCACAGAGCCCCCCTTAGGGCTCTGCAAAAAATGTTTTGTCTCTTTCCTCCCAAGAGAGCATGGTCATGCCTCCCACGATTAGGCCATGCCCACTTTACCCCGGCCTGGCGTGGTTATTGGCACACCTGCTTACCCCAGATTATAAGAGACAGGGCCTGTGTGCAGTCTCTGTGTGCCTCACAGCCCCTTCTTGCCAGTGGAGTAGTCTCTGGCACTATGCTAAAGGCTACTATGCATGGACAGGTCCCCATGAGCATGGCGTCCCTGCCATATTCCTGGTGATTTCTCTACTATGCATGCACAAATCTTTGGGAAAATTACAGCTATAGTCAGGGGCATTGCAAATTTTCACATTTGTGAGGTGGCAAAATGGTCTTCTATCCATCACCCACCCACCCTATATAATGTATTTTTATTGTTGTAGTTAAAGCAGTGTTTCCCAAACTCGATCCTCATGGTACACTAACAGTCCATGTTTTAAGGATATCCATGCATAAGCACAGATGGTTAAATCAATAACTGAGGTGCTGATTAAGTCACCTGTGCTCAAACGCATGACTATCCTAAACCTGGACTGTTAGTATGCCTTGAGGATGTAGGTTAGTCAAGCTGAGTACACAATAGACGATATATTGGACGATTTGTCAGTTTGAGCCACATTGGCATGATATTGTCCATGTTTTTGCACTCTCCCATGCGTCATTCCTCCCATCTTCTCATCTGCTGTTATACACTACCATTTCATTTTATAGAAAAAGTTTGAGAAATGTACAATTCTGAAGCCTAATTTGAAATTGCATTTCAAAGATGTCCAAGGTTTTAATTTTCTCATTGTCTGAGTTAAAGAAATGTGATAAGCTGTAAAGACATATGGAAGACTGCTAAGTTGTCTTATTTTATATTCTGTCACTTCAGATGTAAATTTAAAAGAAAGAAAAACTTCCATCTTTAATACATTTGAAAAAAGAAAAAACACCATCTTTAATAATTTGAAAGAAAAATCACCATCTGTAATTTGAAAGAAAACAGTTATAAAAACAACTTGTACCATCTAAAATTGGCATCTACAATGTATCAAATTTATTTATTTACTGTAAATTGAGTTGAATTATTCAAATGTTAGTAGGGTGGTAGACAAAGAACGAAAAAACAAACCATACAATCACTTGCATACAACAAATAAGGAAAATGGATTTAAAGTCCTAGGTCAGGTATTTTGGGGGGGGCTGTATGGATGGGATGGGTGTTTTAAACATTGCAGGTACTGTAACATACATACTATAGCACACACACAGCATACTTACACACACGCGTGGGCTCTGGTGCTAGCTACGCATCTTCTCCTAGGTCCCAGGCTGCTAGGCAGCCGTGATTCTTCCTCTTCCATGCTCCCTCTTTGAGGACTGTAATTGCGGCACGCTGCGCGGACCCTGCCGGTTCAGCTGTCAGAGCTTCCACATCAGGTGGTATGAAAGTCAACTGATGTGTAATCGCTGACAGCTAAACAGGCAGTGGCCTGGCATCTCCGATTATAGTGGGTGGCCCACAGCTGGTGCAGATATGGAGACAAGGCTGTCTTAGGGGTAAATTTAATAAAGTGAGAGGTTTTAGAAGTGAGTTTTAGAAGTGATGTTGCCCATAGCAACCAATCAGATTCTACTTAACATTTAACTAGCACCTTCTAGAAGATAATAGCTAGAATCTGATTGGTTGCTATGGGCAACATCTCTTCTAAAACTCACTTGTAAAAATTGTCACTTTAGTAAATTTACCCCTTAGTCCAGGGGTTCCCAACCACGGTCCTCATGGCACACTTTCAGTCCAGGTTTTAAGGATAGCCATACTTGAGCATAGGCAACTTAATTAGTACCTCAGTTATTTTTATTAAACCATCTGTGCTTTAGCATGGATATCACTAACACCAGGACTGTTAGTGTGCCTTGAGGACTGAGGTTGGGAATCACTGCCTTAGTCTCTGAAAAAAAATTTGGTCCGTCTGGAGGTTTCTGCGCTACTGTTCTGGATAACACATTCATCGTAGGGGTTTTCAGAATATTGTGCCCATGTGCAGTAGCAAATAATAATTCAACTGTGTGAACATTCCCATTGCATGCAGTTAGTGTGTACCTCTGAATCAGGTCCAGCAGGAGTTAATGGGACAGGAATGGGCATAGCAGGTAGAGCGCGCAGAGTGAGTAGGCTGTAGTGTATCTTGATGAAATGCATCCTAGGATGTGATGTGTAAATTGGGGATAACTTGCCCTCTGCAGAAGTATGAAGGAGTGAGGAGCAGCTGGAGGTGCTGATAAGCGGCTGTCACACAGTAACTGGCAGATCAGGGACCGGTCAGGAACCAGCTGCAGATTAGGGAACCTTAAATTGATGTCTGTCTGAATGTCAGCTGTCTCCTACAGTATGTGGGCATTAAATGAACTCAGAGCAGTGGCAAACACAGGATTTCTAGAGGGGGGTTTCCAAATGCTTGATTTTAGAGTGAGTGTGGCCTGTCCATGAAGAGGGCATAATTATCACTTATCCAGCTTTAATATGCGTAATACAACGTATATTGTGTGTCATAATTCCAGCATATACAGAACCAGAGATCACAGTAAGCCATTCAATTCGGCAGTAGGGCCATCCTGTCTGAGCTGAATGTTTTTATTTTAGATGCGAGCACCATTCCAGGGCATGGCAGAAAGTCTGGGGGAGCAGCAGAAGAACTTAGCACTGCCCTGGACATATATGTAAATATTGGGCTCTATAGCAGTGCATCCCTAACAGTGCATGTTTTCCAAATCCCCTAATTGGTGCACAGGTGTATTTATTACTGGCCGATACATGTTAAAAGATCCACAGGTGGTGCTATTTATTTCATTTATGATACTGAGAAGAACATGCAGTGCTGGTAAAATTCCATTATATTACTATTTCTATTGTGGTCATGGTGTGAGCTGGGGAGGGGGGTTTCCAGGCAGACGGAACCCCCCCCTGCGTTTGCCTATGCAGAGGGGTGTGGTAACCAGGTTCTATAGTGCGGTTTTCTTGCGTGGCTGCAGCTTCTTCTCACCTGTGGCAAGAACACACCGTGACAGAGGCAAGTATACACAATCCCCCATTTGCAGACACAGAGGCTGAAACAGCGATCTTCGAAACCAGAGCCGTTTATTTGGGCTATAAGGGTTTACAGGATTTGTGATAAGAGACAGCTAAAACATACATGGCCAGCTACATGAGAGCCAGACAAACCAGTACATTCACAATTATCAACTGTAATAGTATGATGATTTGAATAGTTAAAACCACAATAGGTCTAGAATAACAGTCTAAGCTGAGGCAATACAGTTCAATGGCAGGAAAGTACTGTAGAGAAGCAGAGGTACACTTTGCAGAAATGAGACTTTCTTGAGAGAAGTAATCATTCCATGAACCATTATCAGAAATAAATATGCATTGTACTAAAGAAACCAGCATTCACAATGTTTTTTTTTTTTTTTTGTTAAATATTTTTATTGAAATTTTATAATAATTACAGACAAAAGAATTAGACGTTTTGTATTAGATACAAATAGACATTACAATAACAATTTGACATAGATGGATAGTATAGATAGTGTATAAAATATAGTTGAACAACCATCTCTCTATACAGCAGTAAAGTACTTATAGCGATGATACACATTGGGGTTCAATACTGATTTAAAAACAAATGAAAATCTGTACTCAAAGACCTGCTCTGATTTTTTACCCATTTGTGTAGTAGGAAAAGATAATAGAAAACGAGTCACTGTCTACACGGAGAGAAGACAAACCAAAAAACATCTCCATCATTTTTCTTTTTTGTAACAATCCAATAGGTACAGATATTAATAAAAAAGGGGGTACATAAGACATACATACAAGTAGGAAAACACGATAGGTGGGGTGGGAGGGACATAGGGAAAATTCTCAAAAAGAAGTATTTCAAACCTCACGATTTCTCAATCTGAATACAATCAGGCTCCTAATTTTCTGTATCTATCAGCCATATCCGCATATCGTCAAAAATACAGTGATAGTATATATATTATTAACTTATAGGGAAAAATACTATAATTATACTCTTAATATTTAAATCAGCTGTCTCAGTAGATGCAAGTTCGTTTTTCAAACACCTGTAATATTTGGATTTGGGTCTGCGGTTGCAGATGATCAATGTATGGACCCCATCTCCTATAAAATTGCATTACTCCCTTCTCAACATCTGGAAATGAAGCCCTCCTGTCAAAATATAAGTTTTTAAGTAATAAATGTTGAACCTCAGAAATAAAGGGTGGGGTCTTACTGGTCCATTGTTTTAAAATAACTTTTTTGGCAGTAGTTAAAATAATAAAAAATAAAGAAATAATAGATCTTTTGTATGGGCCCAGTTCCCAATTGGTGTAAATAAGACATAGGACCGCTAAAGGGTCTGGGCATAAATGTAAGGAAAATATATTATTAATAAACAAAATTATCTTATTCCAAAATCGGCAAATCTTCCTACACTCCCAAAAATTGTGATAAAAGGAAGCTGAATCATGATGACATTTAAGGCATCGACCTGTCTCATTAGGGACCATATATTTCCTCTGATGTTGTGAAATATATGCTCTATTCAGTACTTTATAGTGTACTTCCTGGAGCATTGCCGTACTTCATTGTAGAATCAAAATGTAAGAGAAAATTGCTAGATTCCGGGAAAGATGGAATGTCCCTGGTCCAGCTATTATGTAAAGAGTTCCAGGCATTGTGGGAGTCGGTCCTATACAACATGTCCTTTAATAGTTTAGTATGGTAGGGACAGGACTTTATCAAAGATAGGAGTGAAACTAGTGGGTCAGATCCATCTGAGGTTAAATAGGCTTTAGGTAAGTTAGAAATATAGTGACGCAGTTGAAGATACATATAAAAACAATTGTTCAAGACATTAAAGGTATTTCTGATATTGACGAATGGTAGTATGTCACCCCCCGGATCGAATACATCATTGATTATTAGAATCCCCTTCCTCTTCCATTCTGCAAAACCCTGATTAGTCATAGCAGGGGGGAATAGTGGGTTACCACAAATAGAAATAAATGGAGTGTAATACCAATCCCTTTTCAGCCTGCGATTAATCGCTATCCAGGCTAGATAGGTGCTATTAAACAGGGGGTTTGATATAATTTGTTGGGGAATTGATTTTTTGGGGGTGTGGAGGAGAGCACTCAGGGAGTATGGTTTAAATAACTCTTTCTCCACATCCAGGGAGGTATAAAGAGAACGATTCAGTAACCAATCTGAGATATATCTAAAGGCAACTGATATAGAGAAAATCTTTAGATCAGGGACATTCAATCCTCCTTCTCTACGGGGCAAACTAAGTCTAGCCAAGGTAATCCTTGATTTTCCACGATTCCAAATAAATTTAGGGAATATTTTTTGAAGCGCATGTAGATCTGTTTTGGTGAGAGAGATCGGCAACATCTGCATAGGGTATGAAATTTTGGGGAATATAACACTCTTCAAGATGGCAATGCGACCCAGTAAGGACAAAGGTAAAGATAACCAGTCTGTCAATAATTTTGATATAGATCGGAGTAAAGGGGTGAAGTTTACTGAGTATAGTTTCCCAGGATCAAAAGGAATATGTATCCCCAAATACTTCAAGGTTGGGCGTGCTAAACAAAAATTTGGAAATATGGGGATTGAATGAAAATCATCTGGTGTACCAGAGAGAGGTAAATATTACGACTTGGCCACATTCACTCTGTAACCCGCGAAAGATCCAAATAAGTCTATGAGATGCATCACCTCCGACATCGAGGAAGCCAGGTCGGACATAAATAAAAGCATATCAGCAGCAAATAATGCTACCTTTAGTTCAACTGCTCCAACCCGGATTCCAAAGCGAGTGCAAACAAGAGTGGTGACAGGGAGCAACCCTGTCTAGTACCCTTGTATATATAGGTAAGGGATCCGAAGCATAGCCATTACAGACAATTTGTGAAGATGAATCAGTATATAGTGAGGTAAGAAGCATAATAAAATCTGACTGGAATCCAAATTTATGAAGTGTGAAAAATAAATGGTCCCAAGACACCAGGTCGAAGGTCTTTTCGGCATCAAATGATAAAATGGTATGTAAATCCCTGGTTTTTAATGATTGAACCCAGTTGGACGCTGCCAGTACTCTACGTTTATTGGACGTCTAGTGACGCCCCCAGATAAACCCAGTCTGATCTTCATGAACCAGTCTGGGAAGTACTATTTTCATTCGCTCAGCTAATATTTTTAATAATATTTTGTAGTCATTATTAAGAAGAGAAATAGGCCTATATGAGCCAGAGCATTCCAGGTCTTTGCCCGGTTTGGGTAGGACTTTTAGAATTGCTGAGTTAAAGTAAGATGGTAAGGTCTTAGTAGTTAAAATGCGATTATATACAGATGTTAATGTATCTATAATTTTGGGGGAGAGAAATTTATAAAATTCCCCGCATGCTTCGTCAGGGGGGGACGCAGCATATAATTTGGCATAGAAAGAGCGAAATTCTTCAAATATTTGTTTGCTAGAAGAGGTGTAAGGGCCGGTGGATATATGAAGTCTTTTAACCAGGTCGCGGGCCTTTTAAAAGATTGGATAAGAGGCGTCCGATCTTATTGCCATGTTTGTAAAATTTAAACCCTCTTTGGAATGTGCCGATCTCCCATATCAGTTAGGATTGCGTCAAAATGAATTTCACAGTCCAAGTATATTTTTTTATGAGCGGGAGTAAGAGAAGCTTTAAATCTAGAAAAGGATTCTGTAAGTGCTTGTTGAGCAGATTTAAAAGCCAAAATCTTTTTCTATTATAGCTGACATATGAAATTATTTCCCCTCTGAGTGCCGCCTTTGAGGTCTGCCAGAACAACAGAGGGTCTTCTTGCTCACATGAAAGATTATCCTGCCTGTAGTTCTGCCATGAGGATTCAATTTTTTTGACGAAATTTCAGTGAGGACATTAAGCTGGACCGGAAACGCCATTGGCGAAATGGGCCTTTATCTACATTGACTGCAAGATCAACCCAGACCAACGCGTGGTCTAAGAGATCTATTGGCTCGATGCAACTATCAAGTGATTTAAAAAATATGGATCAAAATGTAGTCCAGACGGGATAATAAACCATGGGCAGCCGACAAGCAGGAGTAATCCTTTTCAGTGGGATGTTTGGCTCTCCAAACATCAATGAGCTTTAGTTGCTGCATAACATACGGTATACCATATCTGGGCATGTGTGCAGATCGACGGGATGGGTGTTGACAATCCATCTCCTTTGAAGCTATTAAATTAAAATCTCCACAAAAAATTACGTTTTCATTGCTTATAGGGTATAGTTTTGATATGACAAGATATTTTTACGATCTGTTCTATCGGTTAGGTGCGTAAATAGTACAAATCACAAAAGGCACATCATAAATGGAAGTTTCCAGGATGGCATATCGACCTTCAGGGTCTATCGCAGTCCTAAGAACTGTAACAGGTAGAACATGTCTGGCCATCACCACCACACCTCTAGACTTGGAGGTGTATGGGGATGATGCCAATACCCTCCATCCCAACATATTAAGTTTAGCAACCTCCATCGCAACTAGATACGTCTCTTGCAAACACACCAAATCTAGATGCAATTTATTTAAATATATTAGAATCTTTTTGCGCTTGATCAGGGAGTGGAATCCTCCCACATTCCAAGTGCCAAATCTTATTTGTGACATAACATTAACTTAAGTTGATACTAAGAGGATATGTACTATAATTCCAATGAGCCAATATACCAAACCCATCATAAGGACATGGCAAAGAGAAAAAGAAATACATACATGGACAGGAGAGGAGGAGTGAATACAATGGGGAGAAAACATACAATGGGGCAATAGAAACACAGCCGCTGTGAAAAGCAATGGTAAATGCTTGTAATTGCAAACAGGCTGTTTCATAATCAAAATTAAGGCTTCCGGTTGGCGCAGGTGGATAAGCACCAATAAGACAAAGTCCTGGCCAGTGGGCTCCTAACCAGACCCAGCAAAACAATCAATAATATATCCTTCAGCAGAGAACATTTTCAAATTTGCGGAACAACGTGTATTATAACTGAATATATCATTCATTATCAACTAAAGGTTGACACAGGATATAAACAGACTAAACGTCAATGCCATTAGGACACATACTCAGACCCTTGTGGGTGAAGTAGGAGAAGACAGTGTGGAGTATTTTTCGGATTCAAATAACTCCTGAGTATATGCTTCAGCATCTGCTGCAGTGGTGAAATCTTTATATGTGTCACCGTCATATAATCTCAAACGTGCTGGGAATAATAAAGCAAAGCGACGACCATGTTGAATTAAATTTTGGCAGATGGGGGAAAATTCTTTCCTAGCCTTGGTAACTTCTGTAGAAAAGTCTTGGAATATAAATAGGCGGTGACCTTCCCATGTGAGGTGATGGCATTTGCGAGATGCTGGCCATATAATATCTTTATGGATATAATTCAGGCATCGGAATATGACAACTCGAGGTCGCCTGTCAGGGGTGTTTCTTTGAGGGCCCAAACGGTGAGCCCTATCCACAATGATATCTTGACAGTTCTCAGCAACATCCAAAAAGGCTGGGAGTTGTGTAGATAAAAATTTAATAAGGTCTGTCCCTTTAATGGTCTCCGGGAGACCTACGACTCTTAAATTGTTCCGATGCAACCTGTACTCAAGGTCGTCGACTTTAGAAAGTAAATGCTGGTGAGATTTATGCAGTGTGACAAATTCAGCTTTTATAGTGTTAAGTTCATGAAAATTAGATCCAGACACGTTTTCAGTATCAGAGACTCTTTGAGAGATCTGCTGCATCTGGCCCTTTAAGGCAGACATTGTCTGCTGAAAAAGATCTGCCTGTTCCTGAGCATAGGTCTCATAGCCCCTTTAATTGCTTGGACCACCTCCACATAAGTTATGAAAGAATCAGCGGTACCTGTAGCAGGCTCTGAGGAGATCTGAGCAGCCTGCTGTGTAGTAGTGGGAATCGATTCTCCCTGCTGCGGAGTCGCGGCCGCCGTCTTGGATTCGGAGGGGCGGCGGTCAGTGCGATTCCTCTGTGATTTCCCCAGCATTGAGGAGGGGAAATACTTTTCCATACAGGTAAGCGGGGTCTCGGGTGCCAGAGGGAGCTTCAGGGGGCAGAGTTGAGGCTGTCAAACAGCCTTGTGGTGTGTAATTCACCGGGTCTGGAGCGGAGCCTTAGCCACACACAG
Organism: Taudactylus pleione; assembly: GCA_031769625.1. Classification (NCBI taxonomy): domain Eukaryota; kingdom Metazoa; phylum Chordata; class Amphibia; order Anura; family Myobatrachidae; genus Taudactylus; species Taudactylus pleione. The sequence continues at coordinate 1,250,756 of JAUIMM010000114.1, read as the reverse complement.
CTCACTGCATAGTGGGGCGGAGCCGGAAGTGCTTCACAATGTTTAACTGCAAAAATGCACAATGCCTAGACAGAGATCATCAATTAATGAAACATCAGCAAGAATGAATACACATTGCATTTAAATCAAATCAACAGTTGACATCCCATCATGGTTGCATCAGACTTGAGCTGACACAACAAACAAACCACGTCCCCTCCCAGCATGAGTTGGAGGTTCACCAGGGAAATTACAATCATCGATTATACAATGGGTCACAAAAGGGGTAACCTAACCATATACTCCTAGCCTAATGAGCTAAACAGACCCCCAAGCCACACCTTACCAGGTAAGTAATGAACCCCTAACAGTTAGAGAAGGAGCTACCAATAAGTCAAGAAGATTCCCCAATAACTAAGTCCAGGCTAATAACAGAAGACCTATATTTCCGCATTTTGCACTTCTATTGGGGGAAAAACTGAGAGCAGGAGGTTAGTTTGGAGGGCAGTTGAAGACTGAGAACCTATAAAAAGTGACAGGGAATCTGAGGTAATCTCACCCCTTGCTGCGGCTATTCAGCCTCCTCTGATATCCAGTGGAGCTCCGGGATGCTAAGCACCACACAAGAGCTCCAAGAAGCAGTCCTTAGATGTCAGTACACAGGGATGCTTGCAGGGGAAATTCCCCTTCTCAGGGCTCTGTCAGGCAGAGAAGTTACTGCAGCCCAGGGGTCCTTGAGCCTTTTCCGTTGGGGTTGTCACTTCCCTTGCATGTTGTCCTTGGATCCTCCCAGCATAGCCTTACTCCAGGTGTGCATCCCTCCTGTCAGCGCTGGTGGTCAAGTCACAGTGCGGGCTCCTTCCCCTTGATCCCGCAGGCAGCTCCTCCGTGCCGATCTTCCAAATCTTCTGGCACTTCTCCGGGCAGCCCACAGCATAATGGGTCCTACGGCTCTCCCAGAAAGTCCTAGCAACAACAGTCTTCTCCGGGTGCAGTGGCTGACAGGTACAGGTGGTGATTACTCTAGGGGGTCCTGCAGGGGCAGGCTCAGCAGGGATCTTTAGCCTCTCGGGTGAGAGTAATTATATCTCAGGCATTTGTAGGGGTTTGGTATGGTAATCCAGTAGGGTACTCTTCTTCTGCTGCAGAGTACAGTAATTATAATCCACAGTAATGGGATAGGGATATAGTGGTTTTCGTTTGCGCTTGAATTTCCGCAGCTCAAAATTGGTAAAAATTGAAATTGGGTGGGTATATGAGCGCTGGTGTAAGAATGTACAATAACTGCCTATGAATCTAAAATATGTTTGTAGATAATGGTGCAAGTGTTACTGAAGTCAATTGACTTGCTGCTGCAAGTCTGCTGCACCCAGCACAGAGGAGGCAGACGGCCGTAGCCTCCCCTCCTCCCTCTGATGTCCTGGCAGCCTGTTGGGACAGGAGAGACATCATGACATCTCCCCGTTCAAGGCTCCCAGAGTTCAGTTAGGAGTTGCTGACTGCTGTGCGGTGGGGCTGTTTGGCAAGGAGTGTCCCGGTGCAGCGCTGTGTGTATCGTCACCAGCGGAGTCTGAGGACACTGGACTGGATGAGGACCTGTCAGGTAAGGTCCGGTCCAGACAAAGACTGGGGCAGCAATATCAAGAGCAATGGCCAGCCCAGCAGCCTACCCCAGACCCAAGCCATTTATAAATATAAATAAATGTATATACAGTATATATACTGTATATACATTTATTTATATTTCCTGAAAATAATCATTCAGCAGCACAGGAGTTGTAAGTGGCTGGGGTCTGGGGTAGGCTGCTGGGCTGGCCATTGCTCTTGATATTGCTGCCCCAGTCTTTGTACCTATATATGTACATATAGTCAGGTGCATAAATATTGGGACATTGACAGAATTTTCATATTTTGGCCTCTATTCACCACCACAATGGCTTTGAAATGAAACAAACAAGATGTGCATTAACAGCAGACTTTCAGATTTAATTCGAGGGTAATTACATCCAAATCAGGTGAACGGTGTAGGAATTGCAACGGTTTCTATATGTGCCTCCCACTTTTTAAGGGGCCAAAAGTAATGGGACTATCAACTCAAAAGCTATTTCATGGACAGGTGTAGGCTATTCCCTAGTTATTTCATTATCAATTAAGCAGGTAAAAGGTCTGGAGTTGATTCTAGGTGTGACATTTGCATTTGGAATCAGTTACTGCCGACTCTCAATATGAGATCCAAAGAGCTGTCACTATCAGTGAAGCAAGCCATCATTAGGCTGAAAAAAATCAAAACAAACCCATCAGATAGATAGCAAAAACATTAGGTGTGGCCAAATCAACTGTTTGGAACATTCTTAAAAAGAAAGAACGCACCGGAGAGCTCAGCAACACCAAAAGACCCGGAAGACCACGGAAAACAACTGTGGTGGATGACAGAATCATTATTTCCCTGGTGAAGAAAAACCCCTTCACAACAGTTGGCCAAATCAAGAACACTCTCCAGGAGGTAGGTGTATATGTGTCAAAGTCAACAATCAAGAGAAGACTTCACAAAAGTGAATATAGAGGGTTCACCACAACATGTAAACCATTGGTGAGCCACAAAAACAGGAAGACCAGATTAGAGTTTACCAAACAACTAAAAAAGCCATTACAGTTCTTGAACAACATCCTATGGACAGATGAGACAAAGATCAACTTGTACCAGAGTGATGGGAAGAGAAGAGTATGGAGAAGGAACTGCTCATGATCCAAAACATACCACCTCATCAGTGAAGCATGGTGGTGGTAGTGTCATGGCGTGTATTTATTAATGATGTGACTGCTGACGAAAGCAGCAGAATGAATTCTGAAGTGTTTCGGGCAATATTATATGCTCATATTCAGTCAAATGCTTCAGAACTCATTGGATGGCGCTTCATAGTGCAGATGGACAATGACCCGAAGCATACTGCAAAAGCAACCAAAGAGTTTTTTAAGGCTAAAAAGTGGAATGTTATGCAATGGCCAAGTTAATCCCCTGACCTAAATGAGATTGAGCATGCATTTCACTTGAAGACAAAACTGAAGGGAAAATGCCCCAAGAACAAGCAGGAAGACATTTGCAGTAGAGGCCTGGTAGAGCATCACCAGGGATGAAACCCAACGTCTGGTGATGTCTATGCATTCCAGACTTCAGGCTGTAATTGCCTGCAAAGGATTTGCAACAAAGTATTAAAAAGTGAAAGTTAGATTTAGGATTGTTTAGTTTGTCCCATTACTTTTGGCCCCTTAAAAAGTGGGAGGCACATATAGAAACCGTTGTAAATCCTACACCGTTCACCTGATTTGGATGTAATTACCCTCAAATTAAATCTGAAAGTCTGCAGTTAAAGCACATCTTGTTTGTTTCATTTCAAAGCCATTGTGGTGGTGAATAGAGGCCAAAATATGAAAATTCTGTCAATGTCCCAATATTTATGCACCTGACTGTATATATCAATATACATATAGTATATATATATATGTATATTATCTATAATACAAGAAAATACTGTGGCACTCCAGTCACATTTTCACCCTTTCCATTGTTTGTGTGTGTGGGGGAGGGGGGGGGGGGGCACCAATGACCTTTAATGCACAGGGCACCAAAATGCCTAGTTACAGCTCTGACCCCCCACCTCGGGGGGTTGCAGAGTTTATACATACCCATGAAAAAAAATGTCCTTATTGCAGTGATATGTGGCAGTGCAAACAGCAATTTTTAACACTCATGCAACACAATCAGGTTTATCGCATACCCCATATGTACAAAGCACAGGAATGCATTGTCACGATGGGTAACGCCATCTTCAGGTGGTGTTACCTGATATAAGCCTATGGGCTTCTATCCAGGATGCTCACCCTGAGAGGGATCCAATCGGATCCCCACCATCATCCCCCACTGCCGGCATTCTGCGCATGTTCAAGAGGACACCAGAGGGACTTTGGGTGATAAAATTTGTGAGCCTCCTGCAGGTCTTGGGAGAGTAGGCAAGTACAGTATGTATTACAGTATTGCAATACGTCCATGGATTCACCATTTACAGGTTTAGTACAGTTTGAAGTCGTACTGAGATTAAAAAACAAGTGTTACTGTTACCAGGTTGTGTGTGTGTGTGTGTATATATATATATATATATATATATATATATATATATATTCAGAGTGAAGTGAAATGAGGATGGTTCATTAAATAAAGTAACAAGACCTCTCATTGCGTACATTTTTTCAACTCATACATATAATCTTCAGTATACCAGTCTTCCTTCTCTCCTATCCTGCTCCTGCCTTGGGCTTGTTAACAAAACGGAGTTGCCCTAAGGCTGTGGGCGGGGTATAGGGGGAAGGACTGGAGCATCCTGGGATTGAAAAGCTTTGCTATTATTGTCCGGTTCTCCAAGTCCCACCTGCACCCATTGTCTCCCTGTGGACCCTATGGACTTCGAAAAAAGAGCGTTAACAAAAGGTAAATTTTACCATAACTCTCCTTTTCTTCACATACCGCCTGATCCTTGAAAGAAAATCAAAAATTCAGAGTAATGGAGCATACACACGATCAGATTTGTCAGATGAACGATTTGAACTATGAACGATTTTTGACTGCATTAAAATGAATGGAATCATCCAAATCTGACTGCAAACACATCAGATGTCAGATAGCGTTATCTGACCATCGGGAACGCGCATCGTTCAGACATGTCAGATATGTTAGATTTTCCTTCAGATATGAACGATTGAACGAGTTTTTAAATCGTTATCGTTCAGATCTGAAGAAAAATCTGACCGTGTGTATGCACCATAAGCGTTTCAGTCCTAGATTTGACCCTTTATCAAGACCCATAATGAAATAGGTGTGCAATCTCTTTGCGGAACACGCCTTGAGATTACACACTGCCGCTGTTCCCAGGTTTATATAATATATTATAGAAAGACAACAAGATGGCACATAATGTAATGAAATTACAATAGGGAATCCACCATAGTAATAATAATACACCTACATCAAATAGATAAAAATGAGGCATATCAGAATACTCATGCATTGTGTAGAAATGAGCAGTGTGTCTCAACGATAGCTCATGAGCTGGCTAAAATAGGTAAGTGAAGGGACTTGGGGCCTAATTCAGACCCGTTCGCGAGTGCTGAGCGCTCGCAAGCATGTCGATGGTGCCCTAATGCGCACGACGGAGGGAGCTCCGTCGTGCGCATGCGCGAGACCCGCATAGGGTCTCGCACCAAAGGGGACGTGCTGTCGATGGTGACTGAAAGCACGCCTCTTTGGTGGGCGTTGCTGCCCAGAGGCGTTCCCATGGGAATGCCTTCCGCCTGGAGCCGGCCCCACTGACATCACTAGTGATGTCAGTGGGAGTGCTTTTGGCTCTGATAGAGCCAAAAGCACTCCTGGGCTTGCGGCAGCGAAACCCTACCGCAGAGTCTCGTCGCAAGCCCGATGGTCGCGATGGTCTTGACCATCGCAACCATCTTTTTGGCCGCTAGCATAAGCTGTGGGTGGTCACCCACAGCTATGCGAACGGCCAGGAGGCCACTCCATTTTTAGGTAGGAGGGCCCTGATTCAGAGCGGGCGCTCATTCAGAGCGTCCGGCTCTGAATCAGGCCCTTATTTCATCGGCCCCTTGTGGTCTTGCAGGATCCAGGGGAAGGGGATATGCCGTGTGCTGATGTGCCTATTTTAGCCTTTCCCAGCTGATGTATGATCAGAGGTCACTGTAACCTTCGGCTGCTCTTAGAGCAAATTATATATTTGGACAGTGCTGTGTCAGGTGGTTACTAATCATATTACAGTCTTATAAAAAGTTTAAAGGCAATGTTCAATTATCACACCAATTACAGCAGCAAGTCTTTTTGAATATGATGCCACAAACTTGGCACATCTATCTTTGGGCAGTTTTGCCCATTCCTCTTTGCAGCACCTCTCAAGCTCCATCAGGTTGGATGGGAAGTGTCGGTGCACAGCCATTTTCAGATCTCTCCAGAGATGTTCAATTGGATTCAAGTCTGGGCTCTGGCTGGGCCACTCAAGGACATTCACAGAGTTGTCCTGAAGCCACTCCTTTGATATCTTGGCTGTGTGCTTAGGGTCGTTGTCCTGCTGAAAGATGAACCGTCGCCCCAGTCTGAGGTCAAGAGCAGGTTTTCATCCAGGATATGTCTGTACATTGCTGCATTCATCATTCCCTCTATCCTGACCAGTCTCCCAGTTCCTGCCGCTGAAAAACATCCCCACAGCATGATGCTACCACCACCATGCTTCACTGTAGGGATGGTATTGACCTGGTGATGAGTGGTGCCTCGTTTCCTCCAAACATAACGCCTGGCATTCACGCCAAAGAGTACAATCTTTGTCTCTCATGGTCTGATAGTCCTTCAGGTGCATTTTATCAAACTCCAGGCGGGCTGCCATGTGCTTTTTACTAAGAAGTTGCTTCCGTCTGGCCACTTTACCATACAAGCCTGATTGGTGCAAAGATGGTTGTCCTTCTGGAAGGTTCTCTCTCCAGAGGAATACTGTAGCTCTGACAGAGTGACCATCAAGTTCTTGGTCACCTCCCTGACTAGGGCCCTTGTCCCCTGATCGCTCAGTTTAGATGGCCGGGCAACTCTAGGAAGAGTCCTGGTGGTTCCGAACTTCTTCCATTTACGGATATGGAGGCCACTGTGCTCGTTGGGACCTTCAAAGCAGCAGATATTTTTCTGTACCCTTCCCCAGATTTGTGACTCGAGACAATCCTGTCTCAGAGGTCTACTGACAATTCCTTGAACTTCATGCTTGGTATGTGCTCTGACATGCACTGTCAAGTGTGGGACCTTATATAGACAGGTGTATGCCTTTCAAAATCATGTCCAATAAACTGAATTTACCACAGGTGGACTCCAATTAAGCTGTAGCAACATCTCAAGGATGATCAGAGGAAACAGGATGCACCTGAGCTAAATTTTGAGCTTCATGGCAAAGGCCGTGAATACTTATGAACATGTGATTTCTTAGTGTTTTTTAATTAAATTTGCAAAAATCTCAAAAAAACTTTTTACACGTTGTCATTATGGGGTATTGTGTGTAGAATTTTGAGGACAAAAATGAATTTATTCCATTTTGGAGTAAGGCTGTAACATAACAAAATGTGGAAAAAAGTGAAGCGGCGTGAATACTTTTCGGATGCACTGTATACGTACGAGAGAGCTTCATCTGGAGACCTACTCTGGGTCTAAAGTGAAGTGATGCACGTGTAGCCTCCATACTTTCCGACAGTAGCAATTAGGGAGCTCAGCCTGGAGCAGACCTCCTTGCAGCACCGTACTTTCAGATTTAGTAAAGTTGAAGCCCGGAGAGTTTTGGATCTTTGGGCTTTGACTCATATGTCTCATTTCTGAACCAAGCTTTCCTTTCTGCCCCAAATGGTCTGCAAGTGCCATTTTACTCAGGACATTGTGATCACCAGCTTTAGACCCAGAGTAGGTCTCCAGATGAAGTGCTCTCTTTTTATTCTCTGGATGTTGTCAGGGCCTTAGGATGACCTTTGTGACTGTCAGGTACCCATAAGAGCGGTTGACCAGCCTCTAAGTAGACTCCTGTCAGGTGTTTTTTTTTGGTAATAGGCAAGTAATCTGAAAATTTGTTGGGACATTCAGCTACGGCCACATACTGTGTTCACCTAGTAGAACAGCTGGGTCAGACAGCCACCTGAGTTTTAGGTACAAACATTCTACAGAATCAATATTTCTGTCTGTAAAGATGCTAGGTGTGTGCCAGCTTTAGGGCTTCCCAGGTTGTTCCAGTGTCCCGCATTAGGATGAAAGAGAAAATGGGATTTTTATACTTTCATTAAATCCTTTTCTCTGAATTCAGAGCGGGACACTGAATGTACACAATTTACGCTGTTGTTTTGTATTCTGTACTCCTTATTACGCTTCTTGTTTCTTTTGCAGAAACCATCTATGCTCTCTACCATCTTCTGTAGGAGTTTTTGGAGGAAGCTTTAGAAGTCCACAAGTTGCGAAACTATACTCTATACCCCAATTGTCCCATCATCACTCTCCTCCCTCCCTCCACACACACACACACACACACACACACACACACACACACGGGATAGGATTTTCATGCAAGTATAAAAATTCCATTTCGAGTCCCCCAATCAACTAATTGCTTCCAATGTTTCTTTTTTCCAATCATCTTTATTGATGTTATAGTCATTTTAACATTTCAGCATGTCAAATATAAAAAAACAAATCAAACATATTTACAACAGCATAGAACTGAGATGCAATGAAGCAGACGTACAGGAGTCATCAGTCATATGCTTTTGGCATTCTTATTAAAGGGCAATAAAGCTAAAGAGAGCTACTAACGCTGCACATTTTGTGTGTGTATTACAGATGTCTCATCTTTAATGCTATTGAAAGACAGCCACCCCCTGCTTGCAGAAAATGACCAATCCAGAGGTTCTCAAACTCGGTCCTCAAGGCACCCTAACAGTCCAGGTTTTAAGGATATCCATGCCTGTTCACAGGTGACTTAATTAGTACATCAGTCAATTTGTTTTAACCACCTGTGCTCAACCAAGGATATCTCTAAAACTTGAACTGTTGGGGTGGCCTTGAGGACCTCGTTTGGGAACCTCTGGACTAATGCCAAAGCAAGACACAAAACACAATGTTGCCTACCCAATGTGATATATTTTACAGGTGTAAAATAATTATAAAGTATAATGCATTTTAGGTTTAGTATCCTTTACATAAGACACCGGCATCACCGACCACTGCAACCTCCTGTGGTTCCACAAATAGTACAACCGTGCATATCCAGGAACTTACATATCACAGAGTATCTCTGCCAGGGTCCAAATCCCTAGAAGGGTGGCTGCAGTTCCTCTTTTTGTGCATGTTCCCTGGGGAATGCCAATAAATGGCTATGTATATTATTTTTTTCCTTGGCACATGATGCTCATGACTGGGGTGGACAACACGCCGCAGGGAAACACTATAGAAAGAACATTTGCTAGTGTGCACCCCCGCTGCAGGAGCCACAGCACTCTCCCATCTCCCCATACTGGGAGTGGTCCTACGCAACGCAGGGATAATCTATAGAGAGATTATTCGCTACTGTGCACCCCTATAGCTATGACACTCATAGGGGTCTATTTATAAAGCAACGTACAGTGAGAATACATTTTGAATCACTGCAATTAGGGGAGTTACTCCAGCCCTACACCAATTCGGTGCTGAAAATGTAACGATCCAGTAAAGATATATGACTGTGTGATGTTAAAATCGTATTGGGCTCGCTGAGAAGCGTAATAGATTCTTTCAGAGACCAGCTATAATCAAAAGGCCAAATCCATTTGATAACACAAATAAAAAGATTACATGCAAATTATTATCACACAAATATGCACCTTGCAAAATAAACCAACAAAGATATTTTTTTATTTGTTTTTAGTAAAAGTCATCAGAATTGCCATTCATTTTGCTGGGGGCGTCTGTGGCTATCCCATATGTTCTCCGTATAACGTAAGGCTATCACTGAGCCTTTAGAGATTCATAACATCACCACTTGGTGTATTTCTCTACAGGAAACCCGGCCACTATAATAGGGAGGTGGGGAGGAGCCCGATTGACATCTTGCCGGAGAAGAAGTGTCTCTTTCTCCTGTCAGGCTAATACATCATAAGCATTACAGCAGCCCTGGCTGTAGGTACACCACACACACACCGTCATATCCTGAACCTCAGCCATCACCCACTAATGGGAGAGTCATACACACCATGGGGAAATACTGTAGAGAGAAAATACACTATTGTACACTCCCAGCTGTAGCTATGCCGCAAACACTGTCTTGATACAGAACCTCAGCTATTTCCCATCTCACATTACTGTGGAGTCGTACGCTCCATGGGGAAACACTGTAGACAGAAAATGCACCATAGTACGTCCCAGCTGTAGTTACACCACACACACTGTCAGATTCAGAACCCCAGCTATTTCCCATCTTACAGTACATTACTGTGGGAGAAATACACACCAGTGGGAATAACTGTAGAGAACATTTACTATTGCGTGCCCCGGCTGTAGGAACACAACACAGTCCATTCCGGAACCCCAGCTATTTCCCCTCTTACAGTACATTGCTGTAGGAATAGTACACACCATGGGGAAACACTGTAGAGAGAACATTCAACATTGTGGGTCCTGACTGTAGGTGCACCACACACACTGTCAGATACAGAACCCCAGCAATTTCCCATCTTACAGTACATTGCAGTGGGAGTAGTACGTACCATAGGGAAACATTGTAGAGAGAAAATGCACTATTGTGCACCCTAGTAGTAGGTACCTCACTCTTTTGTATGATCCAGAACCTCGGCTATTTCACACTACAGGGAGAGTCGTACAAACTGTGGGGAAACACTGTATAATGAACCACTATTGTCCATCCTAGCTGCAGGTACACCACACTCAGCATACGATCCAGAACCCAAACTCTTTCCCTCTCACACTACTGAGGGAGTTGTACACATCATTAAGAAACACTGTACAGAGAACATTCACTATTACACGCCCTGGCTGTAGGTACACCACATTCACTGTCTAATCGTGAACCCCAGCCATCTCCCACTAATGAGATGTAGGCTGTAGGTACACCACTCTGTCTGATCCGGTCCCTGGCCATCTCCCACTAATGAGATGTAGGCTGTAGGTACACCACTCTGTCTGATCCGGGCCTTGGCCATCTCCCACTACTGTGTGCACCATGGGGAAACACTGTAGACAGAACATTTATTATTGTGAGTCCTGGCTGCAGATACAAAACCCTCAGCATATGATCCAGAACCCCAACTCTTTCCCAGCTCACACTACTGAGTATGCACGGAGAACAAGATGCTGTTTTAGGCATAGCCCCGTTATTTAAGAGAAATTAAAACAGGGCCTGCAAATATAATTGGAAGTTCCTGGATTTTTTGTGCACCATAAAATTATGTATCAAGGGAGAACATCCCCCATTGGCTTTTATGCATATTTATATTGTCCTTTATATGCTCATAGCAATTATTTGCGCAGTCACTTTCTTGCTGTCATCTGTTCATAAAAGTCAATTACTTGTTCAGCACAGAACTCTGCTGCCCCAACTCAGTTTATATATTATCACATAAGGAAGGGCTCAGCTTATTAACACAATGAGTTTGCATATATTGCAGGCAGATTGCATTTTGCCACAACATAGTCAATGGATTTTGGTGATATTCTTCAATGGCGTTTACAGTCACAGTTCTCTTTGCTCTGTTGGTAGTCAAGGGAATACCTGACAAACGAGGTGTCAGAAAGTACTGCAAGAGTTTTAAATGTTCAACATGAAACCCGAGGCAGCGTTCCCAGGGAAAAACAGAACAAGCATTTAGTACGCAGGCGATACCTTATCCGAAACCAGCTTCCCAATTTCAAAGGACACTTTAGAAAACATTTGGCCGGAGGGGATCAATGTGTTGAACCATCCTCCAATAATACGAGGACAGAACAGGCACAGAACATGGCTGTCTACCAGGCAGATTCATTCCATCGGGGACAATTAAACCAATACTGCTTAGTGAGCGAACATGTTGGGTAACAGGTTACATTACTGTCACTGGAGGTCACTATGTGCAGTCAGCTGTTGAGCTGGAAATATAGAACAAGCCCCTTTTTAGGAGCAGGTTGTTATCCTGACTGTCCATTTATATAGATCATTCACAATCTTTTCACTTGTATAAACATATTCCCAGAGTGGTTAAGGAAACAAACTGTCAGCAGAAGGAAACTGTGATCCTCATTTCTGCCCTTCTTCATAACTGTAGGTACAGCGTTTGGTCATTATCTGTCCCGATTCATTCCGGGGAATTACAGTTTCACCAACAACCTTGCCAAAATAAAATGTGTTTATTTTGAAGGATTCCAGTATTAGTTCCTTGGGACAAATGTTTTCTATAGGAGAAAAACGAGCTGCCACGTTGCGGAGGAGAAAACTCTATACAGTAAGATGCATATAGTGTGACATGGAAGGATTATTATTTCAAAATAATATATCGCCTAGTGCTGGGTGCGATCAGTAGCTGCCAGCTTATTAAACACATCTACCATCCCTCTCAACAGCCAATCCTGTCCCAGGAGACAAGAGGGTGTGTGTGTGTGTGTCTGGGTGAGCTTGGCTAATGAGTGGTCTCCAGGGGGCACAATGAATGCCAGTGCATCTTCACCAACTCATCTTAGGGGATATTACTGGCTTTCAGATAAAGGCACTTTTCCAACTTGGGAATCCCTGAATATAGAAATACCAACATTAATATGAGGACATCTCATAGATTCTGTTCATCTACACAGATGTGTTTAAAGCCTATCTAATACACTACAGACACTGCAAAGCCAAGACCTGATCCTCAATGTGAGAGGCTGGGAATACTCACGTATGAGATCTGTGCTGTCCCATCCCGATCATTAGTGGGCATTGCAGGTGACGCAGGGACACCCACAATGCAATATCAGGACAATGACCTTGGTCTTTGCAGCCTGTGTGGCCGTAATACAGGTATAAAAGGAACAATTCATTTCAGAACAGGTCCAAGTAGAAATTTAATAAAACCTTATTGCATGGATTTTCAACTCCAGTCCCCAAGTACCCCCAACAGATCATGTTTTCAGGACTTCTTTAATCATGCACTTGTGAGTTCATCTATTTTTCTGGGTCAGTTATTAACAACCCTGTCTCCCCAGACAGAAATCCTGAAAACATGACCTGTTAAGAGTACAAGAGGACTGGAGTTGAAAATCCCTGGCATCATTGTATTAAACCTGAACCTGCAGTCAATGCTCGACTACGCGACGGCGCAAGCAACAGCCATTATGAAATACAGAAGTCTGTGCATACAATAGAAGGCAATCCCGCCTCTAAAGGAACCACACCTTATACTGGACTCCCCTGGCTCTGGGAGCCAGCACATACCACGTATCCCAGCTCTGAGCTGTAGGGAAATCCCAGATTCCCCATTTGTTGCAAGTAGGGGGGGACCAGCTGAATGAAAAGGAGCTGCACGGAAAATGGGCATACAGAGTGGCAGGCAGAAGCTACAACTTTTCCTTACACTATATACAAAGTGACTGTGAATGTTCCTGAGAGACAGCGACGGGTAATTGTGGCGATTAAATAATTTTAGATTACATCAGTGACAACATTCAAAGAATTTGGGCCTCCTCATTTCATGCAACATTGTGAACGACCCTAAAAACTTGGCATGCGGCTGTCACATGGGAAACTCCATCACTTAGGAAGATACATTAACCAGGTAAGTGTTTTACATCACAGTAATTGCAGTGTAGGCTTGTCACCCCCTAGTGGTCGCTGTGCAGAGTGCTGCAGCAGGTTTTACCTTTAGTTTGGGGGAGAGGATAAGAGGGCCGGAATAGAGCTCCTGTGACTACTGTATATCGGTTCCTGAACACTCACATGGGACTGACAGACTAGTGAGGAGCTTTTATAGTTACTTGGACCCCTGTAAGGAGACATGCTCAACAGTTTAAAAGTTCTCATTAGAAATAAGGTGACGCCGGTAAGAGTCCCAAAACCCACAAAGTAGCTTTGCATAAAAAAAAAAAAAAAGTCTGTTCTATACAATGTGTACTTTACATGACGCTGACATGGTCAGCGAAGGCTTGAGAAGCGTTCCAGTTGTCACTGACTACACAACAAACACCTTCCAGGGACTGCAGGGCCTCATGGGCTATAATAGGATCGCGGTCCAGCAAGTTCTGAGAGATAGACAGCTGCCGCAGCTTGATCTCGCCGCATCCTTCCAGCTTCTTAGCAAACTGTAGCAGTCCCTCTGGCTTGATGCAGTTGGAGCTGATGGTAAAAGATAAACAGATGAACCTCAACTCTTGTGCAACAGAAACAGTCACATATAGCTGGAGGGAAGGAGTCTGGGGGCCATGGGGTGAAAGGGGGCAAGCGCCATTTGTGGGGGTGGTGGTGTGGGAAAGAGGTCTGAGCATGGCGCACCAACTATACACAGCCCTGTGTCCACCATTACAGTCGTACATCTATCACGGCCCCAGGGGTAGTCTGTGCTCTGTCCACAATAGCAACGTTTCAGCCATGTACAGTAAGTGCTACTGATGGGGAATTTCAGCATCTGTAGGATTCTTGGAGCAGCATAAACTATGCAGGGGATTGATCCGTTTACTCATGCAAATATACCTAATGCAGTCCATAATCATTGTCTTCAGACTAGAGATTGTTACATATTGGTACAAAACATGCTGATATGTATCGTCAAATCCTGAAGATATATAGCGGATTACATCTGCAATACCTTGAAAATAGTAAAAGCTGTGAATCAGATGGTTGACTCGGGCATGTGTCGATTATCACAGAAACATAGGATGTACCGATCTAGTGCACAATAGGATGTACTGATCTAGTGCACAAAGGATGTACCGATCTAGTGCACAATAGGTGTGCACATAGGATGTACCGATCTAGTGCACAATAGGTGTGCACAAAGGATGTACTGATCTAGTGCACAATAGGTGTGCACATAGGATGTACCGATCTAGTGCACAATAGGATGTACTGATCTAGTGCACAATAGGTGTGCACATAGGATGTACCGATCTAGTGCACAATAGGATGTACTGATCTAGTGCACAATAGGTGTGCACATAGGATGTACTGATCTAGTGCACAAAGGATGTACTGATCTAGTGCACAATAGGTGTGCACAAAGGATGTACTGATCTAGTGCGCAATAGGTACGCACATAGGATGTACTGATCTAGTGCACAATAGGTGTACACATAGGATGTACTGATCTAGTGCACAATAGGTGTGCACATAGGATGTACTGATCTAGTGCACAATAGGTGTGCACATAGGATGTACCGATCTAGTGCACAATAGGATGTACTGATCTAGTGCACAATAGGTGTGCACATAGGATGTACTGATCTAGTGCACAAAGGATGTACTGATCTAGTGCACAATAGGTGTGCACAAAGGATGTACTGATCTAGTGCGCAATAGGTACGCACATAGGATGTACCGATCAAGTGCACAATAGGTGTGCACATAGGATGTACCGATCAAGTGCACAATAGGTGTGCACATAGGATGTACTAATCTAGTGTGCAATAGGTGTGCACATAGGATGTACTGATCTAGTGCACAATAGGTGTGCACATAGGATGTACTGATCTAGTGCACAATAGGTGTACACATAGGATGTACTGATCTAGTGCACAATAGGTGTGCACATAGGATGTACTGATCTAGTGCACAATAGGTGTGCACATAGGATGTACCGATCTAGTGCACAATAGGTGTGCACATAGGATGTACTAATCTAGTGTGCAATAGGTGTGCACATAGGATGTACTGATCTAGTGCGCAATAGGTGTGCACATAGGATGTACTGATCTAGTGCACAATAGGTGTGCACATAGGATGTACTGATCAAGTGCACAATAGGTGTGCACATAGGATGTACCGATCAAGTGCACAATAGGTGTGCACATAGGATGTACCGATCAAGTGCACAATAGGTGTGCACATAGGATGTACTGTACATACCTCTCTATATATAACTTTTGGAGCTGTGCTCATACATTACCAGCACTGTTCTTTTACCTGTATTTTTGAACATTTAACTACTTTTATCTGCACTGTCTCTACAGCATACAGCCTCCACTCCAGTTTTCATCTTACTTATTACCTCGTCCTCAGCATAAACACCCTTACTTCAACACCCCCCATATTCAAAGTCCATATAATCCTCTACTTTATCCACCCCCCATTCTCCCCCTCTTGTCTTCTCCACTTGCCGTTTCCCTTTTTATCTCTCATCACTCTGCTTTCCAACCCTCTGCTTCTTTCCCCACCTTTCCTGTTCCTCCCCTCTCAGCCACCTCCCTCCCTCCATGGCCTTGTTACCCCACCACTATGCCCTATGTCCTCCTGTCCCTGCCTGTCATCTCCAGGGCTGCCAAGAGGAATTCAGGGCCAGGGTACAGCTAAATCTTGTGGAACCACATCATGTTGGGCATGGCTGCACCCCTTTGTGGGTGGGTCTAGCATATGAGAAGCACCCACTCATAGGAGCATGGCATAGCACCCAGCAGCTGGGACTAAAGTAGTCACTATTAGGATGGCAGGACAGTCCCATAATAGCTGCATTTTTAGCTGGATGTATTTAGTCGCTAAAATGTAAGAGACAAAAATTAAAGTACAACTTCTTTATTTTGTACATCGCTCGTGTACATTACACAAACAAAATCTATTTTCTGTCATAGAGATAGATGAACAAAGGACTTAATTTTGATATAACATCAGGTCATCTTATACACACACATTCCACTTCTTGTATCCTAACCCACTGCTCCATGCTCCTTCCTCACTATCTACCCCATCTGTGTTGCCCCTGCCCCTCCCCATTAGAATGTATGCTCTCGCGAACAGGGTCCTCATCCCGCACGTGCTTCTCCTGCCCCTACTTATACTATAATTTACTCCTAACTACCCGATTGGCACCTAACACCTGGTTGCTCATGTCCTGCTGCTTGTGTTATGCAGCTATGTGTATAAGCCATGTCCTTGTCCTGCATTGTTTTGTATTGCTACTAACTGTTTTTCTTGTGTGCTCATTTATGTATTGTGTAAGGTGCTGCGGAACCTTTGTGGTGCCATATAAATAAAGGATAATAATAATAGTGCACAATAGGTATGCACATAGGATGTACTGATATAGTGCATATACTTATCCTCACAGACAATTGTAGTTGATCAATGATATTGTTAGGATATTGTGTTATAAGTATATGTCAATATCTGGTTATACTGGAATGAGTGGAATGTTACTGATATACAGTCAGGTGCATAAATATTGGGACATTGACAGAATTTTCATATTTTGGCCTCTATTCACCACCACAATGGCTTTGAAATGAAACAAACAAGATGTGCTTTAACTGCAGACTTTCAGATTTAATTTTAGGGTAATTACATCCAAATCAGGTGAATGGTGTAGGAATTACAACGGTTTCTATATGTGCCTCCCACTTTTTAAGGGGCCAAAAGTAATGGGACAAACTAAACAATCCTAAATATAACTTTCACTTTTTAATACTTTGTTGCAAATCCTTTGCAGGCAATTACAGCCTGAAGTCTGGAACGCATAGACATCACCAGACGCTGGGTTTCATCACTAGTGATGCTCTGCCAGGCCTCTACTGCAAATGTCTTCAGTTTTTGCTTGTTCTTTTTTTTCCCCTTCAGTTTTGTCTTCATCAAGTGAAATGCATGCTCAATCGGATTCAGGTCAGGGGATTGACTTGGCCATTGCATAACATTCCACTTTTTAGCCTTAAAATCTCTTTGGTTGCTTTTGCAGTATGCTTCGGGTCATTGTCCATCTGCACTGTGAAGCGCTGTCCAATGAGTTCTGAAGCATTTGACTGAATATGAGCATATAATATTGCCCGAAACACTTCAGAATTCATTCTGCTGCTTTTGTCAGCAGTCACATCATCAATAAATATAAGGGAACCAGTTACATTGGCAGCCATACATGCCCACGCCATGACACTACCACCACCATGCTTCACTGATGAGGTGGGATGTTTTGGATCATGAGCAGTTCCTTTCCTTCTCCATACTCTTCTCTTCCCATCACTCTGGTACAAGTTGATCTTTGTCTCATCTGTCCATAGGATGTTGTTCCAGAACTGTAATGGCTTTTTTAGATGTTGTTTGGCAAACTCTAATCTGGTCTTCCTGTTTTTGAGGCTCACCAATGGTTTACATCTTGTGGTGAACCCTCTATATTCACTCTTGTGAAGTCTTCTCTTGATTGTTGACTTTGACACATATACACCTACCTCCTGGAGAGTATTCTTGATTTGGCCAAATGTTGTGAAGGGGTTTTTCTTCACCAAGGAAATAATTCTTCTGTCATCCACCACAGTTGTTTTCCGTGGTCTTCCGGGTCTTTTGGTGTTGCTGAGCTCTCCGGTGTGTTCTTTCTTTTTAAGAATGTTCCAAACAGTTGATTTGGCCACACCTAATGTTTTTGCCATCTCTCTGATGGGTTTGTTTTGATTTTTCAGCCTAATGATGGCTTTCTTCACTGATAGTGACAGCTCTTTGGATCTCATATTGAGAGTCGACAGCAACTGATTCCAAATGCAAATGTCACACTCCAGACCTTTTACCTGCTTAATTGATAATGAAATAACGAGGGAATAGCCAGCACCTGTCCATGAAATAGCTTTTGAGTTGATAATCCCATTACTTTTGGCCCCTTAAAAAGTGGGAGGCACATATAGAAACCGTTGTAATTCCTACAGCATTCACCTGATTTGGATGTAATTACCCTAAAATTAAATCTGAAAGTCTGCAGTTAAAGCACATCTTGTTTGTTTCATTTCAAAGCCATTGTGGTGGTGAATAGAGGCCAAAATATGAAAATTCTGTCAATGTCCCAATATTTATGCACCTGACTGTACATGCTGTATAAAGACTGTAGTCCTATTACAATTACAGTGGCCAAAAATCTGCATGTTAATGACTTGAAACGTTATCCACATTCTCCCATTTGTCACATGACTTATGTTACATACAGAGTCCTCCCTGTGTCGGCCAATCCGGTTCTACTTTTAGTCTGATGTTATATACGCCCAGAGTATGCCCATGTCTCGGCCAACCTGCATTTTACAATTTGTCCCAATAACCTGAGTACCTGAGGTGCTGTTCCATTAGAGTCCATGCATTGTATTAAATGTCATCTTCACAGGAGCAGTGCAACAATTTCTCATACATTTATAAAGAAAAACATTACTGTAAATGTTCTGATCACTGACAGAATCTGGGTATTTGCACTGTACAGTACCTGACATCCAAGTAGTGAATTGCAGACAAGGAATCCGCAGCGTAGAGATCTGCCAGAGCACAGAGTCCGTCGTTCCCTAGACAAGACACCAAGGCAAACCTTATATACACATCAGCCACTCTCCTGCTCTTGTCTTAGCTAGTCAGAAGTTTCCATTATGTATTCCTAGAGTCTCCTAGAAACTACTGGATCCATCACGGACACAAATGACCCTCCAAATTCCCAGACACACTTGTGGCCTAAAAGGGATCCCCATAGGTTTTGAAGAAAAACCTAAAACACCACAACTTGCAGTCGCCCCCCCCCCTTTTAATATCGCCAGCTGGTTTGATGCTGCCGTGACTTATTGCACAGACATAAAACACTGCATAATATGACCATTCCCCTCTACACGGACAACCAACTTACCGAGTCTGTTCCCGCAGAGCTTCAGGATCTTCACAGAAGGATTTCTCTTGAGAGAGCTGACAAACTGTACCAGGAAATCTTCAGACTCCTTCTCAAATAGACGGCAAAACGAGAACTTGACTTCTACACAAAGACCAGAGAAAGTTCGGATAAAATACAATGGCTCAGATAGAAATCACGGCAGATCATGTGTCCAGTGTGTGAGACAAATGGCCAAGTAAGATAAAAGAACATTTAATATGGCAGCTTACACAGCAATAAGAAAAGAGATGTACAGATGTGTCCTCATGTACTGTGGCTCTAGTCGTGGCAATTAGACCCTCTTGGTGCGCCAGGCCTCGGCGTCTCGGTCACGTCAAGTTTTTTTTGCTCAAAATGTGAGTCTTATTTGGAAAAATAAAAACCAGAATGGACATAACGACACTGCTGGCTTGCACTGATCATTTGTATATCTGTGTGTGACTGCGTCTGGATCTGTAATCTGATGGCAAGTTCCGTTGTACTTCATCTGCAAATTTGTACGTGTTTAAAACTAGTTCCCTTCCGTGTCAGGGATGTCGCCTAGCATTTCATTTGCACAAAACATTATAGTGGACTTTTTCTGTTGTTCTATAATTCCATGCAGATGTCGGCGGGAGGAGACTTGTCTTCCACATTAATGGACATTGTTGTTTGGGTGCTCGTTAGTAATGTGCGTCCGACGGAGAAATTCAATTATTGCTCTGATCAGAAGCCCAGATTTCTGCTCGCACCCTCCTGTTGGGGCCAGCAGAAATCTGTGAAAGTCAGTCTTTTGGGCGCTCTAACCAGGACTTTAGATGGGTTTAATCGCTTAACGTGGCCAAGCCTGGTACATTTGGGCGCGTTAAGTAATGAGAACCTACGGTACTAGTACCTGATTGGAGCAATAATTTAAGTGCTCCTGTCAGGCATCCATTACTTTAGGGGCGCACAAAAACAAACAAACAATTAAATCCCCCCACCCAAGATAGCATCGAGAAGGATGTCCAAGTACATCAACGACACTTTTGGATACTTTTAGGGAATCATTGGAGCTTTCAAGATGACCTATGACTGAAAACTGGGAGCTAAGGATTGGAGGTATGGACGGGCAGGACGTGGAGTGCCATTGTCTCTTTCTTTATCGTGCAATCTTCTGGAGAGCAAGGCCTACAAACATCATTAGGTGTTCTCCACTGTAACACGGAGATGATGGACTGAAATCCTAAAACTGCTTTTCCTGGTGCTTTAATGCAAAATGACATGTGCACTATCCATAGGGGTGAGGCAGAGCAGCACAGAGGGATGGGAAACAGAGGATTGCATAGAACAGAAGGAGTCGGGAAGAAAAGGACAGACAGTCAGGAATTAGATGAAGCAGAGACAGATAAAGAAGAAATACCTACTGAGTAGCTTTCATTTATATTTACTAAGCATCTGTATATTATGGAACAATGACATAATCAGAGGTCACATCACAATCCCACGAGCTACTAATGAAATAATAAACATCAATATTCTAAACTAGAAGAGAGCAGGACACACAAAGCCGTGTACCAAGGCCACAGTATCAGTTCCTTGGAAGAAGCTGGGTCTCTACTGTGACAGATAACTTAATGTACCTTCAAGACTGGAATGGTTTAATAGGTTCACAATCTCAGTGTGTGACTCCGTCATTTTCATGTCGTGGAAGCTCAGTCTCCGCAGAGAGGGGTTATATTCTGCAAGCAAGTACAACCAATTCAACATATATTAATACATATATAATAAACATTTTCGTTAGATGGAGAAAAACCCCAAGCAGGAGTTTTATATTTATGTTAAATCCTTTTTCTATGAATTTTCTATTTTTGAACTAAACACAAAAATCATATTTTCTAAAATATATTAAAGGGGTATACTAGAAATGAATCATTGCAGTCTCGTACATTTGCACCTAAGACGCATTTGCAGGTGAAAGACAATAAAAAGATGCTCGGCACGGGACCTGGCAGCTCACTCTCGCCAGGTGTCTCATGTCACATGGTGTATGGAGGCTAAGTGTACGACGACACATCTGTATTAAAGTTGTTTGAAAAGAGATGGTTTCAATGACTACTGTATGGGAGAGATGTATGGGGAGAGGGGAGAGGTTGGCCAAAGCAACCAGTCAGCTTCTGTCATTTATCTAGCAGTGTCCATGAAATGACAGAAGCCGATTAGTTGCTTTGGGCACCTTCTCCACCTTATCTGTCTCCAAGGCCTGATAAATGTGCCCCTTTAAAAATACAGTGAAATTTTAGGCATGTTGGCATGACACAGGATGAAGACTTTTGGAGGATGGCCTGGTGTCAAGAAGGGCAGCAAAGAAGCCGCTTCTCTCTAGGAAAATCATCAGGGACAGACTGATATTCTGCAAAAGATACAGGGATTGGACTGCTGAGGACTGGGGTAAAGTTATTTTCTCTGATGAATCCCCTTTCAGATTGTTTGGGGAATCTGGAAAAAGGCTTGTCCGGAGAAGGAAAGGTGAGCGATACCATCAGTCCTGTGTCATGCCAACAGTAACGCATCCTGAGACCATTCATGTGTGGGGTTGCTTCTCAGACAAGGGAGTGGGGCTCACTCACAATTATGCCTAAAAACACAGCCATGAATAAAGAATGGTACCAAAACATCCTCCAAGAGCAACTTCTCCCAACCATCCAAGAACAGTTTGGTGATGATCAATGCCTTTTCCAGTATGATGGAGCACCTTGCCATAAGGCAAAAGTGATAACTAAATGACTCGGAAATTAAAACATCGAAATTTTGGGTACATGGCCAGGAAACTCCCCAGACCTTAATCCCATTGAGAACTTGTGGTCAATCCTCAAGAGGCGGGTGGCCAAACAAAAACCCACAAATTCTGACAAACTCCAAGCAATGATTAGGCAAGAATTGGTGGCCGTCAGTATGTGGCCCAGAAGTTGACTGACAGCATGCCAGGGCGAATTGCAGAGGTCTTGAAAAAGAAGGGTCAACACTGCAAATATTGACTCATTGCATAAACTTAATGTAATTGTCAATAAAAGCCTTTGGCACTTAAGAAATGCTTGTAATTTTACTTCAGTATACCATAGTAACATCTGACAAAAAGGTCTAAAAACACTGAAGCTGCAAACTTTGTGAAAACCAGTACGTGTGGTATTCTCAAAACTTTTGGCCATGGATGTATTGGAAGAAAACAGAGTTCCATAACAATTCATCTTTCTGTCCATGCCTATTTTAGCCTTTGAATGCTGGATAATCATGAGCAAATGAGCGAACTGGAAAGAAGATGGAAGCTACTTCCTCTTATACTGACATAAACAACCAGGCACTGCAATAGTTTGGTACAAGCCATGCTCCGAGCCAGGAGACAGACTATCAGAGAACCACTTATTCTTCAGAATCATGGCTTCAACAGCCAATCGGTCCCTGAGTTAACACTTCCATCTTTGAGAAGAAATCACCTGCAATAGATCATCCAAACCATACAGGCTTGCAGAACACTCTTCAAAACATGAGGATTCCCCGAATTTACCCTCTTCTTTGGAGGAGCACTCAAAATACGATTTTTAAAGAGAACTGAACAATTGCCAAAATAACAGAAAACCATGACCAGACTGTACCAATTTAGCCAAGCATTGCACCCAAACCGGTTCTTGTGGCAGTGCTAAAGGACCAGCTAAACCCTGGCTGACCCACCCAAAACACATGAAGTCATTTGCTGAAATGTCAACGGAAGAAGAATAAATATTCTCACCCACAACCACGGGACAAGCGGCGAGCTCAGACATAGACTGCGCAACAATTAGTGCCCAGGCTGGTTTTACAGGTAAGTGGGAAACCCTGCAAGTGTGTGATATTATTACCCACCTTACAAGCTGCACACAAAGTGTCTATAGTGTCAATTTAGCATGACATATACACCATGCACCACATACGCAACGAGGGGGGTTACATTGAAAAAAGCACATTACTAACCACCTCCACACCTAGTCCTTGAATTACTCCCATTACCCTACATGATGGGAAGGCATCCAGTCAGAAGGTCGACAGTAACCATGCCAACATCAGGATGTCGGCATTAGAACATGGTTCAAACTTTCGGCAGGCAACTTGTCGACAACCTCAGAAAGTCCACAGTGGAACTATTGCCATGTGAAAGGTCGACATGCTGAGGATGCAGATGGTTAGGGGCCACCAGGAGGGTTAGGTTGCTGGGGAGAAGGTTGGGGTTAGGCACTAGGGGGAGGTTTAGAGTAAAGTGTATACTTCCCGGAGTGCTCGAGCATCAAAGGTCCCCACTGGAAGGGACTGTCAAATGGCTGCCGGAAGACAACGCTGGAGCCGCCGTTTGCCGCTGGGAGAAGGTAAGTGACCACTGAGCCACCAGGGATGGTTTGTCAACAGTTCATCATGTCGACATATCATTCGTGTAGACAGGATGAATATCGATATGGTCACTGTCGACAATTAGACCATGCAGACATGCTGCATGTGCAGTTCGACCATGTCGACATGACGGCTGTTAACATAACTGTTGACAAATCCCCTGCCTGCTGTAGGTCCTAGGGAGCCGATCTTTGCCTGAATCTATGTGGCCATTAGTAACTATAGCAGTAAAAAAAAAATATATATATGAATGACAACTAATAAAAGCATAGGGCCTGATTGAGAGGGGCGCAAAGGTGGATCCCCTCTAGCCCGGTCAAATGCAGCAACTTGTGGCATCAATTCCACAAGTGGACAGACCACCTATGGAGACATGTTGACCCATGCTGTCCTTATGGCTTCCCACAGCTCCCTGATATTGGTATGTACAGGATCTTGGGAGCGAATGGACCTCTCCATCATGTCTCATAAATGCTTGATTGGGTTCATGTCGGGCAAAAGTGGTGGCCACACCATTCTACAGAACTCTCCAGAATGCTCCTCGAACCAATACTAGATAACTTGGGACTGATGACGCTGTGCATTATCCTGCTGGAATATTCCATCGTTGTGGGGTACATGAAATCCATGAAGGGCTACAAATGATCATGAAGCAATGCAATGTAGTGGTTATCGTTCAATGACGTGGTCAGACGGACCCAAACCCATGCCCCGTGAACAGAACCCACACCATTATGGAACCACAACCAGTCTGCAAAGTGCCTTGTTGACAATTGTGGCCCACGGCCTCATGGGGTCTGCGCCACACCTGAACCCTACCATTAGCCCGAAATGGGATACAGTCAGTATCCTGGCGGTAGTGATGCCGGCACTGATATTACCGGCGCTGGATTCCCGATGCCTATCACAATCCCGGCGCTGACATCCCGACCACCGGGATACCAAAAGGTAAGTAGCGGGGGTGTGGGGGAGGGTTAGGCACTAAGGTGGAAGGGTTAGGGTGCGGGGTTAGGTTCAGGCACTAGGAGGGGGTTAGAGTTAGGCACCAAAGAGGGAGGGTTATGGTAGGGAGAGGGGGAGGTTTGGCATACCGAACAACAAATGTCAGTATGCTAGCCCTGTAGGGATGCCTGTGTCAGGATTCTGACAGCCAGGATCCCGACTGCCGGCATCCCATACTAATTCCGCCCGAAACCACACCACATGTTGCCAGTCCTCCAGGGACCAATTAGCGATGTCACAAACCCAGGTGAGACGCTGTGTCCATTGTCATAGTGTTAACAGGGGCGCTCTGGTGGGTATTCTGCTCACATATCTCATGCTGGATATGTGTCTGGTACCTCCTGCATTGAACGTGATTTGAGGCAGTGTTGTTTGTCTGTTACCATGGACAATTCTGGCCAGGTGTCGCTGGTCACTATCATTAAGCACCCGTGGTCGGCCACTGGGTGGTAATGCCTTCCTTGAGGTAGTCCCAATACACGTCACCGTAGATTGGGGAACGTTGAATGTCCGCACAATTTCAGAAATAGAATGTCCCATCCGTCCCACTATCATGCCCCTCTACGAACTCCGACAATTTCACATCGCCTTGCCACGAGCAGCCCAGCCGGTGTTCAAACTGACTCACGAGAAGTCAGACTACAACTGATGCAGGTCTGGGCATTTCCAAGACGTCACAGTATGGTGACGCCATCTACCATAACCTTTACATACTGCTATCCCATGACTTTTGGCACTTCAGCATATTTAATAAGTTAAGCTATGAGGCACACCAGTTGCATCACTGTAGCATATTGGGGTTTATCAGTCCCTACGAAACACAAACACAATAGCTACATTAGTGTTCCAGTTAGGCTGTTTTTAGCAGGGCAAAATGCTCCCTGCCCTTTTAGCGCTGACCCGAAAAAACAGCTTGTCCCGTCATCTATTCACAGTGGGGGGAGAGCTTGGGGGAAACTCAGCACTCCCATAAGTGCTGGGAACGACCCCAAGAGTGAAAAATTGGGGGCGTGTCACAAGGACACGCCCCCTTTACGTGAGCGCAGAGACTCCCTGCCCGCACCCTCAGCACACTGCCCTGCCCACGCCCTAGCGGGAACACAATACATGTGAAAGTGTGAGAGGTGCAAAGAATCCCCTATTGTACAAATAGTATCAGAATTGGCAATAAGCTATACCTGCTGCACTGCCGCCTTACCAGTGATCGCCAGCATCACATGCTTCAGGTCCTCTTGGCATGAAAATGTTGCATTGTCCAGAGACAGCTCTATGAGGGAATGAGAGGCCTTCAGGATGGACACTAAACGTTCCACCTGCAGAGGGTCCTGAGGAAACCGGAGCTCCAGATGTTTTAGCCGATTTTCTGCAGAAACCACAAATACAGCACAAAACTGAGAAAACAGAGGAAATCTGGCAAAATGCTCAAACTGTCTTCTGTCGTAAAAATCAAGAGTTTAATGAAAGCATCATTTAAGGCCCCATCATACAGCTCTCCCCATCACCAGGACAGTGCTAGTAGCAGGTGAAGGTTCATCTCATGGTAGTCCCCAAACCAGACCTGAGCCTCTGATCCATTTCGTGCCTGCACAGTATTCAAAACTACACTTCTAATATAGCCTACAATATGGCTGTTTCCCTATATACCATATAGACTGCATACTCATAGGAACACCAATAATCATGTAATTTATTTATTTTTACATTCTTAAATCACATTTAGTATATTCCACTCAACTGTAACTTCTAATCTTGCAAATCACTGGTAGTTATATAGGAATATAAACATACCATAGGCATATGTTGAAGGCTGCACTGTGTACTCTGGTGGCAATTTAGAAATATACACACATACAACAGGCTTCCCCCAATGGCTCCCACTGCAGGCAATGGTGACAATACAATGAAGAACCGGCCACAAGTTAAACATAGCGGGACTGAAGCTGGGACGGACTCGGACCCATCAAATCTACTAGTAAGCGTATGATGAAATACACACATACAGTACCAGTCAAAAGTTTGGACACTCCTTCTCATTCAATGGTTTTTATTTAAATTATTATTGAAGACATCAACATATGCAATTATGTTGTAAACAAAAAAAAAGTGTTAAACAAATCAAAATATGTTTTATATTTTAGATTCCTCAAAGTAGCCCCCTTTTGCTTTGATGACGCTTTGTACACTCTTGGTATTCTCTCAATCAGCTTCATGAGGTAGTCTCCTGGAATGGTTTTGAAGTAACAGGTGTGCCTTGTCAAGAGTCAATCTATGGAATTACTTGCCTTCTTTATGTGTTTGAGACCATCAGTTGTGTTGTGCAGAGGTAGGGTTAGTACACAGTGGACACCACTATTTGACTACTGTTGTAATCCATATTATGGCACCAACCACTCAACTCAGTAAAGAGAAACGACAGTCCATCATTACTTTAAGACATGAAGGTCAGTTGATACGGAAAATTTCAAGAGTTTTGCATGTATCCTCAAGTGCAGTTGCAAAAATCATCAAACGCTATGATGAAACTGGCTCTCATGAGGACTGCCCAGGAAAGGAAGACCAAGAGCTACCTCTGCTGCAGAGAATAAATTCATTAGAGTTACCAGCCTCAGAAACCGCTACTTAACAGCACCTCAGATTAGAGACCACATAAAGTCTTCACAGAGTTCAAGTAGCAGACAAATCTCAAAATCAACTGTTCAGAGGAGACTGCGTGAATCAGGCCTTCATGGTCGTATTGCTGCGAAGAAGCCACTACTGAGGATGAACAACAAGAAGAGGAGAATTGTTTGGGCCAAGAAACACAAGGGATGGACATTAGACCAGTGGAAATCTGTACTTTGGTCTGATGAGTCCAAATTTGAGATTTTTGGGTCCAACCGACGTGTCTTTGGGCTCTATTTACTACAATCCGCATATTGAATGCGGATTGTAGTGTGATATTACCGAGTGAATTCGCATTGCGAATTCAGGCAATATCACAGGGCTTTACTATAAATCCCTTGCAGGGACAGAGCTTGCGATAAAGCTCTGTCCCTGCGGATCCCATCCGCACTCTAGTCGCGGTATTTTCTGAAAAAATACCGCGACTAAGAGCCCGCGCATGCGCCAACCGACCACCGCTACTACCCCCCCACCGACGCCGCTAAGCCCCGCCCCCACAATCGCGGACCCCCCGCGACGCCCCCCCCCGCGACCCCCCCTCCCTTCATTAGACTTACCTGCATCCTCCTGGCCTCCGGTGGTCTTCTCCGGGCTTCCCGATCAGGTGATCTCCCATACTGCACTGGGGCCCGATCACCTGATGACCGGGCCCCAGTGCACTGTGGGAGACCAGCTGACCGGAGTGGAGCCATCACCGGAGGCCCGATCACCGGTCCCTGGAGTCAGGTAAGTAAAAAAAAAAAAAAA
This sequence comes from Taudactylus pleione, assembly GCA_031769625.1. NCBI lineage: Eukaryota > Metazoa > Chordata > Amphibia > Anura > Myobatrachidae > Taudactylus > Taudactylus pleione. The sequence goes on along the minus strand of JAUIMM010000114.1, from coordinate 1,222,619 downwards.
AAGTAGAATTTTTTTTTTTTCTTTTTTTTACAGTTATCAGCTTGCGGTCTGCTTAGACCACATAGCTGACTACTGGTACCGGCTCCCGCCTCTGCTCTCCCTGTTAGAGCAGAGTGGGAGCCCGGTAACCGGGGGAGACCCTGGATAACGCCACCTCCAGGTGGCATTATTATCACAGAGCTTCCCCCGGTTTTTTTTTACAATTTATTTTTAGTAACTGTAGTCGGATCACATTTCCCATTACAATTATGGGAAATGCGATCTGCTTTACTAAAAATAAGTGATACTAGGGGTTGGAGTAGAATTTTACTAATTCTACTCCAATTTCCCTGTAATAACTACAGGTGAAACTAAAATAATGTGAAAAGGGTGTGAAAACACCCTTTTTCACTTTATTTTAGTAAAAATAATGTTAATAAATAGAGCCCATTGTGAGACACAGAGAAGGTGAGCGGATGGTTTCTGCATGTGTGGTTTCTACTGTGAAGCATGGAGGAGGAGGTGTTATGGTGTGGGGGTGCTTTGCTGGTGACATTGTTGGAGATTTATTAAAAATTCACACTTAACCAGCATGGCTACCACAGCATTCTGCAATGCCATGCCATCCCATCCCATCTGATTTGTGCTTACTGGAACCATCATTTGTTTTTCAACAAGACAATGACCCCAAGCACACCTCCAGGCTATGAGCTGGTTTGGGATGAGTTGGACCGCAGAGTGAAGGACAAGAAGCCAACAAGTGCTCAGCACCTCTGGAAATTCCTTCAAGACTGTTGGAAAACCATTCCAGGAGACTACCTCATGAAGCTGATTGAGAGAATGCCAAGAGTGTGCAAAGCTGTCATCAAAGCAAAAGGGGGCTACTTTGATGAATCTAAAATATAAAACATATTTTGATTTGTTTAACACTTTTTTGTTTACAACATAATTCCATGTGTTCTTTCATAGTTTCGATGTCTTCAGTATTAATCTACTATGTTGAAAATAATTAAAATAAACAAAAACCATTGAATGAGAAGGTGTGTCCAAACTTTTGACTGGTACTGTACATGCAGCTTCCATTTTGGTTATATCGCCAGGATTAGACCCTCTCTCATCCTGGATGAGAGAGTCCACTGCTCATCACTCAACTAGACTACTGCACCCTCCTCCCCTTGCAGCACCCTATAAATATAGGATAACATTCTACAAGAAGGATATAGTAGGTGACTGTGCTGGTTACCTGGGAATTCCGCTAACCCTGCCCCAGACCTCTCCACGTCATTGTGATGCTCCAGGTCATAACTGAGTGAGAGCAGCTGGAGACCAGAGAAGGTGCTGAGCAGTGTGTGCGCCATGTCCAGAGTGGGGATGTAAGTTGTGAAGTCGCTCATAGAGAACACACTGAGACAGCAGCTGGGATCACGGGACAGGGCAGACAGTGCCTCTAGCACCAGGGTGATGCTGGCCCCTAGGTCTGAAAGGAATAAACAATTCACAAATACAATATAAATGTTTCAAGATATTTACCCTTTGTGTTACTCACTACACGCTACTGCCCCACGTAAAGTAATTTTAATACTAACCCTCTCCCCCTCCCACAGCCTAACCCTAGTCCTCATACTTACCGTTAGAAGCTGTCTGCATTCTGACCCATTGGGATACCGCCGCTGGTATTGTGGCATCAGGATTCTGACTGTCGGGATGCCGACTAGATCCCCACTGGGGGAAACTGGAAAAATGCCTAGGACTTTCATTCAGCGCACTTAATATCCCTGACACTGAGTGCCCGGACAGCTGCTCTGCGTGAGGATTCTGTCCTCGCCTTATGGTTTGACAGGTTTACTGCACCAGTCAAGCACACCAACTGCCACTGTCCCCGGTATGTACTATATGGCTGTGGGGACCTGGACCCTGTGCCATGCGGGGGTAATCCATGGATGAGATAGACGGACAGTAAGACCTGGGCACATACTGTATACCGACACTGCTTCTCGAAAAGTTCCACAGCCTCCCAGAGGGATAATGTCCCTTCATCCCACACTTGTACCGGTCATGTTATATACAGCCAGTGAGGGGGAACTACAGGTAGCATGTAATCAAATCATTACTGAAATGAGTATCGAAATGAAAAAATGGTTGGCCAATGACTTACCATTATACGCCATAGTTAGCCGTTCCAGGGACACCCAGGAGCGCAGTAGGTGGCACAGAGAGCGACACGTGCTCATACTAAGAGGAACATTGTGCAAGTTCAGGGCCCTAACACTCCTGAAGCGAATGGCACCATGTAACAAGGGGGCATCAATACCCGTGTCATCATCCAGAGAGGCTCCCATCGTGGTATCATTTCTCTCCCCCTCTGCAGGAGGAACACTAAATATGAAGTCATATAAGTCACCTGGTTCAGAGGCGCAGGCCCTCTGTAAGGCTGGAACTTGCAGCAGTTCTTTCCCTGAGGTAGAGGATACGTTATGGTCTGATGCAGCTGAAGGCAGTGAATAATTGCGAGCGGTTTCTTTCCTGGAGGGGGATTTTTTCTCGGCTCGTGTGCCTTTGCTTTTACGTTGGTCTGTAGCAACATTCTGGCTGATGTTAAGGGGCTGCAGGCTTAACAAGGCACTTTGGCAGCCCATTTCCTCCTTGTCCTGCCTAGTGCAGGATTTGGGGAATGTATCACATTCAGTTCCCTTCTCATAGTCCGTCCCACTGCCGCAATTCCATGAGGTCTCTGAGCAAATTGTACAGGGGACATCGGTCTTCTGCTGCCAGAATCCAGCACTCAGCGTCAGAATCAGGACCAGCAGCTGGTTATCTGGACAAGGCCAAGAAAGCACAGAGACCTTTTTAACCTGCCCGTGATGGATAAGGTGGTGGAGGAGCAGCTTCAGTGATTTCTGAGTGTTGGGGTCAGAAGAACGCAGGTGAAGGAATTTCAGTGTTTCTACAGACTTGGCGAGACATTCCAGCACTGCCGGGGTCAGCTTGGACACCCCCTGCTGTTTGTTAAATATGGTGAGTTCTGAGACATGTCGTGAACTATGCACCAGAGGAGAGAAACGTTGGTCATTCAGGCGTCGGTCTGTGGACACATCCAAGATTCCACGTAGAACATTGTGAAAAAAGGCTTCAAGAAACTTCTTCCTCCAGCAGGTCACAGTCTGGAATCAAACATTTTTTTTTTTAAAGAAAATTTTTTATTGAAACACCATGACGGCAAGTTATACAAATTGTATCTGATGGAATAACAGCCGATCATAAAATAATATAAGCAAGTACATCAAATTCCACATTACGACTGTGAATAATTACACAATTTGCATTTATAAATAGAAATTCAAATATTGCAATAAAACAAATGAGTCTGTCAAAATCGGAATCTTTAGAATAGAAAACAGTGCTATTTGTTGTACTCTTACCTCACTGTTCCAAGAATACACACTTCATTCCACAAACCCAAACAAGAGAGGAGCGCGGCCGCAAGAGCAGGAAGCCAAAAAAAGGGGGGAGGGGGGGGGGGGGGGAGAAGCAAAATTCCTCACGAGTCCAACTGAATTTAGAGGGTCCCCCGATATCATCTGAAGACAGTACCATTGAGTAAATTTCAGGGACTCGTAAAATATGAGATATGATATGAACTTACCTTTGTTATCTCTATTTCTACGAAGTCCATAGGGTTCCACACTATACCTTGGGGTATAGGTGATGACGTCAGGCATCGGGCACCATAGAGTTAAGTTTTCAGCCTCCCAGGATGCATCAGGGTCCCCTCCTATACCCCGCCCCCGAGCCAAGGCATCTCAGTTACGTACCAAGCCATAGGCCGGAGAAGGAAAAGGAAGAGAGAAGAAAGATCTGGACACACACATGAATCACATTCTCACCAGAGGGAGATGGAAAAACCGGTGACCAGAGTAAAGCCCATCTGCAGCACAGGTGCGGCAGGGCGGGAGTCCTGTGGAACCCTATGGACTTCGTAGAAATAGAGATAACAAAGGTAAGTTCTTACCATATCTCATATTTTCTACATCAGGGCCCATAGAGTATCCACAGGATACCTTGGGGATGTCCCAAAGCAGTATCCTTTAAGGGTGGGGACGCTCCTGTGCAGAAAGGAGAATCCGCCGCCCGAAGGAAGCATCCTGAGAAGCAATGGTGTCAAACGCGTAATACCTCACAAAGGTATGGACAGAGGACCACATGGCAGCCTTGCAGATCTGGACTGCAGAGGCTCCACGTCGAGCTGCCCACGAAGGACCCACAGACCTAGTGCAATGAGCCCTCACAGAGGATGGAACCGGAAGGCCTTCATGAAGATAAGCTTCAGAAATTGCCATACGAATCCAACCTGCCAAAGTTTGCTTTGAAGCAGGCCAACCCTTTTTACAGAAGCCATAAAGGACAAACAAGGCGTCAGACTTCCTAAACGAAGAAGTGCGGTTAACATAAATCCTTAAGGCCCTCACAACATCCAAAGTGGCCTCACCCACTGAAAGGTCAGGTGAGTTGAAAGCCGGCACAACGATTTCCTCGTTGATGTGGAAACTTGAAACAACTTTGGGAAGGAATCCAGTACGAGTGCGCAGCACCGCCCTGTTCCTATGAAAAATCAGAAAAGGGGGTCTACAGGAGAGAGCCCCTAAGTCAGAAACACGTCTGGCCGAAGCAATGGCCAGAAGGAAAATTGTTTTAGCTGTCAGCCATTTAAGGTCCACTGAGCCCAGTGGTTCAAACGGCGGTCCCTGGAGAGCCCTCAGGACCACAACTAAATCCCAAGGCACCACCGGTGGAACAAAAGGCGGCTGAATTCGAAGAACACCTTGCATAAAGGTGCGCACATCAGGGATTGCAGCAATCCTACGATGGAACCAGACTGACAGGGCAGACACCTGCACCTTCAGAGAAGCAAGGCGAAGCCCATGGTCTAGTCCCGCCTGTAAGAAAGCTAACACTCTAGACAGACACAACTCCCGAGGGGCATAACCTCTCGGTCGACACCACTGGAAGAACGTATGCCACACACGATGGTATATCCTTGCAGAAGATGGTTTCCGAGCTCTTAGCATAGTTTGTACCACAGAGCTGGAAAACCCCCTGGACCTTAACATGGCCGTCTCAACAGCCACGCCGTCAAAGACAGTCGAGTCAGGTCCGGGTGAAGACAAGGACCCTGTGACAGTAGGTCCGGTCGTAGCGGCAACCGCAGAGGAATGTCCACGGACAGCCCCTAGAGGTCTGAGAACCAGTGCCGCCTGGGCCACGCGGGAGCTATCAACAGGAGCGTCCCTCCTTCCTGTTTGAATTTCCGTATTACCCATGGAAGAAGGGAAAACGGAGGAAAGAGATAAGCAAACCGGAACGTCCACTGGACGGACAGAGCATCCACCAGAGACGCCTTTTCGTCTCTTGTGCGAGACCCGTACACCGACAACTTCTTGTTGTGCCGTGACGCCATGAGGTCGATCTCTGGAAGACCCCTCCTGTCCACCAGAATTTGAAAGACGTCCTGGTGCAGAGACCACTCCCCCGGATGAACGTCCTGGCGACTGAGAAAATCCGCCTCCCAGTTGAGGACTCCCGGGATGAATACTGCTGATATGGCCGGGAGATTGCGCTCCGCCCAAATCAGGATGCGGGACACCTCTACGAGTGCCGCCCGACTTTGGGTTCCTCCTTGCCGATTTATGTAGGCCACGGTAGTGGCGTTGTCTGACTGGACCTGCACGGGGTGACCTTGGAGAACCCGATGTGCCTGCTGAAGAGCATTGAAAATGGCGCGGAGTTCCAAGATGTTTATTGGAAGCTCCTTTTCCACCTGAGTCCATCTGCCCTGGAACAAGTGTGGACCTGTGACCGCTCCAGAGCCCCGAAGGCTGGCGTCCGTTGTCAATAGGACCCAGTTCGCCACCCAAAATGGACGACCCTTGTTGAGATGGGTCATCTGCAACCACCAGGCAAGGGACAGGCGAACCTCCGAAGTGAGCACCATCGTCTGGGATTTTAGACTCTGAGGCAGTCCATTCCATTTGGACAGGAGCAATTGCTGCAGAGGTCTGGAGTGAAACTGGGCATATTCCACCAAGTCGAATACTGACACCTTGGAGCCCAGTAACCTCATCGCCGAGTGTAGAGAGACACGGCGACTCTGCAGACAACCGCGCACCCTCAACTGCAAGGCAGAGATCTTTTCCCCCGTCACAAAGATCCTCTGCTGACTGGAGTCCAATAAGGCTCCGAGGTGCAGAATTCTCTGAGACAGGATCAGGGTGGACTTTTGCCAGATTATCAACCAGCCGTGCCGTTGCAGTACTGCAATCATCAGATCCAAGTGACGTAGAAGGAGCTCTGGAGACCCTGCTACCAACAAAAGATCGTCTAGGTACGGCAACATGCGGACTCCCTGCAGCCACAGGGAAGCCGCCATGACCGCCATAACCTTGGTGAACACACGTGGTGCTGTCGCCAGGCCAAAAGGTAACGCCCGGAACTGGAAGTGATCGTTGCAGATTGCAAACCTGAGGAACTGTTGATGGCGTAAAAGAATAGGGACATGCAGGTAAGCGTCCTGTATGTCCAACGACACCATGTAATCCCCAGGTTCCAGCGCCAGAATGATGGACCGTAGGGTCTCCATCCGAAACCTCGGCACCCGCAAGGACTTGTTGAGGGCTTTGAGGTTGAGGATCGGATGGTACGACCCATTGGGTTTCTGCACCAAAAACAGATTGGAATAGAAACCCTGGCCCCTCTGGGAGAATGGAACAGGCACTATAACTCCAGCCTGGAGCATAGTGTGCAAAACCTTCCGCAGTTCCATGGCTTTGTTCCGGTCTGATGGAAGACCCGTGGTGAAGAATCGGGATGGGGGCCTGTGCCGAAAGGAGAGTACATACCCGTGAGAAACCACCTTGTGAACCCAATTGTCTGTCGTGGTTACCGACCAACACTGGGCGAACTGAAGCAGGCGGCCTCCCACTTTGGGATCCCCCAAAGGGAGGCCCGGACCGTCAGGTCGCAGGTTTGTCATCTGACTTAGGGGCCGGACGTCTGGTACTCCAGGCCTGTTTCCTGGGCTGTATTCCTGGGAGGATGTATTAGGCCTATCTATTATAGGAGACCTATCTATATTGGAGTCATCTACTGAGTTGTAATCGTATGCTAGGATTAATTCATACACCGTCCTGTGTGCCAGAACCTGTGAAAATTTTGAAACAAATTGGTGGGGGGATATATTTGGAGCATAAAAGGTTAACTATCATGTAATTATGTCCTTCAATGGACAAATCCACCAATAGATAACGACCCTCTGGGTCTATCAGTTTGTCCAGGATGGAATATCTTAGGTTTCTATTAAATAGTATCGCCACCCCTCTAGATTTAGATCTGTAAGACGCCGTAATGCACTCTCCAATCCATCTGGCCCGGAGTGTACCTTCCTCTCCCTTTACCCAAAGTGTCTCCTGTATTATTACAATATCTGGGTGTAGTCGGCGCAAATGAGTCATTTTTACGTTTGATAGGCGTATTGAGGCCATCCACATTCCATGACACGAAATTAAAATGTTGAGGGACTGTAGGTCCATCCCCCCTACTTAGCTGATCAGACATGGATTGACTTGAAAAAGAAAAATAATTGCAGAGGACCGCTTATCCAGGACACAAAAAAAAAAATTTTGGAAAACGTTATTTAAAAAAAAAAAAAGGGGGGCAAATAGAGGCTCCCATCATCACACCACCCCGCAGCCGCGCTCCCCCCATGACATGGTACACCCCTGGAAATCCGTAGATTTTGAAGAAAGTTGCATCCAGAGTACAGTCTGAGTTACAAACAGAGTTATCAAGTTGACAAATAGACTTAGAACATTGTGTTTAATTTTTTGTTGTTGAAATACAATATGGTGAGTAAAAACCACCAACTTCCACTGAGGACCCCATCATCCCAAAGCAGGAGGGATGCTCCGTACAACCAGGAAACAAAGATGAATAAAAAAAATGGGGCCATGAGCCATAGCATTCAAAATACAAGAAAAGTCTACAAACTGACAGAGCACTGGCCTGTGTGTGTCTTAAAAGGCTTAATTGTCACTACATTTTTTTTTTCTCCTTTCCCCCTCTATTTAGAGCGGATCTTATAACAAATTACATATTATATAGAAAACAATAGAGCGGCATAAAAGAAACATTCCAGTAGCAAGGGGGTCATCAAAAAACTAGCATGGACATAACAAGCATTAACTTGTAGCGACATATTCAAAGGGTTTTTTGTTTTGTTTTTGTCCTAAACACCCTATAGAGATTAATAGGTGAGGGCTAACAAGTGAGGAAACAATTTCAGTCAGCAGGACGCGGAGGGGAGCCAGTAGGATCCCTAGAAAGATGATTTTTAGCCTATTTAGGGTCGGTAAAGAATAGGGGGAGCCCATACTCCATGATACTCAACTTAGCTGGGTACGTCAATGCAAAATGTTTGTTTTGTTTCACCAACATTTTACATACAGCAGAAAATTCTCGACGTTTCTGGGAAACCATCACAGAAAAATCTTGAAAAATTTGCATTTTTATATTTTCAACCATGAAGGATTGTGTGGCTCGATAACCCGTGAGAGATCTTTCCTTCACCCTGAAATCTAAGAATTTAGCAATTACAGGCCGAGGTCTGGAATCACGTCCCAAGTCCTATCCTATGTGCTCTCTCAATTTGTGGGATGACTGCCTCAAGTGAAATCCCCAGAGCCTGAGGAATACGAATGCTAAGGAAATCCATCAAAAGAGGGTATTTCAGTTTCCGGGATCCCTATGAATCTTAAAATTGTTTTTTCTATCCATATTTTCCACACCATCTAGTTTAGTAGTTAGGGACTGGAAAGTTTGTTATTGATGGTCTATAGTCGCTTGTAGAGCATGAACAGTGTCCTCACAATCGCTAGTACGTTGCTCTACTGCCACAATCCTAGCTGTGTTAGACTATCTTATTAAGGGACGCTTCCAAATCGGGGATGAAGATTCTCAAATCTCTTATCCAGCAAAGGCTATAGCATATTAATTGTAACCTTAGCATTGTCCTCTGATGTTGGAACTAAGGTGGCTTGCACCTGCCGCTTGACTCCCTGATGGACCATCCGCCGAAAACAGTGGGGGGGAGATATGCAGGTGCACTGGACTTCTGACGAGTCCTACCCATGGTCGTTTCTCATGATGAATTAGAATTATGTGTTGGTGGTAATTCTCTATGTACCTGTCCATGTCCTAATATGGGCAAGCCAAGCGAGATATCTTAACTAAATTGCTTACAATACACTTCAAACGAGATATAAAAATACCCTAAAATAACCTGTGCTTGCCTAGATTGGTTCGACAACCCCTTAGAGGTTCATACATTACATTAAGATCAGTGAAACAATACAACTATATCCAGATGGTATATACCCAGAATCTAATTTAGCACTAACCTAGTCCCAATAGCAGAAAGGTGACGTTAATAACTCCCATATGGAAAATAAGGGAGCAATTTGTAGTGCGTATATATTTTCAGTAGGAACACAGTTGAGAATTGAACTGCAGAATACACATGAATTGTAAGACTCAGGTTATTTCAGAGAATATGTTATTATGAATAATTCCACTGGATGGAGACAAGACTTAAGATGTAAAACCCACAAGAGATTTTAATAAGGAGCTCTAAAAAATCTCCGATATTATATGTAACCTGTACTGGTAGAAAAGTGATACCATATAATCAAAGACACCACTGTCCCTCTGAAGTATTGAAATAAAAGTAATATACTTCTATATTTAGAGCAGTAAGCAGTCCTGGGACATCACAGATTACTAGGATTTGACACACAGCTCAATCAGTCCCCAATGCAGCTCCAGGTAGAGAAACAAGTAGTGATAAGTAAGGTTTGAAGTGTGGGGAAAACTGGAATCTGTATGGGTAAAAAGGGGGAGAAAGGGAGGGAGGGAACACACACAAGGGGGGTAGGGACCAAGTGCAGGGTAGAAAGAAAAGCTATTTAAAAGGATGTTAGTGAAAAGGTAGGGACAATACAGTGTTAATACCTGGGGGACAACAGGAACAGTCTGTGTTGCGTCCTCGGGACAAAGAGGACACTGCCAGGCACAGGTGCTCCAGCCACATCAGAAGGGTATCCCTGGGAGAGGAATGCGAGCAGGCAGTATTGGTAGAGCCCATTTCCCCGCTCCACCTGACTAATCCCACACGCCGGCAGCCGCTTCAAAGACCCCACTTCCAGGATATGGAGGCAGGCTACTCAATCGCAGTGAAGATCAGGAGCCAATAATAGCCACACTCCCAACAGCCAAGTGGGACTCCAGCCCCCTCACGGACGACAGCGCAACGCCGATCTCCTGTGTTTCAAAGGCTTTTATATGCCCTGGTAGAGTTAGCACCCGGCGGGCAGCATACTTGCGGCGAAGCGCAGGACCAGATCGCAGCCACACTCCTGCTACAGGTGTCATGGCCCGGCTATTGATCGGATCAGCGGCTGATGGACATCACGTTGTTAGGGAGGGCCAGGACCCGATAGCAGCCACACTCCCGACTGACAGGTAAGAATTAGCACCACTAGTGATTACCCCTAGAGCTTAGGGCTGAGCACAGCCCACCCCTAGAGCTTAGGGCTGAGCACAGCCCACCCCTAGAGCTTAGGGCTGAGCACAGCCCACCCCTAGAGCTTAGGGCTGAGCACAGCCCACCCCTAGAGCTTAGGGCTGAGCACAGCCCACCCCTAGAGCTTAGGGCTGAGCACAGCCCACCCCTAGAGCTTAGGGCTGAGCACAGCCCACCCCTAGAGCTTAGGGCTGAGCACAGCCCACCCCTAGAGCTTAGGGCTGAGCACAGCCCACCCCTAGAGCTTAGGGCTGAGCACAGCCCACCCCTAGAGCTTAGGGCTGAGCACAGCCCACCCCTAGAGCTTAGGGCTGAGCACAGCCCACCCCTAGAGCTTAGGGCTGAGCACAGCCTACCACTAGAATTTATGGCTGAGGACAGCCTACCACTAGAACTTATGGCTGAGGACAGCCTACCACTAGAACTTATGGCTGAGGACAGCCCACCATTGGAGCTTCTGTGAGAGGACAGCCTACAATTAGAGTTTATGTGAGAGGACATCCGACCATTAGAGATTATGTGAGGGGACAGCCTACCATTAGAGCTTATTGTAAGGATGGGCTACCAGTAGACCTTTATTTCCTTTAAGCTTATTGGTTGTGCTGCTCCAAGCACATAATGCTTGCAAACAACCCTGTGTTTCCGATATCTGGATTTAATAGAACTAGGTGAAAAGATCCCTCCGCACGCCTACTCCACAGTGATAACAGAGCAACCTTCCATTGTTTTTATTATGATCTATATGCTGGACACTCAAACTATAATTACCACCCCCTCCACCCTGTATGTGCAACTGATATAAAAACGTGTATTAGTACAAAGAGATAATGCTTAACATTTATATCCAAAGTGGCTACAGGGAAGTATCTTGGTATCAACAATATAAAATGCCAGATTACTCATTTTCTCTGGCATTGATAATGGAAGCATGCAGATCAATTGTCTGTCTACAAGAGCCCAGTCATTATAATACAGCTACCAGGTATATCAAGATCTATGGTCAGCAGACAAACATTAATCAATATATATCCATTGCATTTTATCCCAGACACCTAACACCCTCATCTCCTCTATTTATCCCACATACCTGTAACCCTAGTCCCCCCTTTATCCCAGACCCCCGTCATCAGGGTCATTTGCTAAATCTCAAATAAACATTCCCCATTGTCTTCCCCTTTGTCCCATACAGCCATTGCCCTGGTCTTCCTCTTTATCCCATACGTCTGTTCTTCATTGTCTTCCCCTTTATTACAGTCACATGCCAGCCACCCTAGTCTTTCCTCGTATCCCACTGTAACTGAACACTGATTAATCACTGACCCCAAATCTTGATGGCTTGCTCTTCATAATGTCATTCCACAGCTTGCACCAGATGGACTGAGTAGAAAGTCCTATGGAGAGAGAATATGTGAAATACACAGTATATCACATGAGAAGAAACTGGTCACATGAGCATAATTTCAAAGGTTTTGCCGTTAATAAGACTCTACTATAAAAGGCTACTTATAGTCACCTTTCTTAACAGCTGCTTGCTCAATCCTTTCTAGATAGTAGATGTTCAGCAGAGGCAGGATGCCTTGTAGGATCACAGCTGGCAGACCTGCAAATATACAAATCTTCTCAGTCTAAAAAACTGACAAAATAAATAATGGCAATAGACAATTTAAATCCATGGGACTATAGTGGGTAAAACAGCTGCAGTTTAATTCTAATTCCCCCACACACATCGGGGGACAGAACCCACTTAATTCCCACACCCCAGGGGGACAGTGCCAACTTCACTCCCACATCACAGGGCAGTGACCACCTCACCCCCACACTTATAGGGGGACAGTGCCCATCTCTCCACCACCTCTTTAGGGAGACACTGACCCCTCACCTACAAGTGGCCAGTGCCCACCTCACCCCCTCACCATAGGACGACAGTGCCCACACCTTATGGTGGACAGTACTAGGGATGGCCAACAACTATCGATGGTTAGAAACAATCAATGGTACAGTAGAGAGTTTTACCATCGATGGTGGAGATGCAGATAGTTCCCGTCATAAATAGGTTTTTTTCACATTTACACTGCGGCACAGAGCTACTAGGCTTAGCCCTTCACCGTGGCCAACAGAGCCCAACAATGGTAAGCCATTGCATAGTTTAATACCATCGATGGCTCCGTCCTTATTTTCCATCAATGCGTTAGCCATACCTAGACAGTGCCCATCACCCTCACACCTCAGGGGAACTGTGCCCACTTAACTTGCTCACATTATTGGGGATAGTACCCCTCATCCCCACACCTCGGGGGGCCAGTGCCCCCCTCTAGCACCACACCTCATGGGGAATAGTGCCACTCACACACCTAATGGAGGACAGTGCCTCACTAATGCTTACACTTTCCCCCCCTTCAGCACCACACCTCAGGGGGACAGTGCCCCCCACCTCAGGGGGACAGTGCCCCCCTAAGTACTACACCTCGGGGGACAGTGCCCCCCTAAGCACCACACCGCAGGGGGACAGTACCCTCCTCACGCCCACACCTCAGGCGGATAATGTCCCCTCACCCCACACATCTTCTTCCAGCCGCTCCATGTTGGCAGTTACAGCCCGGGCACACAGCTGAAACAGAGTCTGGGTCCCTCCAGCATCTTCCAACGCTTCCTCCATGGCCTGAGCTCCCCGGTCACAGGCTCATCTCACGGGGAACCGAAACCCGGAGCGACGGACAAGACAGGAGAGACCGAGCCGGCCGAGGCTGTCAATCAGGGTGGGTAGGGGGCCGCCATCTTGGGAAGGTCTACGTACTAACTGTTTAGATCACGTGGCGTATCGTGGTCGCCATCTTGGGAAGGTCAAAGAACTGGTTATTATAAGACGTAAGAAATTATCATGCATGCTATCCTGAGAAGGTCGGATCAGTATCTTTCGCCTCCCTGTTCAAGTATCATAGTTGATATCATTCATTATTATTATATTATATCTTCTCATTCAGTGGAATTATTCCTGTATAATGATCACAACATCCCTTCCCTTGTTCTATATTAAATATATGCTACTGCTTGCATTTATATAGATGATAAAATATTATTATTAGTAGTAGTATTACTTATTATTGTCTAATGCAGTGATTCCCAACCTCGGTCCTCAAGGCACACTAACAGTCCAGGTTTTAATGATATCCATGCCTGAGCACAGGTGGTAAAATCAAAATAACTGCAGTACTAAATAATTAACACACGTGCTCAAGTATGGCTATCCTTAAAACCTGGACTGTTAGTGTGTCTTAAGGACCGTGGTTGGGAACCCCTGCACATGATCTATACTGGAAGGTATGCAATCGGGAAGCCGGCTGACATTATACCGACAGCTGGCTTCCCGACTGTCATAGCCCGGCAAGGGTGAAATGACCGGCGTCTAGATGTAGACGCCGGTCGTTTTACCGACGCTGGGAGACCAGCGCCCGGCATCCCGATCAAAGTGATGCCGGGCGCCGCTGCGGACAGCCGCGGGGGGGGAAGGGTTAGGTTTAGGGCTCCCGGGGGGGGACTTAGGGTTAGGCTAGGGGGAGGGTTAGGCACCCCCGGGGGGGACTTAGGTTTAGGCGGAGGGGAAGGGGGAGTTAGGTTTAGGCACTTAGAGGGAGGGTTAGGCACTGGGGGGAAGGTTAGGGCTAGGCACCCCTTAGGGGGGTTAGGTTAGTTCATACTTACCTGGGGACGATCGGTAATTTCAGCCGTGTCGGCCTGCCGCTGACGGGATAATTCATATGTATTCCATACTGGAAGGGACATAGGTAGATAAATGCATTCTCTCAGAGTTCCCATTCCATGACCCTCAAAGTTTCACTCCATCTGACCGAACATTGGGCCTGATTCAGCAAGGATCGCTAATGCAAATGCGTACGCAGATGGCCGATTGTTGAGTACTGCGTATGCATCGCAGTGCGCATGTGCGAATGCTCCACTGCGATCGTACTGCCATGACGGAGACCACAGAGTGAGTGACAGGCAGAGAGCATTTGGGGGGTGGTGACAGAGGGATGGTCGGCGAAACGTAGGCGTGCCAGTGCGTTTGAACGCCGTTATAGGGGCATGTATAAATTAGCCACTGCAACAGAATACGCAGCCGTCAGAAGTCCAGTGCCCTAGGCACCCTCCTATGCTGACTTGTGTATATTACGGATCTGCCTAGGACCCATATGCCCACGCTGCATCCTACCCCAGTGCCATGACGCAACTCTGTATGGATCCTGCCGCTGTACCTTTACCTTATGTCTGGTCCCTCTCCTTTCTCCTCTTCTGTATTTCCCCAAGATGAATCATATCTTCCCATATTACTTATCATGGCCATTGTAACCTACTTAGTGCGCTTAAGGTAAAGAGTGGGGTAGGGAGGGAGAAAGTAGGAACCAAGGGGACTGACGGAGAAGGTATAAGTAAATGGGGACAAAGATTTCAGTCTTGAGAGCCAGACAACCCTGAGCCAGAATAAGGGAATAACATGAGGCTGATCGTTCCCAAACCTTCCTGAAGGATTTAGAGGAGATGTGAATGATACTCGTCATGTATTGTATCTGATACGTCTGCCATAGCCTGCTGTGATAGTGCATAGGGTGGGAGGAAGAGGCTGTTGCATGGATCTCAGCTGTATCGCCACGTGCAGCTAAATGGATGTCAAAGGGCGATAACTGGCTGTGGAGATGGTATTGTGGGCAATTCTGAGTGGTGCATACACAAAGATCTGTCTGCACCCAGCATGGGCTGGTTATGGCTGTGCCGACACTGATGATGACTGATCTTGGCGGCGGAGTGTTCGGTACATGCGACTCAGAGTGCATTGGGATTTCCAAATCTACTTTCAAGCACTTAATGTGATTGCAGATGTAACCACAATACGTCTGACCCAGGCCCAATATGTCTAATTAATCTATTTTGATAACAGGTCACAGAGAGTATAGTTATATAGGGAATGGGATTGGAATAGCCGCCGGTTCAAATCCCGACAGCAGATGCCCGACATGAGGAGATCCCGACTGGGGTAGGTAAGTATCCTAACCCTCCCCTGTCCCACCTAACCCTCCCTTAGTGGTGCCTAACCCTAACCTCCCCCTTAGTGCCTAACCCTAACCTCCCCCCCCCAGGGGTGCCTAAACCTAACACTCCTTCCCCGCACTCTAAACCTAACACTCCTTTCCCGCACTCTAAACCTAACCCTTCCGGGGAGGTGGCTAAACCTAACCTCCCCCCGGTGGTGCCTAACCCTCCCTCCTAGGGGTGCCTAACCCTAATCTCCCGCACACAAACAATGCTAACCCCGCTAGACTCCCTAATACTAACTCCCCCTCCCCTGTGCAGCTAACGCTAAGGGCGCTCCGGACTTACCTGCATTCGGGCTGGTGTCCTCTGCGTTCCGGCGTAGGGGTTAACATAGGCGTCGGTATTACATCCCTTGCCATGCGGCCGCCGGTCTCATCACTACTTCCTGTTATATAGAGAAGGATGTAGATCAGAGATTCTCGGATAGAGCTGAACCTTGACATCAGGGGATAGTTTTTGGACACAGATAGGGACATAGGCGCTAATTTAGAGGTAGACACAATTTAGATTAGGTCGCTGATAACTGATGTTTAGTGGACTGTGCAGGGGTAGGAGACTCAGGGCGCATGTGCCCCGATATTGCTGCCACGCCAGTCACAGTTTGAAGCAACTTGCAGCTTCATAGACAAACCAAGCGTTTAGTGGCGGAGATGGAGAGCGTTGTTGAAAACTGAGGCATATTGTCATCATTTGAGGGAGTTCCAAACTCAACGTCTGCCTCTGTGGGCTCAGATTCACTGGACCCAGCAGCTTAGTTACTATAAGGTGGACATTCTGAGAAGCCTTAGGGTTGCTCAGATGTCCGATGCTCAGCGCGATGGTCGCGATGTTTCTCCGATGCATCTTTGGACGCATGCAGCGGATCTGAGAAGCCGGAGGGGGGGCGTCACATTAGACAAGACGCCACCTGCAGCACTTACATAGCTTCTCAGCCCCGCTGCCCCCGAAGACGCAGCACCAACCCGGACTGCGTCCACCTCTGAATTAGGCCCAAAGTATCAATGATTAAGTGATTTGTAGCTATTGTCTTTTATTATCACACAAATAGAGTTTGTGGCTGTATTTTCTCTTACAGTATGTCTGTCCAGTCTTCCCCATCCGGAGTCTCAGCCAGATCTTATTCCCAAGTGACTCCTTGTGGGTCTTTAGCTGCAGAACCAGTGGCTTTGTGCACATCATATACTACAGAGATAAGGCCTTTAGTAAAGGTTTATCGGAGACTGAGCAAATCTATAGTGGGAAACGGTCTAATAATTAAACAACCTTAAACAGAATTGATTAAATATTTAATTTGCAGAAATTGGTAGAAGAGGCTATTGGGGATTTTAAATTTAGACTGGGTATCCGCATTAGCGGGAAACATGGCTGCGCATTACGCCATTAAGGTATTTAATGCTCTCCGTGAGCCATGCAGAGACCTCCACTGGTTGGCATCTTGGAGGAAAACTGATATTTTCAAATAGGTGAATAATGGGTAATTAAATAATAATAATGGCAAATAATGGCAGTTGGCAAAACATTTTTTTTCTATAGTGCAGGACAGGAACATATATAATTCTATATATTGCTAGCTGCGTATCAAGAGAGGAGGGGGTCCGTGTTCAGTACCCGTCCGGGGCCCCTCCTCTCTCCCCGGCTGCTATCAGCGAACTGAGGGCCTGATTCAGAGCCGGACGCTATTTGCGGACAGTCATTCCAAAAAAGGGGCCGGCTATTTAAATTGAGCTCTCGCTCTTTGCGGTTTGTTGACGCCTCTATGACTGAGCGAGCGAATGAAAAATGCGCTCGCTATTTTGTAAAGACGCCCCTTTGTCGTTCACATCACACGTCATCTCCGGTATTTATTAGATTAATTGGGTACATCGAAAGGCATCTGAACTGCTCGCAGTGCTTGTGGTAGCATTTTCCTACCGCAATCATGCGAGCAGTTCAGGCTAAAAGACAACCAAGTGACATGGTCGATGATGCTCCTTTACTAATTATGCACACCCATTAAACGCCCTTTTGACCGTTAGGCACGCCTGCGTTCGGATCTCCACTCCCCCTTTTTCAAGCACCTTCTCCTGTTACCACCCACAAACGGTACATTCTGTCAATCAAATTAGCAGCCCCTCACTGTTTTGCAAGCGCACGATTTCCGACCGCAATAACTGGTTTGCGCATGTGCATTACGATTCATATGCATGCGCTGTTGTGCGAACTTCGCTCAGAGCGAACGAGCGGCCGCTTACGAGCGGCTCTGAATCAGGCCCTGAGAGCAGCGGTAAACTACGGGCTCTAGAGTGTGCCTGTTGTCTACTGCAGAACATCGGTGAAATGGCGTGGCGGCCATTTTCCCGGTGATTTTCTACTGCGCATGGGAGAGATAAGTATTAGTATATGGGTACACAAAAATACAAAGTATCGAGCGCTCCTTTTTCTGAGATATAAATATGTAAGTAAAGTTCCAATGTCAGTCTTTGTACAAGAGCTTCTCTTTCTTCTGATGTTATCCTTCCTCCAATAATCCCTCAAAAAAAGCAGAAGGATATACCACAGACAAATTCATATATATAGTACAAATTTTCTTACTCCTACTTACATGTAGGATTAGGTGGTCCATCTCCTCTCAAATGAAGGGTTTTTTTCTTTCATAAATGGTATATGGTTCACCAATGATGATATAAGTCAAAACCTCAAAGGAGAGTTAAAAATGAAAAAACAACCATAGTATAATACTGTAACACTAGGTAAATCCACACAATCAGTACACTGATAAAAATAGGCCGCATACCAGATGGGGCCTTCCAACCAAGGCAAGCATGTAACACATAAGTCAGTAAATGAAAACCCGGGTTCAAGTCACCTCCCAGTGGTACTTCTTAAATTGCTATAGTCACCCCACAGCCACGGTCCCTCCAGTCACACTGACGCGTTTCGGCCTCAAGCCTTTCTCAAGGCGGCTGTGGGGTCCGACCTGGGTTTTCAGACATGCGCCCGTATTCAATTAGTTTCGCCTCAGCAAAAAAGTTCCACCTACCCGACTTTTCGCCTACATTGCGTGTTTTGGACACGAAAACGTACCCCGCTTTTTGCCCTATTCAATTACTAACCAGGCGAAAATGACAAGCGGCGAATGCAGAACAGGTGGAAAGTACCTTCGGAATTGGGGAAATCAGTCTGAACCCTCCAAAAAGATGCACTAACGTTGGGGATCAATATAGATGTGTTCCAGTAGCCCTAATAAAACTATTTGGGGTACTGAAGTTGTTTAAAATCCTTGTTATTAGCGTCTTTGCACAAGTGGTGAAGAATGGCATTAAGCACTTTTTTTGGGGTGAAAATAAGCATAGGTTCTCAAACTCGGTCCTCAAGACCCCCAAACAGTGCATGTTTTCCAGGTCTCCTCACAGAATCACAAGTGAAATAATTAGCTCCACCTGTGAATCTTTTACAATGTGTCAGCGAGTAATGAATACACCTGTCCACCTGCTAGGTGACCTGTGAGGGGTCATGAGGACCGAGGTTGAGAACCACTGGTGTAGAGTGTTTATATTTATAAACTCTTGTAGTGGGTACTTATGAGTGCGCAGGCTGTGATATATTTGGCATGGTATACGTTTAGGAAGCCGGCCGTCGCAATGCCGACAGCCGGCATTCACAACTACTTAATCCCGGCGAGGGTCAAATGACAGGCGTCTAAATCTAGACGCCTGGCATTTTACAGACGCCGGGAGACCGGTGCCCAGCATCCCGATTGAAGTGATGCTGGGTGCCGGGCGCGGACAGCCGCGTGGGGGGGGTTAGGTTTAGGTTAGGAGCTCCTGGGGGGGACTTAGGTTTAGGCGGCGGGGATGGGGGAGTTAGGTTTAGGCACTTAGAGGGGAGATTAGGGTTAGGCACCCTAAAGGAGGGTTAGGGTTAGGGGCTAGAATTAGATTGGTTTATACTTACCTTTAGGACGATCGGGATTTCCTCCTCTGTCGGGCTGACATTGCCGGGATTTGAACCGCTGGCCATGCGGCCGGTGGTGAATCATACCGAATGCATTTGGCATAGAGGGCTTTTAGGATGGATAATTTTTGGATGCATGCCCAATAGAGAACTATCTTACTGTTTTATATTTACTATTATACATTGCCATCAGTGACTTATCTGACATTGTTTGGGTTATTGGAGTGTTTGACCACATAGTATGTAGTTTAAAGCCATTATTGCTGTACTGTATAGCGGTCACTGGGATGCTTGACATGTTGTACTGTTGCTAGGGTAATGGTTTGCTAGTCCCACTAATGTTTTTGTTGGGGCCGTCTACAGTCGATTAGGTCTTGCCTACATGGGGCCACTTTCAGGAAATTTTTCCATGGCCACTTTGATTTCCCAATTCACCCTTGTGCAGGGGGGATTATTTGGTTTCTAAACTGACAGGTTCTGTTTTGCTGCACTCTATATGCAGTGCTGTTAAAGCTGGAAACTAATACCCCTTTTACACCGGAGCTAAAACCCGGGTTATTGAAGGGTTAACCCGGGCAGCTCCCTGGTGTAAAAGGGGATAGGGTTGGATCGCCGGGTCGAGTGACCCGGCAATCCAACCCAGGTAACTAGCAGGGTTTAACACGGGCGCAGCCCGTGAAACCCTGCTGCGAGAACAGCGGACTCCGGGTCACGATGACCTGGAGTGCGCTGCTAGCCGGCCAATTGGTCCGGCTTCAGTGGCGCTTGGAGATGATGTCATCTCCAAGCGACCACTTTCACTCCGGAAAAGCCGGGTCTATGCAGACCCGACTCCGGTGTGATCGGCGCCGACTCAGCAATATCCAGAGTCGTCGCCGGCAAAATTCCGGGTCTGATCCGGATAGGAACTTTGTTCCAACTCCGGGTCAGACCCGGAATTTAGGTGGAAAAGGGGTATAAGTGAAATCCTAGCAAACACAATCTAGCAATGATTCATAAACCGGGTGCTGCAGGGTGCAAGCAGGGATGCCACGGGTTGGTGATTTAGTACCAAATAAAATAATTTTTGGTCAGTTTAAAGCCATGATGAATAGCCCCAGGAGGGAGTTATTCAATGCAGCACGATATTTGGTTCAACTAAAGATTTCTTCTCACACTCTCCTGAGGGTGCAAGGAGATATTGGACTAAAGTGCCAGCAGCGCAGCTGTTTGCTAGCTTAGCGTGGCGCTAATAGCTTGCGGCTGGCACTTTAGTCAGAAAATTCCAGTTCTCGCGACTAAACACCAAGGTTAAGTCGCGAGACTGGCATTCTCTGACTTAATATCGCGCTGGATTGAATAGCTCCGGGAGCTCCCTCCTGTGGCTATTCAGCATCGTTTTGAATTGAATCGTGGCCAATGTGATAGACAAAACCAGTTCTTGTGGTTGCCAGTCATAAAATATATGGACAGAGAAGCACATAATTGGCCGTAAGATGTAAGCACAATTTACTTAATTTTTGCAAAGTTTAGAATTAAGGGCTATTTGCGCTCGCTCGTCCAAAAAATAGGGGTGGCTATTCAAATGAACCGTTCGCTGTTTGCGGTCTGTTCACGCCTCTAGGTCTGAACGAGCGAACAAAACTTGCATTCGTTTTTTGGGAAACTACGCACCCTGGCCGCTCGCATCCTACGTCATGTCCGCTATTTATTAGATTAATCGAGTACATCGAACAGGGTATGAACTGCTCGCTATTCTTGTGGTTGGTTTTTGCTACCACAATTTTGCGAGCAGTTCTGGCTAAAAAAAACCCCAGTGACGTTGTTAATGACGCTGATGTTTTAAATATGCACACCCATAAAACGCCCGTTTTGACCTTTAAGCACGCCTGCGATCGGATCTCCACTCCCTGTTTTCAAGCACCTTCCCCTGTTACCACCCACATACGCCTCATTAGTCACTCAAAATAGCAGGCATTCGCTATTTTGCGAGCACACGATTTTCAGCCGCACTGACTGGTTCGCGCATGCGTATTACGAACCGTACGCATGCGCAGTTGGGCAAACATCGCTCGGAGCGAACGAGCAGCCACTTGCGTCCGGCTCTGAATCAGGCCCTAAGTCCAGGGGTGTTGTGGAAAAAACGCTGATACTCTAGGGCGCCTTGATTTAAAAAAGTTTGAAAACCACTGCAATATAGATATTCATTTTCACCCATCACGGAACACAGTGGCAAACTCAGAGGCTGACAGCTGCCCGGACACTGCCGGTTCAGCTGCCAGCGCTTTCGTGTCAGGTAGTACGAAATACACCAGAACAGGCAGCGGCCAAGCAGCTCTGAGGGTGGCCTGCGGATGGTGCAGAGATGGAGACAAGGCTGTCTCCGTCTCTGAAAAAAAAAATTGGGGTTGGTCACGGTGGGTTTATGGGTACTCAGAAACCCCCCCTACATGCGCTAGTGTGTATAGTGCGTGTGTGTGTGTGTAGCAGATGTTATAATGTACAGGGCACTGTAATCTAGCATAATCTGAACTGGTGCAGTGTAAGGTGGCATAATATAAACTGGAGGGCACTGTAATGTTACATAATATAAACTGGTGCACTGTAATATGGCACAATATTAACTGGAAATACTATAGTGTGGCATAATATGAACAGAGGGCACTGAAATGTAGCATAATATGAACTGGTGGTAACTAATGTAGTGTGGCATGATATGTATATGGTATGAATTGGGTATATTACAGTGTGGCATAATATGAACTGGGAGCACTACAGTACATGTGGCATAATATTAACTGAGGGCACTACAGTACATGGGGCTTAAAATGAAATGGGGGCACTACAATGTGGTATAATAATAACTGTGGGTACTACAATGTGGCATAAAATAACTGGGGGTACTACAAGTGGCATAATATTAACTTGGGGCACTACATGGAGCATGGGGCACTGTGGTACAATGTGAACTAGGGACACTGCGTGGCATAATGTAGTTGGTAATACTAGGAGAGTTTCATAATAATATAAGGTTCTGAATAACTGATGCCACAGGAACGTAATTAAATTTCACAAGGACATTATAGTGATGTCTCTATTACAAAAATAATTGCTCATCTGGTGATAGATTAGATATATTGCAATGAATAGCATGTGTTTTTTTATTAGATGAAGTTATGTGAATGTGAGCTGGTATATATTGTTTCATATCATCATTATATTACTGTCCTCCACTATCAGTCAGCAGTATATGTGAGTGTATGAGTCTCATTATTGTACCATATAGATAAATGCTCCTCTGAGATTTAGTGCAGATCAAGATTTAAACCAGGCTTGCCTACCCTCCCGATTTGGTCGGGAGCCTCCCGAATATCGGGTGCCGCTCCCAACCCCCCGGAAAGGCAGGGAAGCCTCCCGGCTGCCGCCTGACCCCCCCCCCCCCAACTACAAGAAACCCCCGCAGCGGGGGGGCCGATGACGCAATTCGCGCTGAATCGCGTCATCGTGTCTCCGCCCCCTGCTGCACAATGCCAATATTTGCGGCATTGTGAAGAGGGGGCGGAGCCACGATGACGCGGTCACGTGGCTCCGCCCCCGGTTCCGCCCCCAAAACCGCATCATCTCCCGGTCACGCCCCCCGCTGTGCACAGACATTTAGCTCCCTCCCGGAAGGAGGGAACTGAATGTCGGCATGTATGATTTAAACTAGAGCGGCTGCAATTGTATCAGTGATGTTTGTGATGTTAGCATAGGTATTGCTGTACGTTGTAACCACAATATACATTGCAAGTTGGCAACAGTTGTGCTTTTATTAGGAATTAAAATATTTTTGTCACTTTCAACAGCCTGTTAAATAGTGGTCAGTGGGGGTCATTCAGACCCACTCGCGAGCGAAGGTCGCTCGCTAGCGGGTAGATGTTCGGCGAATGCGCATGCGCACGACGGAGGGAGCTCCGACGTGCGCATGCGCGAGACCTGGCGAGCGACGAGGAATACGTCGCTCGGGGTCTCGCACCAAAGGGGGCGTGCTGTCGATGATGACTGACAGCACGCCCCCTTTGGTGGGCGTTCCAGGGGCGTGGCTGCCAGATGGAGGCGTTCCCATGGGAATGCCTACCGTCTGAGTCCGGCGGCCCCACTGACATTACTACCGGTAGTGATGTCAGTGGGAGTGATTTTGGCTCTGACAGAGCCAAAATCACTCCTGGGCTTGCGGGAGCGAGACCCTACTGCAGGGTCTCGTCGCAAGCCCGATGACCATCGCGACCATCATCATGGACGCTCGCATTTGCTGTGGGTGGTAACCCACAGCTATGCGAGCGTCCAAAAGGCCGCTCCAAAAACAGGTAGGAGGGCCCTGATTCAGAGCGAGCGGTCTGGTCAGAGCGTTCAGCTCTGAATCAGGCCCTGTGTGTCCGTGGCACAGGACCATATGCAGCTGTAGGTATAGTGAGGCTAGCTGTCTAATATTAATATTTCATACATGTATCCAGATTGAATCAGTCAGCCCAACAGAGGAGAAGATTCAACCCTGCACGCAATCACAAAATGGTCGCAATTGACCAATGTTTTCAATACAGTGGATGCGCCGGGACTGCCTTGTGCAGCATTTGCATATTGTCACCAGGGGAGCAGAGAGGTGGGACTGGGTACTAATTGCCCGGGCTTGATGAAGGGGCCCGGCAGGGGTATCCTGCCTGCCCCCCCTTCTTTGCCTGTCAGCCGAGCAGCCTGTGTCACCCCAGCCCAGCACACAGCAGCAGTGTCACAGCGTGCTGGACCCCGGCATGTACTTACTGGGTCCGGCAGCGCTGGTCTGCAGCGGGACAGCAGGCGGGGAATCTCCAGTGCCCGCTGCTCTCTCCTCCAGCTTCCTCTCCCGGTGTTCGGCTCCAATGTGCAGGCGGCTGCGGCTCCCCTAGCAGCGGGCCCTGACCTGTAATGAAATTAAAGGGCCAAGTACACATTTAGGTGACATCACAGAAGGTGCCAAATGCAAGTCCTGCCTATTTAAGGAAGTTTTAGGGAGCACTCCTGTGCTAGAGTATAGGCTCCCAAACCTTCTCCAGCTTTCCTGTGTATGACGTCATTGCTCGTTCCTAACCTTGGCTTTGTCTGTGACGCGATATAGTCTTCTCCCTGGTACTGCGCTTGGTATTCTGGTTTTGACCTTGGCAATCGTCTGTGACCTGCATACTGTACGTCTTCTCCCTGGTACCATCTTGTCAGTTTGGCTCTGATCCAGTCTGTCGACTACACTGTACGTCTTCATCCATCTCCGCTCCATCCAGAGCTCATTAGCACCTTTATTGGGGAACCTAGTCTGAGGGCCGCAACCTGTGGTCAGGCCCGGCAACATGGGGGGCAAAGGGGACACTTGTACCAGGCCCGAGATTCTGAGGGGCCCCGAACCCTTAGGAATTTTGGGAGCCCAGTTCATGTGTTCCCCTTGCCTCTGCAGACAGTTACCTGCTGTGTAAGCAGGGCACCCAGCACAACGATTGCGGCTATATCCTCCTGAGTCCCGACTAGTCCCGGCAAACACAGGGAGGCCGGACGGGCGCAGCGTGTGTGATGTCATGACGTTGCACCGCTGAGTCAGACCATGGAGCCGCCGGGTGTGAGAGCCCGGGAGAGTAGACTGAAAAATACAGGCAAGCGCAGCAGGTAGGTGTTGGCCAAGGCCGGGCTGGGCTAGAGTCTCATGGGTCGGGTGGTAGGGAGCTCCAGATAAAGAGGGTGGCAGACACAGGGGCTTGGGGACAGGGGCTGGGGAAGAGGGGGAGATGTGACAGGGGCTGGGGAAGAAGGGGAGATGTGACAGACACAGGGGCTGTGTGTGACGGACTGGGGAAGAGGGTTGTGTGACACGGGCTGGGGAAGAAGGATATGTGACACGGGCTCAGGGCTGGCTCAAGACATGTTCGACCAGTGCGGTTGAACAGGGGCGCCACCCCATAGAGGGCGCACTCCACCCAGCGGGACATCACACGAAAAGGAGAAAAAAGGTGATAGTGAAGTGTAAAGGATAGATGTGTAAAGATAAATCAATAAGTGTTAATGAAATGTGAAAGATTCGTGTGATGCCCTGGGGATGGTTCTTGGCTGGAATTTTTTTGGGGTGCCTTGCTTCTCGGACGTGAACCCCTTAATGTTAGGGACGCTGGTATAGAGGAGCCTTGACGTTGGCCCAGCGCTTATTCATATATTTGCAAATGTATGTAACTAATACCTCTGAATTTCTATTATCATGTAGGATTTAAGTATTTTTGATTTTGCTACAATGTGCTGGGGGGCAAATCCTTTTTCTACTTCAGGGTCCATAGGGGGTCCACAGGGTTGACCTTGGGGTATAGGTTGGGAACCAAATCCGGGCACCACGCAGTTAAAGCTTTTAGCTCCCAGGATGCATTTGGGTCCACTCTCCCTATATTTCCCACCCCCAGCCAGAGGCACCTCAGTTTAAGTTGGTGCCCGGCCGGAGTCGGGTCACCGTTTAGTGCAGTGGGGAGCTGATTAACAGCCCCTAAGCTATATATTTTTTTTCTAAGTACAGAGTTTTTTTTATTTTTACTTTGGACTTTCAGAGCGGCAGCGTCGGACTGTCCATAGGACGTCTAAGCTGCCGCTCCGTCACCCCGCCGGCGCTGAGACGCCAGTACAGATCTGGGGATCTCAGCGGGACCCCAGAGTCTGTACTAGCCGGACTCTGCGGGGGCCCAGGACTGCTGCCGGATCTACGGGGAGCAGGTAAGGTCGCGGATCACCGCTTGCGGTGATCCGCGCAGTTAATATGCAGTCCTGTGCCTCCGGTCTCCGGGGACAGACCGGAGGCGCCGGCAGTGGCGGCGGGCCCCCCATACCCCGTGTGTCCACTAGACCACCAGGGACTTACTGATCGGCGCTGGGAGCCGGCGTCCCGGGAGGTTAATAGCCGGCCAGGGGAGGAAGCTTTCCCTGTTACAGCGGCTCCTCCCCTCAGCTCAGCGCGCCTTTCAGTATGTATAGTCTGGAGTCGCTGAGCTGCTTCCTCCGCGGGCCACGCTTCTTCTGAGGTCTTCAGCGGCCATTTTCTTGTGGTGCAACAGCAGAGCTCCGGAGATGGCAGTGAGTCCAGTCCCCCTGCGTACCTCACCATCAGGTCAGTGTACACAGCGCTGTAGCCTTCCCAGACACTGAATCTGGGTAAG
Organism: Taudactylus pleione; assembly: GCA_031769625.1. Taxonomy (NCBI): domain Eukaryota; kingdom Metazoa; phylum Chordata; class Amphibia; order Anura; family Myobatrachidae; genus Taudactylus; species Taudactylus pleione. Next base: position 1,195,823 of record JAUIMM010000114.1, on the reverse strand, counting down.
TTGAATGCAGTGTAATAGTGCAGTATATTATATGACATGTTTATGTATATATGTATATATCTGCATGGTATGTGACTTATCGTAGTGCTGACTGTCTGTATTTAATTCTCTCACCTGTCAGTGTATATCTATCCCTTTTCTTTATCTGCCCTAATACAGCTGTACTTAGGGTGGTTCTGAGACCTCACATTTATATACTCGTTGATATTTGTGAGGTTTGTCACATACTGTTGCGTGCTGAACGTTGCCACATTTTCGTTGGAACTGTGTGTTGCATACGCTGAAAATGGGTCCCTGCGGCTAATTTTAGCATCAGTCAGGACCAGTATAGCACTGCTTGATATTTCCGCCAAGATTGGTCAGATATGTTTGACCAGGAGATAGAGCGTTATACGGCACCCATTTTTGCTATCCTGCAAGTCATGTGCTGCAGGTGTTAGTGCGGAGGATTTGTTTCATAAAGGGTTCTGTGTGTGGCGTCATCTGGTGCCGGCCCCTTTCACGACCCCCTTGGGCGGTTTGTTTTCTCGGGATCCTCTCAATTGCGGATCGCCGGGTGGGCCCCATTGTTGTACCTCACCTGGGGGTTACTTCACCATACTGCCCTTTTCATCTCAGGGTATCTCGCAGTTTCTTGCACTCTTCCCCTGACACAGACTACTGCTCCCTGCAGGGGGTTTTCGCAGTATATGAATTCCCCCTGGTGCCACCATAGTCTGTCATTCCCCTTGCAGGGATTCCCACGGCCACCCTGGGTGGATGTCGTTTTCTACGAAACGCAAAGTGGCGTGGTTGACGCCCTGTGGTTACATCCCAGTTGGCTCTTCGTGAACTGGATACTGTTTTGGGCTCTTTCCCTCTTACACGGGGGGAAGCCAATTTCAAGTATTATTATCCCTGCTTTGGGCTGGTGGCAGGTCCATTCTGGTTAGAGTGAATGTTGACCTGCACCTGTATCATACACCCTCAGTATTGCGTGCCTTCTGGTTCCCTGTTGCTGACTAGCGGGGGGATCGCATGGCGGGACTCTGGCTGTTGTCAGTTATGAGGTATTACAACAGTGTTTGGCCTCCTGTCCCAAATTCCCTGAGGGTCATCACGAGCCCCTCATGGGGTGGATGGGCGTGTTACTCGTCGGATTACAGACGTTACTACGCATCCCATTCCTGCGTGGTCGGATTCTTCTGATCCGTAGGTGGTAACTCTGCCTGAAATCAGTATACTCGCTTTCAGGGGTTGTTACCCATCCTACCATGGCTATAGCATGGTTGGTTAATACTATTGCATACTGAGCTGATGCATTTGTAATGTTTTTTCCCCACCAACACGTCTGGGGTTCAAATGTATTTGGTCGCTCACGTAATATATGCAGTTGTCATAGGTGGACATGCCTATATTGGATACCAGTCTCCTAATTTTCAGAGTTCCGGCTGCGACGGTATCCTCCGTAATACCCTATGGCTGCGCTCTGGGAATGCAGAGGTGCAGATACCATCTATAGGGTAGATCTTGTTGGGTCCTGACCTTGACAGTGGCAGTACAAATTTCCCGCCTTCAGCTATGCCCACTACAGGGCCTCAGACTAAGTCTATTAAGTCTTTTTGTCCTCTGGGTCAGCCTAAAGGTCTGTTTCTTCAACCGAGCAGGCCTGGACTGCCAGCCGATCCTGCTTCTGAACCTACGGATATATCGTCAGCATGACGAGACAGGCCTACCACTGGGAGATGGCGATTTTCTCAGTTCGCCCGGTACTAGTGTCTAGTTGCCGCGGCTACGTGGATAGGAGGGTACGCCCTCTCTATGCTCAGGCGGCCTATTTCCATGTGATGGTACGCAGGCCCTTATTTGGACCCGAACAGGGCCTTACGAATCCAGAAAGCTATACAGTTGTTGGGGTAAGCGGAGCTAATTGGGCCATCCCCACTTTCTCAGCGAGGGACTGGTTGTTCTGCTTTCTTTCTGGTGCGGTGGCTGAATGGTCCTCTTTGGCCTATTCTCTGTCTCAATTCCCTGAACCAGTTCCTAAAGCTACCTGGGCTCAGGAGGCAATCCCTATGCTCCATCATACTATGTTTGAAACCTGGGGACTTTATGGTATCACTGGATATACAGGACGCGTGCCTACGGGCACTTACAGAGACCTTGCCTCAGCATGGACTGAGGTTTGCTGTATTACAGCACTTACGGTTTTTCGGGCTCTGCCTGTTGGGACTGTTCTCAGCCCCACAGGGGTTTACCAGCGTTTTGGATTTTCTGACAGTTCTTCTGTTCAGTATATCCCAATGCTCCTGTATCTGGATGGCCTCCTGCTCTTAGCAGGATCACCGGGGTACTTTACAGCCGGGTCAGGTTGACTGTGGCTTCTTCAGGGTGCAGACGTTTAATCAATGGGGAAAAAGTCCTCCCTGCATCCCTCTCTGGGTATTCTTCACCTAGGAGCCCTGCTGGATTCTCAGAATCTGAGAATTCTGCTGGCGTAAGACGGCATCTCCACTCTTCCATTAGGAGTACATGGATGTCTGCGCAGTCGACATATGTCTTTGCACTCTGGGATGCATGGTCCACTATTCAGTGTCTGCCTTTGGAAGGGTGGAATGGGCTTAGTTCCATTCCAGGCCTTTCCATAATTGGCTTATCTCCAGATGGAACAAGTTTTTCTGTCTGATCACTGTTCAAACGATGCTGCTCTCCCCGGAGGCAAGTCGGTCCCTTTTCGGGTGACTATGACCATCTCGTCCAGGGTATTCTTTGCTAAGGACAGTGTCTGGTTCGCATCCATTTCAGTGCAATTGGATGTCTGTCGATTCCATCCTGTCAATTAACTTGTTGGAACTTTAGCCTGTCTTGGGCCTTCACTCTGGCATAGCCCTTGTTTCCCGGTGAACCTGAAAAAGTTCAGTCCGACAGGGTCAGAACAGTGGCTTCCTTTTTAGCAATACTGTTCGTTGGGTGGCAATGTCAGGTATGTCATACATTCGAACATTGTCTGAGGGTCTCCTCCCGACCATCTCGACAGTGTTCATTTCAGGTGCTCTCCATTGGGAAGCGGGAGTCCTCAGCCGTTATGACGTGCATCCCGGGGACTAGTCTCTTCCCCAAGAGAGGTTTCATCTCCTGGTGAGCAGGGGGGGGGGCCCTCCTGAGGTGACACTCATGGCCTTCTGACTCTATCACACTATGGTGTTACAGTCCAACTCTGGGATTCTGAAGCAACCTTCAGTGACTCTTTGTCGGTGAAGTGGTTCTTCCAATTTGCGTACCTGTGTTCTCCAGTCTCCATTCTTCCTCGAGGGAAGTGTTTCAATCGAGACAGATATGCTTTTCTGCTGGTGGCTCCTGATTGCCCCAGATGTCAGGGGTACTTGGTTTTTCGGAGTCTCTCCATCGATACTCCATTCCTGATGCTTCACTACCCAGACCTGTTGTCTCAGGGTCCTGGGGTTTGCCTTGGACCTGGGTCGTTTGTCTTTGACTACGTCCCTACAGTGGTCTTACGGCTTCCCTGGCTTTGTCATCATTGGAATGATTGGAGCACATGGATCAGCTTTTGCTGGGACCTACCACAAACTGTGGCAGCCATAATTCTTATGGTATTATACCTATCGATACGATCCTCTGGTGTCCAGGATTTCCAGATATTCTGGCATTCCTTCCGGCTGGCTTGGGTTTCACCCTCGGCCTGGCCTTCCTGACAGTGCAGATCTCTACACTGTCAGTATGATTAGGATATGGAATTGCTCCGCTCTGATATCCAGTTCATCCTTTGGAGTGTTTTCTGGATTATGCCTCCATTTGTCCTCCCTAGGGACTCCTTGGGAGTTAGGAGTGGTTCTTCGTTAACTCCGGGGAAAGTTAATGGAACCGCTGGTTGTGATAGCCATTACATGGTCTATTGCTTTGGCTTTCTCTCTTTCTATCAGGGAGTTTATATCAACCAGGTGAGTGTCAGAATTGGGAGCGTTCTCATGTGGCTCCCTCTTCTGGAGGGCATCTTGTCAGGGTGTGAGTTGCTCTCACCCTGTGTTTCTTCTTAGTGATTTTCAGGTTCCATATTATTCTGGAACTTATGGTGCGGCCATTCAGTCCCCAGTCCTCTCGGCTGGTGTGGCCTCATTGACTGTGGTCCGGCCTCTGTGGATTTATGTGATCCATTCAAGTTCCTGACGGAAATCGGACTCCTTATTGGTGGTCTGAGATTTCTGGTTTTAACAGGAAAGGATGGCCGGCCTATGGCCATATGTTGGCTGGACGGCCTCGTATGTCTTCTTCAGGGGCCTACCCATGGGTAGGCCTTTCTGTTGTTGCTGCTTGTTTTTTCTCGGGCCATGTAACCCTCGTGGGTGGCTCGCTGTGGCGCCTTGGCTGTTTTGCCTTGCTAGGTGGCCACGTGGTCTTCTGTCCACACCTTTTTAAGGTTCTAGGCATTGTTTTCCTTTGCCTCTCAGGATGCTTCCTTTTTGGCGGCGGATTCTCCTCTCAGCACAGGAGCGTCCCCTCCCTTGGTTGAACTGCTTTGGGACATCCCCAAGGTCAACCCTGTGGACCCCCTATGGACCCTGAAGTAGAAAACAAGAGATATGGTAAGAACTTACCTTTGTTATCTCTGTTTCTACGAAGTCCATAGGGTCCACAGGGCGCCCGCCCTGACGCACCTGGCTTCAAATGGGCTGTGTGACTGGTCACCGGTTTTCCGTCTCCCATTTCTGTGAGTATGGTTATCGAGTGTTCCAGTTTTCTTTCTTTTTCTCTCCTCCTCCGGCCTTTGGCTACTTACAAACTGAGGTGCCTCTGGCTGGGGGTGGGGTTATAGGGAGAGTGGACCCAAGTGCATCCTGGGAGCTAAAAGCTTTAACTGCGTGGTGCCCGGATTTGGTTCCCAACCTATACCCCAAGGTCAACCATGTGGACCCTATGGACTTCGTAGAAACAGAGATAACAAAGGTAAGTTCTTACCATATCTCTTGTTTTTTCTGTGCTCAATGTAAACCCCACCCTTTACAAGCACCTGTGCTATATCATTAAGCTGATTTGAGCAACTACCATATTTTTTGTTTACATCTCTCTGATAGTCACACAGCCACTGAGTACAAAGATGCAGCAGTAGCAGTAGCCTCCACCTGTGACTCAGGCCCAGTATCACAGTTAGACGTTAGATCTGTATCTGCACAACAAAATAGAAGTCAGACGCTAGATAAGTGTAACAGTTATATAGGTGCTAGTTACTACCTTTACCTATACAGTATGTATGTATGTATAAAAAGCAGCAGTCTACTCCAAAAAAGAGAGGATTTGCCAGTCTATGCAAAAAATAGTTTGGATGGCGCTATTAATTAGAGATGAGCGATTCGGTTTTGACTCTGTCCTTTTGGCCAACTTATCGCAAGTTCACATCTATCTTATTGGCTATTCAAAGCACGTGAGAGCTAGATAGCCATTATAATGCCGTTTTCAGATCCGAACATAACCGGGTAACAACCGAACCGCTCACCTCTATTTATAAATACTGTGATTTAAAAAAGCAAAGGACATTATGTATCCCTACCTATAGTACAGAGCAAGGGGCAATATGTATCCCTACATATAGTACACAGCAAAGGACATCATGTATCGCTACCTATAGTACAGAGCAAGGGACATTGGACCTTATTCAGAGGTGGTCGTTAGATGCAAGCGATCGCACTGAATCAGGGCGGCCGCTTGCATCCTGAACGGCCACCTCCTTGTCGATCGTTAAGCTGTGGGTTACCACCCACAGCTTAACGACCGACCAGGTTGATGGTCGCGATGGTGAACACCATCGCGACCATCGGGACTTACGACCAGACCCTAAGGTTGGGTCTGGGCACTCGTAAGCCCCAGGGAGCTTTCTGCTCTGATGGAGCAGGAAGCTCCCCACTGACATCACTGATGATGTCAGTGCGGCCGCCCCCAAAACGGTAGGCGTTCGCTAAGGAACGCCTCCGTTTTGGAAACCACCCCCTCGGGCCGCCTACCAAACGGGGCGAGCTGTCGATCAACATCGACAGCCGCCCCTTTGGTTGCAAGCTCCGGAGCGACAGAGTTTATCTGTTGCTCCGGGGCTTGCGCACGTGCAGTGCGGCCGCTGCGCGTGTGCAGGACTAACCATCGAGTCGGTTACGAGCGCTTCGGCGCTTGCAACCGACTCTGAATAAGGTCCATTATGTATCCCTACCTATAGTACATAGTAAGGGACATTATATATCCCTACCTATAGTACAAAGCAAGGGACATTATGTATCCCTACCAATAGTACAAAGTAAGGGACATTATGTATCCCCACCAATAGTACAAAGCAAGGGGCATTATGTATCCCTACCTATAGTACAAAGCAAGGGACATTATGTATCCCTACCTATAGTACATAGAAAGGGGCATTATGTATCCCTACCAATAGTACAAAGTAAGGGACATTATGTATCCCCACCAATAGTACAAAGCAAGGGGCATTATGTATTCCCACCTATAGTTCATAACAAGGGACATTATGTATCCCTACCTATAGTACACAGCAAGGGACATTGGCCCTGATTCAGACCCACTCGCGAGCGGCTGTCTGCTCGCAAGTGGGTCGATGTTCTGCACTGAGCATGCGCACGACGGAGGGAGCTCCGTCGTGCGCATGCACGACGAGCGAAGGAAAGTCCTTCGCTCGTTGTGTCTGATCAAAGGGGGCGTGCTGTCGATGTTGATTGACAGCACGCCCCCTTTGGTGGGCGTGCCGGGGGCGTGCCTCCCTGATGGGGGCGTTCCCACGGGAACGCCTCCCGTCAGAAGCCGGCCCACTGACATCACTAGTGATGTCAGTGGGAGTGATTTTGGCTCTGATAGAGCCAAAATCACTCCGGAGCTTGCGGTTGAAAACCTCAACCGCAGGCTCCGGCTCGCAGTTTCGATGGTCGCGATGGTCACGACCATCGCGGCCATCAAAATGCACGCTCGTATAGGCTGTGGGTGGTGACCCACAGCTATACGAGCGTACAGGAGGACGCTCCATTTTTATGGAGGGCGGCCCTCATTCAGAGCGTGCGCTCTGCTCAGAGCGTACGGCTCTGAATGAGGGCCATTATGTATCCCTACCTATAGTACACAGCAAGGGGCATTATGTATCCCTACCTATAGTACACAGCAAGGGGCATTATGTATCCCTACCTATAGTACACAGCAAGGGGCATTATGTATCCCTACCTATAGTACGCAGCAAGGGGCATTATGTATCCCTACCTATAGTACACAGCAAGGGGCATTATGTACCCCTACCTATGGTACACAGCAAGGGACATTATGTATCCCTACCTATAGTACACAGCAAGGGACATTATGTATCCCTACCTATTGTACAGAGCAAGGGATATTATGTATCCCTACCTATAGTACAAAGCAAGGGGCATTATGTATCCCTACCTATAGTACACAGTAAGGGACATTATGTATCCCTACCTATAGTACACAGCAAGGGACATTATGTATCCCTACCTATAGTACAAAGTAAGGAACATTATGTATCCCTACCTATAGTACACAGTAAGGGACATTATGTATCCCTACCTATAGTACAAAGCAAGGGGCTTTATGTATCCCTACCTATGGTACACAGCAAGGGGCATTATGTATCCCCACCAATAGTACACAGCAAGGGACATTATGTGTCCCTACCTATAGTACAGAGCAAGGGGCATTATGTACCCCTACCTATAGTACACAGCAAGGGACATCATGTATCCCTACCTGTAGTACAAAGCAAGGGACATTATGTATCCCTACCTATAGTACAAAGCAAGGGACATTATGTATCCCTACCAATAGTACAAAGTAAGGGACATTATGTATCCCCACCAAGTAGTACAAAGCAAGGGGCATTATGTATTCCCACCTATAGTTCATAACAAGGGGCATTATGTATCCCTACCTATAGTACACAGCAAGGGACATTATGTGTCCCTACCTATAGTACAAAGCAAGGGGCATTATGTATCCCTACCTATAGTACAAAGCAAGGGGCATTATGTATCCCTAGCTATTGTACAGAGCAAGGGGCATTATTAATCCCTACCTATAGTACAAAGTAAGGGACATTATGTATCCCTACCTATGGTACACAGCAAGGGACATTATGTATCCCTACCTATAGTACAAAGCAAGGGACATTATGTATCCCTACCAATAGTACAGAGCAAGGGACATTATGTATCCCTACCTATAGTACAAAGCAAGGGACATTATGTATCCCTACCTATAGTACAAAGCAAGGGACATTATGTATCCCTAGCTATTGTACAGAGCAAGGGGCATTATATATCCCTACCTATAGTACATAGCAAGGGACATTATGTATCCCTACCAATAGTACAAAGTAAGGGACATTATGTATCCCTACCTATAGTACAAAGCAAGGGGCATTATGTATCCCTACCTATAGTACACAGCAAAGGACATTATGTATCCCTACCTATGGTACACAGCAAGGGACATTATGTATCCCTACCTATAGTACAAAGCAAGGGACATTATGTATCCCTACCAATAGTACAGAGCAAGGGACATTATGTATCCCTACCTATAGTACAAAGCAAGGGACATTATGTATCCCTACCTATAGTACAAAGAAAGGGACATTATGTATCCCTAGCTATTGTACAGAGCAAGGGGCATTATATATCCCTACCTATAGTACATTGTAAGGGACATTATGTATCCCTACCAATAGTACAGAGCAAGGGACATTATGTATCCCTACCTATAGTACAAAGCAAGGGACATTGGACCTCATTCGGAGTCGGTCGTAAGCGTCCGCTCGGTCGTACGCATCCGATGTGTCCAAACCACGAATGCGCACGGTTAGTTGTGCGCATGTGCATACGAGATGTTGCGATCCAAAATGCTGAAGATCGTACGGCTTACGAGCAGGAAGTTGTTTCCGAGAGTTGATTGACATGAAAGGCCGTTTGTGGGTGTTGACGGGGGTGGTGGTCTGAAAACGTAGGCGTGCCTCAGCGTTTTGAGGGCGTTTTAGGGGCGTACATAAATTACCTGCTATGACCGACATAGAAGGCCGGAAGTAGTAATACGTCACTCTGCGAGCAGGTTAGAGGCCTGGCTGATCGTACAGCTTGAGGTTGGGTATGTGCTCTCACAAGCCCTAGAGTACAATCAATACTATCGAATGTTATTGATGTTAGGATTGATGTTTCTATTTTGAGCCACACAATGCAAGCAGCTAATAATCGTTTGAAGCTAATAACACTGTTAATTGGCTTGTAATTGATTCAGCTGCGTTTGCATTAGCGAATAATAAGAATATATACATTTCATGGGGATGGCTTTTCTATGCGTTTTTCTTTTTATTTTTGGTGTAATTTGCATTATTTAGCCTGCACCAGTCTTTTCATATCCTCTGCTTTTTCAATACCTTGATTAACCATGTATATTTTTCTTTATTAAATCAGACTCGATTTCAGTAGTTTGTTCAATATTTTTATTATTTTTTTTATCAAGAATATATATATTAAATTTTTTTGCATTTGCCAGCATGCAAAAAATAAAGAAATAAAAAAAAAACAATAACACTTTAGAACAGTATTTAAATAATTGTCAACAAGCTACTAACAAGCTGATCGATAGAGCATGGAAACATGACATGTGGGCATCAACACAACACAAGCGGCCGCAACCATCAGAAGAAAATTAACATACAGCGACTGACAACGATTGACTCGATCGCTAGCTGCTATCACTCGCTAGAGGAGGTGCATTGTTCACGTATATGGGCGTCACTTTGGTTGCGACCAACCGGCCGTGCGATTGCTTCCTTTTTCAGTTTCTCGGTCGTTAGGCGTACGACCGAGCGGCCGCTTACGACCGACTCTGAATGAGGTCCATTATGTATCCCTACCTATAGTACATAGAAAGGGGCATTATGTATCCCTACCTATAGTACAAAGCAAGGGGCATTATGTATCCCTACCTATAGTCCAAAGCAAAGGACATCATGTATCTATAGTACAGAGCAAGTGTGTGCAATGACAAAGACTCACAAGAGACCAATAAGGTGTAAACAATATATTTTTTTATGTTATTTTTAAATAAAAAATAAAACAATAAGTCCGCAGATGATAATTAGCTGCACAATAATTGCATGCTTGTTGCGGCCTCGATCTCTCTCACCAGGTTCCTGTGAAAGAAGAAGCAAAGCATTTATTGTAAGTCTTGCTTATAGCTTATTATGTATCTTATACACGGCTTGCTTATTATGTAACTTATACATGGCTTGCTTATTATCTATCGTATACACAGCTTGCTTATTATGTAACTTATACATGGCTTGCTTATTATGTATCGTATACACAGCTTGCTTATTATTTAACTTATACATGGCTTGCTTATTATGTAACTTATACATGGCTTGCTTATTGCTTATTATGTAACTTATACATGGCTTGCTTATTGCTTATTATGTAACTTATACATGGCTTGCTTATTGCTTATTATGTAACTTATACATGGCTTGCTTATTGCTTATTATGTAACTTATACATGGCTTGCTTATTGCTTATTATGTAACTTATACATGGCTTGCTTATTGCTTATTATGTAACTTATACATGGCTTGCTTATTGCTTATTATGTAACTTATACATGGCTTGCTTATTATGTAACTTATACATGGCTTGCTTATTATGTAACTTATACATGGCTTGCTTATTGCTTATTATGTAACTTATACATGGCTTGCTTATTATGTAACTTATACATGGCTTGCTTATTGCTTATTATGTAACTTATACATGGCTTGCTTATTATGTAACTTATACATGGCTTGCTTATTGCTTATTATGTAACTTATACATGGCTTGCTTATTATGTAACTTATACATGGCTTGCTTATTGCTTATTATGTAACATACATGGCTTGCTTATTGCTTATTATGTAACTTATACACGACTTGCTTATTGCTTATTATGTATCTTGTACACGGCTTCCTTATTATGTAACTTATACATGGCTTGCTTATTATGTAACTTATACACGGCTTGCTTATTGCTTATTATGTATCTTATACACGGCTTCCTTATTATGTAACTTATACATGGCTTGCTTATTGCTTATTATGTAACTTATACACGGCTTGCTTATTGCTTATTATGTATCTTATACACGGCTTCCTTATTATGTAACTTATACATGGCTTGCTTATTATGTATCTTATACACGGCTTGCTTATTGCTTATTATGTATCTTGTGCATGGCTTGCTTATTATGTAACTTATACACGGCTTGCTTATTATGTATCTTATACACGGCTTCCTTATTATGTAACTTATACATGGCTTGCTTATTGCTTATTATGTAACTTATACACGGCTTGCTTATTGCTTATTATGTATCTTTTACACGGCTTCCTTATTATGTAACTTATACATGGCTTGCTTATTATGTAACTTATACACGGCTTGCTTATTGCTTATTATGTATCTTATACACGGCTTCCTTATTATGTAACTTATACATGGCTTGCTTATATGTATCTTATACACGGCTTGCTTATTGCTTATTATGTATCTTGTGCATGGCTTGCTTATTATGTAACTTATACACGGCTTGCTTATTATGTATCTTATACACGGCTTCCTTATTATGTAACTTATACATGGCTTGCTTATTATGTATCTTATACACGGCTTGCTTATTGCTTATTATGTATCTTTTACACGGCTTCCTTATTATGTAACTTATACATGGCTTGCTTATTATGTATCTTATACACGGCTTGCTTATTGCTTATTATGTATCTTGTGCATGGCTTGCTTATTATGTAACTTATACACGGCTTGCTTATTGCTTATTATGTAACTTATACACGGCTTACTTATTGCTTATTATGTATCTTGTGCATGGCTTGCTTATTATGTAACTTATACACGGCTTGCTTATTGCTTATTATGTAACTTATACACGGCTTACTTATTGCTTTTTGTGTATCTTATACACAGCTTCCTTATTATGTAACTTATACACGGCTTGCTTATTATGTATCTTATACACGGCTTGCTTATTGCTTATTATGTATCTTGTGCATGGCTTGCTTATTATGTAACTTATACACGGCTTGCTTATTATGTATCTTATACACGGCTTCCTTATTATGTAACTTATACATGGCTTGCTTATTGCTTATTATGTAACTTATACACGGCTTGCTTATTGCTTATTATGTATCTTTTACACGGCTTCCTTATTATGTAACTTATACATGGCTTGCTTATTATGTAACTTATACACGGCTTGCTTATTGCTTATTATGTATCTTATACACGGCTTCCTTATTATGTAACTTATACATGGCTTGCTTATATGTATCTTATACACGGCTTGCTTATTGCTTATTATGTATCTTGTGCATGGCTTGCTTATTATGTAACTTATACACTGCTTGCTTATTATGTATCTTATACACGGCTTCCTTATTATGTAACTTATACATGGCTTGCTTATTATGTATCTTATACACGGCTTGCTTATTGCTTATTATGTATCTTTTACACGGCTTCCTTATTATGTAACTTATACATGGCTTGCTTATTGCTTATTATGTATCTTATACACGGCTTCCTTATTATGTAACTTATACATGGCTTGCTTATATGTATCTTATACACGGCTTGCTTATTGCTTATTATGTATCTTGTGCATGGCTTGCTTATTATGTAACTTATACACGGCTTGCTTATTATGTATCTTATACACGGCTTCCTTATTATGTAACTTATACATGGCTTGCTTATTATGTATCTTATACACGGCTTGCTTATTGCTTATTATGTATCTTTTACACGGCTTCCTTATTATGTAACTTATACATGGCTTGCTTATTATGTATCTTATACACGGCTTGCTTATTGCTTATTATGTATCTTGTGCATGGCTTGCTTATTATGTAACTTATACACGGCTTGCTTATTGCTTATTATGTAACTTATACACAGCTTACTTATTGCTTATTATGTATCTTGTGCATGGCTTGCTTATTATGTAACTTATACACGGCTTGCTTATTGCTTATTATGTAACTTATACACGGCTTACTTATTGCTTTTTGTGTATCTTATACACGGCTTCCTTATTATATAACTTATACACGGCTTGCTTATTATGTATCTTATACACGGCTTGCTTATTGCTTATTATGTATCTTGTGCATGGCTTGCTTATTATGTAACTTATACACGGCTTGCTTATTATGTATCTTATACACGGCTTCCTTATTATGTAACTTATACATGGCTTGCTTATTGCTTATTATGTAACTTATACACGGCTTGCTTATTGCTTATTATGTATCTTTTACACGGCTTCCTTATTATGTAACTTATACATGGCTTGCTTATTATGTAACTTATACACGGCTTGCTTATTGCTTATTATGTATCTTATACACGGCTTCCTTATTATGTAACTTATACATGGCTTGCTTATATGTATCTTATTCACGGCTTGCTTATTGCTTATTATGTATCTTGTGCATGGCTTGCTTATTATGTATCTTATACACGGCTTCCTTATTATGTAACTTATACATGGCTTGCTTATTATGTATCTTATACACGGCTTGCTTATTGCTTATTATGTATCTTTTACACGGCTTCCTTATTATGTAACTTATACATGGCTTGCTTATTATGTATCTTATACACGGCTTGCTTATTGCTTATTATGTATCTTGTGCATGGCTTGCTTATTATGTAACTTATACACGGCTTGCTTATTGCTTATTATGTAACTTATACACGGCTTACTTATTGCTTTTTGTGTATCTTATACACGGCTTCCTTATTATGTAACTTATACATGGCTTGCTTATTGCTTATTATGTATCTTATACACGGCTTGCTTATTGCTTATTATGTAACTTATACACGGTTTGCTTATTATCAGGCCCGCCAAGAGCTGCGGTGGGCCCGGGTAACGGGGCATGGCCTAATCGCGGGAGGCGTGGCCATGCCCCCTTCCCGAGAAAAAAAAAGACAAGAAAAGAGCTTTTCAGCGCTGCGCGCTGGGGAGGGGGGGTGCTCTAATTGCTCTCAGCCCTGCTCAAAGCCAGAGGGGGCGCGATCAGTGTGATCACTCCCCCCCACAGGCATAGGGGACTGCTGTGGCTGCTCCTCACACTGTGCGCTAGGCTGATGTGAGGGAGGTGGGGGCGGCCCCAGGCCCGGGTAATCTGTACCCGCTTCCCCTTCCCCTCTTGTCGCCCCTGCTTATTATGTATCTTATACATGGCTTGCTTATTGCTTATTCTGTATCTTATACACGGCTTGCTTATTGCTTATTATGTAACTTATACACGGCTTGCTTATTGTTTATTATGTAACTTATACACGGCTTGCTTATAATGTAACTTATACACGGCTTGCTTATTGCTTACAATGTAACTTATACACGGCTTGCTTATTGCTTATTATGTAACTTATACACGGCTTGCTTATTGCTTATTATGTAATGCTGGGCATACACTGCCAGATAAAATGTCTGTCAGACCGACAGACATTTTATCTGGCTGCCTGCCAGCCGCAGAGGTCGCCGGCATACACTGTGAGAGAAATCTGACAGTGTATAGCCCGACATCCGCGCTCCGCCCCCGGGGGAGGAGACATTTCCCTGTTCCTTCCGTAGGAAGGAACACAGGAAATGTCCGTCTGTCGGCTGCGCTGGGCATACACTGCCCGATGCGGCCGACAGTTTCCCGGGTAAATATCGCATCGGACGGGCATGCTGGACAATCCAGCATGCCCGACCGAGCAATATTTAACCCTCGGTCGCCCGCATACACGCTGCAATTATCGCGGCGATCCGCCGATATCGGGCGGATCGTCCCGATAATTGCAGAGTGTATGGCCAGCATAACTTATACACGGCTTGCTTATTGCTTATTATGTAACTTATACACCGCTTCATTATTGCTTATAATGTAACTTATAAACGGCTTGCTTATTGCTTATTATGTAACTTATACATGGCCTGCTTATTATGTATCTTATACGTGGCTTTCTTATTGCTTAAAATTTAATTTTTACACGGCTTGCTTATTGCTTATTATGTAACTTATACACGGCTTGCTTATTGCTTATTATGTAACTTATACACGGCTTGCTTATTGCTTATAAGGTAACTTATACACGGCTTGCTTATTATGTAACTTATACAATAGGATTGGAAAAATATTTGGGTGCTTATCTGACCGTGTTGACCGTTAGGCACGTCTGTGTTCGGATCTCCTCTCCCCGTTTTCAAGCATCTTCCCCTGTTACCACCCACAAACGCCTCATTCTGTCACTCAAATTAGCAGGCCCTCACTGTTTTGCGAGCGCACGATTTCCGACCGCAATGACTGGTTGGTGCATGCGCATTACGACCCATACGCATGCGCAGAAGTGTGAACATCGCTTGGAGCGAACGAGTGGCCGCTTACGAGCGGCTCTGAATCAGGCCCACTATTCCTACAATATTCTGCATGATACCTATCATCTGCTGTGATCCTGTAATCTACAGATAAGCAGTGGCTTAACCGGGGGGGTGCATGTGGGGAACCTTGCCCTGGGCGCCATCTGACAGGCCCGTCAGAGAGGGGCACCGCCGGCCTGGGCAAGTGTTGATCCCAGCGCTGGAAGTCCTGCAGTCCGTTGAGATGTGTCCCCAGTAGGATACATCTCACCGAACTGTTCCCAGTGGCTGGTGACATATGGCGCAGACTGTGAGCTGGGTGCAGCTGGCGGACCAACGCCCATTTGAATTTGGTGCTGGCTGCAAGACAATTACGGCTTGTGGACCAGCAGCCAATAGAAAAAAGGCTGCGGAGAGCCAATTTTGGCTCGCCGCGTCAGGGCTGGATCTGCCTGCATCGTCTGACATCAGACGCCACTGAGCAGAAAAGTCAGTTTGGCAGTGGTGGGCGGTGGATACAGATGTTGTGGGAAGAGCCCCAGGAAGAGGCCAGAAGACTCTGGACTCAAGACAGCACAGCTGCGGTGGTGGTGCTGCTGGCCAGGAAAGGCCAGTGGCAGAAGAATGCGGGTGAGGACCGGACAGGTAGGCTACCATTAATCCCTCCCTAGACCACCAGGTTGTCAGACACTAGGCCGTGGGATAATTAGGCCTGTTGCACTGATAGGGGGGGTGCTCTTATTCCCTTGCCTTGAGTATCAAACCCCCTAGTTACACCCCTGCAGATAAGAGCTAACTCTCTAATCCTGTCCCCAGCTGAGCTTCCCGAGTGAACCGTCTGCCTGCTAGCCTGTGGTCCTGAGCCAAAGTACTGTAAGCGGTCAGTAAGAACCAGCCATAGTTGCCAGCAAACATATGCTGTGCCAGCAATACGCATCAGGCAGAAGTGGATCTAAAACAGTAACCTACCACCCTGCCACTCATGGTAACCTACCACCATGCCACTAACAGTAACCTACCACCCTGTCACTAATGGTAACCTACCACCCTGCCACTAACCGTAACGTACCACACTGCCACTAATGGTAACCTAAAATCCTACCACTAACAGTAACCTCAGTGGTGTCACAAGGAGGGTGCGGACCGCACCCGGGTGTCACTCGCCGAGGGGTGACACCAAAGTGCCGACTCAGTGACAGGAGCCGTGTGCTACACTGTAGCATTACGTGCAGCACTCGGCTCCTGACACAGTGAGGGAGCCGGCACTGAAAACATGCTTGTCTCCGGGGGCAGCCGGCATCTCCGAAACCCCCGGATTGACAAAAATGGGGGTTTCTTGCCACAAGGCCACGCCCCAACCGTGAGACCAAGACCGCTATCAGAGTCACTTCCCAGGTTACAAGACTGAGGGGCAGCATGGTTGGCACCCAGATGGTACAGCACCATCTCTACTTTGTTGAGTGCATCTCTAAATACCACACTGCACCTCTATTTCTCCCCCCAGAGATTACTGTGTGATGTCACGTGTGCTCGAGGTGGGGGGTGCCAGGCCAGGACTCACAGGTGAAGTCTATCTTGGCCCAGGGTTCAACACTCTCCTTCTCCTGCTTCTCCTCTACCTCCACCTTCTGCTCCTCCATCTCCATATCCACCACTGAAAAGCTTTTCTTATAATAATCATTAATGTACATGAAGCATACATCATTCTTGCACAATTGCCTTTGAAAGTCTGAAAACAATAAGAAATTTGAACATAAACTGTTGGCTCTTAAGGCAGAAGGGAACAAATCCTAGTAACTACTTACAGCATTCCGGTAAAGGTATGCAAACTTGGAATAAAAAGACACCTTTGTGGTGTATGTCTTTGGGTCTCTGCAAAAAAAAAAAAACACAAATGTTGATACATCGAATGAGAATTTTGTTTGCACCAAATAGAAACATTTTAAATACAGCTACATTATCACTCAGAGGCAAAGGTGCTTTCTGTGTACAGAGTCGTAACTAGCATGGCCGGCCCCAGGTCTGATGGAACCGTGTGCGAGAAATTTTGTTTGTACCCC
This sequence comes from Taudactylus pleione, assembly GCA_031769625.1. Taxonomy (NCBI): domain Eukaryota; kingdom Metazoa; phylum Chordata; class Amphibia; order Anura; family Myobatrachidae; genus Taudactylus; species Taudactylus pleione. The sequence goes on along the minus strand of JAUIMM010000114.1, from coordinate 1,178,306 downwards.
CCCCCAAATCCAGCTATATCCATAATTAATACTTTCATTATTATTTTTAATATTATTATAAAAAAACACACACATTGTCCTCTGTGGGAAAACACACACACGCACGCACGCACGCACGCACACACACACACACACACACACACACACACGTGTCTTCACTTGTCTTTGCTGCAGTCGTGCGAAACAGCCACTCTCGGCGCAACTGGTTCAGTGAGAATCTGCTAGTGTCGGACGTCTTTTCTGCTTGTGATGCAACTAGGAAGCACAAGGAGACTGCGCTAATTAATTTGATATGCGTCACTTGTATCTCTGTGTACGCAGCAAGTGAAGTGCTACGATGCAGGGCCTGTAGCTTTATTCTTCACCAAGTTCTGTTTACAGACTCTGGGCCTGATTCTGTAAGGATCGTAATTGCAAAGCTGCACTCAGGCTATAGTATAGATATATGATGTATGCATGCAGGCTATAGATATATGATGTATGCACTCAGGCTATAGATATATGATGTATGCACTCAGGGCCTGATTCAGAGCCAGACGCTATTTGCGGACGGTCGATCTGAAAAACGGGCTGGCTATTTAAATTGAGCGCTCGCTCTTTGCGGTCTGTTGACGCCTCTATGTCTGAACGAGCTAACGAAACATGCGCTCGCTATTTTGTAAAGACGCCCCCTGGCCGCTCGCATCATACGTCATCTCCGCTATTTATTAGATTAATCGAGTACATCGAAAGGCGTATGAACTGCTCGCAGTGCTTGTGGTAGCATTTTCCTACCGCAATCATGCGAGCAGTTCAGGCTAAAAGACAACCAAGTGATGTGGTCGATGACGCTGCTTTGTTAATTATGCACACCCTTAAAACGCCCGTTTTGACCGTTTGGCACGCCTGCGTTTGGATCTCCACTCCCCGTTTTCAAGCACCTTCCCCTGTTACCACCCACAAACGCCTCATTCTGTCACTCAAATTACTCTTTACAGAGAAGCGGCCGCCCTCATTCAGAGCGAGTGCTCGCTTTTTGCGAGCAGCTCTGAATGAGATCCTTGGTGCATTTGCAAAAGTGGGCCCTATTACAGTTCCCCAATAAGCATTATTATTGTGCATGTGCGTATTTTAGTTTGATGAATCTAATCATGGATGGATCGTAAGATGTAATTACTTACTTCTTAGATGTCTTCAGAATTTTGTCTCTCAGCCATTTCAACCCTTTAAGTTTGGGCTTAATCCTGCAAGAAACACATATGTTGGTACATGAGGCAGCGTTTCGTTTCTGCAACAATAATAAAAGGATTTTTATAGAACAGCAGCATTTTCACTTAGAAGAAGATACTTCCTGTGTAAGTTACTGTGTATGTGTTTAGGAGTGCTGAGGGGGAAGCAGTGGCGTATCTATAACGGGTGCAGTGTGACGGGCCCCCGGGTCCAGGGGGGCTCCGCACCGCACACCCTACACCCATATTATTTTAAACTCACCTGTCCGTGGTCCCGCGTCGGGTATCAGCGCTGCTCAGAACACCGGAAAATTGCAGCTGCGGCCATTTTTCCGGTGTTTTGCGCATGCACAGTAGACTCCGGGCACACTCTAGTGCCCAGAGTCTACTGCACATGCACAGAACGCTGGAAAATAGCCGCCGCGGCCATTTTTAGTGCCTAGAGTCTACTAATGCTCCGGTGGCTGGCCAGCCGCATCAGTCGGCTGCCGGCCACCGAGGAGAGAGGAGGGGGCCCCGCACGGGGAGTGCACACAGGTCCCCTCATCTCTTAAGACGCCTCTTGGGGTAAGAGAGGCTACTGATTGCCCTGGCTTGTTAGAGAGTCCTCTCCCCGCCCCTGGCACAGACCTCTGCCCCCACACCGTCTCTGCACATAGGCCAATTTCGGGAGCCATGGACTGAACAGCAAGCTGACTGATCAGAATGAGGTATCTGATTTGCATGTCCCCACCCCATGGGTTAGAAGGAGGAAGCGGAGCACCAGGAAAAGTTGATGTCGCTGCCCAGGGTCGGAGTATGGATCTGGGCAGACTGAGCACCGCATCTCCCACTGTGCCCTGCACCTCTCATTGCTGCTGGCTGTAGCCCGGGGGCTCCAGGTCATCACAGAGCCACAGTTCAGCTGGTCTCAAAAGATGAATACCTGGGGCAATCAGATGTCCCAACAGCCGGGGGTGACAGCAGCAGAGAGTGCCCAGTAGTGCCAGATGGACAGACAGACACGCATATATGCGAGAGGGGCTGAGGGGGACATTGGCTGCCTTGAAGCGCTGCTAGTGACCACCCCTCCTACTTTTGGTCATGCCCTGTAAAGTACCCAGACTTGTGTCCGCTTTTGACAGCCTTGTACAGTATGTGTTTTTCATGTAAATAGTTGATGGAGAAAATAAAGGGCGTACATAATAAATCAGGTGCAAGGGCAGTTTCTGCAAAGCTCGTCCAACAATTTATTGGAGTCCAAAAAATGTCCCCACAGCAGGTAAATTCCAAGAACCACAGGAGTGTTTGCATACCTCCCAACATTTGTCCACAAGCAGTCGGGACATCTGCGCGCCAGAGGCGCGAGCGCTCCTGAAAAGGGGACGTGGCCTACGCGCAAAGGGGCGTGGCCTAGCAGCACGCTCCGTTTACATCACTAAGGGGCGTGCCTGCCCAGCATCTCCGAGATGCTGGGCTGCCCCCGGGCTTCCTCCCGTACTGTGAATAGATGCTGTACTACTGTGAATAGATGCTGTACGCATGCGCACAGCATCTATTCTCTGCATACATGCTGCTCTGCTATGTATGCTGCTCTGCTATGTATGCATTTAGAACTGCCACACTGAGCTTAATTACATTTAGCCTGGCATACTGATAGCAATAGGACATTGACCCCGGTATACAGCATAAGAAAGTGACTAATAAGATAATGAACTGAGGCCCTCATTCAGACCTGCTCACAAGCGCTATGCGCTCGCAAGCGGGTCGATGGAGCGCTGCGCTCGTGCGCCCCATCGAGAAATTCACTCGCTCCTGGGCTCGCTACAAAGGGGGCGGCTGTCGATTTTGATCGACAGCTCGCCCCGTTTTGTTGGCGGGGCGGGGGGGGGGGGCTGGACAAACAGAGGCATTCCTGAAGGAACGCCTGCCGTTTGTGAGCGGCCCTGCTGACATCACTAGTGACAGTAGTGAGTGTCAGTAGTGAGTGTCAGTAGTGAGCTTCTCACTGGGGCTTGCTGCAGACGAGACCCTAACACAAGGGTCTCGTCGCAAGCCCGATGGTCGCGACCATTGTTTCCATCACCTGGCCGCTCGCAAAAGTCACCCACAGCTTAGCGAGCGGCCAGGAGGCCGGCTAAAAAAAACAAAACGGCCGCCCTCATTCAGAGCGAGTGCTCGCTTTTTGCGAGCGGCTCTGAATGAGGTCCTGAGTCTTAAGCGATGTGCTCACGATCCAAAATCGTGTACGATTTCCCTATAACTCTCCCCCGGCAGTTCCCCGGCAGTCCTGCACACGATTTGGTGTAAAAAGTGTTAACTTTTTCCACTGCATCGTGTCCCAGATTGGCAAATCTGTCCTACAGCACGGCAGATCTGAAGATGCGATGTACGATCAGCAGGGAACGCACATCGGCATCGTGATCGTGAGTGGACACTCACGATTTGGGCATATTTTACACGATTTGTTGTCATGATGCGTTGGAATCGGGCAAATCGTGTAAAATATCACTAAGTGTGTAGGCACTATTAGGGACAGATTTACACACACTGCCTAGTTTCTATTGTCTCTGTAGAGAGAGAGAGATGGAGAGAGAGAGAATGTGTATCAGTCTATTAGGAGACTTTGGGATGACCTGGGATGTTTGTACACCCTGTCAGATAGGGGGTTGCATGTACAGTAGGTATAATGATTACTGTGATTAGAGTACTACAAGCTATCATTTTATAATATAGCACTTTACAATGATACAAACTCAGATGTTGCTTCCTCATCATCGGCTCCGCTGCTATTAAACATACAGTAAGAAAACAAAGAAAACAATTTGAGATACAAATATATATCTCCAGTATAGCTGTGTTACCTCTTTTTCAGTTATTTTCTGTTACTTTATGACTGGAGAGGGGAAGAAGGACAGCAGAGAGGACAGGACGGGGGAGAAGGATAGCAGAGAGGACAGGAGGGGGAGAAGGATACCAGAGAGTACAGGAGGGGAAGAAGGACAGCAGACAGGACAGGAGGGGAAGAAGGACAGCAGACAGGGCAGGAGGGGGTGAAGGATAGCAGGGAGGACAGGAGGGGGAGAAGGATAGCAGGGAGGACAAGAGGGGGAGTAGGATAGCAGGGAGGACAGGAGGGGGAGAAGGACAGCAGGGAGGACAGGAGGGGAAGAAGGATAGCAGGGAGGACAGGAGGGGAAGGATAGCAGAGAGTACTGGAGGGGGAGAAGGACAGCAGGGAGGACAGGAGGGGAAGAAGGATAGCAGAGAGGACAGGAGGGGGAGAAGGATAGCAGGGAGGACAGGAGGGGAAGAAGGACAGCAGACAGGACAGGAGGGGGTGAAGGACAGCAGGGAGGACAGGAGGGGGAGAAGGATAGCAGGGAGGACAAGAGGGGGAGTAGGATAGCAGGGAGGACAGGAGGGGGAGAAGGATAGCAGAGAGGACAGGAGGGGGAGAAGGATAGCAGGGAGGACAGGAGGGGGAGAAGGATAGCAGAGAGGACAGGAGGGGGAGAAGGATAGCAGGGAGGACAAGAGGGGGAGTAGGATAGCAGGGAGGACAGGAGGGGGAGAAGGATACCAGAGAGGACAGGACGGTGGAGAAGGATAGCAGGGAGGACAGGACGGTGGAGAAGGACAGCAGGGAGGACAGGAGGGGAAGAAGGACAGCAGGTAGGACAGGAGGGGAAGAAGGATAGCAGACAGGATAGGAGGGGGTGAAGGATAGCAGGGAGGACAGGAGAGGGAGAAGGATAGCAGACAGGATAGGAGGGGGTGAAGGATAGCAGGGAGGACAGGAGGGGGGATTACGATAGCAGGGAGGACAGGACGGTGGAGAAGGACAGCAGGGAGGACAGGAGGGGAAGAAGGACAGCAGACAGGACAGGAGGGGGTGAAGGATAGCAGGGAGGACAGGAGGGGGAGAAGGATAGCAGGGAGGACAGGAGGGGGAGATGGATAGCAGGGAGGACAAGAGGGGGAGTAGGATAGCAGGGAGGACAGGAGGGGGAGAAGGATAGCAGAGAGGACAGGAGGGGGAGAAGGATAGCAGGGAGGACAGGAGGGGGAGAAGAATAGCAGGGAGGACAGGAGGGAGGATTATGATAGGGAGGACAGGACGGTGGAGAAGGACAGCAGGGAGGACAGGAGGGGAAGAAGGACAGCAGGTAGGACAGGAGGGGAAGAAGGATAGCAGACAGGATAGGAGGGGGTGAAGGATAGCAGGGAGGACAGGAGGGGGAGAAGGATAGCAGACAGGATAGGAGGGGGTGAAGGATAGCAGGGAGGACAGGAGGGGGGATTACGATAGCAGGGAGGACAGGACGGTGGAGAAGGACAGCAGGGAGGACAGGAGGGGAAGAAGGACAGCAGACAGGACAGGAGGGGGTGAAGGATAGCAGGGAGGACAGGAGGGGGAGAAGGATAGCAGGGAGGACAGGAGGGGGAGATGGATAGCAAGGAGGACAGGAGGGGGGAAGGATAGCAGAGAGGACAGGAGGGGAAGAAGGATAGCAGGGAGGACAGGAGGGGAAGAAGGATAGCAGGGAGGACAGGAGGGGAAGAAGGATAGCAGGGAGGACAGGAGGGGAGAAGGATAGCAGGGAGGACAGGAGGGGGTGAGAAGGATAGCAGAGAGGACAGGAGGGGGAGAAGGATAGCAGACAGGACAGGAGGGGAAGAAGGACAGCAGACAGGACAGGAGGGGGTGAAGGATAGCAGGGAGGACAGGAGGGGGGATTACGATAGCAGGGAGGACAGGACGGTGGAGAAGGACAGCAGGGAGGACAGGAGGGGAAGAAGGACAGCAGACAGGACAGGAGGGGGTGAAGGATAGCAGGGAGGACAGGAGGGGGAGAAGGATAGCAGGGAGGACAGGAGGGGGAGAAGGATAGCAGGGAGGACAGGAGGGGGAGATGGATAGCAAGGAGGACAGGAGGGGGGAAGGATAGCAGAGAGGACAGGAGGGGAAGAAGGATAGCAGAGAGGACAGGAGGGGAAGAAGGATAGCAGGGAGGACAGGAGGGGAAGAAGGATAGCAGGGAGGACAGGAGGGGAAGAAGGATAGCAGGGAGGACAGGAGGGGAGAAGGATAGCAGGGAGGACAGGAGGGGGTGAGAAGGATAGCAGAGAGGACAGGAGGGGGAGAAGGATAGCAGACAGGACAGGAGGGGAAGGACAGCAGACAGGACAGGAGGGGGTGAAGGATAGCAGGGAGGACAGGAGGGGGGATTACGATAGCAGGGAGGACAGGATGGTGGAGAAGGACAGCAGGGGGGGAAGGACAGCAGGGAGGACAGGAGGGGAAGAAGGATAGCAGGGAGGATAGTAGGTTGAGGAGGATAGCAGGGAGGACAGGAGGGGGGAGAAGGACAGCAGGGAGGACGGGGGGGAATATAGCAGGGAGGACAGGAGGGGGGAGAAGGATAGCAGGGAGGATGGGGGGGAATATAGCAGGGAGGACAGGAGGGTGGAGATAGATAACAGGGAGGACAGGAGGGTGGAGAAGAATAGCAAGGGAGGACAGGAGGGGGGAGAATGACAGCAGGGAGGACAGGGGGGGAGAAATCTAGCAGGGAGGACAGGAGGGTGGAGATGGATAACAGGGAGAGCAGGAGGGGGGAGAAGGATAGCTGGGAGGACAGGAGGGGGAGAAGGATAGCAGGGAGGACAGGAGGGGGAGAAGGATAGCAGGGAGGACAGGAGGGGGAGAAGGACAGCAGACAGGACAGGAGGGGAAGAAGGACAGCAGACAGGACAGGAGGGGGTGAAGGATAGCAGGGAGGACAGGAGGGGGGATTACGATAGTAGGGAGGACAGGACGGTGGAGAAGGACAGCAGGGAGGACAGGAGGGGGGAAGGACAGCAGGGAGGACTGGAGGGGAAGAAGGATAGCAGGGAGGATAGTAGGTTGAGGAGGATAGCAGGGAGGACAGGAGGGGGGAGAAGGACAGCAGGGAGGACGGGGGGGGAATATAGCAGGGAGAACAGAAGGGGGGAGAAGGATAGCAGGGAGGACGGGGGGGAATATAGCAGGGAGGACAGGAGGGTGGAGATAGATAACAGGGATGACAGGAGGGTGGAGAAGAATAGCAAGGGAGGACAGGAGGGGGGAGAAGGATAGCAGGGAAGACAGGAGGGGAGAAAGATAGCAGGGAGGACAGGAGGGTGGAGAAGGATAGCAGGGAAGACAGGAGGGGAGAAAGATAGCAGGGAGGACAGGAGGGTGGAGATGGAGAACAGGAGGGTGGAGATGGATAGCAGAGAGGACAGGAGGGGGAGAAGGATAGCAGGGAGGACAGGAGGGGGAGAAGGATAGCAGGAAGGACAGGATGGTGGAGAAGGATAGCAGGGAGGACAGGAGGGGAAGAAGGATAGCAGAGAGTACAGTAGGTTGAGAAGGATAGCAGGGAGGACAGGAGGGGAGAGAAAGATAGCAGGGAGGATAGGATGGTGGAGAAGGACAGCAGGGAGGACAGGGGGGGAGAAATCTAGCAGGGAGGACAGGAGGGTGGAGATGGATAACAGGGAGAGCAGGATGGGGGAGAAGGATAGCAGGAGGGGGAGAAGGATAGCAGTGGACAGGAGGGGGGAGGATATCAGTGAGGACAGGAGGGGGGAGAAGGATAGCAGGGAGGAGAGCAGGGGGAGAAGGATAGCAGGGAGGACAGGAGGGGGAGAAGGATAGCAGAGAGGACAGGAGGGGGAGAAGGATTGCAGGGAGGACAGTAGGGGGAGAAGGATAGCAGGGAGGACCGGAGGGGGAGAAAGACAGCAGAGAGGACAGGAGGGGGAGAAGGATAGCAGGGAGGACAGGAGGGGACGAAGGATAGCAGAGAGGACAGGAGGGGGGAGAAGGATAGCAGGGAGGACAGGATGGAGAATAGCACGGAGGAGAGGAAGGGGAGAAGGATAGCAGGGAGGACAGGAGGGGGAGAAGGATAGCAGGGAGGACAGGAGGGGAAGAAGCATAGCAGGGAGGACAGGAGGGGGAGAAGAATAGCAGGGAGGAGAGGAAGGGGAGAATGATAGCAGGGAGGACAGGAGGGGGAGAAGGATAGCAGGGAGGACAGGAAGGGGAGAAGGATAGCAGAGAGGACAGGATGGGGAGATGGATAGCAGGGATGACAGGAGGGGGAGAAGGATAGCAGGGCGGACAGGAAGGGGAGAAGGATAGCAGAGAGGACAGGAGGGGGAGATGGATAGCAGAGAGGACAGGAGGGGGAGATGGATAGCAGAGAGGACAGGAGGGGGAGATGGATAGCAGGGAGGACAGGAGGTGAGAGAAGGATAGCAGAGAAAACAGGACGGTGGAGATGGATAACAGGGAGGACAGTAAGGGGGAGAAGAATAGCAGGGAGGACCGGAGAGGGGAGATAGAATGCAGGGAGGACAGGATGGGAAATGGATAGCAGAGTGGACCACAGAGGGGAGATAGAAAGCAGGGAGGAGGGGACGGGGAAATAAATAGCAGGAAGAAGAACTAGTAGGTATCACTGGGAAAATAGAATAGGGCAAGCAAAATGTCATTAACCCCTGGTATACAGCATAAGAAACTATTCAAATGGATTGTATCCAGCAACTAAAGCAGGGATGTTGACCTGAGTCATTGGTCAATATTATAAAACAGAGAATGTGTCGGGGACAAATCTATAAAACTTGGACTGTTGGCGGCTATAGTATTGTGCTCTGTGTTCTTATACATTATTGTGTGATCAAACCATGCATGGGACATTGGACCTGATTCAGACCCGGACGCTAAGACGTGATCACTCGCTGCCAAAACGGGCTGGGTATGCAAATGCCGCGATCGCACTGTGTGGCGTAAGGACGCCCTCTTTGTCTTAGAGAGCGACGTCAGTGAGCGTACGCAGGTGTATAAAGATGCCCACTTTCCTTTCTTTATTCACGTCATCTCCAGGAAGTGTATGAATAATCGGTAACATCGAGAGCCATCGGAGCTGCACGCAGCGCTTGAGGTAGATTCTACCCCACCGCAAGCACTGCAGGCTGAAATACAACCAAGTGACATGTACAATGACGCATCTTTGCTAAATATGCACACCCATAAAACGCCATTTAGACGCCCAGACACGCCTGCGTTCGCACATCCACTCCCCCGTTCACAAGCACCTTCCCATGTTACCACCCACAAACGGCGCTATCTGTCACTCAAAGTAGCGCTCAGTCTTTATGCTACGAGCGCACGATTCCCGATCGCAGTGACTGGCTCGCGCACGCGCACTATGATGCATGCGCAGACGGGCGACAATCGCACATAGCGAGCGATCGCAGCTTAGCATCCGGGTCTGAATCAAGCCCATACTACATAGCACACACACTGCCTAGTTCCTCATAGTGTCTCTGGATGGATGGATAGATAGATAGATATATAGATAGAAAAACATCTATCTATCTATCTATCTATCTATCTATCTATCTATCGACTTTGGGGGACCTGCAAAGTTATGGGATATTTGTACACACTGTCAGATAGGAATTTGATAGAGGTACAGTAGAATGAGTCCTACATGCTATTATTCCATAAAATAGCACTACATAATAATACATACTCATTGATGTTATCCACTTCATCCCATAGTTGCCTACCTTTGGCCTCTCCTCCCCGGGAGAAGCCTTGGTAGGACAAGCAGGTGGGCTGTGATGGGGGCGGGGCCTGGCGGTTCGCGTCATTAAGCCCCATCCCCTTCACGGCAAATTGACACGATTGGTTTACATTTAAATAGGGGCCAGGGCTAAATGACGCTATTCACTGAGAATCGCGTCATTAAGCCCCGCCCCTACACAGGGAACCGAGATCGCCGCGGAACTTCTCCCCATTCTGACCACTTCACTAGGAAGTGGGCAGAATACGGGAGAAGTGCCTACCCTTCCGGAGGTGCGGGGGGATACCCTATAAATCGGGAGCCTCCTGGGTAAACCGGCCGGGTAGGCATGTATGCTTTATCCTCCTTGATGCTACAATACAGTGAAAAGAAAAAAAAAAAAAAACAGAACGTGAGAATTCTGCAATATAGCTGTATAACATTATTATTAGTTATTTTCTGTTACTTGATGAAGTTCAGTTTTACTTGCTAGGAATTGATCATATGGTGAGTAACGTGTAAGACATTCTGGTTGGATATCATATATCTTAATTGGCTGCAAAGAGATTTACTTTCTGACTTATTGCATGGCAACTATTATTAATCTATCCTGAAATAGTGGCAACACATTACATATCATGCCCCGACTTGTACACTTTGGGAGGGAAACAGTGTGACCCTATGGGGCAGATTCAATTAGCTGCGGGATTTACCCTGCGGCTGATTGCCGTGCTGGACCTATTCAATTAGCGGGAATTCCTCGCACGGGAGTCCCCGAGACCCAGCGCGCGAGTCCCCGCAGTTGGACTTTACCTCGCACCTCATATAGGTGCGAGGTAAAATCCAAGTCAAAATGACCAAATCGGCCTCGCGTGCGAGGAAAAAAACACATTGATTCCGCAGTTTACGCGGAATCAATGTATTTCCGTGAACGAGTCCCGATTTTACGGTGCGGGAAAAAGGCTATTTCATTGAATAGCTTTTCCCCATGCCGCGGGAAATTAGGACGGCAATTAGTCGCGAGGTAAATCCCGCAGCTAATTGAATCTGCCCCTATGTGTGTGTCAGAACACATTGAAGCTTATAGAATAAAAATGAATTGGAGTGGAGGGTTTTAGCGATGATGCTGGATAGAAATTAATTGAGGTAGATAAATGAATTGGGTGTGAAGGTGCTGAGGTAGACAGTAATTACGTGGTGACCATTAATACCCCTTTCAGACATACAACCCGGGAAATTTCCTGCTCAGACCCAGGAATTTCTCCTGTGCATTTGGTCGAGACCCCCCTTTCACACTACAGTGTCTACCCGGGAAATTCCCAGGTAGACCCCTTAAGCCGGGTTTTTCTGCTTACCTGCCTCTCCTCTTCCGTCTGCTCTTCCTAGCCTATCCCCTCTCCGGCTGCCGCTGATGATGTCATCGATGTCATCATTGGGCTGTGGGAAGCCAGCCAATCAAAATGCTGCATTTTTTATTATTTAATTATTTGTTTTAATTCTTTTATTGCCCTGGTGGTCCAGCGGGAGTGTGGGTGGCCCGCTATTGCTGAGACCAGTCGGCGGTCTCCAGTGCAGGCGGGTGTCCCCAGCGTCCGGCTGGGGTCCTGTGTCGCTGACTCCATCTACAGCGACACAGCAACCGGCGCGGGGGTGGTGAGTGGCAGTGCTGAGCGTCCTATAGGACGCTCTGCGCTGCCAACTCTATGTAAAAGCTGCTTGGTGCAGCCCAGGAGTAGTAAATTTCCGGGTAGCACCATTCAGACATGAGCAGGGTAATTTCCCGGGACTTAAGTCCCGGGAAAAACCCTGGTCGATTGAAGGGTCGGCTACCCGGGAACGTGTTCCCGGGTAGGTACCTTTCAGACATACGGGGCTACCCGGGAATTTGGCTGAGGCAGGCCAAATTCCCGGGATTCTCGATATGTCTGAAAGGTGTATAATTGACCTGATGGATTGATCTGGGGCGAGTCATGAAAAAAGTTTAGAGCAATCAGTGACTGGGGGAAGCCATGAATTGATTTGGACTGAGGGCCTGATTCAGACCCGGTCACGAGCGCTCGCAACAGGGTCGATGTTTTCCCACTGGGCATGCGCACGAAGGAGCCGGCTCCATCATGCGCATGCGCGAGACCTGGCTAGCTCTGTCGCTCCGGGTCTCGCACCAAAGGGGGCGAGCTGTTGATGGTGATTGACAGCTTGCCCCGTTTGGTAGGCGGGCAGGGGGGGTGGCTGGCCAAACGGAGGCGTTCCCGAAGGAACCCCAGTGATGTCAGTGGGAGAGATTTCGGCTCTATTAGAGCCAGAAGCTCTCTTGGGCTTGCGTCCACGAGACCCTACCACAAGGGTCTCGTCGCAAGCCCGATGGTCGTGATGGTCAAGACCATCGCGACCATCAACCTGGCCGCTCGCAATAGCTGTGGGTAGTCACCCACAGCTATGCGAGCGGCCAGGAGGCCGAACAAAACAAACAAAAAAACGCCCTGATTCAGAGCATGCGCTCGTTCAGAGCGTCCGTCTCTGAATCAGGCCCTGAGGCTCATGAATTGATATTGAGGTTATATGATTTGACCTCAGGGACGGACAAGAACTGATATTGGAAGAGCTTCAACATTGTGCAAGGGGAATCTGAACTGCTGAGGCTGCAGCCGTCCCATGTGATCACAGGTAGATCATCACAGGGGTGGGCTGCTGTCCATGTAAGTTATGAGGTCCCTGCACACTGACATACATTCCCTGATCATTTATAATTTAGTGTGCTGCTGCTGTCAGATATTAGACAACGTTCCCTCACTGATTTAAAGCTGGATGTAGGTCTTTAATATTTTTCTCTTAAAATAAATCTTTTGTTTACACATATATTCTTCTATACATGCATTGTTATATACATTGTTTGTGTACCATTGACCAACACTAGAGAATGGGGGATAAGGGTCAATTAGCATATGCAGAGCCAAGTTAAGACTCCATGGGGCCCTAGACAAGATACAGGTGTGGGGCCCCATACCTTCTCTGTTTGACCATGCCAGCATTATTTTACTATAGCGTTCCCTGCACCAAACATCACTCCCTTCCCATAACCCCAGCTGTTGTGGGACTCATTTGAACAAGACCTTGGGATAAATTTACTAAAGGTCGATTTTGCATTTTGAGTGATTTGTCATTCGATTTATATTAGATTTTGCATTTAGGTATTTACTAAAGGCCAAATCTAATTTTACTCAAATCGAACATCGGTAAAACATCGGTACTTTTACATAGACCAACACACATATCCCTTAATTACTATCATTCGATTTGATATCGAACACAAAATCGAACTTTAAATCCCCAAATGAATAGACCTGCTTCATGCTTTCGATTTGAGCTTGAGCAGGTCGGATTGACACAGATACATGCAGACATCAGTGAGCAAACCGGGAACCTGGGGGAGCAGCAGAAGAGCCTAGCACTGCTCTGTACATACATGTATATATTGGTCTCCTTATGCACTGGATAACAGTATTAATAATTAAGCCTATAGATGGTCTATAGCAGTGCAACCCTAACAGTGCATGTTTTCCAGATCTCCTAGTTGGTGCACAGGTGTATTCATTACTAGCTGACCCATGTTAAAAGATCCACAGGTGGCGCTAATTATTTCATTTGTGATACTGAGAAGAACATGCAGCACTAGTAACATTCTATTATATTACTATTTCTATTGTGGTCATGGCGTGGGCTGGGGAAGGGCGGTTTCCAGGCACCCGGAACAGCCCAACTCCCCGTGTTTGCCTATGACACACAAATCTAAATACAGAAGCATCTGGCACATATCCATAGTACGGAAATGTGTATAGTGACCTAAGGCCCTGATTCAGAGCTGAACGCTCTGAGCAGAACGCTCGCTCTGAATCAGGGCCCTCCTCCATGAAAATGGAGCGTCCTCCCGGACGCTCGTATAGCTGTGGGTGACCACCCACAGCTATAGCGAGCGTCCATGATGATGGTCGCGATGGTCAAAGACCATCGCGACCATCGGGCTTGCGACGAGACCCTGCGGTAGGGTCTCGCTGCCGCAAGCCCAGGAGTGATTTTGGCTCTATCAGAGCCAAAATCACTCCCACTGACATCACTACTGATGTCAGTGGGGCCGGACTCAGACGGTAGGCGTTCCCATGGGAGCACCTCCGTTTGGCCGCCATGCCCCCGGCACGCCCAGCAAAGGGGGCGTGCTGTCAGTCACCATCGACAGCACTCCCCCTTTGGTGCGAGACCCCGAGCGACGTATTTCTCGTCGCTCGCCGGGTCTCGCGCATGCGCACGACGGAGCTCCCTCCGTCGTGCGCATGCGCAGTCTCAAAACATCGACCCACTAGCGAGCGAAATTTGCTCGCGAGTGGGTCTGAATGACCCCCTAAGTCCAACTCTAATGGCCAATTCTGAGGCCTAAAATAACTTCTAGAAATGCTATTATTCCAGATATATTTATATAAATAAATGTCTAACAAACTTTTAATCTTAATTATTGGAGTCAGTAAGATGTGGGTATAAGAGAAAAATACATGTTTAAATATATAAAACGTGCTGTAGATAAATCATTTATTTCCATCACTTAGGAAGTGCCCCATGGCTGGCTATGGCGTTATTTGCACAAGCAGAAGGCATCGCTGGTCAGCCTTTTATTACATTTTACAGAACCGGTAAAAACGTTTGGCCCTCAGATACGAAATTAAGAACATTCAACTTCCTTTATCCATAGTACACATTTATTTTTTTATACTTTTATTTTATTTGAGACTCAAGCAAACAAGAGAAACACATAAAACAGGTGTGTTGTGTTCAATACACCCAGCAAAATATTCCATAAGAGAACAAAAGATCCCCAACTGAAGCAGAGACCCAAACCTGAATCAGCTATATACAGGACGTGTGTGATGAGGGGAGGGGAAGTTGGCTGGGCAGCACACCACATAAAGGAGAGTGGGGTAGGGAGGGAGAAAGCAGGAACCAAGGGGACTGATGTTATTTATCTAGCACTTTTCTCCTAAAGGAGTCAAGGGGCCTGAGTCAGAGCGGCTCGCTGTTTGCGAGTGCTCGGTCTGAATCAGGACGGAGTTTGTTTTTTCTTCCTTCCAACTCGCTAAGCTCTTGGTGCCCACCCACAGCTTGTGCGAGCGGGCTCGAGATGGTCGCGATTATCGCGACCATCGGTATTGCGAGGAGACCCTGTGGTAGGGTCTCAGCACTCGCAATGCCGAGTGGACTTCCTGCTCTAATAGAGTGATGTCAGTAGGGCCACCCACAAACGGCAGGCGTTCCTTCGGGAACGCCTCCGTTTGTGCAGCGACTCCCCCTACCCACCTACAAAATGGGGCGAGCTGTCGATCAACATCGACAGCCGCCCCGTTTTTTTGCGAGCCCCGGAGTGAGTGAAGTTCTCACTCGCTACGGGGCGCGTGCGCACTGGGCCACCATCGACCCACTTGCGAGCGGGTCTTGCCTTTACTGCACAAAATACAAAACAAGCTTAACAAGGGACATTAGTGAAATGCTTGAGTGAATAGGGGAGCCTTGAGTCTATTTTTGAAGGATTCTAAAGTGAAGGCCTCTCAAACTGTGCGGGGAAGTTAGTTCCATAGAGTCGGAGCCACAAAACTGAAAGCTCGACCCCCAGATGAATTCCGGGACATTCTAGGAACTGGTAATAGTCCTTCATTAATGGATCGCAGTAATTGAGTGGGACAGTAAGGGATCAGAAGCTGCTTCAAGTACATTGGGCCCTGGTCTTGCAGAGCTTTGAAAGTCAGTAAGCCAATCTTGAAAACAATTTGCCATCTGATAGGCAGCCAGTGAAGGGAGTAGAGAATGTGTTATGTGGCTGGAACAGGGCTGGTTAGTTAATAGCCTGGCAGCTGCACTTTGGCCCTGATTCAGAGCCGGACGCTCTGACCAGAGCACTCGCTCTGAATCAGGGCCCACCTCCATTAATATGGAGCGTCCTCCTGGACGCTCGTATAGCTGTGGGTCACCACCCACAGCATATACGAGCGTGCAGGATGATGGTCGCGATGGTCTTGACCATCGCGACCATCGAAACTGCGAGCAAAAGCCTGCGGTTGAGTTTTTCAACCACAAGGCCAGGAGTGATTTTGGCTCTATCAGAGCCAAAATCACTCCCACTGACATCACTAGTGATGTCAGTGGGGCCGGCTTCAGACGGTAGGCGTTCCCTTGGGAACGCCTCCGTCTGGCAGGCACGCCCCCGGCACGCCCACCAAAGGGGGCGTGCTGTCAGTCAACATCGACAGCACGCCCCCTTTGATGAGACACTCCGAGCGAAGGAAAGTCCTTCGCTCGTCGCGTCTCGCGCATGACGGAGCTCCCTCCGTCGTGCGCATGCGCAGTGCAGACCATCGACCCACTTGCGAGCGGACAGCCGCTTGCGAGTGTGTCTGAATGAGGGCCCTTGTACCATCTGCAAGCGGTGCAATTCTTTTGCTGGGAGACCAAGGTAGAGGGCGCTGCAGTAGTCTAGGCATGATTATATAAATGCATGTATGACTTTAGGCAGATCTTCTGAGGGAATTAAGTGCTTGATTCTGACTATGTACCTCAAATGAAAGAATGAGGATTTGATTGTGGCTGATACCTGATGTTTAAGTGTCAAACCACTATCCAGAACAACACCAAGTTTCCGCACATGTTCAGTGGTTTTGTAGTTCTGAACCCCCAAGCGTAAGTCCTGTTAGTTGGCTATGCTGCAGTCTTGTCCTGTGACCTATCATATGGACCTCTGTTTTATCAGGGTTCAGTTTCAGGCAACTGGGTTCATCCACTCCTGAAGCTCAGCTAGGCAGACATTTAGGGCTGTTATTGGGTTCTCAGTACCTGTAGCAAAGGACAGGTACAGTTGTGCATCATCTGCATAGCAGTGGTAGACCAGGCCATGATGTCTGATTATTTCACCCAGTGGTAGCATGTATACTGCAAAAAGCATGGTAGATAGTATAGAACCCTGTGGGACATCGTATGGAAGTGGCACTGGTGATGAAGAGTTTACTCCAGAAGAAACTCTCTGTGACCTGCCGGTGAGAAATTATTTGAATCAGCTAAGGACTGTGCCATCCAGTCCACAGAAATATTTCAGGAACTCAATTAGAATCCTGTGAAAAACAAACAAATTAGAATCCTGTGAAAACAAAAAAGTTCTTGTCCAAATTAAATAATAAAGCTAGGGTCATATTTAATCTATCCTCAAAAACCGCTAAATGATACTGAATTAAGATTACTCAAAATACGCTCCAGCAAGTAAACCAAAGCTGTATACTTTATTTGTTGATTTAAATAAAAATATAAGTAATTTAAGTAGAAAGAGATGCTTCGCTCTATAAAAAACAAGAAATTAGAAGTAACACCTATTGTTCTGGATGAGATTGACAGGGAATCCATCAATATTCTAAAAAGTCTCGAACAAGAGAGTCAAAATGGAGAACAAAGAAATAGAATTGATGATTTCCAACATAATTATAATTTCAGTCAGAATTCTACCCACTACAATATCGTGGCGCAAGCTTAGAAGGGATCTATCAAGTCACTACGTATGACTTCAAAAACATTAGCTTGAAAGTAGAAAAAGACCCCCTTAGGGCTAACCGTAATTGTGATGAACGGAGGGTCCTCAAAACATTAAATGGGGACCCTAATATCATCATAAAGATGGCTGACAAGGGGGGGGGGGTGGTAATTTTAAATACTTGTGACTATCTTACAGAGGCTAATAGACAGCTTATTGATACTCATTTTACTCCATACTTCCATTTAACCCTACTACAAATTATCAGAAACAGTATAAAGAGTTTCTCAGTGGAGCCCTTGACGAGAGTGCAATCGTCAAAGACATATATGATTTTTTATTTATAATGTATCCGATAACTCCAACCTTTTATTATCTACCAAAAATACATAAGTACCTCATATCACCACCGGCACCACCGGGACGACCCATAATATCTGGGATTATTTTCGATTACATCAAACCTTTCATATTTTGAAGATGCACAACTACAAAACCATGTAGTCATGTCCAGTGACGTGGAGTCTCTGTACTCCAACATCCCACATGATAAAGGGATTTCCACGATAAAATACTATGTAGATTGAGATCCGGACATAGGACCTGATTCAGCAACAATCGTAACTGCGATTATGCACGCAATTGGCCGATTGTTGCCTTCTGCACATGCATTGAAGTGCGCGTGTGCGGACACTCCACTGCGATCGGGGTTGCGATCACAGTGACTATGCAGACCCACCGCGGAGTGATTGACAGGAAGTACCGTTTGGGGGGTGGCGACGCAGGGGTGGCCGGCGAAACACAGACGTGCCAGTGCGTTTGAACGCTGTTGCAGGGGCGTACATAAATTAGCCACTGAGATGCTATACGCAGCTTGGGCTTGCACTGCATGCGTTGAGGTTAGCAATTCCTGAGTAAGGTCAGACCTTGTGCAAGTGTGCGGGAGGCTTGCAATCTTGCTAAGTATTACGGATGTGTGTAAGGTAAGGTGGGAGTCCTTATGTTAGGCTGCATATGGCATTGCGGTTGCAATCATTAGCATATCTTCGCAATGAGACTGTGTGCGTAATCGCTATTGCGATCGCAGTTGCGATCCGTACTGATGGCCTGATTCAGAGGCGCTCGCAAAAAGCGAGCACTCGCTCTGAATCAGGGCGGCCGCTTTTTTTTTTTACCCGGCCTCCTGGCCGCTCGCTAAGCTGTGGGTGACCACCCACAGCTTTTGCAAGCGGTCAGGCGATGGTCGCGACCATCGGGCTTGCGACGAGACCCTTGTGGTAGGGTCTCGTTCCCGCAAGCCCCAGTGAGCTTCCTGCTCTAATAGAGCAGGAAGCTCACTACTGACATCACGAGTGATGTCAGTAGGGCCACCCACAAACGGCAGGCGTTCCTTCAGGAACGCCTCCGTTTGCCCAGCCACCCCCCCTCCCCGCCTACAAAACGGGGTGAGCTGTCGATCAACATCGACAGCCGCCCCATTTGTAGCGAGCCCTGGAGCAGTGTGAATTTCTCACTCATTACGGGGCTTGCGCATGCACACGGCACGTGTGCAGTGCCCCACCATCGACCCGCTTGCGAGCGGGTCTGAATCAGGCACTGAATCTGGCCCATAGACCAGAGACTATTTGATTTTGTTCTGATGGGTATCAAATGTATTTTGGAGCACAAGTACTTTATTTTTAATTCACAGTATTATCTGCAGACATGGGGGACTGCCATGGAGACCAGGGCCCTCATTCAGAGCCACTCGCAAAAAGCGAGCGCTCGCTCTGAATGAGGGCGAACGTTTTTTTGCGAGCGGCCAGGTGATGGTCGCGATGGTCACGACCATCGGGCTTGCGACGAGACCCTTGTGGTAGGGTCTCGTCTGCCGCAAGCCCCAGTGAGCTTCCTGCTCTAATAGAGCCGGAAGCTCACTACTGACATCACGAGTGATGTCAGTAGGGCCGCCCACAAATGGCAGTCTTTCCTTCAGGAACGCCTCCATTTGTCCAGCCACCCCCCCTCCCCGCCTACAAAACGGGGCGAGTTGTCGATCAACATCGACAGCCGCCCCGTTTGTAGCGAGCCCCGGAGCGAGTGAATTTCTCACTCGCTACAGGGCTTGCGCACGGCACGCGTGGCGCGTGCGCAGTGCCCCACCATCAACCCGCTTGCGAGCACATAGCGCTTGCGAGCGGGTCTGAATGAGGGCCAAGGTTCGCAACAAGTTTCGCCAACCTATATGATGGGGGGGCAATTTTGGTGCGTATCTGGTCCTCTATGCCAGATATATTGATTACTTATTTTTTTTATTTGGGATGGGAATTCTTAGGCAAATGTAGGGGGGGTTTCCATCTGCCTGGAGATCCCCCTCCCCAGCCCACACTGTGACCACAATAGAAATAGTAATATAATAGAATTACACTAGTGCTGCATTTTATTCTCAGTATCACAAATGAAATAATTAGCACCACCTGTGGATCTTTTTACATGTATCAGCCAGTGATAAATAACCTGTGCACCAACTTGGATATCTGAAAAACATGTACTGTTTGGGATGCACTGCTATAGAGCCCAATATGTACATATATGTCCAGGGCAGTGCTATGTTCTTCTGCTGCTCCTCCAGGCTCCTGAACTTGCTCCAATGCTCTGGAATGGTGCACACATCTAAAATAAATACATTCAGCTCAGGCAGGATGGCCCTACCTTTTTTATAAAGCTGCTGTTTGCAGTGAAACGCGTTAAAGGACTACAGATATCTCCCTCCACATCACTTGAACACTGCTGCCTGGTCTACCAGTCTCAGATACCCTGCATCAACGGATTCTGCCTTGCGGATTGCCCAGTACCCACACCGGGACCCACTTTCTTTGTGGCTGTCTCCCACCGCGAATCAGCCTGGTCAGCCAGGTCTGACGTTACATCATTCTTCTGGAGTCATCGGATACATTGCTGGGCACTGACAGCCAACACACTTACCGGTGAGGCACAGCGCTACCCCGCTGGACGCTAGGATTCGCCAGTCATCCACCTGTATGCGGACCTGTGCCTGCACTGGGATCACCCACACATCCACGGCACTCTCCAGCCACTCACATCCCAGCTGATCACGCGGCTTTGTTTCGGAGAATTGATCAGCCACGCCGGGAGCCAGGTGAACATTTACACCCACCAGTGTACAGGTACAGTGCTCACAGCGCATTTCAGTTTTGGAACTATTGTCAGCCCTATCACACCTACGGTTAGTGTCACATCACTATACCACCAGCCCATACTACTCATGGGACCTTTGACATCTGGGTATCAATACCGTTGATTCATCAACAAACATATCAGCACAGTGATTCACACTTCGCATGACTTTTTATTAATGTGACTCCAGTGCACGCTGCAGCGAGATTTCATTTCCCAACTTATGATACATTTGTTGCACCATTTGGTTCAGTGTATCCATGTGGAGGTTGATTATATAGCAGTCATGCATATCATTCTTAGCTTATGGTCAGAGCATTAATTATTTGTCATTATTTGTAATCATTTGCATTTGTCATTGCTATTTTACTTATTATTGTATTTTTTATTAAACAATTTATACTACTTGGTATTACATGTGTATCTAGCGCCGATCCACCTGCTTGTCTATTTTTCTAGAATGGCCCTACTGCTGCATATAATGGGTTACTGTGATCGCTGGTCCTGTATAAGCTGGAATTATCACACACAATACACCATGTATGACGCATATTAAAGCTGTTTAAGTACTAATTATGCCCTCTTCATGGACTGGCCACACTCGCTCTAAACTCAAGCATTTGGAAACCCCCCTCTAGAAATCCTGCGTTTGCCACTGGAATTCTATCACACATTTTGTTCAATTATTAAACACTTGTATGGTTTAGAAACAGTGTGTGAAGAGACTAGAGTGCGCAAAGTGTGATCAGAGCAGCTAAGGTATTCTGTGTCTAAAGGAGTTCTCCTCACCTCCACCAAACAGAATATGCAAAAAAAATAGAATAGACACAGCTCACCAGCGCAATCACATAAATAAAATAGTGAATGTCATTCAAAAGGTAAATGATGTTAGACTTAATTCCTTTTTTTTATATGGTAGTCCTCAAAAGAATAGGATTCTTGGTCCGATCTTTTCAATGGTCAGTCGTCATGAACCCCCAAGAAAAAATAGAAAGGGGTATATATAGTGTAACACAATTTAATGATCCAATATTAAAACATAATACAAACAACCAAAATGACATGGACTGATGAATCCCCCAACAGCTGAATAGGTAACAATTACCAGATCTCAGGAAAAAACTTGCATCAAACAGTCCTTTAGGAACAGTAGATGGTATGTTCACCAACAGGTATTCAGGATCCACAGCCGGCTAGGTACTTGTATGGTTTAACCTTCATGAGCACATATAATAATTATAAGATTGAATTTTTGGACGTTGCACTCTCGGTCAAGGGAAACAAGATATTTACAGAGACTTTTTTCAAAAAGGTAGATATGAACGATTTCCTGAACTACAAAAGTAGTCACCACCAGGTGTGGAAAAACAATATTCCAAAAAGCCAGTTTATGAGAATAAAAAAAAATTGTTCAGATGAGACTGAGGGCCTTATTCAGAGACGAACACTCTGACCAGAGCGCTCGCTCTGAATCAGGGCCGGACTCAGACGGTAGGCGTTCCCATGGGAACGCCTCCGTCTGGCAGCCACGCCCACCAAAGGGGGCGTGCTGTCACTCACCATCGACAGCACGCCCCCTTTGGTGCGAGACCCCGAGCGACGGCTTCCTCGTCGCTCACCGGGTCTCGCGCATGCGCACGACGGAGCTCCCTCCGTCGTGCGCATGCGCACTTCGGCACCATCGACCCGCTTGCGAGCGGGTCAGAATCAGGCCCTGGGTTTGAAAAACAAGCAGAAATTCTTTGTACTTCTTTCTCGAACAGAGATATCCAGAAAGAATACTTAAAAAGGCAATGGATGGCGTGAGACTTATGAAAATAATTTGTTGATTAAAGCCCCCCCCCAAACAAACAAAGAAAAAGAGAAATGAGGACTTTAATATGTCCTTTATAACACAATACAATACACATAATATGGAAATTAAAAATATTCTAAACAAAAATGTCACTATTTTAAAAAACAGATAAAATATTGGGGACTCATTTAAAACAATAAAATAAAAATAGTCTATCGTAAATCACAAAATTTCAAACAAAAGCTGGCCCCCAGTTTATTTAAAAGCAAAACACAAAATATTAAGATGATAATGTATGGAAATTACCTGAAACACCAAAGGACTTCTTCAGGTGGGGAAGGAACAGGTGTATTACATGCAAACATACACCTAGGAAAGCCACACAATTTTCATTGTTCATCTCCAAAGACCGGTTTGAAATTGAGAGTTCCATAAACTGTTCCTCAGTTTATGTCATATATCTTGTTGAGCGTGGTGCCCATTACCCCCACACACTAAACGAAAGGTTTCTAGAACATCGAAGAAACATCCAAAATGGTGTTAATCATAGTCTCCCTAGACATGTATTGGGCTGCAGTAGGGGTACTCTACAAAACATTACCGTGAAAGCCATTGAGCAAATCAAAATGACACAAAGAGGGGGCGATAGGTTTACCACCCTATGCAGAAAGGAAGCTTTCTCGATATATATAATGGTGCATACACACGTACACATGTCAGATGAACGATTTTACCAATGATTTGAACGATTAAAATGAATGGAATCGTCCAAATCTGACTGCAAACACATCAGATGTCAGATATCGTTATCTGACAAATGGGAACGCGCATCGTTCATCGTTGCAGTCACATGTCAGATTTCCCTTCAGATATGGTTGATTGAACGATTTTTACAATCGTTATCGTTCAGATCTGACAGAAAATCTGACCATGTGTATGCACCATAAGATGAGAATCTTGAGCCCTTTAGGTCTAAATGAATCTGTGAAACTAAACGATTTGTAGTATGGTGTTTATAAGGTGGTTTGGGCTATTGACAATAGTGGGATGCAAACACGCCCTGTCGTATTTGGACTTAGTAGTCTGCCGGAATACAGGTGGGTGGCACGTAGATGCTGGGTGACCTTGGGTGTGGACATGCTGACTGGCATTACACACGCACACTTCCCCTTCCCCTATTTCTTAGGTCAACACCCAACCGTTATATCAATACAAGCTTCAGGTTGATCATCATCCAATTCTATAATTTACATCTTCCATATCTGGACTCCCTTTTACTAATTTGTCCAAGATATATCATCACATGTATATCAATGTCCTAGATTAGCCTGTGATATTAAAGCATTGAGAAGAGGTCTTATGAGTGTAGAAAATGTAAACATTGTATTATTGTTTGTTGTGAGTGGGATGTGGTGGGATTGATGGGTTGGTCTCCATGTCAAAAATTATGTAGCAGAATACTATTCACTTTTACAGTACAATATAATGTAATGTAATACTATGCACTGATATAATACAATGTAGTGTAATAGTATGCACTGATAACTATACTATAATGTGATTAATTCTACGTATTACACTACATCAGTGGTGTCAAACTCGGGCCCTCCAGCGGCCGTGGGACTACAAATCCCAGCATGCCCTGCCACAGTTTTAGCATGCCCTAATAGCAAAACTCTGTCAGGGCACTAGCGCACGCAGGGGGGGTTTCTGAGTACCCAGAAACCCCCCCTGACAAACCCAGTGATTGCAAAATACGCTGACCGGGTCCTGCAGTGTATGGCTGTGCTACGCGCAGAGCGCCGCAACAGCCAATCGCTGGTGCCATCTCCTTAATCAGTCCCCACCGCGCTGTGTCTTCTCAGCCAGCAGGCAGCTCCGTCCAGCCAGACAGACACTGGCTGGCCCACGCCGCCTCCTCCCGGGACTCGTCAGGCCCCGCCCACTGCCCCTGAGCAGCAGCAGCGAGGCCCGCACACAGTCTTCCCCTGCTCCCAGACTGGATCCGGAGCGACGGCCTCACGTAGCCACTCACTGTTGGAGCTTGAGACCCGGTGGGCGGAGCGCAGCACGGTGACCACAGGGAGTCTGGCTCACACAAGGGCAGCAGTTGCACCACGCCACCCCCCGCGCTTAGAAGATGGTTGAACAGACATACCGGTACAGTAAGGAAGGAAGGTCAGTACACCCGGCTGCACAGCACTCCTCTTTCTGCGTCAACAACACAGTACTCCTCTCTCACATACACACAGTGTTTTATATATATATATGATGCATACATGTGTGTATGTATATATATATATATATAAAAATGTGTGTGTGTGTGTGTGTGTATATATATATATATGTGAATATATATATTTAATGTGTGTGTATATGTATGTATATATATATATATGTATATATAATATATATATATATATATATATATATATATATATATATACACACAAATGGAACCCCCCCCCCCCTAAAAATCCTGCGTTTGCCCCTGCAGTGCATGCTGGGATGTGTAGTTCCACTGCAGCTGAAGTGCCTGAGTTCGACACCACTACACTTCATCAGGGTAGTAACTATCTAGATGCCCTTTACGGAGGGGCAATAAGCTCAACCACTGTATCAGTGCCTAGTATTAACTACATTAGTATTACTAGGTAATGTGTGATACGGGACTAGAGGACTGCAATGGGGAATTTGGGGTCATCATGACTCATGAAGGAGCAGCGAAAGGTGTGAGGGCAGAACAGAGGGGGCGGTGCAGGTCAAAGTAGAGGGCGGGACGGGGCGGAGACTTAAGTGTCCGGGTCCAATAAACTAGTAGGAGTAACGCTGTCAGAACTCAGCATGAGCCGGCACCGCGGCGTTCCTCGCACTCATTGGCGCATTGCATATAGGCCACGTGACGAATAGAGACGCACCCGAGCTACAACCAACAAGTAGTCTTCTCCTATCGTCGCCATTTTGCTGGAGACAACTTCACTGTATCTAAAGTGCATCGTAGTAGCAGGTAAAATGGCGCGCAGCATACACCACTGACAGATCCCACACCGTCAGGTCCGGTGAGACAGTGGGTTTCCCTGGCTGGGGCGTGGCTACGTGGCTTACTTCCTGTCGCTGACCCCATTTGTCCTTCCAAGTAGCGGCTCCGGGTGAGATCATGGTGTTGGAGATGGAGAAGGTATTTGCCGGGGAGCCTGAGGAGGTGAGAGATGTGTATAAGCGAGTTACATACAATGCATGTGTGTGAGAAAATATAGATAGATAATCCCTATAGAGGTGTCACTGCTGTGACAGAGGTTTGATGATGTTGTTTGTTGGAGGATGTACCAGTGGTGATCACCCTCCCCAGGTGTTTTTACAGCACTTGTTAATTGATAGGGCTCCACAAATTATTTGGATTTTCCTAAATTCGGGAATTCAGTTATGCTGAGTAAGAGGTATGCCCGGTTACTATTCTTCCCTGATCAGTCCCTATCTCTGTGATGAGCATGGGGACTATGCAGTTCTTCCCGGGACCCCGCACACTCCCTGGTTCCTCCCATGTTAGCATAGCACTGCTCTGGCTATAGCTGCTTTTCATATTTCTGTTCAGCAACAGTGTTCAAAGGCTTTTTGGCACGACAGGTGGGTGGTGCCTGTATAATTAACAAGACCCACCATTATGCCACCTGGTGGGCATCTGTGTCAGGCTTCATATGTTCTAGGATGTTCCCGTTCTCCGGACCAGGGTTTGGAAATAAGATCTATCAAGGTTAATGTGTTGTATGGTGTTGCTCATCTCTATTATCCGCTATTCATTATGGCGTCTTTGCAGGGGGATCACTCTGCGTACAATGCTGCTGCATTTGCTCTTCTCCCATATTACCAACCATTTTCTTTCATTACAGGAGGAAGAAGAGGAGGAGGAAGAGGCAGATCTGGTGGTAAGTGGAGAAGCTGGACCCAATAGACAGGCTAGTGCAGAGGGAACAGCTGCTTTAACCCAGTGATCAGTGCTCTGCTTTCATTAACTACTATTGCAGCATCTCCTTCATGCACAGCTGTCTTACTGATACCCCTTTCAGACATACTGAGATTCCCGGGATTTTGGCCTGCCTCGGCCAAAATTCCCGGGTCTCATGTCTGTGTGAAAGGTACCTACCCGGGAACACGTTCCCGGGTAGCCGCCCCTGCAATCGACCAGGGTTTTTCCCCGGAAATTACCCTGCTTCTGTCTGAATGGTGCTACCCGGGAATTTACTACTCCCGGACATCACCAAGCAGCTTTTGCATGTAGCTGACAGCGCAGAGCGTCCTATAGGATGCTCAGCGCTGCTGCTCCCCAGCACCTGCTAGCTGTGCCACAGCGGGCCGCCCGCACTCCCGCTGGACCACCAGGGAATTAAAATAAATGTTAAAAAAATTATGATAATAAAAAAAAAAAAAACTGCATTATGATTGGCCGGCTTTTGGCTGCTGAATGATGACATCATCATCAACCAGAGAGGGGATAGGCTAGGAGGAGCAGACTGCAGAGAAGAGGCAGGTAAGCAGAAAAACCCTGCTATTGTCTGAAAGGAGTCTACCTGGGAATTTCCCGGGTAGACACTGTAGTGTGAAAGGGGGGACTCCAATGCGAGCGTGCATATGATATGTACACACTAGACCACAGGTTCTCAAACTCGGTCCTCAGGACCCCAAACAGTGCATGTTTTCCAGGTTTCCTCACAGAATTACAAGTGAAATAATTAGCTCCACCTGTGGATCTTTTAAAATGTCAGTGAGTAATGACTACACCTGTGCTCCTGCTGGGTGACCTGGAAAACGTTAACTGTGTGGGGTCTTGAGGCCACAGTTTGAGAACTACTGCACCAGACGATGTACCCGATATGTCGCTCCGATCTGCGGGGCTAGACGACATATCGTCTAGTGTGTACCCAGCATTAGATGGCAGAAGCAGGGCCATAGAGAGTTGTGCCCAAGGCCGGGTTCATTTGATGTAAGGCCATCTAGAGAGGCCACGCCTCCTTACAAAAAAAAAAAACACAGGAAAAATAGTATTTGCTCCATATTGGGGTGCAGTGTGCCCCTCAGCGAGTGGCAGATTGAGGGGGAAGGGTTATCGCCAATCAGTGTGATAGCCCCCCCCCCCCACACATACACACAAAGACTTTTGCCACTGATCAGCGGCAGTAGCCTCCCTGGAGCCACCAGAGCCCAGCACACAGCAATGTGTGCTGGACTGGGGAGACGAAGGCTGCTGACAGGTAAGGGAGGGGGTGGATCGGGGCCTTGCCATCAAGCCCGGGCCTGGGTAATTAGTACCTGATCCCCCTTCCTTCCCTCTTGGCGCCCATGGGCAGACGTAGCCGTGTCTTACACAGAACAACCATGGTTGGAGCAGAAATGAGCCAGACAGTCAGGTCTGATTCAGCAGCGGATGCAATGCCAATATTTATGCAGATCGAGTGATTATTTGCCATTGCGCATGTAAGTCGCACTGCGCAGGCGCCACAGTTGCTTTGTGATTTAGTAGGCACGGAGACTCCATTCACAATGCGAGTGTCGCGGTCAGTGTTTGGGGGAGATAACGGGGGGGGGGGGTGACTAGGTAAACCCTGTAATACTATATGCCCATTCACTCTGTGGCATTGACACTCATTATTGGGACATTGTAGCGAGGGTGAGCGGGTGAATGATTGGCCTCCTGTACATTAAATATTCTCTCCTGGTTTCCCCAGGACCCCCTAACAACAGTCAGAGAGCATTGTGAAAAGAGTGAGAGCTGCGTGAAGGCCCGTGAAACGCTGGACCTGTGTGAGACCCGTGTGAACTCACGCTCGCACACATTAGAGGAGTGCACAGAAGAACTCTTTGACTTCCTACATGCCAGGGACCACTGTGTAAGTCTACGATCATTCTCCACCTATGCTGCACTTTACTGGGAAGTTTAACTTTACAGCAGATGCTGGTTGGGACAAGGGGGGCTGCACTGGTATGTGTGTGGGTATGCATGTATCATACATGAGTGTGGTAGTTCCGTGCCGAACTTTTCTGTTTCATAGGATGCTGTTTCATTATATCCTAGCATTTCACAACTGGGGAATTCCTGCATGTAGCTACATGGAACCATATTGTTGTCAGGTTATATTTAAGGTGCTCAACATTTATTAAATGGGTGATCAGAGGTTTCCACCGCTGCTTTGAAGAGCTTACATTCTAAATCGACTGTTTAGGTTCCCATTATTAGAAAGTATTTTCTGGGATTAAAATTATTTAAAATTAAACAACTATAAAAATTGGCAGTAAATGTTAGTGTCCTAAATTTGCCTTCTGAAATTTCCTTTTATGTGAGTGAGCACACAGAGACATGTTTGTAACTTTAGTTATTAGTGCTCACTAAGGCTGCATAGACGTAGGCTGTATTAGATTCAAAGTGTTAGATTATAAGTGTAATTACAATTTGATAACTAAGTCGGAGTTAAAGTGGAGGAAAACTGAGGGAAAACAGCCTCAAAACAAGAACAATTTCTGAATGACAACAAGGAACATATTTAGGTGAATTACCAAAATCACCATCTTCTGCTTTAAGAATATCCAGGAATCTCCTTACTGCACTCACTGCTTGGACATTGCAAGTACTCCCCTATCTGTGTGCTGCTATGGTTGATTGATCTTTGTTTATCATAACACTTTGGATTGGATTGGCTCGGTACATTGTAATTTTCCCCTCATACTACATAAATGCTTGTTTGTATTGCCTTTTCCCATTGCGTCACATCTGTCCACTTTAATCATTTGTTTAATAACTAATTCCTGCACCCACTACTTACATACCTCTCTTTATATATCACTTTTGGAGCTGCACTCATACATTAGCAGTACTGTTCTTTTATCTCTATTTTTTAACATTTAACAACTTTTATCCACACAGTCTCTATATCACACAGCCTCCACTCCAGTTCTCATCTCACTTATTACCTCGTCCACAGCATGAACACCCTTACTTTAAACACCCCCATATTCAGTGCCCAAATAATCCTCTACTGTATCCACCCCCCATCCTCCCCCTCGTCTCCTCCACTTGCTGATTTCCCTTTTTTTTTTTCTCTCATCACTCTCCCTTCCAACCCTCTGCTTCTTTCCCCACCTTTCCTGTTCCTCCCCTCTCAGCCACCTCCCCCCCTCCATGGCCTTGTTACACCACCACTATGCCCACGTGGTTCTTCCCACCTTTCCTGTTCCTCCCCTCTCAGCCACCTCCCCCCCTCCATGGCCTTGTTACACCACCACTATGCCCACGTGGTTCTTCCCACCTTTCCTGTTCCTCCACTCTCAGCCACCTCCCTCCCTCCATGGCTTTGTTACCCCACCACTATGCCCACGTGGTTCTGCCTGTCACCTCCAGGGCTGCCAAGAGAAATTCTGGGACTGGGTACTTTAGCATCCTGTGGGACCACATCAGGATGGGCATGGCTGCACCCATTTGTGGGTGGTTCTAGCATGTGAGATGCACCCAGTGATAGGAGCATGGCATAGCACCCAGCAGCTGGGACTAAAGTAGTCACTACTGTATTAGGATGGCGGGACAGTCCCATAATAGCTGCATTTTTATCAGGCTGTATTTAGATGCTAAAATGTAACACACAATAATTAAAGTGCTACTACTTCATTTTGTACATCTCTCATGTAAATAACACATAATTAAAATCTATTTTCTGTCTTAGAGATAGATGAATGAAGGACTTAATTTTGACATAACATCAGGTCATCTTATACACACACATTCCAAAGCACACACATCCTAACCCACTGCTCCATGCTCCTCCCTCACTATCTACCCCATCTGTGTCACCCCTGTCTGTCTGCTTATCCCCTTTAGAATGTAAGCTCTCACGAGCAGGGCCCTCATCCCTCATGTGCTTCTCCTCCCCCTACTTATACCATCATTTACTCCTAACTCCCCACAATGGCACCTAACACCTGGTTGCTCATGTCCTGCTGCTTGTGTTATGCAGCTATGTGTATAAGCCATGTCCTTGTCCTGTATTGTTTTATATTACTTTTAACTGTTTTTCTTGTGTGCTCATTTATGTACTGTGTAAGGCGCTGCGGAACTTTAGTGGTGCCATATAAATAAAGGATGATAATAATAATGTGTGAAATAAAGCAGCTATAGGCAACCTGTTGGACTACACATTCCAGCATGCCTTGCCAGTTTTAGCAGGCTCTAACAACAAAACTGTAGCAGGACATTTTGGGATGTGTACAGTGCTGGAGTGCCACAGGTTGTCTACCTCTGAAATAGAGAATCCCTTAATATGAAAGCTAATTATTCCCTTCTCTCTGTTTTAGGTGGCTCATAAACTCTTCAAAAACCTGAAGTAGATTCATAGTCTCTCCCCTTCCTCCTGGCTTCTGCAAATCATCCTATGGATTGTATCTCCTGAATGTGCTGTCCGTGCATTAACCCATGTTCTCCGCGGAGGGAACATTGACTGCTCAGTATCTTCAGTTCTCATCAATAAACGTGACGTGTTTACTTGAAAGTGAAAATCTTTTTTTTATTATTATATTTTGGTTGATGTGTGAAGTTATTGTGAAATTATCTCTCTTCCGAAGTGACAATGTGTTGGGTCCCTTAGAGTACACTATGGCACACCTAGCAGTAGGGGTACATTTTTTTTTTAATTCTTATTATTATTGGCAGGAAAAGTACATAAACAGGTGATCATTCCCTTTCACGCCGAAAACTCTGGTCCAACCCAGGTTATTGAACATTGGGCCTGATTCAGGAAGGATCGTAATTGCAAATCTGCTATAGAAATGATGTATGCACGCAGGCTATAGATATGATGTATGCACGCAGGCAGCTTTGCAATTGCGATCCTTGCAATAATGCAAATGCAGCAGGAGGTGTATGACACCCCCGGCTGTATGTGTGATCCCAGTATTGCGACGGAGGTCGCAGGCTGGGATCACCGTCGATGGTCGTGATGGTGAACGGTGCCGGGCCTCTGGCCAGCTGAGTAAGCCTCAGCTTACTCAGGCTGGCCAGCTTGCGAACCCAGGACATTGCGTTGATCAACACAGATCCTGGGCTAGCCACTCCTGGGGAAAAGGGACGTACACGCCCCTGTGTCTGGAACATCGGTTGACCCCCACCACCGCATCGCCCATTAAATGCCTCTGCCTGTCAATCAGGCAGAGGCATTCAAGGGGTTTGCATACGACGACACAGGACCCTTTCTGCACCATCGCAGAATAATCGGGAACCTGCGATCAGCAGTGAACTTGCGTTCACTGCTGAATCAGGCCCATTTGTTTCAAGCCGAGTTCACACCTCAGGCTGGACCCGGGTTATTGCCATGCCATCACTTAGCTGGTGCTTGGAGATTACATCTCCCAAGTGCCGGTGATCTGGTTCTCTGCTACTTTTAGCAGGACCCTGGATGCACTTTCACACTGCCACCTGCCCAGGTCGGACAAGGGAATAATCCTGCTCAGTAACTGGTCATCTGCTTGTAGTGGACATTATGCAAAGTATTTGTTATTACACATGAAATGGGCTATCGGGGAAGAAAGTTATCTTTACATCTGATGCACTGCAACTGAAAATCATAATAAAATATACATTTTATTAGTTAATTAGCAGCAAATGTGATAAAATCCAGGGAAATTAAATATAGATAACATGTGTTTGAGACATTTTAGTGTTTTAAAATACGCTCCTGTGTTTCCTTTTTGTAATCCAGCATTTCTAATCAATAAAGATCTGATTTTACTTTAGCCTGACTGGGGGGAATTCATTTCAGCGTAAAGGATGTGATGTCCTGTTTCGGGGGGCACATCACGCCTGCAGGTTTTGCGATGTCGACCCTACCGTATAAGGCCGATATGTACGCAGCCGGGCATTACATTGCGTTGAATTGAATTCCCCTCTATTGTATTTATTCTTACAGTTTAACATCTTATTATATCCTATAATGTCTCTTTCTTAAAGAGTAACACAGTGCAATATTACCTTTACCTCACACAAAGCAATGGGTGAGATGTGTATGATCACTGGTAGCAAAAGCTCTCACAGTTACTTTCAAATAAAATCTATTAAACTGTTAAAAATGTGTTACTAACTACAAAAGGAAAAACACCATAGGAGCTGGAATAGAGTATTCTCATATAATAATTCTAATAAAATGTATTAGATAGATCAAAAGTTGCTGTGATCAGGTAGCCAGCCTCAAAAGGTAAACATACAAAACAGAATCACACGCTACAATCTAATAAACAATAATAGTTATCCGTGATTATGTAAACATCAATTTACTAAAACTGCATAACAAAACCCTTTAAGAACATTAAATATGTAAAATATCAAATACATTTTTAAAACTAACAGTGAAAATCATGTTATCACATGGCACCATATTCTTCTGATGTTAATAAATATCCAGATTATTTTCAAGAAAAAAGATATGACGCCAAGCCACAGTCTCAAGTTATCTCAATAGAAACTTATATCTTGGGCCAACACCTGACGAAATACAAAAATGTCTTACTGCTATTATAATCCAGGTTGGCACAGTTGGCTTAGTGGTTAGCATTATTGATGCACAGCACTGAGGTTATGAGTTCAATTACCAATCACTTCCGATCTGTATGGAGCTTGTATGTTCTCCCCATGTTTGAGTGGAATTTTTCGGAGTGCTCTGATTTTCTCTGACAGACAAAGACATACTGGCAGGTTAACTGGCTGCTGACAAATAATTTA
Organism: Taudactylus pleione; assembly: GCA_031769625.1. Classification (NCBI taxonomy): domain Eukaryota; kingdom Metazoa; phylum Chordata; class Amphibia; order Anura; family Myobatrachidae; genus Taudactylus; species Taudactylus pleione. The sequence continues at coordinate 1,145,239 of JAUIMM010000114.1, read as the reverse complement.
ACCCTAGTGTGTGTGTCCATGTGATAGGTTGTAACCATAGGGTTAAAAATAGAAAATGGTGATATGTGCATGACTAGCAGATATCCTGTGTGAGTAAGGACCAGTGAAGGTGTTACCACATCGCTGTACACCTATTTATAACTATACATACATCCTGAGCATGGCCAACTGTAGCTAACCCTTAAGTTTAAGGCATACATTGAGAGGCCCTGTTTTTCTGTGTGTGTCTGTGTCTGGCACTAGCTGAACACATAGGGGTAAATGGGTATGCAGTCGGGAAGCTGGCGGACCTAATCCCGACAGCCGGCTTCCCGACTGTCATATCCCGGCAAGGGTCTAAAGCATACTTGCCTACCCTCCCGATTTGGTCGGGAGCCTCATGAAAATCGGGTGCCGCTCGCGACCTCCCGGGATGGCAGGCAAGTCTCCCGGCTGCCGCCGACCCCTCCTGTCCCACCGCAAGTCTCCCGGAAGCGAAGGGGGGCAGTGACGCGATTCACGTCATTTTGGCACCGCCCCCCGCTACACACTGCCTGTAATATCGGCAGTGTGTAGCGGGTGCGGGGCCAAAATGACGCGCTCGCGTGGCTCCGCCCCCGCCAGCAAAAACTTCTCATCTTGCCGGCCCCGCCCCCGTCTGCTGGCCACGCCCCCCCAGTAATGCCGATCTGGCTGCTCCCTTCCGGAAGGGGCAGCCAGATAGCCGGCATGTATGGTCTAAAGGCAGGTGTCATTAGACATACGCCGGGAGCCCGACGCCTGGCATCCCGATCGAAGGGATGCCGGGCGCCGATAGCTGCTGGAGGGGGGAGGGTTAGGTTTAGGGTTCCCGTGGAGGACTTAGGGTTAGGAACCCCGAGAGATTAGGTTTAGGCTAGGGGAAGGGGAGGTTAGCTTTAGGCACCCCCGGGGGGGACTAAGGGTTAGGTTTAAGCACTTAGAGGAGAAGGGGGGCTAGGGGGTAGAAATAGGTTAGTCAATACTTACCTTTGGACGATCGGGATTTCCTCCTCTGCCGGGATGCCACTGTCGGGATTCCAACCGCCGGGCATGGGTCCAGCAGTAAATCATACAGATTCCGGGTAAATGTAATAGTCTGCACAATGCAGGCATCTGCAAGTCTTTCCAGTGTTTTAAAGGGCAGTCATTTAAAAGGCAAAACCAACCTGGTTTGGCCTTTTAAATAATTGACCTTTAAAACATCGGCCAGAAACTCACCGATGGCCGCAAGTCGCAGGCTATTACATGCTTCCCATAGTGGACACACTAAGTGTTACGGGACATTATTACCAGCTTTGACAACTGACTATCGAATCTGAGATCAACATTGATAACTGACAAGGTGCCCCCTCGGTCAGACCTGAAGATAACTAAAGATAAATTGCATTCTGACACTCCATTCTGAGTATTTCCTATCATTTGAATTGCATGTTGGTTTTTGTTTTGATCACTTATTTGCACCAATAAACTATTTCTATATAATACTGAGTCTCAGGGTATATTATGTGAATGGTTGAAATATTCTCTATAAAGTGCAGCGTAATATGTGTGCACTATGTAAATAATTGATAATAATAAGCCATTGTGCAGTGCACACACTTCTCACGCAGCACTTTACAGAGAATATTTCAGTAGTTCACATCGGTCCCGAATAGATAGATGCAGAAATGGGTATGTAAGTGGATAACTGCTGATTGGTTCACACACTCCAATGAATTGTGGAATTAATGTGTAAATGTTGCAAAGGTTTTTCTGGTGCATTTCATCATGTCAGATGATTTCTTCAGGGGCAATTTGCAAATTAGATACAGTCACTTAATTAGCAGCAGTGCTGTGATGTACTGTTCCAGAATGGCACATGATCGTGGCCACCAACAATTCTTTTTCCATGCATCCAGGAGAAGTCGCCAATGTTGAGCCTACCGTAATAAGCGGATATTTGTGCGCAGTCGAACATTGAAAGATGCAATATTTGAAACGTCCTTTTTTTTTTTTTTTACATAGAACACAGCTTGAAGCATTCAATGTGTATTTGCTAATTTCAGCTTCTATCTGTTACACACATAGGCCCTCATTCAGAGCCGTACGCTCTGAGCAGAGCGCACACTCTGAATGAGGGCCGGGCTCCATTTTCATGGAGCGTCCTCCTGGACACTCGTATAGCTGTGGGTCACCACCCACAGGCTATACGAGCGTGCATTGTGATGGTCGCGATGGTCGAGACCATCGCGACCATCGAATTTGCGAGCCGGAGCCTGCGGTTGAGGTTTTCAACCGCAAGCTCCGGAGTGATTTTGGCTCTATCAGAGCCAAAATCACTCCCACTGACATCACTAGTGATGTCAGTGGGCCGGCTTCTGATGGGAGGCGTTCCCTTAGGAACGCCCCCGTCAGGGAGGCACGCCCCCGGCACGCCCACCAAAGGGGGCGTGCTGTCAATCAACATTGACAGCACGCCCCCTTTGATCGGACACAACGAGCGAAGGACTTTCCTTCGCTCGTCGCGTCTGGCGCATGCGCACGACGGAGCTCCCTCCGTCGTGCGCATGCTCAGTCCATAACATCGACCCACTTGCGAGCGGACAGCCGCTCGCGAGTGGGTCTGAATCAGGCCCATAGTTGCCAAGTCCGCTTATAACAAGTGGAATTGGGCTTGTTTTTTTTTTTGCAAGTTGCATGTTTTTGGGCTTGTTTTTTTAAGGTTGCTTGTTTTTGGGCTTGTTTATTTTGTGTGCATTGCCGAGGCACCCCTGGAGGTAAGTAAATGTGTGTGTGTGTGTATTTTGCACTGATAGTGACTGAGGGAAGGGGGAAGGTTGTGTCTGGGGAATAGAAGACAGTAGCTGGAGTACAGGGTGAAGTTGTTGGGGGCAGGCAAGAAGGAGAGGTAAACTAGATGATAGAAATGAGGCAAGTACATGGGTGTGAGTTAAAATGACTGAGGCTTTTAAAAAGAGGGGATAATGGAATTAGACAGGTGACAGGAATGAAGGAAGAGGGGTGAGAGGAATGCGGAGAAGAGTCAGGTAAAGGAAAGATGGGTACACACTAGACGATATGTCGCCTGATCCTGCTTATTGGAGTGACATATCCACATCAGCTAGTGTGTAACCACTATGCGTGACCCTGTGGGTTGTCCATCGGGGTTGTTCCGTCGGCCTGCATGTAGGGCCGACGGACCCAGATACCAACACTGGTATAGTGAATGGAGCCGATGCCCGACATATCGGACGTTTGGTCACCACATCGTGCAGTATGTATCGACCGCCTGATATATATTGCGTGGTCGGGTGTCGCATCGCTGGACACACACATCGGCAAGTGTGTACCCAGCTGAAGACTGGCAAGGGAACAAGGTATGAAAAGAGGGAGGCGGTAACAATATGGAGGCTGGTGTAGAGGGAGAAAAGCAATATAGACAGATAATAAGGCTGTGCATACACTAATATATTTAGGTTAGAGAAGAGGGGGAATAAAGGAAATAGGCAGGTAGAGAGTGAGGACAAAGAGACACCCCCATAAATTGGGCTTTTTTATTAGGCTTTTTAGGATTGTTTTGGGCTTGTTTTCCATTTCAGAGTTGGCAACACTGGTCACACACACATACAGCATGGACTGTAAAGTGAGATGCGGGTCTGTTGTAGCTGGTGTCTGGGAAGGTTACACTGTAAGTCTCCCGGCTATGAAGGACCATTACACGGGCAGCTCAGTGCCGCTATATTGATCCATTACTGGTATATGAACCCCGAAGACTTTGCCATGTCACATTCGAGAGACAGTTCTCACAGGAACTATATGAGACGGAGCTCTGTGTCTAGCCGGGAGATTATCTGCGCTGCACATCAAGATGGCGGCCTCCATTGGAGCAATGTTTCTACTCCGGGGACTCAGGAAGCCGAGTCTGACATTCTGCAGATACGGGCACAAGAAGAAATGGGTGTGTATAGGGGATGGGATAGGATGAGTACCCATGTTTCCGGTAGGAGAGGGAAGGGCAGAGTGAGTACATCTGTATCCAGCAGGAGAGGGAGGAGGTTGTTGTGAGTATCCCTGTATTCAGCAGGAGAGGGAGGGGGCAGAGTGAGTACCCCTGTATCCAGCAGGAGAGGGAGGGGGCAGAGTGAGTACCCATGTATCCAGCAGGAGAGGGAGGGGGCAGAGTGAGTACCCATGTATCCAGCAGGAGAGGGAGGAGGTTGTTGTGAGTACCCCTGTATCCAGCAGGAGAGGGAGGGGGCAGAGTGAGTACCCCTGTATCCAGCAGGAGAGGGAGGGGGCAGAGTGAGTACCCATGTATCCAGCAGGAGAGGGAGGAGGTTGTTGTGAGTATCCCTGTATCCAGCAGGAGAGGGAGGGGGCAGAGTGAGTACCCCTGTATCCAGCAGGAGAGGGAGGGGGCAGAGTGAGTACCCCTGTATCCAGCACGAGAGGGAGGGGTTGGTGTGAGTACCCCTGTATCCAGCAGGCGAGGGAGGGGTTGGTGTGAGTACCCCTGTATCCAGAGGATAGAGGGAGGTGGTTGGTGTGAGTACCCCTGTATCCAGCACGAGAAGGAGGGGTTGGTGTGAGTACCCCTGTATCCAGAGGATAGAGGGAGGTGGTTGGTGTGAGTACCCCTATATCCAGCAGGAGACTGAGGGGAGGAGTGAGTACCCCTGTATCCAGTAGTTGAGGGAGCAAAGTGAGTACCCCTGTATCCAGCAGGAGAGGGAAGGACAGAGTGAGTACCCCTGTGTCCAGGGAGGGGGACCCCTGTATACGGCAGAAGAGGGAGGGGTGCAGTGTGAGTACCCCTGTATCCAGCTTGATAAGGAGGGGAGGCGGTATGTGTACCCCTGTATCCGGCTGGGCAGAGAGACCGGTAGGTTTGGTCTTGCATCCAGTAATGTTGTGATATTTGTATTTTACTACTGCTGGCCTAGTGCTGCATTTAATTGAAAAATATTTTATAATTTATAATATCTCCTAGGCCACCAGTCTTCCAAAAGTCACATGTTCCAGACTTGCCCTGCAGTATTTTGATAATAACTACAGTTTGCAGTTTGGAGAACTCTGGCCTTCAATCCGAATCAGCCTCCTCTCAGAACAGAAGTACGGAGCTCTCATCAATAACTTCTCCAGGAAGGAGGCTGTGATCCAGAAACTCTCTTCTCTAAATGCCATTGACTTTTTGTGTGAGGCCTATAAGATTATGTCTCAGTCACAGTCTCCAGAGGTAAAGGAGGACACAGAGAAATTCTCAGTGGATACATTTCCTCACGAGTCGCACAGTACAGAACAGGAGAAAGGAAGTATCCTTACTACCTCAAACCTCATATGTTACACTTACCCCAGAGGTGACATCAGCCGCTTTCCCCCAGCCAGGTGCAGTATTTTTGGATCGTTGCTGGTACATCCAGCGTTATTGCCTCTTGTTCAGGCTCCCTGTAGGCTCATCCTGCTGAACTAGATGTACCTACTTGGCCTAGCTATGATGTGCTGCATCTAATTGTTTCCATCTTGCTGAAATACTAAATCTTGTGCAATGTTTAGTTGCAGTTTGGATTAGCCAGATTTTCAGACTCTCTTTACAGGATATGTCTTGGCTTTTTTTTTTCTAAATCTCTTTATTTTCAAAAATAGATAAGATCAGTATAATGTATTACAACATGAAGGAGAAAGGGTGGGGAAAAACGTGTGTAGTAACAATAATAAAAGAGCATGAAACTCATTTTCTAAAGAAATATTTTTGATACAATCAGTAGTAACATGTAACTGGGTAGGAACCAGTGGATGATTGACATGAGTGAGATGAGAGGTAGGAGGAGGGGCTATGTAGGATTAGGGGAGAATGGGAGGGAAAGAAGATAGGGATGAAGGTAAGGCATTAGGAAAGGGGGGTGGGGATCGAACCAAGGCAAGAAAAAGGAAGGGGGAGGACCCTAACTGGTCAGTAGAATGTCTTATTTTTATGTCCAGTATGGTTAGCTCTATGATTAATTAGAAGGAGCGCCCATAACTATATTGTAGGGACACTGTTTGTACAAAGTCACAACTGGGATGGTTCCCAGGTTAAAACATTCAGTGGAAAATATCTTGCTTGTTTTCATTGGGACATATTATTCCATACATATGGAGTATACTGGGTTCCCTAGTCCCCACTGTAGTATCACAGGCATGTTCTTATATTGCTATATATCGGTAATCACCATTGCGGGGTTAGTTAAATGTCATAGTAATGTAAACGTTTGCCTCTGTCACAGGTCTGACATCTTTGGTCTTCTGGAGTATTATCTGATGGATGCAGCGTCACTTCTCCCTGTCCTGGCCCTCAATGTCCAGCCGGAACACTGCGTCCTGGACTTGTGTGCAGCCCCTGGGGGGAAGACGCTGGCTTTTCTGATGAACAATTGCAGTAAGAGCCACTAGTTACCTGATATAATGAGTTTTTGTGGGGCATTAACCTCTGCATAATGTAGCTACTACGACATACAGAGCACACAATTGGTGTCACCCCCTGTATAGTGTGACTACAACATATAGAGGTATGCACTGTGTCATCCCCGGTATAATGTGCCTACTACTACATACAGAGCACACAATATGCGTTACTACCTTTATAATGTGACTACTACATACAGAGCACACGCTGTGTGACCCCCTGTATAATGCGGTTACAACATACAGAGGTATGCACTGTCAGCCCCTGTATAATGTGCCTACTACTACATACAGAACAACATGGGCAATGCGCTATGATCACGTCTGACTGGAATGGAATGTGTTGCTACACAATGTGACACACAATGAATGAATAAAAAAAGAGAATTTTTTACTTCTAAAAATAAAATACATACATCACACACAATACATTACACATAATACATATAACATATAAATAAAGTATAAATGGATTGGACTGTTGAAATGCAGATATATAAAGGTATGCAGATATATAACGTCAACGCGTTTCGTCTCTTTGAACTAGAGACTTTTTCAAAGTTCAAAGAGACGAAACGCGTTGACGTCATTGCCGTTCAGTCCTTTCACTGCGTACCACACACCTGCACCTGTACCTTTGGAGAATTTTCGAGCTGACCGCACAGGCAGCGGAGACACCAGTCTCACGGAGCATCACCATCCAGCTCCCCACAGCGACCACATCCATCCGGGAGAGCACTGCCACACATATTCTGCCAGCGGGATTCCGGAGCTGATTGAACAGCCGCTAACAACGGAGCTACCGATCCCACGGCACGCCGACTATCATCTCCCCACAGTGATTGCATCGATCTGGGAGAGCGCTGCTGCATCCATCCTGTGAGCGGTAAGACACACTTTCTCCCTCCTAACACACAGAGAGAAAGATAACCCTTTGTCTGCCGCTTCATCTCCATTGTGTAGACGGACATATCCTTTCACAGGAACACATATTTTACAATAGGAGTTATTTAACTCCAATTGGTTATCATCAATACTACAATCATATGCTGGGACGCCAGCACGACATCTTCAAATCCAAGTCTATTAATATGGATAACCTACACTCACTTCAGGTGTGAGAATGCAGTAATTTTAAACAGTGTGCAAAAGAACTGAGACAGTATCAATCTATTCCATGGAAATGACACAATTGATTTGATCTGTTACATTCAACTGTATCACTTTTTTTGCTCTACAGGAGATCCATTTTCTGATACAAGCATTTATTTTAATACAACCTTTATATATCTGCATTTCAACAGTCCAATCCATTTATACTTTATTTATATGTTATATGTATTATGTGTAATGTATTGTGTGTGATGTATGTATTTTATATTTAGAAGTAAAAAATTCTCTTTTTTTATTCATTCATTGTGTGTCACATTGTGTAGCAACACATTCCATTCCAGTCAGACGTGATCATAGCGCATTGCCCATGTTGTTCTATTAGTACTTGTAGTGGGAGTTCACACTAAACTCCAAGCAGTTGCAGCTGATCTCAACTGACAGTCTTGTATTAATACTATTAGCGCCGAGAGTCGGGTAGGAATCTACCCTCTGCCTACTACTACATAAAGAGCACACAATTGGTGTCAGCCCCTGTTATAGTGTGATTACAACATATAGAGGTATGCACGGTGTCACCCCCTGTATAATGTGCCTACTACTACATACAGAGCACACAATTGGTGTCACCTGTACAGTGTGACTACTACATATAGAGGTATGCACGGTGTCACCCCCGGTATTACTACATACAGAGTACACAATTGGTGTCACCCCCTGTATAGTGTGACTACAACATATAGAGGTATGCACGGTGTCACCCCCTGTATAATGTGCCTACTACTACATACAGAGCACCAATTGGTGTCACCCCCTGTATAGTGTGACTACAACATATAGAATTGTGCACGGTGTCACCCCCGGTATAATGTGCCTACTACTACATACAGAGCACACGCTGTGTGACCCCCTGTATAAAGCGGTTACAACATACAGAGGTATGCACTGTCAGCCCCTGTATTAGGTGACCCCTGTATGCTATGTGTGATGGTGAAAAGTCTGATAGATCTCTGTTACAGGATACCTGGCAACCAATGACTCCTCAGTTTCCCGCTGCAACCGCCTGCGCAGGGTCCTGCGGTCCTACATACCACAGGAGTTGCGTACAGAGGACAGAGTGCGTGTCACCTCATGGGATGGATCAGACTGGCCAGAAGAGGGCGTGTATGACCGGGTCAGTGCCTCTCCGTCTGTAGTACAGCATTTAGTGCACGATAAGTAGCTGATATGTGAGATCAGGGAGTAGAAACACAAAACCACTCCTGAACCTCAAACAAACGGGGCTGTCTGAGGAAGTGACCAATCAGTTATCACGTTAGTGCGGGTTGGGCAGATTGACCATTAGCTTATTTTCTCCTTTCTTATGACTTGTCTGTAAGAAACCTGATCTTTCTCTGTGCTGCATATTGTTCATTTCAGAGGTTTCCAAACTCCGCCATGACAGCCCAGGTTTTAAGGATGTCAATGCTTGAGTCCAGATGGTTAAAACAAATTGATTGAGGTACTAATTAAATCACCTGTGCTCAAGCATGGATATCCTTAAAACCTGGACTGTAATGGCGGAGTTTGGGAACCTCTGGTTTAGCTCCTCCACTCTATAACTGTACCAGACAATACGCCTTATGCACAGTGTAACTTATTGAGATAATACCTTCAATATTGACATAATACAGATACAGCTAAGACCACCATATCTCAATATAGTTAAATGTAAGGAATATAGAAATAATTGATTTTTTTAAAATTTTATCTCAAAAGCAATCTAACTTAAATAGGTGTGCCCCAACAAAGGACAATCATCTTTTTTTTTTTTTTTTTTCTTTGGTGAATGTACATAAAAATCATCCACGTGAGCACCCTCTGTGATTGATTAATTATATTAAAATTAATACTTAAATGATCTTTGACGAAGTGGGGAGTTATGTATAACCAGTGCGGACCTCACAGATCTCTCTTGTTTGGAAGTTTTATATGATGTGTACTGTCCGGCCCCTGCATAGCTCAACCACGCCCACAAGCCCCCCTTCCCCACCACCTTACCCAGTGTTGTCCTGGAATTTAATTATTACTCTTGGATCTGCAGGTTTTGGTGGACACTCCATGTACCACAGACCGACATTCCCTTCTAGAGGAGGAGAACAACATCTTCCATCGTATGAGGACAAAGGAGCGACAGATGATGCCTCTGCTGCAGACTATGCTCCTGGTGTAAGTAATTGGTACCTAGGTCACTATTACCTCATGGAACCACGATACTTAATACTTCACTAGAGATTTAGATAATATAGCCATATATTCCTTTCTTTTCCTTGCAATACCACATGACAGCCCCCGAAAGGTATATAGTGCGGCGACTCCTACATCCACGGAAGGTATATATAGTGTGACTCCTCCTACATCCACGGAAGGTATATATAGTGTGACTCCTCCTACACCCCCGGAAGGTGTACAGTGTGACTCCTCCTACACCCCCGGAAGGTGTACAGTGTGACTCCTCCTACACCCCCGGAAGGTGTACAGTGTGACTCCTCCTACACCCCCGGAAGGTGTACAGTGTGACTCCTCCTACACCCCCGGAAGGTGTACAGTGTGACTCCTCCTACACCCCCGGAAGGTGTACAGTGTGACTCCTCCTACACCCCCGGAAGGTGTACAGTGTGACTCCTCCTACACCCCCGGAAGGTGTACAGTGTGACTCCTCCTACACCCCCGGAAGGTGTACAGTGTGACTCCTCCTACACCCCCGGAAGGTGTACAGTGTGACTCCTCCTACACCCCCGGAAGGTGTACAGTGTGACTCCTCCTACACCCCCGGAAGGTGTACAGTGTGACTCCTCCTACACCCCCGGAAGGTGTACAGTGTGACTCCTCCTACACCCCCGGAAGGTGTACAGTGTGACTCCTCCTACACCCCCGGAAGGTGTACAGTGTGGGTCCTCCTACACCCCCGGAAGGTGTACAGTGTGGGTCCTCCTACACCCCCGGAAGGTGTACAGTGTGGGTCCTCCTACACCCCCGGAAGGTGTACAGTGTGGGTCCTCCTACACCCCCGGAAGGTGTACAGTGTGGGTCCTCCTACACCCCCGGAAGGTGTACAGTGTGGGTCCTCCTACACCCCCGGAAGGTGTACAGTGTGGGTCCTCCTACACCCCCGGAAGGTGTACAGTGTGGGTCCTCCTACACCCCTGGAAGGTGTACAGTGTGGGTCCTCCTACACCCCCGGAAGGTGTACAGTGTGGGTCCTCCTACACCCCCGGAAGGTGTACAGTGTGGGTCCTCCTACACCCCCGGAAGGTGTACAGTGTGGGTCCTCCTACACCCCCGGAAGGTGTACAGTGTGGGTCCTCCTTCACCCCCGGAAGGTGTACAGTGTGGGTCCTCCTTCACCCCCGGAAGGTGTACAGTGCGCCTCCTTCTTCCCTTGTCTGTCTGAGAGAATATTCCCAAGCTGTCTCACAAAACATAAACAAACAACATGGTGGAAAATATATGGCGGCACAGTAATAATTTGTTTCAATGTTAACTTAATTGCTGGACTTGCTATCAGCTAAGACTATCTGCTATCATATTGTCTGTGCCTGCGATGTGCAGTGCAGGGAGGTGTATATCATTGTTGATACTTCTGTTATCATGTTTCAGCTTTTTGTGCTACCTGGTTGTGGTAAAATTATCCTGATATGTTTATGTCATTAGAGGGGTTGGAAATGATGAGTGACCATGCCAAGCTGCCCTCATTTCTAGAATGTGTGCGTGCAGATTTTTTTGTTTTGTAGCCAAATTACTCATGTAAGTAGCTGAGATCTCGAGGTTTTGATCACGATCCATTCTTGTTTTGAGAATTATACACCACGATCTTTTGATCTTGCATTTTGCCACAATAGAAGAGATCCTTTTGTAAGTTTGAGTTTATTTAGAAATGATGAATGGCGATTGAGCTGGTTGAGTAGTTGCAATAGTAGTTCTCAAATGCCATCTTGCACAAGGAATAATGCCTATGATGGGTGAGGACATTCCCAGGAGGAGGCCATAGTATTGGCACTGGCTGAGACTGGAGCTAATAGTCTAGATGCTACATTGTATCAAGTCTTCTGTGTCTATCTGTACACACAGGAATTGTAGCTGCTATGAAGAGACTAGATGGCTTTTTGATGTATTGCTGGTCTAAACATGTTCTTATAGGGCACAGGTTCTCAAACTCTGTCCTCAGGACCCCAAACAGTGCATGTTTTCCAGGTCTCCTTATAGAATTACAAGTGACGTAATTCGCTCCACCTTAAAATGTGTCAGCGAGTAATGAGTACACCTGTGCACCTGCAGGGTGACCTGGAGAATGTCACCTGTGTGGGGTCCTGAGGACAGAGTTTGAGAAACACTGCTATAGGGAGTTCATAACCTGGGCTGTTCTGTGTTAATCAATGTTCTCTGACTTTCCTGTTACAAGAATGTTGTCTAAATAAGGCCATAAGGGGCCTATCCATTAGCAGATCTTTCTCTACGATGAAAGACAAAAGATTTATCCCCTGAAAATTCCTGGGGCTGCGGTGACAGATATCGGTCATGTACATGACAGATTTTTGCAAACGACGAACGATATTGCATGACATCATTCAGGGAGTGGATTTTTTTGTGTTTCTATTAATTTACATTAAAAATATCGTTCGTCGTTTACCGCTTATAAACTGACAGATATTTCTAATACCTGTCAGTGATAAGCGTTAATTGACTAACATGTTGGAGAGACGAAAGACACAATTTGTCGGCCATGGGAGTGCGCATCTATCATCGTTCAGGCCTATCCATGACGGATAAATTGAACGACTTAACGATATATCGTTGTTCGTTCATATTTATCTGCTAATGGATAGGCCTCTATAGCGTGATGGCGGCTTTCCTGTGAGCAGCAATAAGAATTCTGAGCAGTTTGGTGAATGTCCGTGGATAAGTGGACAGTTTGGATTGGAGACACTGGAAACGGTGTCACATGACAAATCAGAGACATTTATGATGGTGAGCGACAATATTAATGGGGACATATCTATCTATTGAAGTAAGGAAGCCTCTTTACTGTATTGCATGGAGTGTTCACTGTACTTAGGGCCTGAGTCAGTAAGGATCGTAGTTGCTAATACGCACGCTATCGGCTGGATGTTGCGTACAGCGTAGGCATCGCAGTGCGCGAACCGGCTGCTGCAATCACAGTGACTATGCAGACCCATCGCAGAGTGATTGACAGGAAGTACCGTTTGTGGGTGGTGACGGGTGGAGGGGTGACAAAACGCAGGCGTTCCAGTGCATTGGCGTGTGCGTAAATTAGTCACTGCGATGCCATAAGCAGCAAGTGTGCGTGAGGCTGCGATGGTTCTCGATTGTACCGATGGTTTTGCAGTCTTGCTAAACATTACGGATGTGTGTAAGGTAAAGTGGGCACCCCTATGTAGTGCAGCGACTGCATAGCCAGCGCAATGATTGGCATACTATCGCAGTTGAACTGCGTGCGTAATCGCTATTTCTTTCGCAATTGCGATCCGTAATGAATCGCGCCCCTTAGTCTATACAGAAATGTCTTCCCTAAATTATTTAATTGAGCCGCCACAGATTGAGAACTGTTTGAAATCTCCTGATGCTCTTTCAATCGGGAAGATTTTGGAGAAAAGCCTGTTCCCTCTTTGTGCCATAGGTAGGGGAGAGGTTACTAATTACTTCTATAGAGTCTGTAGACTGTTCTTCAAGATTTCCCTAAGACATTCCCCCCCTGTGTACAGAGTGGATTTCTATCTTGCAGATTTGATTGCGGACATTGCGAACCCAATTGGTCTTCAGTGGTCCGCTTCCATTTTTCCACATACTCTGAGATTCTGCCACCCACGGGATTATGGAGGGGTTGGTCTAAATTATAGTCATTAAGAAGGCTGTGGCCTGGCTTGTATTCCCTCTTCCTGACGGAACTAAAAGGCTGTCTCCATGTGGTCCAACCTATCTGCCGAAAATTCAATGTATCAATGTTTCCCTGGCCAATAACGTGTGTTGGTGTTGAAGAAAAACTAATTTTCCTTCCATCTTGCCGCAATTGATGGGGATGTACCGGCAGTGACATTTTGAATGTTTGTATCCAGTAGTTCTCCAAAAAAGAGAATTTTGTAGCCAATTCAATGCTTATTTGGGTGTGGGCCTGTCATGACCATAGAACCACTGCTAGACACCTACTTCTGGATGAGAATAAAATTACATGTAGAGAAGCTTCACACAGAAAGTAAACTTACTTTTTGCATCATGTCAATACTTTTTGTTAGATATTGTCTACTTATTTTTTGTTGTATCCTCATGAATGATCTCTGCTTAAACTTTAAGCATGCTGGATACTGAAGCCATCGCTTTCCAGTTTTCTATCCATAGGATTTTTTTAGTGCACGTGTGGCCAACCCGGTCCACAATGCCTCGAGAGGTGGTGCATTCATTCCTAACTGACACATTCCATGATCCACAGGTGGTCTGGAAAACACGAGCTGTCAGGGGGTCCTCGAGAACCGTTTTTTGTCACCCTTGATTTAGTGGACCTTCACCTTCTAATGCAGTGGTTCTCAAACTCTGTCCTCAGGACCCCACGCAGTGCACGTTTTCGAGGTCACCCAGCAGGTGCACAGGTGTGTTCATTACTCACTGACACATTTTAAAACATCCACAGGTGGAGCTGTGAGGAAACCTGGAAAACAAGACCTGTTTGGGGTCCTGAGGACCGAGTTTGAGAACTTGTGTTTTAATGGAATACAGCTGGCTGCAAATGCATCAATTATGGGCACTGAAACACCACTTATGCTGGGCATACACTATGCAATTATCTGTCCAATCTGGCTGGTTGGAATAAAAACCTGGTAATGTATGGGAGCAAATAACAATCAATCATATGGTCTTAAACACTGGAAAACGGACACAAACTATTTGTTGAAATAGGTTAAATTCATTTGATTTAACCAGTTTGTCTGAGCAATCATTTTTGTCTTGTTTTCCAGTGTTTGTGAGCAAATAGTTGATTGCCATTTGCTCCCATACATTACCAGGTTTTCATTCCAACCAGCCAGATTGGGCAGATATCTGACGTATAATTGTATAGTGTATGCCCAGCATTAGACGTTTCTCCATCCAGACATAGATACATACAGACCGGTATTTTAACAATAAACTGCTATTTGTTCATGTAATCCTATTGTTTTTGTAATCAGAGGTTTAACAAGTTGTGCACTAGAAACACCACATGATTTAAAGCTGCAATTATTTTTTAAAGGCAAAAACAACCTGGTTCTGCATTAAAAAAAAAAAAAAAAATTGCCGCTTTAAATGCGACATCTGGACTTTTGCCAAATGTACTCTAACATTTATCTCTGCTGCTTCCTAGCCTCTGTCTCCATGATTTTGTTAATCAGTAAACCATTAACAACTTCTGCTTAACCTGCAAACTTTGAACTACTTTTTCGCTGGAAAGTCTACGTCAGGCTTCAGAAATTGGTCTAGCGTCCACTTTGTATGCTGATCTTACTATTGGTGGGTCAGCTCCAGTGGACTGTTATGAGACGGTATGGCCTACGGATCTGGGGAGACCCTGATCACTGAGGACTGTAAGGAAATTGTGCAACGTCCAGCTCTATCTGTGTGAGAATAAAGCTATTATTTTGCTGGTTTTATGTACGACTGGACTACACTGTATCAGTCCTCATGTCTCTAATACCCCTTTTACACCTAAATTCTGGGTCTGACCCGGAGTTGGAACAGGGTTCCAATCCGGATCAGACCCGGAATTTAGCCGGTGCCGACCCAGGACATTCCCGGGTCGGCTTCGTTCACACCAGAGTCGGGTCTGCATAGACCCGGCTTTTCCGGCATTAAAGTGGACGCTTGGAGAAGATGTCATCTCCAAGCGCCACTGAAGCCGGACCAATCGGCCCGCATGCGGCGCGCTCCTGGTCATCATGACCCGGAGCGCACCGTTCACACTGCAGGGTTTCTTAGGGTACTCCCCTGTTAAACCCTGCAAGTTGAAAAAGGAGGGGGATTTAAACCCCTATTGTACCTCAGCACACTGAATAATACCTGCAACAATATATGAAGACCATATGGTCATAGAAATTCAGAGATATTAGTTGCATGCATTTGCAAATACATGGGAGGCTGCTGGGCCACGTCACGGCTTCTCTGTTACCAGCAGTCCCTAACACTAAGGGGTTCACGTCCGGGGCGCAGTGCACCCCAAAAAACGTCCAACCCAGGACCCCCCCAGGGCATCACACGAAAATGGAAAAAGAGTGACAGTGCAGTGTAAAGTATAGCTGTGTGTGAGTAATCATTAAGTGTGGAATGAGAGGTTAAAATATATGTGAAAAAATACATGAATAATAAACAAACATAAAAGGTGATGTGAAAAGCAACTATGTGTATTAAGTGGTGATGCCCTGAGGAGGCCCAGCCAGACCAGTCCCGGGCGCCCTACGCCCAAACGCTCACCCCAAATGTAAAATATACCAATTATAAGGCCTCATGATAAAGGCACATATATAATTTTGTCAAATGTAAGGCCTCATGATAAAGGCACATACATAAATGCATCCAAATTGAGAGCCAGCTTACCTGGGAGTCACCCCTGGGAACTCCAACTAGCACTACTAGAACCAGCATGCCCTACTAATGCAAGTTACCTAGGTTGGATTGCCGGGTCACTCTCCCCTTTTACACCAAGAAGCTGCCCAGGTTAACCTTGCAATAACCAGGGTTTTAGCTCCGGTGTAAAAGGGGTATAACATAGGCTGGAGAGGTTGTCTTGTAGGAGACTCGTTATTACATATTTGGTGGCTTAGCAGCTTTATTTTTACACTGCAATTTAAATTTGAGCTTGGACACACCCCTCCCAAATCTAAATGTCTCTGCACATTGTACATCTTCCCCACCTGCAGTGCATCATGGTTTTGCCAAGGTGCAAAGTTACTTGTTTTTTTATCTGCTTAATTCCCAATTAAGGTCCGTATTCAGTTAGCCGCGAAAAGTCCCGGACTTCTAGCATACCGGTCTTTTTGCCGTCTTTGCTGGTTTTCCATTCGAAAAGGTATCGCGCGCGTCACCGCTTATTCAGATAGAAATCAGCGAGAACCGAACCCGGCGAATTCGGACCTGGCGAATTGTCAAAAATGGGAAAAACACTCTGTAAAAAAAAAGCTGCATAACATAGGGGATCACTATAGGGGTGTTCTAGTACCCCTAATAAAGCAAATCTGTTTTTTTTTTTTTTTTTTTTGCAATAGCTTGCTATTAGCGTCTTTGCATAAGTGGTGAAGAATTGCGTTAAGCAATATTTTTTTCAGCAAAATAACTAGCCCCTGCAAATTTGAGGTACATGAAAATTGGTGCTAGCATATCCACCTGCTGCAAACTTAAAAACACCTGGGGCATACTTGGGGACCTCCCTGGAATCTATTTCGCTAGTTTTTAAGTTTGTCCCCCAACTTTGTTTTTTTTTCGCCCCCAAAATGAAAGTACTTTTTTGGGATGTTAAGTTTTTTTTAAAGACTTTTTTTTTTTTGACACAGTTTACCTTTTGGGGGGCTTTCCCAAGGGGACAGGGTGGTTCCCGCAAGTTTGCACCCCAAAACCCCAATTCTGCATTGTTTTTCGACAGCTTTCATCGGCAAATCTTTTTCGCCTATTCCAATGCATTGACTTTCCGCACCGGCAAAAAGTCTTTGGAATTGAATACGGGGATAAATTTTCGACTGGCGAAATGACGCCACCGGCGAAACTTTTTCGCAAGAAACTGACTTATCGCACCTAATTGAATATACTAAGGGGTAAATTTACTGAAGTGAGTTTTAAAAGTGATGTTGCCCATAGCAACCAATCAGATTCTAGCTATTATCTTCTAGAAGGTGCTAGTTAAATGTTAAGTAGAATTTGATTGGTTGCTATGGGCAACATCACTTTTAAATGTCACTTCTAAAAACTCTCACTTTAGTAAATTTACCCCATAGAATCATTGTTGGGAGTTAAAAAAACATGCTGGGCATCGCTGAGACCCACGTGTGTTTTTCACGCTAAAACACACAGATTTACTAAGAATCGTGTTTGCCTGTCTATTTTAATCAGATGGTCTATGCCATCGTGTCTAATCATGTGCAAGTTCAGTTGTGTTGGCATGAAAACAATAGACCTGCCTGTGTGCTGCTTGTTCTGTAGAAGCACTGCACGGATCATAGTGATCTGTGCAGTTCTTCTGTGTGTAGTGTAAAAGAAGGGTTAAGAAAAAAAATCTGTGTGGATTTCCCCCGTAAACCATAAGCAGCTGTGGGCCTTTGAGCCCATTCTGGTGCTGAAAAAAACAGCCGGGGGGGGTAGTAATGCCATAGGAGGAAGACTCACATAAGGGGGGTCCCAATGCCAAAACATTATCCAACCTCAGTCTGGTCTCCCCAGCCCTGGGATTCCTTGGAAAGTGGGATCCCTTCTCCCGAGGATACTTCAGGACTAGGTGAAGCAAGTGCTGCAGGGCAGGCTTGCTGGGACCTATAGTTCAACTGTGAAGAACAATATTATTTCTATCTTTAACCTGTTACCTCTGCACCCACCGCCACCAGGGGTGCAGGGAAGGGTGCGGGGTCCCTTGGCTGACCTGTTTGAGGTTGGAGAATGCTGTGTCCCCCTGCTATGGCGTTATCACCCTAGCTGGTTCAGCTCGCTGCTGGTTGTAGGAAAATAGGGGGAACGTTACGCCAGTGTTTCCCTGATTTTCCTGTACCAGAATGGGCTTAGAAGTCCAGGGCTGGTTATGCTTTTGGGAAGGGGAACCCCCACGCCTTTATTACACCTATAACACAGAAGTACACAGCTCACTGGCATTTCTATTGATTTCTGCTCCGTGTTCTATCGTGTCTTTTTAAACACGATCCTTAGTAAATCCGTAAGTTGTATTCCTGTCTATGGAAAGTACTTGTGTGTTGGTTCGATTGTCTATTGACTTTTATTTGTGTGTTTTGCCGTCTATTTCTGTGCGGGATCATTTTTGCACTCATGTTTGCCTTAGTAAATCTGAGTTTAAAAACCTGGGAAAACTCACACAAGAATGCAATCTCGGCCAGACACGATTCTTGGTAAATATACCCCAAAGAATCAGCCCGTTTATTTTAGATAGGGTCAGATTGGATGATCTAGAGAATGTGAGGCCGTCTGTCCAACAACTGTCACTTTGGCTTAAATTGGATCATATTACAGGAGTGTACTCAAAGCACAGCAGCATACCTACAAAGGAGAATAAAAGATTCAGGGTTGTGGAATGACCACGTCAAGTCCAGAGTTCAACCCAACTAAGATACTGTGGTGGTACCTTAAGAGAGCTGGCTATAGCATTATGCCCTCAAACATGGTGCCGTATTCAATTAATGGTGAAAACGGCCGATTTGCGCCAAAACAAAATCCAGCGAAGACAGCAAACAGGCGAAAATGGAGCAAAAAAACTGGAGAAAAGTTTTTTCTATCCCAGACCAGGAGAAAAAAAAAATTTGGCTAAAAATTTGGGGATTTCTTTCAGAACCCTTTGGACAACCCCCCCCCCCCCCCCCCCCCCTAATGATAAATTAGCCCAAATTTTTTTGGTAAGTTGCGTACTTTGGCGAAAAAATGACTGCGGAATTAAAAAATTAAAAAATCGTTGAAAGTGATAGCTATTTTTTTTTCAGGAAATCACTGTTCCATGTAAAATGGTGGGTATGTTAAAATGGGTTCAAGTATATTTTCGTGTTGTAAAACGCAATTTTAAAAAACTGCCAGCTGCAACCGCGTGCAATTTTTAAAACACTTGACTCATCCATACTGCCCCTCGAAAAATCAGACCCAATACGCTAAGACCATTTTGAAGTTTTTTTTTTTCACCCAAAATTTGCGCAGTCGTTTTTTGCCAAAGTACGCAACTTACAAAAATTTTCTCCATTTTCTGTTTGCAGTTTTTGAAGGTTTTTTGTAGAAAATCGTCCGATTTCGCCGATGGTGAAGAAAAACTGGTCGTTTTCGCCACTAAATGAATATGGCCCATAGTTGTATTGACATCGTTTTGTAAGGAAACCAAACTTGCAGAACTGTGATGAAGATCCGGATGAACTCATGCAGAGAGTGATTGCTTTGATCAGTGGTTGCAGCTGACAGTGGTTGTGGAAGTTACTGAATCATGGGATGTACTTCTTCTTTTTTCAACACACAGCTTCTTGAATTCTTATTATTGTCCTTCACATCATAAGATTCAATGTATCAAATATTAGAACTTTAAGGATTAAATGACTAGTCCCTCCCAAGGACTATGTTGTCCTGATTGCAAAACCAAAGAGGGCATATTTTCTTCTTCACCTGACTATATATGTTGCTGCTGTTCAGATTTTCTTGTACGGAGTTTGATTCCCTTTTATTTTCCCTCAGATCTGGCCTGCGGGCTGCCACACCAGGAGGAGAGGTGGTGTACGCCACTTGCTCCCTGTCTCAGCTCCAGAATGAGTGTGTAGTGGAGAGAGCGCTTGAGCTGGCAGCCTCAGAGTACGGAGTCCATGCTGAGATCAAGAACCTCCGCTCCTTCCGGGATATTTACAGAAGTACATTCAATTTCTACACAGATTGCCGCATAGGAGAGTTGGTTGTCCCCCATCTCACTGCAAACTTTGGACCTATGTATTTCTGTAAGATGCTTCGCATGCGATAGAAGCCAGCGTGAAACGAGTTGGGAGAGAGCCTGGGGAGAATCTTAAGCTGCCATCCTTCTCAGGTGTAAATGTTTCCCCATTGTTGTGCTACGGATGGACTGGGGCTAAAAAAAAATGTGCCCTTTCATTCTTGCTTAGCGTGTGCACACGTGAAAAGGGGGCATGGCCATGCATAACAGGGGTCGTGGGGCTCTGTCTAAGCATGCTGGCCAGGCAGTACGCCGGGATGTCGAGCTGCTCAGCCAGGCCTCCAGCCGGTGGGACCAGATGGTTATGTCGGTCGTGGTGTCTACTAATAAAGATGTGTCCTGTGTGTAGGAAATATGATGCCTTCCCACTTAGAACACCAGAACATTGACATTTTTCCTATCTGGTAATAAAATGTACAAACCATAAACAATATCACAAATTGTGCAAACCAACCGAATGAAAATACCCATATAAATAAGTTATATATTTGATTGAATTTATTGTGGAGTACATTTACTATTTGTTTGTAGCGATCATTAGCATCAAAGCTGATGGTCTGACATGGAGCTCTCCACTAGCGTATGGTGGCTTCTCATGTGCCGGGAAGAGATGCCATGTATTGGGTAGCCGTGACGGTACACTCCGAGTACATAGTTACAGCCCTGACTAGGGTGAATATGTTGTGGACAATGGAGGAGGTGCCCCTTCAGAGCTGGAGCCTGGCGGCAGGCGCCTCCATTGTCTCCCATAGTTCTGCCCCTGGGCGCTCTGCCGCCCAGATATGGCACTGCATTTAATGCCTCAAAATGCCCTATTTCATGGGAAGACCGATCCAGCCAAGTTCCGTCCAACTCAGAATCGAACAGTCCTATACAAAAATGCGTAACTTTGCGTCTGCACGTGAGCCTTATACAAAAACTCACCATTTGTTTCCTTGAATAGAGATCTGTCCGTGTCGGAATCAGACCCTCCCCCCCCTCCCCACTGTATACTGATGCAATTAGCGGCATTATAGAACAGCTGTAGCAAAGATGTTATTCACATGCCCAGGGCTGTTGATACAGCTGGGGAGACTGGGTACTGAAAAAAATAATGTATAATACTATGCATGGCACCCTCAACAGGTGGCCTGGGCACCTCATACAGGCCCAGCCATGGCTAATTAGCACACACTCCCTTCACCCACACACTCTGCACCCTGTACACACCACATCCCCCTGCACTTCCTACTATGACCTCCTTCCCCTGATTGCTCCCGCATGACACTTTATTAAGAGAATATATCATGTCTGCCAAGTTTTAACTTCAGTGCTTTAAATAGAAATAATAAACAACATATATTAATATTATTCTTGTGGCATGTATCAAGCAACAGGTTCTTCTCAAAGGCCGCAACGCCATCGGCCTAAACACAGGCCGCACGTGAAGACGTCGATTTTACTTAGAAAAGAAAAAAAATGAAAAAGCATTTTTGAAGTGTCAAATTATTACTTTTATTTCTCTATGACATATGTACTGTTTTTAAAAAGTTATTAGTGCACATAACCTTTTTTTTACCAGTTACGGCTGCTTCATTTATACCGCAGCCGAGAAGAGGAAAATTAGACAATACACAGAACTCTGAGGAATCCGTGTTTACAGCACTGTAATCAATTAATGAAAGTAAATAATTGTTTACCAACTGAAAAAAGTGTTGGTGATGCTGATTGGTTCAGCAGAACAACATAACATCGGACACCTTTTCAGGGACGTAGAGAAGCACACCTCCACTTTTATCAAGACACTGGAACCTGCTCTTCAATAGTCCCATGGTATGCTCTATGATCCCACTATTGGCTGTGAGGCCTCATTACGGCCGGGATGCACTAAACGGAAAATGCGTTAAAACCCCTGTTTACCGCATTTTCCGTATTCATCAATCTCCTGGCCGCTGGGCTCCGATGCAGAGGGTAACGCCAGCTTTAGCCAGAAGTCCATAGCGCAGGGCAGATCGCAAAGGACAGCTCTTATCGGAAGAGCTGTCCTTTGTGCTGCTGATCGCATATGTTAGTGCATATGCGATCAGCGGTGTCCGGCGGTAAGTACTGCGAGGTGTTTGTGCATCTCACCCAATATCTGACTGGCAGGAGTCTGCTGATGTGCGTCATTAGCCAGGAGCACATTCATACTCACCTAAAAAGATACAAAATATACAGCAGCTACCATGTGAAGCATGGCAAACAAGCCACAAGTTATACAGAAAAAAGGGATTTGCCCTCCAGCACACTGTAGCAAAATCAGCAAAAAATACTTAAATCCTACATGATAATAGAGATTCAGAGGTATTAGTTACATACATTTGCAAATATATGAATAAGCGCCAGGCCAATCGTCAAGGCTCCTCTATACTGGCGTCCCTAACATTAAGGGGTTCACGTCCGAGAAGCAAGTTATGTTTGCTTAAATATACCCAGAAGCCTTTGCTCTGCCTTTCTCCACCCTCAAACTTAAGCTGCCCACACACATAGCGATATTTTACACGATTTTGGCGATTTTGACGAATCGTGACGACAAATTGGGTAAAATATGCCCAAATCGTCAATAAATCGTGAGTCCCCACTCACGATGCTGATGCGCATCCCCGCTGACTGTACATCGCATCTTCAGATCTGCCGTTCTGTAGGGCAGATTTGCCAATCTGGGACACAATGCACTGGGAAAAAAAAGTTAAGATGCGCGCTAGATCTTAAGTCAGATTGGATGCTTTTTACTCCAAATTGTGTGTAGGACTGCCGGGGAGCTTCTGTGATACCCCTGAAGAGTTTATTGTCCCACTTCTAAAATATGTATATATATAGGTGTCTTCACCCCCTCACAGAGGGGAATTTGGAGCTGGTTGCCCACTCTAGACCGAGAGGAATGAGGGGCACGCGGCAGGAACGTTTGCACTGCAGCCGCTGCGGAGGGGAGAACTGTCCCTATAGAGAGCATTGACAGGAGTGAGGCAGAGAAGCGGCGCGTGCGGGAAGAGGACCCGCATGCGACCGCCGCTATAAGAGCAGGACCCGAGGGGGCCGCTGGGTAGTGTGGAGTCTGAGGTAAGCGGGCAGCGGGAACACAGCGCTGCGCTTACCGGAGTAACAGTAGCTGCCTGAGGGGAGCTGGAGCCGGACTCACCGGGGCCGCGCTGAGGGGAGCTGTCTCTGCCTCTGCCGTGAAGGGATCACTGGAGCACACAGGCTGCTGCCGGGACTTTGAGAGGAGGAAGCAGCATCAGCAGTGAAGCCGCCCTGCTTCCTCCCCCTTCTGGTTGACTGACAGCCGGGTAGTAAAGTGCGGAGGCACGGTCTGTTCAGGAGGGGACGGAGCAGAGTTCAATAAAGGCTGAGCAGTGAGTAACCCATCCAGCCCCTGCTACTGTATCTCTCACTCTCCCCCATCTGTCAAAGTCAGCTCCCGGCCACACAGGGACAGCAGCTGAAGGAGGAACATTCGGGTTTAACTTAGTGAAGCGGTCCAGTGGAGAAGTTGCCCATGACAACCAATCAGCTTTGAAGTAACATTTATTAAGCACAGTCTATAAAATAATAGGTAGGAGCTGATTGGTTGCCATGGTCAACTTCTCCACTGGTCCACTTTACTAAGTTTTTCACTGCTTGATAAATAAACCACCAGTGCAGTAGGGCAAATAAGCTACAGAGTTCAGCCAGCAAGCAAAGTTAAATAAACACTTAACGGAGCACAGTTTATGCGAGGAGTTAGCTTGGATAAAGGTACCTCAGCTGTTTGCAAATGATCACCTCAGGTGACATTCACACAAAACATAAGTTTATATTAAATCCAATTACAGAGGATCAGAGTGTAAAAAGTCAGCAGTGTATTCTTCACCTCCTGCCTGTGTCCCTGCAAAATACTCTGTCACTGTAACAGAGTGGTATCCGTGAAGAACATTAAGACAAAAGAACCAGGATAAGTGTAGCCAGGAGAGATTGCTACCTTTTAATCCAAATAGAACCTACTCAGCTACCAGCCAGCTGCTCCTAAAGATAAATACTGTAGGGTTGCATTAAACCTAGATTCAAAGTCAGCTAATAACATTATTCTACACGAGAAGGCGGAGAGGATTACAATTTGGAACTTCACCTTCACTATAAATAAGCTTTACCCGTTTAGGTGACAACAGTGCAGGATTTTGCCTAAAAAAAGAGGATACTTTGACTTATTCTCCAATTAGCCAGTAACCCGGGCAATGTATTTCAAATGATTAACTGCTAAACTGATCACGTATTGCATTCAGGGGTAGGACTTGAGACTGACGTTTGTTGTATTTGCTTGGTACACCAAGTAGCTGACAGTCATATTTCTTCATTTGAACTAAAGTATGTGTAAGTGTTGTGATACATTTGTTCATGTTTAACCTATTCATTCCGCAGTAACTTCGCAAATCCAGAGTTCCTGCATTACAAAAATAACACGGAACAAGATGTACCTTTCTTCGTTTTGAAGAGTGTCAATGCCTATATATTGTAAATGTTTAATGTAAGGTTAATGTGCAGGATCAAAAGAAAGTGTAAAATCGTTTTACTGCGCTATGCACTGTTGAATTCTCAAATTGAAAAACTCTACATAAGGTTTGCTGTCTGTTGAATTAAACAAGAGGCTTAAATAAAATACATTTGATGCTTTAATACAACCTATAGATTGTAAGCTTGCAAGCAGGGCCCTCTTACCTCTATGTCTGTCTGTTATTACCCTGTTTTGTTCTATCAATGTTTCCAATTGTAAAGCGCAACGGAATATGCTGCGCTATATAAGAAACTGTTAATAAATAAATAAATAAAATGTAATCCACAAATACTAGTACTTGCAATCAAATATACATAAATAGAATCAAACAGGAAATATCAATCATATAATTGCAAAGATCAAATAACTCTCTAGCTTAAGTGCATTTCTAAGAGAGTGTAACTGTATCACTGAGGTTTCTACAGCACAGCGTTCTAATGTTCCACTCCTACACTGCACTTAAACACTCTCTTAAGGGGGGTATCCACTAGACGATAAAGTTGAACGATTGAACAATAATTATAAAATAGTTCGATAATCGTTCAAACATCATTTGAACATCGTTTGCAAATCGTGCAGTAATTGTTTCTAACGATGTACGATGCGCGCTCCCGCTGGTCGTTTGATCGTCTCCTCCATCAACTGAACATGCAGCTCAATTTCACTTGATTGCTTACAAATCGTTTACACATCGTTTACACATTGTTTACACATCGTTGACGCTGAACAATCAAACGATGAACCACTATCTGCCCACTATAGCTGAAAGCTCTCAATCACAGATTGAAACAACACGTTCGATCTTTTGCAAATCGTTTGCAAATTGTTCAGAGTGGAAGATCATATTTCAAGGGAAACTTCAAGGGAAAATTGTTAAGAGGTTGGACAGGGATAAAATCGTCTAGTGGATGCCCCCCATTAGCAATGCACTTAAGCTAGAGAGTTATTTGATCTTTGCAATTATATGATTGATATTTCCTGTTTGATTCTATTTATGTATATTTGATTGCAAGTACTAGTATTTGTGGATTACATTGTATTAAAGCATCAAATTTATTTTATTTAAGCCTCCTGTTTAATTCAACAGACAGCAAACCTTATGTAGAGTTTTTCAATTTGAGAATTCAACAGTGCATAGCGCAGTAAAACGATTTTACACTTTCTTTTGTTTCTGTGGAGACTTTTGTCTCTAGGTTTTTGACCAAACCTGTATTACTTGCAGCTGGCACTGATTACAATCAAACAACCTTTGTATTGAGCGCCGGGATATTTGTAGCTTTGACTGCAAATAGTTTTTTTCTTAATATGCAGAATCGTCTTTTAATATTTCAGTGTTGTTTAATAAATACTTCTGGTGAGTGCTTCTATTGCCTGTATCTAATACTTTCCTTTCGGATGAGTTCAAGAACCCAAGGTAATCCAGAGACAGAGTATTTGGCAAGGAAGTACTCCATCACCCCTAACATAACACCACACTTAGTACAGAACATCCTTATCGGGGTGTGACACTTCTGGAGGAGAGTTCAAGGGAAATCATACACGATGTTAGATCGTGAGCACATCGGTATGTGTGTTGGCACCATTAGACTATAGGCATAACTGTCTGAGGATATAGCTGTCATCATAACCCAGGTTAGCTGGACACAGGGCCGTAACTAGGAGTGTGCAAATGGTGCCGCCGCACGTCATGTGCTCAGGTGGCATGGCAGGCACAGGAAAGCCCTGTTATGACCTTGGCCAGACACAACACTTATTTTTCACATGTTGGCATTACAGATCACCTGCCCGTTATGGGAGTCATAATGGTGGTACTTGCTAGGGATGGACATCGGAAGCCCGTTATCGAATGGTTGCCGGGTTTCCGACATGAAATCAAGCTAAGCGATGGCTACACTGTACACATGTGCAGAAACAGTTGGAGCTTCCGGGTGTCTGAAGCTGCAAAGAAACCTGTCAATCATCAGATGGGCATCGGAAAGCTGCAGCCGACGGCTGGCAACCATCGAAACCCCACAATGCGATGGAAAAAGTATTTCCGTCGGCTCGGAAACATCAATGGTTGCTAACCATCGGATTCCGAAGTCCATCCCTAATGCTTGCTGTAAATCTCTGTCCTGCAGTGAGGCGGCTTTGGTGCCATCTGTGTGCAGTCTACAGCTCTCCAAATATTAGCCCTGTGAGCCGATAAAAGGCTACATTGAGCTGATGCTGCTGCCCTTTAGCAAATCTTGCCCCAAGACTTTTAGCAATAGAACAGCCAGGACATTTTTCTGCAGTCCACTGGAGAGATTTCAAAGTCCTCAAACTGGGACTATTTATTATACTGATAAACAGGCCCCATAATATTAATCTACTAAATCGTACAACTGATCATTACAAAAGCAGTAGATAACACCAATCAGGGGCGTAACTATAGCGGGTGCATTTGCTAGAAGTGCCAGACGGCCAGTTCGGCCTTGGCAAGAGCTCACCAAAGGCAACTTATTCCCTGAACTGAGGTGGGGTGCAGGATCATGATCAACATACTGCTGGAGGAGGAACGGGTCACTCTTCTCCACTTCAGCAGATACTGTATTTTCCACGGTAACTCTGAAAAAGTATAATTTTCACAGATTAGTGACTTACACGGAAGCTTTGTAGGTCTTTGGAGATGTCATTGTAGCTTGTAAAAGAGCAGTGGCGGATCCGGTGGTGGCGAGTAACCCGATGAGGGCAATCGCCCGCCTGTAACACTTCCTTCCTGCCTACAGCTGTCGGGCCTTCTCTAGCAGCAAAACATGGGTGTGCGTTGTGTGGCACATCTGTGCAGGGTAAGAGTAGAGACTGCTGTGTGCTGGGCTGGGCTGGGAGGCTGCTGTCCCTGCTTTCTTCCTGCCCTGATGTGCCACCTGAAGTGTTACGCCTGGGATGGGCGCAATTGCCCTGAACGCT
This sequence comes from Taudactylus pleione, assembly GCA_031769625.1. Classification (NCBI taxonomy): domain Eukaryota; kingdom Metazoa; phylum Chordata; class Amphibia; order Anura; family Myobatrachidae; genus Taudactylus; species Taudactylus pleione. Next base: position 1,117,547 of record JAUIMM010000114.1, on the reverse strand, counting down.
CCCCCCCCCCTCTCCCTGGATCCGCCACTGCTTTAGAAGTCTTGTGTTTGGTGATAATACCACTTCTGATGCTTTCATATAGCACCGCAGTGACGCAGGGAATGTAGCCAAAAGGTCGACAAGTCAATGTTAACAGCTAGAAGAATGTTGACAGATGAAATGTCAAATTTTCTGGATGTCGGCATTAGGCTTAGGCTGCTGGGGTGAGGGCTAGGATTGGGCACTAGTGAGAGGTCAGGGCTAGGGTTAGGCACTAGTGGGAGGTTAGGGTTAGGCTGCAGGGGGGTGGGTGGGTGCTTATGGTTAGGCACTAGTGGGAGGTTAAGCTTAGGCTGCTGGGGGGGGGGCTAGAGTTGCGAAGATGGATCCATTCAGATCCACCGGGCCCCCATTAATTAACATAATGAATGGACTACTATATACCAAAACTGTTCTACTACTTTCATTTATGTTCAGGACATATTGCACATGATGTGCTTAAAATTCAAGGGTGCCAATAATGTTGACCAGTACTGTATAACTATAAGGTGATAAATATTTACTAGTACACTGCAGAAACCGTTTGTGATTGACAGGGGGGCTAGGATAGATATATAAGGTGATACATTATAATTATTACCCTACAGTTACAGCGTGTGATTGGCAGGGGGCTGGGAATATGTAATGTGCTATATGATTATTATTACAGTGCAATACCGTGTTTCCCCGATAATAAGACACTGTCTTATTTTTTTGGGGGGTCAAAAAAACACCATAGGGCTCATTTTCGGGGTAGGGCTTATTTTAATTTGGATATTTCATTCAATGTTGAATGCAGCCTGTGCTCTCCCTCCCCCCCTGTTGTTGAATGCAGCCTGTGCTCTCCCTCCCCCCCTGTTGTTGATTGCAGCCTCTGCCTCTCTCTCTCCCCCCCTATTGTTGAATAGTTTGTGCCTCTCCAGCCCGAACCCCCCCCCCCCCCACCACCACCACCACCACGGTGTTGATTGCAGCCATTTCCCACTTACCTTTTTACAATAAGAAGAATCGGGAGGCGGCTTCTTCATCCACGATCCACGGCTCCTCCGTAGTCCACCGTCACGCGCGCTGACTCCAGCAGTCTGACTACAGTACCCATAAGCTGGTGGAGGAGCGGCCCGAGCGGGCCGGGTAGCCTCCTCCAGCTCTTTCATTTACCGTAGTACCATACGGTACTACATGCGGAGGGCGGAGCTGGCTAGTGTAGAGCAGGGACCCGGAAAAATTTGATTTTAATAGGTCTTACTTTCGGGGTAGGGCTTATTTTGGGCCATCCATCAAAACTAAGGATAGGTCTTATTTTCGGGGTAGGTCTAATTATCGGGGAAACACGGTAGCAGTGAGTGATTGGCAGGGGGCTGGGAATATATAAGGTGATATGTGATTATTATTACAGTGCACTTAGTAGCAATCAGTTACTGGCAGGGGGCTGGGAATATATAAGGTGATATATGATTATTATTATTACAGTGCGGTTAGTAGCAATCAGTTACTGGCAGGGGGCTGGGAATATATAAGGTGATATATGATTATTATTACAGTGCGGTTAGTAGCAATCAGTTACTGGCAGGGGGCTGGGAATATATAAGGTGATATATGATTATTATTACAGTGCGGTTAGTAGCAATCAGTTACTGGCAGGGGGCTGGGAATATATAAGGTGATATATGATTATTATTATTACAGTGCGGTTAGTAGCAATCAGTTACTGGCAGGGGGCTGGGAATATATAAGGTGATATATGATTATTATTACAGTGCGGTTAGTAGCAATCAGTTACTGGCAGGGGGCTGGGAATATATAAGGTGATATATGATTATTATTATTACAGTGCGGTTAGTAGCAATCAGTTACTGGCAGGGGGCTGGGAATATATAAGGTGATATATGATTATTATTACAGTGCGGTTAGTAGCAGTGAGTGATTGGCAGGGGGCTGGGAATATATAGGTGATAAATGATTATTATTATTACAGTGCGGTTAGTAGCAGTGAGTGATTGGCAGGGGGCTGGGAATATATAGGTGATAAATGATTATTATTACAGTGCGGTTAGTAGCAATCAGTTACTGGCAGGGGGCTGGGAATATATAGGTGATAAATGATTATTATTATTACAGTGCGGTTAGTAGCAATCAGTTACTGGCAGGGGGCTGGGAATATATAAGGTGATATATGATTATTATTACAGTGCACTTAGTAGCAGTGAGTGATTGGCAGGGGGCTGGGAATATATAATGATTATTACAGTGCACTGAGTGCACCTATAGTCTGGCCCTGTATAAGGGGCGGATCTGTCTGGACCCGGCTCAGTTGAATTTGTCATTGTCATCGCGCGTTCGCCATGGAGAAGGTGGCGGCTATGGATCTACGATGTGAGCCCCGGATCTTGTGCGTCCTGCTCGGCTGCTCTGCTGGCTCTCTGCTGCTCTTGTCCCGCTGGATGAACAGGAGGAGGATCCGGCAGAGGATAGCACACGCACGGGAGAGAAGGGAGAGAGCTCTGGGCCAGATGGAGAGAGCTGCCAGCCGCCTCTCCGCCCAGGTCGGTTATATTAAAGAGCACAAGCTTGTAGTATATCAGTATAGTATGAGGAAATATAATACTGGTCTGTTTATATCACTATAATATGCTGTTATAGGCCAAAATATATCTTTTTATATCACAATAATATATTATGTGGTACTTGTGTACTTTACAGACTCATTGCAGAGAGAACCCAAGTGTCCTACACTCATTATTATCCGGCAGACTGCAGGACAATAATATATAGCGTTCCCGCTAGGCTGTTTTAGCGGGGCGCGGCGCCCTGCCCTCTTTCTGGAAGGCAAAAAGCGCCCTGCCCTCCAGAAGGAGGGCAAAAAGCGCCCTGCCCTAACAGCCTGCGGGAACCGTCTTCACCCGCGGGTCACAGTGTCCCGCGGGTGAAGAAATGTGCGGTGACCCGGTCACCGCCGGAGAATAGACGCCGGGCGCATGCGCCCGGCATCTATTCTCCCTGTCTGCAGGGCTTGGGGGCTGCCCGGCGTGTCCGTAAGTGCCGGGCACGCCCCCAAGACTAACGAAAAGGGGACGCGTGTTATAGACACGCCCCCTTTTCGATGACCACGCCCCCTTCTCGGTCGCGCACGGACATGCCCTCTCTAGCTCCGGCGCCCAGCCTCGCGCCGGAGCTAGAGGGAACACTAAATATATTATATGTCTATTATATTACATTACAATACAGGTCTGTTATAGCACTATAATATGTCTGTTATATGACAATATATGTCTATTATATTACATTACCGTACAGTAATGTTATATTATGTTGGTGCAAACATATTTTGTGAAATTAGTTAATGTTTACCAATGTTGTAGAACCTGTAAACAATATATAAAACCACAATAGTGTATTACACTATATATAAGATAAACACCCTAGTGTTGAGAAAACAAGTGATTTTTCTTTCCTCATGCTGCCCATGCACTAGGCGATTAAACCTATCGATGGAGCGATAACGACGGTCGTATGGAGCGATAACAACGGTCGTTATCGCTCCATCGCTTGGTAATCGGCCGCAAATCGGGCAGTAAAAGGTTAAAAACGACCAGCGATGCGCGCGCCCCCTGGTCGTTTTTAACATCAATCATCGCCCGAACATGACTGTCAACCTGACTACCGCTGTCAGGTTGCCATGTTCGGGGATGACCCTGCCAACATATAGCAGAGTGCCAAGAGAGGGAGCGCTGTCACTCACTTGCCTAGAGGGACTCTGCTGCCATGGAATGTCCGCTGCTGGGAGCCGCTGAGGAGGGGGTCCTGCAGCCTGCCGGAGACCAGTGCCCTGCTGACTCTGCCCGTCACCGCCGAGGACTGCTGGGAGACTTGGAGGACCCGGGAGGAATACCTCTCCAGACTTCACCCTGCGGGAGACGACGGCGTCGTAATCGTGCCCTCGTCCCCGAATCGCCTAGTGGATGGGCAGCTTTAGTTTGGGAATATTTATTATTCCAAGTGAAAGATCTCACAACGCCTTCCAGTGAGTATAGATTAAATACCAGTGAGTATAGATTAAATACCCTCACTTGGAATAAGAGCTTTGAAGGCTTATCATAATTTCTTTGATATCCATTTACCAGGTTGTTATAAAGTAGAATTCCTTATAGTACCATGAAATGGAAAAAATACAATCGAATCCGTAGATGTCATCGGCTTTTTGATAAGTTTATAGAAACACGTCAAGCCGTTATGTGGAGAACTTTGGTGGACTGATCCAGGATGGCAGACTGAGGGGGCCGGATGGCATATTGATAGTAAGAACCAATAACCATCCATCTGGTCTTCTGATGTGTTATGTGCTCACATTCTCTTCCGTTCTGGTAGGAGATCCAACCATATTTTTTAAAGCGCATTTTATTTGCCTTTATTATATTTTAAAGTATAGTGTAAATCTGTATATGAAAGTAACTATTTTATGGTAAAGACCGTGTTGCACCAGATTTTATTTCTTCCTTTTTATGGTACCATGAGGAATTCTACATTAGAAAAGACTGTTAAAAGATAAAAAATATCATACAGAATTAACGAAAACTGTACGTTTAGAATAAAATTTTATTAGTATTAATGGAACATTTTTTTTTTCCAAACTCTACTCCTGTTAAAATTAATAATACCCCCCCCCCCTCCCCTATGAATAATACGATTTTATCATTCCCTGTTTAAAGAACATTATTATCCTTATAATGTACAGGAAAGGGTGGAGGCGCATTGTGCATCTTTATTACAGGTAGGACCCGCTACCTTCTGTATTACCTGTATATTAATAATAGCTGTGGATGTGCCTCGTGGTTCCTGCCTGGGGCAGTCTTTAACAGACTTTGCTCTATACACACTCACGGAGTGTTTAATATTTATGCATTTCCTGCTGACTCAGCCCAACTCTATAACCTGGGTGCACGCCCAAGCTTAGGTGTAATCTCTGTATCCTACCCAGGGCTGACCCAGACACTGCCCTCAGATACCAGTGCTCTGCCTGGTATTCACTGGTATCACCAGACAGGGGGGGAGTTGGCAGGAAAATGGCTTCACTGTATGACAACAAACTGCCCAATTTTTATTAACCCCTGCATCTCTGATACCCATTACTGTCTTTCAATAGCCCCCACCTTTCAGATACCCATTAGTGTGTCTCATCAACCCCCACATCTCTGATACCCATACTATCATTAACCCTTGCCTCTCTAGTACCCATCAGTGCCTATCATTCCTGCCTGTCACATACACTTCAGTTTCTTTCATTAACCTCCCAAATCCTGGATACCCATCAATGTCTAATTAACCCCCGCTTCACTGATGCCCAGCAGTGTCTGTCATTAATCTCTGTCTCTCTGATACCCATCAGTGTCTTTAAGTAACCCCTGCCTCTCTGATACCGATCAGTGTCTATGATTAACCCCTACCTCTCTGATACCCATCAGTGCTATGACTAACCCCTGCCTCTCTTGGTACCCATCAGTGCTATGACTAACCCCTGCCTCTCTTGGTACCCATCAGTGTCTATGATTAACCCCTGCCTCTCGGGTACCCATCAGTGTCTATAATTCACACCTGCCTCTCTGGTACCCATCAGTGTCTATGAATAACCCCTGCCTTTCTGGTACCCATCAGTGTCTATGATTAACCCCTGCCACTCCCACTGCCTCTCTGGTACCCATCAGTGTCTATGAATAACCCCTGCCTTTCTGGTACCCATCAGTGTCTATGATTAACCCCTGCCACTCCCACTGCCTCTCTGGTACCCATCAGTGTCTATGTTTAACCCCTGCCTCTCTGGTACCCATCAGTGTCTGTAACACCTGCCTCTCTGGTACCCATCAGTGTCTATGATTAACCCCTGCCTCTCTGGTACCCATCAGTGTCTATAATTAACCGCTGCCTCTCTGATACCCATCAGTTTCTATCATTAACCCCCGCATCTCTGATACACAGCCCTTACCTATTAGCTGCCCATATTAGAAAGATTAGGCTAGTTGGTTCATTGACCAAATCCCTTCGATATGGCTGATATCTGATAATTATAATTAGATTTTGTTCCTGGATCATGCTGTGATTTACAGCTAATTATGTCAGACCTTTTAGTGGTCATTTTCTCCGCTGCTGATTACCACCATTATTTGCAACGAGAGCCCAGGAATTGAGTAAAACAATGAAAAATTGGTTTCCAATATTGGTCACACAGAGCCCATTTATGTTATGTACATCGTTGATCTATATGATATTCCTTCTATATACTAAAACTTATATTAGTTCCTGTTGTTATGTGAAATGCTGCTCTCTCTTATTCCAGCATCCTGTAGTGGATCCATCAGAAATATTGTCCTTACCTCTGGCAGAGCTTTCAGAGAAACTGAGGGAGGGGTCACTCTCACCGGAGTCTGTTCTTCACACCTACATGAGCAAAGTGAGTGATCCCTGTAATAGCAGCAGACCGTGCCTGAATCTGTGACCCATCACTTGCTTTCTGCCTGCCGTGTGGCTCATCCATGCTTCTCCGGCTGCTGTGTGGTCATTTCATGACTCCCTGGCTACTCACCCCTGCCTTCCTAGCTGCTTTATTCTGGCTCCCTGGCTACTCACCCCTGCCTTCCTAGCTGCTTTATTCTGGCTCCCTGGCTACTCACCCCTGCCTTCCTAGCTGCTTTATTCTGGCTCCCTGGCTGCCGTGTGTGTACTAGGGAGGCTCCCTGGCTGCCGTGTGTGTACTAGGGAGGCTCCCTGGCTGCCGTGTGTGTACTAGGGAGGCTCCCTGGCTGCCGTGTGTGTACTAGGGAGGCTCCCTGGCTGCCGTGTGTGTACTAGGGAGGCTCCCTGGCTGCTGTGTGCGTACTAGGGAGGCTCTCTGGCTGCTGTGTGTGTACTAGGGAGGCTCCCTGGCTGCCGTGTGTGTACTAGGGAGGCTCCCTGGCTGCCGTGTGTGTAATAGGGAGGCACCTGGCTGCTGTGTATGTACTAGGGAGGCTCCCTGGCTGCTGTGTGCGTACTAGGGAGGCTCCCTGGCTGCTGTGTGTGTAATAGGGAGGCTCCCTGGCTGCTGTGTGCGTACTAGGGAGGCTCCCTGGCTGCTGTGTGCGTACTAGGGAGGCTCCCTGGCTGCTGTGTGCGTACTAGGGAGGCTCCCTGGCTGCTGTGTGCGTACTAGGGAGGCTCCCTGGCTGCTGTGTGCGTACTAGGGAGGCTCCCTGGCTGCTGTGTGCGTACTAGGGAGGCTCCCTGGCTGCTGTGTGCGTACTAGGGAGGCTCTCTGGCTGCTGTGTGCGTACTAGGGAGGCTCTCTGGCTGCTGTGTGCGTACTAGGGAGGCTCCCTGGCTGCTGTGTGCGTACTAGGGAGGCTCCCTGGCTGCTGTGTGCGTACTAGGGAGGCTCCCTGGCTGCTGTGTGCGTACTAGGGAGGCTCCCTGGCTGCTGTGTGCGTACTAGGGAGGCTCCCTGGCTGCTGTGTGCGTACTAGGGAGGCTCTCTGGCTGCTGTGTGCGTACTAGGGAGGCTCCCTGGCTGCTGTGTGCGTACTAGGGAGGCTCTCTGGCTGCTGTGTGTGTACTAGGGAGGCTCCCTGGCTGCTGTGTGTGTACTAGGGAGGCTCTCTGGCTGCTGTGTGTGTACTAGGGAGGCTCCCTGGCTGCTGTGTGTGTACCAGGGAGGCTCCCTGGCTGCTGTGTGTGTATCAGGGAGGCTCCCTGGCTGCTGTGTGTGTACTAGGGAGGCTCTCTGGCTGCTGTGTGTGTACTAGGGAGGCTCTCTGGCTGCTGTGTGTGTACTAGGGAGGCTCTCTGGCTGCTGTGTGTGTACTAGGGAGGCTCCCTGGCTGCTGTGTGTGTAATAGGGAGGCTCTCTGGCTGCTGTGTGTGTACTAGGGAGGCTCCCTGGCTGCTGTGTGTGTAATAGGGAGGCTCCTTTGTGGAACCTCCCTTCCCCTGGCTACTGTTTGGCACCTCCCTTGTTCCCCCAGCTGCTGTGTGGCACCTCGCTGGCTTGTCTGTGGCACCTCGCTGGCTTGTCTGTGGCACGTCGCTGGCTTGTGTGTGGTACCTCGCTGGCTTGTGTGTGGTACCTCCCTATCTCCCCTGTCTCATTTGTGGCACCTTCCTTCTTCCCCTGGCTACTGTTTGGCACCTCCCTTGCTCCCATGCCTGCTGTATGGCACCTTCCTGACTGCTGTGTGGCACCTTCCTGACTGGTGTGTGGCACCTCGCTGGCTTGTGTGTGGCACCTCCCTTCTTCCCCTGGCTACTGATTGGCACCTCCCTTATTCCCCTGGCTACTGTATGGCACCTTCATGACTGCTGTGTGGCACCTTGCTGGCTTGTGTGTGGCACCTTGCTGGCTTGTGTGTGGCACCTTGCTGGCTTGTGTGTGGCACCTCCCTGGCTTGTGTGTGGCACCTCCCTGGCTTGTGTGTGGCACCTCCCTGGCTTGTGTGTGGCACCTCCCTGGCTTGTGTGTGGCACCTCCCTGGCTTGTGTGTGGCACCTTCCTGGCTTGTGTGTGTGTCACCTCCCTGGCTTGTGTGTGGCACCTTCCTGGCTTGTGTGTGTCACCTCCCTGGCTTCTGTGTGGCACCTCCCTGGCTCCCCTGGCTGCTGTGTGGCACCTCTCTGGCTTCTGTGTGGCATTTCCCTGGCTCTCCTGGCTGCTGTGTGGTATTTTCCTGGCTCCCCTGGCTTGTGTGTGGCACCTCCCTGGCTTGTGTGTGGCACCTCCCTGGCTTGTGTGTGGCACCTCCCTGGCTTGTGTGTGTCACCTTCCTGGCTTGTGTGTGTGTCACCTCCCTGGCTTGTGTGTGGCACCTCCCTGGCTTGTGTGTGGCACCTTCCTGGCTTGTGTGTGTCACCTCCCTGGCTTCTGTGTGGCACCTCCCTGGCTCCCCTGGCTGCTGTGTGGCACCTCTCTGGCTTCTGTCTGGCATTTCCCTGGCTCTCCTGGCTGCTGTGTGGTATTTTCCTGGCTCCCCTGGCTGCTGTGTGGCACCTCCCTGGCTGCTGTGTGGCACCTCCCTGGCTCCCTATCTGTGTTTTCTCTCTCTAGTTAATATATTCAGCAACAAATTGGTGAATGCCCACACAGCCCTTTACAACTGTGTCCACTGACCCTCGTTTTCTGGATAAATCACTGATACATGTTAAATTGATAGCTCCATGCATCATATAAGATTGCACAGCCAAATCATAAGAGATAAAATACATCTCCTTGTGACAAAATGCCAAACAGCCTGAAAACTCATTGAGATACCATTTTTTTTTTAATCTCTCTTATACGGTGATTACTAACAGCTATACTCAATGGAGGTTACCTTGTCTACCATCTCCAGATAGGAAGAATTACCATGTTGTGCAGGCTGGCAGAGAACGGCAGGTGCAGTATGTACAATGAGTATTGCACCTGTTGCTTCTTCGACAACTTGTGTCCAGCATATTATTACCCTACGTCATTTTGGATTTATTTATGAGGCAGATTTGTTTCTGTGTGTGTTCAGGTGATTAATGACTACTTGTAGCAGAATACAAGATGTCTGACTATATGATGTATTCACAGGCCCTGGAAGTGACTCGTGAAGTGAACTGTGTCATTGACTATCTGCCGGAGTGTGAGGCCCACCTGGCGAGACTCAGGGAACAGACCACCAAAGGACCTCTCTACGGGGTGCCCATCAGCCTTAAGGATAACTATGGCTACAAGGTATTGCGGTTCAGGCACATTTCAGGTACAAGAAAAATTTAATTTTGTGATGCAGTATTATATGGTCCGTAATAAGTATGTAGATACAAAATAAAAAATATCGATTTGACTATACAGTATTAAGTCTCTAATACTAAAGTGTTAGGAGGCGTTTTATGTTGAACTCTTGTAGAAATCTGCAAATTGGCCTTCTTATCCAGAGATCTCACTTATCAGTGAGATCCGTGAAGGCTTCTGTGTTAAAAAAATTAATAGTAAACAGTAAAAAAAAAATTATGTGGGGGTTCCCCCTACAAGCAGAAACAGCACCAGACTCAGTTGAGCCTGTCATGGTTCTTTAAATACAAGGTAAAAAATGTGTTGGGTTCCCCAGTATTTTATGAACCAGCACCAGGCTCTGTTGAGCCGGTCCTGGTTGTGGAAATACAGGGGACAAAATGAGTAGGGGTCCCCTGTATTTTCCATAACCAGCACCGGATTCTTTCTAGCGGTGGTGTAATGCCACAGCCGGGGTACCCTTTCACCGGGACCCCCGGGCAAAGCATTATACCTGACCACTGTTCAGCCCAGGCCGGGGATCCCTGGAGAGGTGGGGCCCCCCCCATCATTTAGCACCAGAATATATATACATATTTTGTGTGTGTAAATAGTCCTATCTATCTATAGTATAATAAAAATAAAATAATTTATAAGTTTGACTTACCACATGGATGCTTCTGGCTACACTGCAGGGAGACGGGGAGGCTGTTCTGGCTGCAGGGCAGAAGGGGGGCTTGTTGTGACTACAGGGCCCACAGACACATGCATGTATCTCTTGGACCCTGCTCAGGCTAAACTCACAAACCTGGAGCAGGCCTGTTTTCTCTCAAGTTTTCAGGCAGTAATAGTGTGCGAGTTCAAAGCCCACTAACACTCTCGCAAATCCGTAATACCTTGCAATCCTGCGTACACATCGAGTAACATCGGTCCCTCACACACAATTACAACAGGTCTGACCTTACTCAGAAATTTCTAACCTCGTTGCACGCAGTGAGCACACAAGCTGCGTATGCCGTCGCAGTGGCTATTTATGCACGTCCATGTAACTGCCTTCAAACGCATAGGCACGCCTGCGTTTCTCCTACCACTCCCCCCGTCACCACCCCCAAACGCTGACATCCCATCTCTCTATCTGCAATAGCTTTGTGTTCACTCTAGCTCCGGCGCAAGGCACCCGAAAAGGGGGCGTGACCATTGAAAAGGGGGGTGTCTATAAGACGCGTCACCATTTTCGTCACTCTTGGGGGCGTGCCCGGCACTTATGGACACGCAGGGCAGCCCCCAAGCGCTGCTGACAGGGAGAATAGGGGTCACCGCACATTTCCCCACCCGCGGGACACTGCGACCCGCGGGTGAAGACGGCACCCGCCGGCTGTGAGGGCAGGGCACTTTTTGCCCTCCAGAAGGAGAGCAAGGCGCCGCCCCGCTAAAACAGCCAAGCGGGAATGCTAGCTTTGTATCTGCGTAGGTGATTGCAGTGCAATCGCAATGCCAACTCACGCACGTGCACTGCGTGCGTACGCATGCACAGTATGCACCATCTGCCGATCTGTAATGATTCAGGCCCTAGTACATTGCCCGACATCTGGATGAATGTTTTTCCATTGCTAGTTGTGGGGGTGTGAGAAACATGTTCTCGCATCCTATTACATATGGTGAGTTGTAAAAATATGGGAATATAGCTCCTAACTTGCACATTTCCAAATTCGGCCCCTATTACATTTACCACATAGGGCCGTATTCAATTAGAAGTGAAAAGCCGTTTCCGCATGTTTTTTTTGCGATAATTTTTGCAGTTTTTTTTTTTACTTCGTATTGAGGACCTCATTGAGATCCGCTCGCAAAATGCGAGCGCTCGCTCTGAGTGAGGGCGGCCGCATCTCTAAAAAGAGCCAGCCTCCTGGCCGCTGGATAAAGCTGTGGGTGACCTTGTGGTAGGGTCTCGTCTGCAGCAAGCCCCAGAGAGCTTCCGGCTCTAATAGAACCAGTGATGTCAGTGGGGCCTCCCACAAACGGCAGGCGTTTGTTTGAGAACTCCTCCATTTGTGAAGCCACCCCCCCGTCACGCCTACAAAACGGGGCGAGCTGTCAATCACCATCGACAGCCGCCCCTTTTGTAGTGAGCCCCGGAGCGAGAGAAATTCTCTCTCGCTCCGGGGCTTGCGGCCGCTGCACGTGCGCAGAGCCCAACATCGACCCGCTTGTGAGCACTCAAGCGCTTGCGTGCGGGTCTGAATGAGACCCTCAATTCCATATTGTTTTAGTCTATATGGAAAGTCAATGCACTGAAATACCCGATACTTTTTCTCCACAGAATAGCAGGAGAAAAAAAGTGCAAAATCTATATTTTGGGGTGCTGATGTAGGAAAACCACTCAGAACTCTCGGTACACCCCCCTAAAGGACAAGTCGCCCCCAAAAAAGGGGGGGGGGGTGGAATCAGGAACACCCCAAATATGCCTTTGAAATTTGGGAGCGAAAATGAAAAAAAGTGGGGGGACAACATCAAAAGCTAGCGGAATAAGGTTCTGAGGGTGCTCTTAAGAAGTGTTTTTGGGGTTTGCAGGTGCTTGTATGCAGGAGGAATTTCACTTTTTCTAAAACTTCACTTTACAGACGTTAAAATATGCTAGTGCCCATTTTCCTGTACCCCAAATTTGATGGAACTACTTATTTTCTACAAAATACACTGCCATATACCATTCTTTACCACTTGTACCAAGACGCTAATAGCAAGCAATTACAGCCACTTAAGTACCCTAACTAGTTCATTTAGGGCTAATACTAAACTACCATAATGATTTCCGGAGTCAGCCCATCACTTTCAGGGGTACAGAGTGATTCCCCCAATTCGGACAGTACTTTCCACCTGTTTCGCATTCGCCACTTGTATATATAGCGGGGACGCGCACGATAAGCTTTTGCGTCAAAAACACGCGATGTAGGCAAAAAGTCAGGCAGGCGGAACTTTTTCGCGGACGCAAAATGAATTGAATACGGCTCATAATTTGTGTTCAAACTTTTTTGATGGGGAATTTGGCATTTGTTCCATAAATGTCATGTTTAGTAAAAGCACCATCGATATTTTAACATTTATTTATTTTCACAGTTAATTTTAGATTAAAATGAAACTTAATATTTCTGTTCCCTGTCTTGGAACAATCGTATCACAGTGGTTAATAAAATAGATAATACGTGATGGAACAGAGGCCCTGATTCAGAGCCGGGCGCTCTGACATAGCGCTCGCTCTGAATCAGGGCCGGCCTTCTTGATTTTTAAAGCGGCCTCCTGGCCGCTCGTATAGCTGTGGGTGACTACCCACAGCTATAGCGAGCGGCCAGGAAGATGGTCGCGATGGTCAAGACCATCGGGCTTGCCACAAGACCCTTGTGGTAGGGTCTCGTTGCCGCAAGCCCTTGTGATGTTAGTGGGGCCAGCCCCAGACGGTAGGCGTTCCCATGGGAACACCTCCGTCTGGGCAGGCACGCCCACCAAAGGGGGCGTGCTGTCACTCAACATCGACAGCACGCCCCCTTTGGTATGAGACCCGGAGCGACGGATTGCCCGTCGCTATCCGGGTCTCGCGCATGCGCACAACGGAGCCGGCTCCGTCGTGTGCATGCGCACTGGGCCACCATCCACCCGCTTGCAAGCGCTCAGCGCTCGCGAGCGGGTCTGATTCAGGCCCAGAGGCTGGAATGGCTGAACAATTGTGAATTTAAAAAAAACCCAGTTACATTAACCTGCTTTGTGGTAACAGAATCACAGCGCAGATAATGAGGTGTCAATGTTACTTGTTTACAGTACAGAACAATCCGGTGAAACTTGCGTGCGCAAAACATTCTTTGGGGTGATAGGTCGCTGAGTGCAACAAATGACCTACCCTCACTTATATCTGCAATTTGGGGTCTTCTCTTTTGTTGTATCTTATTTGTAATTTGGGCATAATTTTCTTAGAACTTATATATTCTTTTTATGACTCCGCTCCCCTCCCCCCCCATGTGGGATCATTATATGCTATTCTGTTTTTAGAAACCTACAAGGCTGCCGCACTTCCCTTCTTATATGGGTAATTTAATTTATGATAAATATCCGGGGACGTTACATTACATTTGGTTCCAGGTTCTTTTTGCATACTAGGTTTAATATATGGCCCATTTCACATCCTCCTATTTAATAAAATAGCATACTCTTTTTACCTCTCACCTCGTGCCTCTTTCTTAGAGATGACAGAGATTTGTGACTCATTTACAGTCAATGTCCTATTTATTAGAAAATTAGTCTGGGAAGTAAACACCTGTAAGATACCAAAGCAGGAGCAGGGTCCAGATAAAGGAGGTGTATACATAAGTGGCATTGAATTATCCGGAAGGATTCTCTACAGTTAATGCTGGATGAAGAGCCCTGATTGCTTCTCTGTCCTTGGTTTTCAGGGTCATGACTCCACTCTGGGGTTAATCAGGCACCTGGAGCGGCCGGCCTCAGAACACTGTGTCATCGTACAAGTACTGGTGAAACAAGGGGCTGTCCCATTTGTGAAAACCAACGTTCCTCAGTCAATGTTAAAGTAAGAGCTCGGTAACCATCTACCTGTGTTTCTGAAGATGTATTATTATATTCACTGCGCGCATTTCACACCTGCGCAGTAATAATAAATGTGATTTATAAATCCCTATGGGGTCTATGTACTAAGCTTGGGAGAAAGATAAACTGAGAGAGACAAAGTCTGGAGCTCGCACAGGATAAACAGGGAATTATACCCCTAAGTTATTAATACTAACTACAGTAGGGATATTTGCATAGTCAAAACCAACTTGAGGTAGTATTAAACACCAATAGTTGTGTATATATAATGAGTTGGTGGTCCTCCCCCGAGTCAGAGAGTCAAGTAAATATTGAAAGAGAAATGAAGACTCGTTGTTGGGGGCACTCTTATAAAGCGGTACAGGATTCTGAGTAATGTTAAAATATAACCTTTATTCTAAAGCCTGTAAAATATGTAGGATTTAAGAAAATCCAAGGAGTAATGTATATAAGAATAGTACAAACGTTACACAAACAAAGAACATATGACATACACTGCATAAGTGAGTATGCAGACCCCTATATAAATTAAATTTCAAGAGAAAAAGAAAAAGATGTGAAAAAGTTGTGAAAAACATGTGAAAAACATGTGAAAAACATGTGAAAAACATGTGAAAAACGCTTGTTATGTATCAATACACAATTCACTGTTACAAATGAGTCATATCAGAGAGAGAATTTTTATCTCAGTGAAAGTGAGTGACAATCGGCAAATTTTTAGAAAAGAGAATTATTTTCCATATCTGTAATTGATATATGATCAATGAAATATGTGAAAACCAAGCTGGTTTTGATCATATAATCAGCAACAATGTTGCCGTTTAGTCCCCACCTTTATATTTCTTGCGTATAGTGTTTAGATAATAATGAAGTATCTTAGCACAATAATAATACAGTCGTAATAAAAAGTCAGCTTTTCCCAACACTGGACTGGAAAAGATATATGTAATATCAGCAGTGTATTGTAGTAGTTGTCAGAGGCATATGTGACACGCATATAAACATATTCTCAAACTATGGTACTGGTTATTAGTAACAGAGTTACCTCTTACTATCCCAAAATTCATACAGTGATATTATTTTCCTGAGTAATGAGAGGAAAAAATTGAATAATATCACATTCATATATAACAGGGAGTTGCACACATGGGAGTAACTGTAATCATAAGTAACCTTTATAATATGTTTCTCAGAGTCACCTAAGGGAAATATGAAGGTTATAATAATTACAATGCGGATTATATTGCATATATCCAAAAAATAGAGCGAATATACAGTAATAGTAAATAAAGGTGCCCAGATAGGGTCCTTGGTGCCTCTACTGTCTCTTTGTCATATGAAAAATAGAGGACAAAGGATGAGAGGACAGAGAGAGCCACTGGTAGGAAGAAAGTAAAATGCACTTCTGCTTTCTAACCACACAGAGGGCCTGAGTCAGAGCTGGACGCTCACTTAGTGTGTGGCCTCCTGGCCGCTCGCTTAGCTGTGGGTGACCACCCACAGCTATCGCAATTATCTCGACCATCGGGGCTTGCGACGAGACCCTTGTGGTAGGGTCTCGTTCCCACAAGCCCCAGTGAGCTTTCGGCTCTGTTAGAGCCGGAAGTCACCCACTGACATCACTCGTGATGTCAGTGGGGCTGCCCCAAACGGCAGGCGTTCCTCCGGGAACGCCTCCGTTTGGCCAGCCACCCCCCCCTGCCCGCCTCCAAAACGGGGCAAGCTGTCAATCAAAATCGACAGCTGCCCCAGTTTGGTGTGAGACCCGTAGCGTCCAAGCCGGCTCCGGCATGCGCAGTGGCCAAACCGACCCGCTGCGCTCGCGAGCGGTTCTGAATCAGGCCCAGAGTGTGTTCTATTCTGATGTTTAGGATTAACATTGCAGAAAAGAATCACAAACGGCAGGCCGATGAGAGAGTGCTAGAGGTTACATAGGGTAAGATAGTAGAGAATGCGGTCACATAGTAATAATATACAACTGTAATATTGCGCATACACAGGTTATCCTGATGGTAAATAGTAAAGACACTTGCAATCTCTGAGTCCCGTGTGTAAAATGGGACAGAGCGTCTGAATAGACAGGAAAGAGAAGACGGCAAAGGGTTGTAGCGTCCGGCTGTGTACAGTGGCTAAGAGCTGCGCATGAAATCCTGCATACAGTCTAGAGAGAGGGTGCCCGGCCAGCTGTATTACAGGTCCCGCAAAGACGACGTACGTTTCGCCATGGGGGAGGCTTGATCACATCAGTGATGTGTCAGTCTGAGGTCAGGGTATTTAAGTCCTAGATAATTGGGACAACAGTTTATTTGCATCTCATTTGCTGCAGAGGGCTAGATAATTGGGACAACAGCTGATTTGCATCTCATTAGCTGCAGAGGGTTAAGCTGGCCACACACTAGACCAACTTTCATCCAACCAGCCAACTAGTTAATTGGTAGGAATGAAAATCTGGTAACGTATGGGAGTAACTGATTATCAGCAATTTGCTCATAATTGCCAGAAAATAGATGAAAATGGTCGTCAGACAAGTTTGTTAAATGTTTGATCAAAACAATTTGTTAAAACAACAGTTTTTAGTCCATTTTCTGCCGTTTGGGAACAAATTGCTAATTGTCATTTGCTTTCATCCCTTACCAGATTTTCATGCCAACCAATCAACTAGTTGGATGGTTGGATGTAAGTTGGTCTAGTGTGTGGCCAGCTTTAGTGTGTGCACACTCAATAAGTAAAACATCTATATTCATATATTAATAAGATCGTGAAAAACGATCTGTCTTCAAATGGAACATTGGTGCTTTATTGATAATAAACAAAAACAATGACAATAAGTAGCAAAGGGATCCTGGACATTCACTTTAAAAATTATCTAAATAATAATTAAATATTATTTACAAATAATATGAAGTGTCATAAACTTACATGGTGAGGGTATAACATGAGACTAAGCTGAGAAGGTTGTACCCAGTATATTATACCCAGAAACCCCAGTCTATAGAAAATCTCTGATGTGTAGCTGGAAGTAATCAGAGAAGAGTTTTTTTTTTACATATAATGTTGGAAGTCATCAGAAAAAGAGGGACAATGGATCAAGAGGATCATAAGGTTAGAGCATAGCTACTGGGTCCGCTTACAAGAAAGGGGGGCCATAAGGTATTATTGTGTGTCGGTAATAGTGGACAGTTGATTACCAAATCTCCCATTGGAGGAAACTGCTGTGTGTCCCTATACACATATACAGTTATCTCTCCCAAATGAGGGGTCAAATGCTGGAACAAAATATATATAGAGAGATGTATAAGGATATCATAGATGAAAAATGGTGAATGCATATAGTATAATGTAAAGGTGTATGTATCGAATCTCCAAGATCTCATAATATCCGTGGAGTTCTATTGTCCAGCAGTTGTCAAACATATAAGCTAATATACTGTCTAAGCCATCCGGTATGAAGCATGGGGAATAGCGTGGGGTATACAGTATGGTATATGGAGACAGGGAGAGAGTATTTTTAAAAAAGGATGCTATATAGTAATATTATAAGAAAAGTATGGGGAGGATATAATCAGGGAAAAAAAGGCTACTAATAAGGAATAAGAATTATATACTGTATCTGTGCACATCCATACAGAAACACATACTGTATATGAGAATTATAAAAAAACACATGAATGTAGTGCATACACCTACACATACATATAATATAATGAAACGGTGCTCAGCTCAGAGAAAAGGGCCAAAATTCATTGAGGCCACTAGGGGTAAGAGTCCCCAAAATGAAAATCCAGAAACTTTCTCTCTTCCATAATTCCTTGGTAAGATCACCACCTCTTATACCTAGTTTTACCTCTTCCAATCCCCATGCTTTGAAGTTCTTCAGGTCACCCTTGTGTTTCAGATGAAAGTGTCTTGCCACAGACATGAGTTGTTTAATCTTAATTAGATCTGAGGCTGCATTCCTAATGGTGCCGAGGTGTTCAAGAATTCTTTCCTTGAGCATCCTGGTAGTCATACCCTCGTATCTGGTACCATATTCACATTAAATGCGGTGTACGACTCCTTTGGTCCTGCAATTTATGTAGTTATGAATGGGCATAGCCTTGCCATATTTGTCACAGATGTCCTTTTTCTCCTTCATCCACTAGGGGACACTGGAGTTCAAGACAGTGGGGTATAGACGGTGGTAGAGCAGAGCCTGGCACTTTAAATAATTCAGAAGTGTGACTGGCTCCTCCCCCTCTATGCCCCATCAGCCCCAGTTTTTAGAATGTGCCCGAGAGAGCCGGTCGCACATCAGGCTGTCTCCAGCCTTTTTCATAGTTTTTAATTTTAAGGTTTATTTAACAAGCATTGAGGACAGGCAGGCTGCTTACTGTGGCAGTCTGCCTGCTACGTGGGAGCCGCCGGGAGGGCACCACACGGCTACTGCAGCCTGTGTCCGGTGACCCTGAGGAGGGGGCAATAACAAATTGAGTCATCGGACTCTGCGAGGCCCGCCACTGCTGACACCGGCATGTGTCCGGGTTCCTCGCCGCCCCCTCAGCCCAGCATCCCGGCCGCAGCAGTCCGTAAGTATCCCACCACTCCTGACTAGCTGGAGTGGTGGGCCAATTACGCTGGGCTCAGGAACAAGCGGCTATTACAGCCTCTTTCCCCCTGTCAGTAAACTGGCAGTGTCGGAGCTGCTTAGGTGACCCGCCGCTGCACTCTGCAGTCAGCGGCCGGGTCTCTACTAGCCACTAATTCCCCCTCCTATTTAATGAGGGGAGGACCGTCTGGCAGTGAGTCACTATAGGTGCCTCTGTGGAGGAATAATTGTAGCCGCACCGGGGCTTGTACCGTAGAAGCTCCGGCGACGGCATTAACGGGGGGCACTTAGACACCGCTTCAGCGTGGCTGTCTGTAATCTAGCAGCCGCTCAGCGGCTGTCAATTATCACAGCGCCGGTGCTTACAAAGAACACCGGCGCCAAGTTAATCTCCCGCGCGGCTGTTATAGGCGCGCTTAAACAGAGTCAGGCTCTCCCTCCTCTTATAAAGAAGGAGACGCTGCACCGCTGACTACAGCGCTGACAGGACGTGAGGCGCGCAGTAGTCCTCCCAAGATGAAGATGGGAGGTGTAGCGCCAAATGCCCGCCATTAGCGGGAACGGTAACGAAGTTAGTGCTATTCCTGGTTGTGCGGAGGCGTGGCTTAGGTCCGGCGGCCATTACTACTCCCGGGGAGCAGGTGCCGCAATTGCTTCTAAGCCTCTCGCTTAGTTGGCGCGCAGTACAGCGCAGGTTTACGCTTGGCAGTGCAGAGAGAGGTCTGGGCCCCTGTAGAGGCTACACCCACTGTAACCTTAAATGCAATTCCGCTGCTGCAGCTAGTACAAGGCATGCCTAATGTAATATGACATGCCTACATGGGGAAGTGTGTGTTTATACATGTATGTATGTGCGGGGCCTTCCTGCATGTGTGTGCATTTGTGTGTATGTGTGTGTGCATGCATGCACACACGCATACACATATGTGTATGTGTGTATGTATATATATGTGTATATGTATGTATATATGTGTATATATGTATATAAAATGTCTGTTATTGCCAGTATTGTCTACTGAATTGATGGCGCAGTGGAATACGCTGTGCTGTGTAGAATCTGTTAAAAAAAAAAAAAATGTATATATGTATAATCCCCTGTGCATAGCAGTAGCATATATGGGCAGCGGCAGAATCTAGATAGAACCTAGTTTGGTCTCTATAATAGTATACTGCTAGAATAGATTATGCTGATGCATACTGAGTGAATTACAAACCTACGCACGCAGTGTAGCAGTCTTCCTGCTTACTGAGTTACGCAGCGGCAAGGTCCATATAGAACTTGAATGGTGGTCAGATTCCACAATGAATTGTTAGAAGAGAGAGCACTGCAAAACAGTCGGCCCCATAACTATCCTAACTGCTGCCCTACGTCATTGTGATGTTACTGTGTAGAGGATAGTTATAACCATTTTACGATTGTCTTATCTCAAAATGGCTGCAGGAGTCTGTTTGATTAAGTTTTAATCAGTACTCCTAGTAAAGAGCAGCACCTCTACATATCATGGGACCCGCCGGCACTATTATAGAGTGAGTGTCTGGGCCCCTGACACTAGCTCAGGGAGGAACATGCCGCAGCCTAATACAGAGGCTGTGTCCGTGTCACTTGCCCTCCGCATGATCTGCCGATTGATCTATGTCTGTGTCAAATAGGCCTGTATACATCAGTATACTGCACTGAGGTCGTCTCTTTGATTCCCACTTTGAAAAAGCGGGTTCAACTGGAGCTCAACTGGCTCACCCAATAAGGCGAGTACACCAGTGACAGAAGGGTCCCAGGATCAAAACCAGTCTGGGACATCACGCTGTTAAAATATCCAGGCCCCTATGCCGTAGCAGAATGACGGCCACACGCGGCACATGAGCAGTCTCCCTGCGTGGAGGTAAGCCACATGTATGTATATATTTGTTGTTTTTTTTTTTGTTTTTTTTTATATATACATAAGCCCTACTTTAGAACATATAAATATGTCTGGAGTGAAGTTTGTCCTGGGCTCAACCAAGGTCTTGGCTCAGTTCATTCCATGGCTCTACCTGTTGCTCATGTTAAATATTATTGTCACCTATTGATCTTGATGTAGGTACGCGTATAGTATCGCTTCTTATCCTTACCGTAAAGGCAGTGGAGGATCTGTTATCAGTTTTGTCTGATACCTAGCATATTTTAAAAGAAGGATCCTGCGATTGGAGACTGGACTCTCCTGATGCGGTAGTTTGGTACTATATCCATATACCGTATATATAATATGGTGGCTCTATAGCCTAGAGTCATGTCCTGCAGCTTACATTGTGATAGTCACAATTCCCTCAGGCATTGCTTCTAGTATGGACCCTATGCATGTCCTGGGGCCTTCTTGTATGTCCACACATGTATATTGTGGAGCAAACTATAGGACTCTAAGAATGCAAGATATATATATATATATATATTATAGCATGCTAATCTCCTAGTACAGGAGTCTGACAAGTAAGTTTCCTATATTGGTGCTAACTCTTCCTTTCAAAGAGATTGCCTTCTCATGCAACTATGTTCTCTGGGTGTACGTGTGTATATATACTGATATATTCACATTCTTTGTATGAATATTTACTAATAATTGGGAAAACCTGTTTTTTAACCCTAACTGGGGTTATCGCTACAGATATATCCTTCTTTACCTGGGATAATTAAGGCACTCTATGTCTATGTACAGGTGCCTTTCTCAGTATAGGTTCTAGTACTCAAGATTATTGTTTTGTCAATATCTCAATTAAACAAGGCTATAAAGTGGCCCCTAGATACACTTCATATCAGTACATGGGGAATCCAGGTTCTACACCATCCTCAGGACCTAATTGTTTAAATGACAACAGACTGCAGTTACTGCTCCTGTGCCTGAAGGCCTAGGGCCACCCGCCGAATAGGCGGGGTCAGGCCTGGCTTGATTAGATGGGTGAGTATCAAGTAAATCCTTGGACCTGCGGTTCAATTTTGAATCCTTCACGTTGTGATCACTATAACTTTCAAGGGTCACTGGTGGGGATCCATCATCAAATATGTAATATTTCTGTGTGTATCTTTACCAGTACAAGGTCTTATTTAAATCCGCCTTTTAACTAATATGCACTTCACCATTATAAGTATGAATGTACTGATACACTAGCAGACCGTATTTAGGGTATATGTATAATCTCTATATGTATACACATCCCTAATGTAACAAGCTCAGGTTTAGAGTCCTGTTGTACAAGCTTCTTGTCTCCACTAACATTTTGCTAGTTTTCTACAGTATTTCCTAAGACAACATCGCCAGACTGAAGTCCGTGCTGTAGAGCATTGCTTTTAGCCCACTGAACTACTCTCTATACCTGACGTGACGGGTTGCTGTGAGAGGGAAAAGGTCAGTGACATTCTACATAGCGTCTAGAGGGCTTCTGGTTACTCACAGGTAAGCGGTACCTCACTAATTCCTCGGAAGAGGCTACTATTTCATGCAACCTGGCATTACAAGTCTCCCGTCCGCACCCTAGCTGCAGTCCTAGCAGCCATCCGCTCTCATGATCAGTTGGCTCTACTACACTTTAGAGCTTTCCTGGCGTGTGGGTGCATAGTTCCAACATTGAGAGTGCTCGCTTCAGCAGCACATTTTCTAAAAATTGGAACGATACAGAGAAGATTTGCATAGCCCCTGCGCAAGGATGACACGCATTTTCGTGAAGCATTCCATACTTAATTGTCACTTTATTCTACTAGAATTTGTTGGAGTTATAAAGGACTGTAGCACTTCTATGGGCTAAGGCACTTCTTTACATTAAAGTGTGCGGTCATTCTGTTCTGCATTGGGAGCCCGATTCCTGTTCAGTATCTTTGAATATTTTCATCACACTGACAGGTACCTGATGGGTACCTTTATGGTTGTCCTAGTTCTCTAGCCTTGCTGTATGGGATGCTTCTATATATATTGGTAGCTCTCCCTGGGTGGCTGTTGCATCCGTGTTTTTTAACTGCCTGGGTATCCGGGTTGTTTTCATACTATGTTCGGGCCAGCAGTTTGTACTGACTACGCACTTCCATCATGAGGGATGTTGTCTGTTGTTTGGGGTCGTTGCTGTGGTTTTCTTTTCAGGCCGGCACAGGGCGTGTGCCGTATAGTCCCTGCCTGAGGCGCCCCATACACGAGTTTGAGACCCACCCCAAGCGGTAGTGACCTCCCTATAGGCAGGCAACTGATGAGCTGCCAGACACTCTGCCAGTGGTCTGGTATGGGGATTTATTATTGCAGGGTTTCCGTTGCTGTTTGATCTCTCTGTTTCAGAGTGGTGGTACTGCTGTCTGACTCTCTGAAAGAATTGAGACCACAATTCCTTTCAAAACCGCCTCTGCCTCATACCCCGTGGGATCTCTATTTGTTGGAGACTTCCTTCCGCTGGTTGACAGCCTTGTAGTAGTTGGGCCTCGAGAATGGTCCAGGGCGACTGTTCGGTCTTCACTTTTTCCTCCCTGTATACTCTTGTTAGGAGTCTGTGGACAGGATCAGCTCTGTATCTGTAAATTGGTATTCTTATACGTATATCTATATGTATTCTGTCCAGCACTGCTGGAGGTCTGCTGTCGGCGACTTATACAGCTTCCTATGTTCGACTATGGTTCGGACTTGGTCTGTTTTCAGGTGGGTTTATGCTGCTTTTGATGTTTTCATCTGCGGGTGTTCTTTCGCTAGCTGTTGTTCCATTCGAATTACGCTGTAAGTTGTGGAATTTCTGTGGTTGTTTAGCAGGGAGTTTTGATTGTCTCTTCTGCTCTGCGACACTTGATCCTCAGCTCTTGCCTTTCCATTGAGCCTACGGTTCTTGGCGATCCTGGTTTTCGGTTTTGCCAAAGGGTCTGCAAGTTCTCCGCGCTTCCCACCCGGGAGGTTGGCTTTGGGACGTCCCCACTGTCTTGAACTCCAGTGTCCCCTAGTGGATGAAGGAGAAAACAGGATTTTGGTACTTACCGATAAATCCCTTTCTCCGATTCCACAGGGGACACTGGACGCCCGCCCAGCGCTGCGTACCTGCCGTGTTTTTTTTTTTTAGTTCCTTATATGGTTGTGTGACTGCATGTGTTCCCTGCAGTGGGTTCCTCGGTTCTCCTTCAGTCGGTATTGTTCCGTTCTGTGTTCATCTCCTTCTCCTCATTTTCCTATTGTCCTCCGTCTCCTCTCGGGCTCAGTTCTTAAACTGGGGCTGATGGGGCATAGAGGGGGAGGAGCCAGTCACACTTCTGAATTATTTAAAGTGCCAGGCTCTGCTCTACCACCGTCTATACCCCACTGTCTTGAACTCCAGTGTCCCCTGTGGAATCGGAGAAAGGGATTTATCGGTAAGTACCAAAATCCTGTTTTCTTGGACATGAATTGGCATGCTTTGCATGATCCACAGGGGTAAGAGCCTTTGATGGGTGGAAGTCGAGGATTGGTCCGTTTGTAATGGCTCTGAGTTAAATAATCACGTAGGTTTGGGGATCATCTCCAGCTCATAGGTACTAGGTCACCAATAGTTAGTGAGAGATCTTCATCCAAGTGGAGGATATGCCAGTGTTTCTGGATAATATTCCTAATGATTTGATTTTCTTGGCAGAAGTCACCCACAGATCTAGTGATCTCTGTATCTGATGTTTTTGGTCTATCCTTTCTTCCAAAGATGAGAGTTTCTCTATCTGTTTTCATGGTAGATGTTAGGGCTCTTTTGATTGATCTATTGCTATAGCCTCTCTTCTTTAATCTGGATGATAGTATCACAGTCTGTTGTTTGAAAACGTCTGCGTCAGAGCAATTTCTGCGTAGATGAAGAAACTCCCCTTTGAGGATGTTTTCAACCGTAGGTGGAAAATGAGAGCTAGTCTGGTGGAGTACGCTGTTAGTGGCTGTATTTTTTCTATACAGCTCTGTTTCCAGATATCCCGAGATGCCTTTGTAAATCTTGAGGTCTAAGAAAGAGATCTGAGTGTCACTGATCTCATTTGTCAGTCTTAGATTTAGGTTGCTGCAATTCAGAGATTGGATGAATTCCAGGAGAAGTTTTAAATCGCCATCCCATATCATCAGAATGTCATCGATATAACGATGCCAGACCAAAATATGGTGGGTATATTGGTCATTGTCATCCTTGAACACGTGTTCACGTTCCCACCATCCCAAAAATAGGTTGGCATAAGTTGGTGCGCAAGCCGCGCCAATGGCAGTACCCCATATCTGCAGAAAAAATGTTTCATCAACGTGAAAAAATTATAATGAAGTATAAAGTACACTAGTTCCAGGAGAAATTCCTGGAACTCATTATGTTCTTCCATGTTCAGGAAGTACTTAATTGCCTCTATTCCCAGTCTATGCTGGTGTATAAAGCCTCTACATCCAAACTCACCAAAAATTGTCCTTCCTCAAGTTTGATATCATGTAGTTTTTTGAGGACATCTGAAGTGTTTTTAGTATATGAAGGAAGTTGTAGGACAAAGTGTCGGAAGTGTAAATCCAAAAAGATGTTTGCTTTTTCTGAGAGGCTTCCTATGCCTGAGACTATGGGCCATCCAGGTGGTGTCACAGAGTTCTTGTGCACTTTAGGTAGCAGATAAAATGTAGCTAATTTGGGATATTCTACATATAAGTAAGTATGTTCTGATTTAGTAATGATGCCTGAATCAAAAGCTCTGTTGATAATGTTTTTATATAGACCTTTGAAGACATCAGTAGGATTTAATAGCATTTGCTGGTAACAACTCTCATCCACTAATTGTCTAATTGCCTCCGTTCTTGGGCCATATGACGATGTTGCCCCCTTTATCAGAGGGTTTTATAACAACGTATTGCCACCCCTTGATGTCATTAAGAGCTTCCCTCTCGTCTCTCGTCATATTATGTGATTTTCTGTGGAGATGTCTATTATGGTGTAATTTGTCCAACTCATGTGATATGAGATTAGTAAAGACTCCAATTTCCGGACATATTGTTTCTGACGGGGAAAAGGAGGATTTATTTTTACATTGTGGTTTCTGGTGTTGTACTGGTAATGTCGGTTCTGCTTCATCTTGTAGTTCTTCAATTGCTCTGATAGTAGAGGCCTCCAAATCCTCCAGCGTCTCCTCTGATGTATCACTTTTATTTCTTTGTTTGAGGCAAAAAACTTTTTTAGTAGGAGTTTTCAGGCCGAATAGTTTCAAATCTTTTTCCCATTTAAAGCGGTTAAAGCTAGTCGTCGGTGAGAAAGATAAGCCTCTGCTCAAAACATCTGTTTCTATTGAGGTAAGTATGTGATCAGATAAATTGATAATTTTGAGGTTGTCCATTATTTTTTCTGTTGATTACGGGTGCTGTATCTGTTGGGTGACATGTTGTCCCATTTTGGTCTTCCTCTCCTTGGTTGACCTCCTTGTCCTCCTCTGTTGGTTCCTCTGCCACCTTTCGGGTTCCCTAAAAAAGGGGGGCTAAAGAGTTGGAGGAAACAGAGGTGTTTGATGGGTTGCTTTCCTCTTCAGATGATTCTAATTCAGAGGAGGTGTAGTTCCCTCTTGTTTCTTTGTTAGGTTCTCTTCTATTGGTAGTTTTCTAACGGAAGATACGTCCAGTTGGGAAGTCCCTTTTGTCCCTAGAAAATGTATTCTTTTTCCTTTCTATTTAGATTTTTTCATAATTTTCCAGGTCTTTTTTACTTTGTTCAAAAGCCCTTTGCAAATGTGTGTCTGTTTCCCACTGTTAAAGTCGTTTCCCTATAGTTTTTGTTTCTTTCTCACACTCTTCTAATATGAGATTGTCATGTTTCAGCAGTATATTGATAAGCTCTTGTGAGCACTCTCTGTTAAGTGAGGAAGTAGGTCCTAGTCGGGACTCTCATGAATTAGTGTGGGATAATGCCGCCTCCAGCTCTATTTGAGTTAAAATTAAGGAAAATATTTATAAATTGCTATTTAGATGGTATTATGTACCTTCCCGACTAAAAGTAATGTTTTCAGATGTCTCGGATAGGTGCTGGAGAGGATGTCAGGGCGAGGGTACCTTTTTACATACCTGGTGGTCCTGTCCGAAGATAACTAAAATATGGCAGGATGTTGTCGATCTCTCGTGCTTATTTGAGACAGCTATTCCTTCCAATCCTCAGCATTTTCTTCTTCCCTTGCCACTACCCACCCTATCCCGGAATAAGTTCTTCCCTCATATCGTATCTGCTATGACTTGCCAGATAGCAGCTGATTGGAAAAGTCCCGCCCCTTCCCCTATGCAGACTATAATCTCACGTGTTTGGTATGTTTAGAAGATCGAATACATGACCGCTATATTGCGTAATAC
Organism: Taudactylus pleione; assembly: GCA_031769625.1. NCBI lineage: Eukaryota > Metazoa > Chordata > Amphibia > Anura > Myobatrachidae > Taudactylus > Taudactylus pleione. Next base: position 1,090,309 of record JAUIMM010000114.1, on the reverse strand, counting down.
CTCGGAGTCTTTCAATAAAACATGGTCCCCCTGGTTGACGCACCAAAACTTTTCATCTCCATTCAACTTTTAAAAATTCTTTCTTTATTATGTTTAGTTTGAGGGAATTTTTTTTAACTAGAGTCCACCCCACGTCCTCCCCCCCTCCCCCTTTTTTTGTTTTTGTCTACTAACTTTTATTTTTTTTACTATTTCTTCTATTCCTTGACGGTTGGCCACGCCGTTGCTGCTAGATATTTTCTAGTTTTTTGTCATTTCTTTTTTATATTTAAAATTGAATGACTGTATACTGTTGTGTGACCTGATACAGTTTTTTTCATCATAAGTATATTTTAAGCTGTTAATGCTTTGGAAATTTGTCTGTATCTTTATATTGTGATTGTCTTAATAAAAAGATGTTTAAAGAAAAAAAAAAAAGTACAAATGCACTTCTGCTGATGTGATCAAGCCTCCCCCATGGCGAAACGTACGGCATCTTTCTGGGACCTGTAAAACAGCTGGCCGGGCACCCTCTCTCTAGACTGTATGCAGGATTTCATGCACAGCTCTTAGCCGCTGTACACAGCCGGACGCTACAACCCTTTGCCGTCTTCTCTTTCCTGTCTATTCAGACGCTCCAGGCCGCTCGCATAGCTGTGGGTCGCGATTATCGCGATGGTCGCGATTATCGCCACGGTGGTAGGGTCTCGTCCACCGCAAGTCCCAGTGAACTTCCTGCTCTAATAGAGCAGGAAGTTCACTACTGACATCACGTGTGATGTCAGTAGGGCCACCCACAAACGGCAGGCGTACCTTCGGGAACGCCTCAGTTTGTGCAGCCACCACCCCCGCCCCCCCCCCCCCCCCCGACCCGCCTACACAACGGGGCGAGCTGTCGATCAACATCGACAGCCGGCCCGTTTTGCTGCGAGCCCCGAGGGAGTGAAGTTCTCACTCGCTAAGGGGCTCACATATGCGCACTGCCCGACCATCGACCCGCTTGCAAGCACTATGCGCTCGCGAGCGGCTCTAAATCAGGCCCTCTGTGCGGTTAGAAAGCAGAAGTGCATTTTACTTTCTTCCTACCAGTTGCTCTCTCTGGGCCTGATTCAGAGCCGGACGCTCTTTCAGAGCGCTCACTCTGAATCAGGGTGGCATTTTATTTTTTCAGAGCCGGCCTCCTGGCCGCTCGCTAAGCTGTGGGTGGCCACCCACAGCTATTGCGATCGGCCAGGTGATGGTCGCGTAGGTCATGACCATCGGGCTTGCGACAAGACCCTTGTGGTAGGGTCTCGTGCATCGCAAGCCCCAGTGAGCTTCCGGCTCTAATAGATCAAAATCGACAGCCGTCCTGTTTTGGTGCGAGACCCGTAGCGAAGGAGTGCCCGTCGCAGGCCGGGTCTCGCACATGTGCACGCCGGAGCCGGCTCTGGCGTGCGCATGCACAGTGGGGGACCATCGACCCGCTTGCGAGCGCTGTGAGCTCGCGAACGGGTCTGGGGTCTGAATCAGGCCCTCTGTCCTCTCATCCTTTGTCTTCTATTTTTCATATGACAAAGAGACAGTAGAGGCAGCGAGGACCCTATCTGGGCACCTTTATTTACTATTACTGTATATTCTCTCTATTTTTTGGATATATGCAATATAATCCGCATTGTAATTATTATAACCTTCATATTTCCCTTAGGTGACTCTGTGAAACATATTATAAAGGTTACTTATGGTTACAGTTACTCCCATGTGTGCAACTCCCTGATATAATTAATTGTTTCCTCTCATTGCTCAGGAAAATAATATCACTGTATGAATTTTGGGATAGTAAGAGGTAACTCTGTTACTAATAACCAGTACCATAGTTTGAGAATATGTTTATATGCGTGTCACATATGCCTCTGACAACTACTACAATACACTGCTGATATTACATATATCTTTTCCAGTCCAGTGTTGGGAAAAGCTGACTTTTTATTACGACTGTATTATTATTGTGCTAAGATACTTCATTATTATCTAAACACTATACGCAAGAAATATAAAGGTGGGGACTAAACGGCAACATTGTTGCTGATTATATGATGAAAACCAATTTGGTTTTCACATATTTCATTGATCATATATCAATTACAGATATGGAAAATAATTCTCTTTTCTAAAAATTTGCCGATTGTCACTCACTTTCACTGAGATAAAAATTCTCTCTCTGATATGACTCATTTGTAACAGTGAATTGTGTATTGATACATAACAAGCGTTTTTCACATCTTTTTCTTTTTCTCTTGAAACTGAATTTATATAGGAGTCTGCATACTCACTTATGCAGTGTATGTCATATGTTCTTTGTTTGTGTAACATTTGTACTATTCTTATATACATTACTCCTTGGATTTCTTAAATCCTACATATTTTATAGACTTTAGAATAAATGTTATATTTTAACATTACTCAGAATCCTGTACCGCTTTATAAGAGTGCCCCCAACAACGAGTCTTCATTTCTCTTTCAATATTTACTTGAGAGAGATAAAGGCCCTCATTCAGAGGCGGTCGCAAGAAGCGTTCGCTCTCTCTGAATGAGGGCGGCCGCTTCATTTTTGAAGTGCGGCCTCCTGGTCATTAGTTAAGCTGTGGGTTACCACCCACAGCTTAACGACCGGGGCTTGCGACGAGACCCTAAGGTTCTGATGGAGCAGGAAGCTTCCCACTGACATCGCTGATGATGTCAGTGCGGCCGCCCACAAAATGGTAGGCTTTCGTTAAGGAACTCCTCCGTTTTGGAAACCACCCCCCTGGCCCGCCTACCAAACGGGGTGAGCTCTCGATCAACATCGACAGCTGCCCCTTTGGTAACGAGCTCCGGAGTGAGAGAGTTTCTCCGTCGCTCAGGGGCTTGCGCACGCGCAGGACTAACCATCGAGTCGGTTGCGAGCGCATCGGCGCTTGCGACCGACTCTGAATGATGTCCAAAGTACCAACCATGCTTGCCGACTTCTGACACCTCCTCCCTGGAGAAGCAGGTACACTTTCTCTCTCTCCAAAGCTTAGTACAAAGACCCACTAATATGTATGACGCGTCTCTCACTTGTGTTGTGCGCTTACTCATTCTGAGGATATGGGATATCTTACGGCTCAAAACACAACTCTGCGTATGGGTCCGATGTTACCGATTTTTTCGGTGACTTGCGGATGTATGTAATGGAAAGTGGCCGGCTTTATGAGCTGGGGGCGTCTTGGTATAGTCCTCTGGGATCGTATTAATTTGCATATTTTCACTACATGCAGGTGCGTGCGATTGCAGACTTGCTATCCGTGCTGGATATGGCCCTTAGAACCTATGTTTGAGGTTCGAGGTCACTGAGGGAGGTACACAAGGCGGTTCAGGCAGTGCAATACAAATCCCAGTATGCATTACTTTGCCTGTTGAACAGAGAGGGCATTTGGCTCATCCCTGTGTTTTATGCTACTCATCCCGCGGCTCCTTTCACTCTCTGAGGATGTTGTAATTAACTCTGCTCTTTACATATGAAGGAATGATCGGTGGACCCAGAGCACAGGTCATTACAGTGATCATGTATGACAGAAATCTAGTAGCTAGTGTTCTGGATTGAACTGTCCTTAAATATCAGAGCATAATATCGGGAGTCCGTGACTCCGACACTCATGTACATCACTGACTCCCTGACTGCTCTCTGTGGATTTTCCCTGGTGCCTCAGCTGCTCTGTGGGGTCATATTGGGGGCCCCTGACTTTGGGGTCTATTTACTAAGCAGTAATGCCAGCCAATCAGCTCCCACCTGTCATTTTTCAAACAGAGCCTGTGAGATGACAGTTGGGAGCTGATTGGCTGGCACCTTATCACTTTTCACTCTGTCTCCTAACACTGCTTAGTAAATAGACCCCTTTGTCACTTATGTATATCCATGTCTGCTCTGTGGCTTTCCCTGGTGCCTCAGCTGCTCTGTTGGGTCATATTGAGGGTCCCTGATTTTGTCACTTATGTATATCCATGATCGCTTTGTGGCTTTACCTGGAGCCTCAACTTATCTGTGGCGTAAAATCGGGGGTCCCGGACTCCATCACTCATGTAACTGGTCATTTCTTCCTCCACAGCTATGACTGCAGTAACCCCGTCTTTGGGCAGACCCTGAATCCTCACAACCACAAGAAGACCCCTGGAGGATCGTCTGGAGGGGAGGGGGCCCTCATCGCAGGAAATGGCTCCATATTAGGGTTTGGCTCAGACATTGGAGGAAGTATCCGCTTTCCAAGTGCATTCTGCGGCCTCTGCGGGTTTAAGCCCACCGGGAACAGACTCAGGTATGGGAGGAGGGAATTGGTCTGGCTGACACTCGGTAAGAGGTTTCTCCTAACTTGCACATAATAATAATAATAATAATAATAATAATAATAATAATAATGTAAACTTAGAGAATGGGGTTATTCTATTTGTTACTAGTACTATGTGGTTTGGGGTAAGTTACATGTTACATATTTCTAACTTTCAGGTGAGCAGGTGGCTTAAGCCAGCATATTAACTGCACCTGTAAAACTAAACAATCCGCAAGTGCTCCTGGGCGGTAACTGGGCATGCTGAGTCATGTAGTCCCCCACAGCAGGGGCCAAATAAAGGATTGATGCTTCAGATAGAAACGCGTTTGGTGTTAAAGAGTAAAACTGTCACTTAAAACTGTGGACCTAATTCAGACCCGCTCGCGAGCGTAGGGCGCTCGCAAGCGGGTCAATGGTGCCCTAATGTGCATGCGCACGATGGAGGGAGCTCCGTCGTGCACATGCGTGAGACACGCATAGCGACAGCCAAGCTGTCGCTCCGGGTCTTGCTACAAAGGGGGCGTGCTGTCGATGGTGACTGACAGCACGCCCCCTTTGGTGGGCGTGCCGGGGGCGTGGCTGCCAGATGGAGGCGTTCCCTTGGGAACGCCTACCGCCTGGGTCCGGCCCCACTGACATCACTAGTGATGTCAGTGGGAGTGATTTTGGCTCTGATAGAGCCAAAATCACTCCATGGCTTGCGGCAGCGAGACCCTACCGCAGGGTCTCGTCGCAAGCCCAATGGTCGCGATGGTCTTGACCATCGCGACCATCATCATGGACGCTCGCATAAGCTGTGGGTGGTAACCCACAGCTATGCGAGCGTCCAAGAGACCGCTCCATTTTTAGGTAGGAGGGCCCTGATTCAGAGCGAGCGCTCTGGTCAGAGCGTCCGGCTCTGAATCAGTCCCTGTATGCGAAAGGTACTGGTAAATGCCACCCCTTCCCCTTAGTATGTAAGTACTTACAGGCAGGACCCTCCTACCTAGTTCTTTCCTAGCACACTGCATGTCACACTCCATCTCCTTGACTCCTTCTCCCATTCAGCGACTCTGATTCTGCTCTCCCATACATTGCGTACAGGTCACTGAGCATTGACTCCATTCCCACCCGCGCCCCTGTTATCGGTCTTAGATAGGTCAGCGGTGTTATGTTACGGTTTAGTACTTTGCTGCAAACACTTTGTAGCGCCTTTAAAAATAGAAGTTAATAAAATTCTCTTTCCGTTCCTTCAATCTAATTTAAATGTGTCATACTGAAAAAGGAAAAGCATAAAATCCCCATTTAAAAGGCAACTAACATCACAAAATGGCATTTGTGCTTCACCCCAGCGTTTATTTTTCTAAATGTTTCATTTCCTGTAAATGACCTTTAATGTTACAGGATTTCATCCTAATAGACCAGATAAGTTTAATGCTAAAGGTTAAAGTTTGGGAAGGTAATTCAGTATTTCTATATCTTGCAGTAAAATCGGGCTCCGGTCTAGCTGTCCCGGACAGAAATCAGGTAAGAGCTGTGAGCGCATAAACAGCTGAAACGAAGGTATATCACATGGTATTTTATAAACCAACATTTCTCTGAGAGTTCTCTCACTCCATTGGTGATAAACCATCACAATCACGTTTTTCAGTCATCCAATAGGGGACACTGGGACTGTGGGTATAGGTCGGGATGCAGGAGCCTGGGCGCCAAGGAGTTAACTTCTTTCTATATCAAGACGCCCCCAGCTCCTCCCCTATACCCCGCCTGAAGACAGTTTTTTCTTGGTGCCTTCAGGAAGAGGGCGCGGTTTGTTAGTGCTGAGCATGCTGCTGCTGACTGTTCCATCACTTCCTCCGGCGGCCGGTGCGGATTCAGCATGTTACGGTTGTCTGGGGCTCCAGACAACCAGAATACCTTAAGGAGTGAGACACCAGGAGACATAGGGTGAAATCAACATAAGTGACTTTATTGTCACAAAAAACAGGCAAAAACGTATGAAAGAATAGTTCAAAGTACAAACGCAGCGGCTGAACGCCGATGGTACGGTTAGGGAGCCGATGGTGCAGCGAGGTGCCGATGCTGTGGCTGAAGAGCCAGTAGAATGACCGGAGGTCGATGTTGCGGTTTGGGAGCCGATTATGCAGCTTAGGGACCGTTGCTGTGGCTGGAGGCTGATGTTGCGGCTAGAGAGCCGATGATACAGCTTAGGAGCCGTTGGTGCGGCAAGGTGCCGAGGATGTGATTGGAGAGCCAGTAGTGGCCAGAGGCCGATGTAGCGGCTTGGGAGCCGAGAAACCGTCTGTGCAATTGTGCAGCTTGGAAGCTAAGAAACAGTCTGTGCAATGGTGCAGCTTGGAAGCTGGGAAAATGACTCCATAAACAGGAACTGTAAAACTTGGAAGACTGGCTAGGACTTCTGAGAACAGCCCAACAAACACAGCGGGCCAAATGTAATAGGGTGTCAGTTTTTTTTTTTAAATCAGGTGTTTTTTATTGAAAGTTTTCCATAAACATAACATTCAAACAAAAACGAAAATAAAATAGCATCATCATTATATTGAAACACAGTCGTGAGTAGACTGTTATAGATTATACTGTTACAATAAACAGAGAAGAAAATTATTGAAATAGACATTATATAAGCAAACATGACGTGTAATTATTTTGCGCCGACAAAAAAGGTTATAAATGATTACGAATGCAACTGTTGCATCGTAACATGCAATGTACAAATTGCCAGAAAACAATAAAAAAAAAAAACAGGTTATTACATAACATCACATCAGTATAACACTTTAATTAGTAAAATATTGGGAATACATTTATAAATTCACTACAACCCAAGGTAAGCCAGATACAACTCGACTCCAATCAGTATATTTATACGTCAGTTTCTGCCTCATTCGCTCTGCCCAATTCTGAGTGACACCATCTGTCCCATTTTTTGTGATATGTATTCATAGCATTGCGGGACCTAAACATGTGTCTTTCATGTCTGATTACAACATTCACCAACGCTCTCCACTTATGTAGAACGGGGAAGTCAGCTGTAAACCACGTGCGGGCCACAATCACTTTAGCCATTGTGGAGAGACACATAACATATCGATAGAGTACTGGGGAGTGCGTTTCTTCCAAATCCAGTCCGAACAAACAAGTCACAGGACTAAAGTCTGGCAGAGAAGGTTCCGTAACCAAAATATCTCCCCATACCTGCCTCCAAAATTCATTTACTAATGGACAGCTCCATAATAAATGTCAGAAACCAGCACTCTCTTCCTGACATCTAGGACAAAGTGAGTCCATTCTAAATCCAGCTCGGTGCAGGGATACAGGTGTACGGTATACTCTGTGCAATACGTAATAATGCACCTGTTGATACCTAATACATGGAGTAGTATAACTAATTGAACCCAAGATCTGTAGCCAGTGCTCATCGGAGATGGGGCCAAAGTCAACTTCCCACCTCAGCCTGAGGGGAGCAAGCAACTCTGGGTTTAATTTATTATTAAGAGTCGCGTAAATACAGGATACCTTACCCCTAGACCCCAAGGCAGAAAGTAGAGTTTTAACAGGAGATGGAGATAGTATAGGAGCAGCTCCAGTAAACTGCGCCTGCACAGCATGTCGTAACTGTAAATACCTAAATAAGGCTACATTGGGGACAGCAAATTCAGTTTGTAATTGTGAAAATGATTTAAGATGACCATCCTCATATAACTGACCTATAGATTTAATACCCCTTAAAAGCCACAGATTGTCATTAGACAGTTTGAACAATTCAGCATAAGAACTGTTAAACCAGAGGGGGGAGTCCGCGTCTGTCCCAGACCATTCAAACAGAGTATGGGTATATCGCCAAATCAGCATAGCTTGTCGCAATAGAGGGGGCAATCTAGAGGTGGACATGCCTGATAGTAAAAATAACAAAGGGGTAAAAGAGAATCCCACCCGTTCAGTCAAGAAACTCTGTAACGTCAAACTGGAGGTATCAGATCTCCACTCAGATAAATGTACTAACTGGGCAGCAATGTAGTAAAACCGGAGATTAGGAAGACCTAAGCCCCCAGAGGTTTTATTTTTACAAAGGGTTTTGATAGAAACACGAGCAGTACGACAACCCCAGATGAAAGATATAATAATACTATCAATACTACTGAACACCCTTTTAGGTAAATAAACTGGAGAATGCTGTAAGATGTATAGATACTTGGGCTGGATAGACATTTTAAACAAGTTTATACGCCCCAATACTGACAGAGGTATTTTTTTCCAAATGTGGATTTTTGCTTTAAAATTAGTGGTTATGGGGTCTATATTTTGTGAGATATAATCTGATGCCAATGGAGTAATCCATACACCCAAATGTTTAAACCTTAGGGTCCACTGCAGGGGGCAAGGCAAATGTTTCTGTATAGGGATACATCCCGATATGGGAAAAATATTGGACTTATCCCAATTAATATGTAACCCCGAAAAGTCGCCAAACACACTAATAATACGTGAAACTGATTCCAATGAGTGTGCATAGTCCTCCAGAAAGAGGAGCATGTCATCTGCATATAGGGCCACTATATCCTCTGCCACACCTGACCTAATTCCTCGGACATCAGGATCCGCCCTAAGCATACAGGCTAATGGCTCAATGGCCATAGCGAAAAGAGCAGGTGATAGAGGGCAACCCTGACGAGTCCCCCTCATCAGGGGAAATGCATCTGACATGTGGCCGTTCACAGATACCCTAGCTGCCGGAGAAGAATACAGAAGCTGAATCCATTTTATAAAACGGGGACCAAAGGCAAACTTATGAAGTACTGCCCACAGATAACCCCATTCTATTGAGTCGAAGGCCTTGGCGGCATCCAAAGACACCACCACAGCCCCCTCCCCAAGCATATCTTTTCTCTGCAAATGATAGAATAATCTACGGAGATTTTGAACCGTAGACTTCCCCGGATGAACCCGGTTTGATCAGGGTGTATAAGTGAAGTGATAACTAAATTTAGGCGAGTGGCTAACAATTTAGCTAATATTTTAACATCTGTAGATAATAATGAGATAGGACGATAGGATTCAGAGAGAGTAAGGTGCTTCCCCGGCTTAGCCAGTACTACAATAATAGCCTCACACATAGACGGGGGAATAGCTCCATAGTCAAATATTGAGTTGAATAAATTTAATAAATAGGGATTAAAAAAATCTTTAAATTTCCTATACACTTCTACAGGAATCCCATCACTGCCCGGAGCCTTAGAAGCAGGAAGGGAAGACACAGCGAAATCTATCTCCTCCAAAGTGAATGGTGCATCTAAACATGTGATAGCCTCTTGAGACAGCTTCGGCAGAGTAACACAATCCAAATATTCCCGAAGTTGATCTGGGGAATAGGAAACTCTGGAGGCATATAGGGAAGAATAGTAGTCATGAAATACCTTAGAAATATCGACACCAGAGTAGCGTAACTGGTCTCCAGAATCTCTAATACACTGTACAGTGCCAATATGGGAGTCTACCTTAGCTAAAGAGGCTAAATATCTACCCCCAATCTCCGACTGAAAATACTGATTATGTCTAGAGAAGAGTAGTCTACGTCTAGACCTGTCAAATAAGTATTCTGTCCACTCCCGCTGTGTACTCAACCACAATTCACGATCACATGGTAATCGAGAGAGGACATATTGACCCTCCAGCTGTGAGCACAAGAGCTCAAGACGAGACCCCTCCCCCCTACTATACTTTTTAATCTCAGATACCCGTCTAATAAACGAGCCTCGCATGTAAGCCTTGAAAGCATCGTGCCTAATACCTGGATTTGGACATTGGAAATTAACTATCTGGAACTCCTCCCATGCCGCAACCAGTTCAGAGCCAGCTCCCATCATAGATAGCCAGAATGGATGTAATTTCCAAAACCGCACCCCTCTATCTTGAGACATGTTTATAGCAAGTAAAATAGGAGAATGATCTGAGATACCCCTAGACAAATATTTTATATCGCTTACCATGGGCAAAATATGAGAGGACAACAAAGCTAAATCAATTCGGGACAGTGTCTGATAGGAGGTAGAATGACATGAATATTGAGTGGCATTCGGATTTCTACTATGCCAAGCATCAATCCAACCCAATTCAGCTATAAGATTGGCGAATGGAGTGGGAAAGGGAGAGGGCAGCATCAAATCAGTACTCTCCCTCCACCTGTCCAACCGACGATCTACAACGTTATTAAAGTCCCCCACACAGATCACAGGGGTATCAGGAGATTGAGCAACAAACATAGCAGCCTGTCGCATAACATCATTGCTATATGGAGGAGGGATGTAAATCGCTAGTATATGAAGATGAACACAATTAACAATAGCACGCATAAAGACATATCTACCTTGGGTATCAATCTGGCTGGATTCCAAATTAAAACGTAGTGATTTACTAATAAGGACCGAGACTCCTCTTGCATTATTTGAGAAAGTAGAGTGGTACATGTGACCTATCCAAGGCTTTTTAAGGGCCAATACCTTACTACCATATAAGTGAGTCTCAGAGAGACATACAATTTCAGCCTGGTATTTCTTAATTTGCGTCAGAACAAGAGAGCGCTTGACTTTATCGTTCAGGCCTCGGACATTCCAACCCAATATACGTAAATCACCTACAGACGTAGCCATGAGTTATATATCTCGACAGATATAGGATGGCGCAGCAGGGATCATTAATGGGGAACAATACTGAGAGAGCGATGAAACATAAAGGAACGAACCCGTGTGCATCTAGCCGGCAGGGCAGCAACGAACAGCATATCACATTCAAAAAAGCAGAGACATTACAACCTGATGACAGTAAAAAAAAAAGATATAATCAAACATCCTACCCTTCCCTAACCCTCCCTGTATAACCTCGAAAACCTAAGGCATACCTAGTTCCCATGCCCTAAACTCCCCCCCCCCCCCCACCTAACACTAATTAACTAACTAACCAGTATACTTCAATTTAGAGCTTGAGTTATTAGGGAATAGGAAATATATCCTACTGCTATATTCAGCAAGGAACTCCCTAAGAAAAAATAAACGTAATTGGTCCCCTGGTGGAGACAGACATCTATATATAAATTTTTTTTCTTCCCCCCCAGAGTCACACTGGAGAAAGAAAAAAAAACAAAAAAAAAACACATCAAACCATTACAAAATAAGGACAATAATATTTGCAAGCATTAATTCCTTTCAGCGAGGAGCACGGGGCTGACGTTCCAGCCAGGATTCCGCCTCCTTAGGATTAGCAAAAAAATGGGTGTTATTATCATGTACTACCCGCAATCTAGCAGGGAATAGCATAGAGTACTGAATGTTACAGTCACGGAGTTTACGTTTGACTTGTAGGAACTGTGAACGACTCTTCTGCACCTCCAGTGCGAAATCAGGAAAGAATGAGACGGATTGATTTTCAAATTGAAGTGGACCCCTGGTGCGGGCCAATCGAAGAGCAGTGTCCCGGTCTTTAAAGTGTAGTAAGCGGGCAATGAAGGTTCTGGCAGGAGCACCCGGTGGAGGAGGCCTGAAAGGAAGTCTATGGGCACGTTCCACAGCAAACTGCGGACTAAACGCCTCACGAGAAAATAGATGAATTAGCCAGTCCTCGAGGAATTTCTCAGGCGTCGAGCCCTCAGCCCGCTCAGGGAGCCCAACAATACGGATATTATTGCGCCTGAGGCGCCCCTCCACATCCGAAAGTTTGGCCTGGATAGATACTACTTGCGAAGACAAATCCTCCACTTTATGTTTTAGGGGCATGGTGATGTCCTGTAGGTCGGAAATACGGTGCTCAGTTTCGCCGACTCTCTCTCTTATTTTTTGCATGTCCTGACGTAATAAAGACACATCGATCTGCACCTGACCAATTTTATCGGTGACTCGTTGTTCGGATGTGGATATTGCCTGTAGGATCTGCTGAGTAGATTGTGATGTATCATTAGAGTCCGTGTCACCCTCGACAGATAAAGGCGACGGGGGATGAAGAGCACCCTGACCAGATGGTTGATGCACCTGAGAATTTCTAGCGAACTTTTCTAGTTTAGCAGCCGCTCCAGCAGCATTGCTAGTTTTTCCCATGATGTAACTTAATATGTGGGCAGTCAGGCAGTGCTAATAACAACTGATAAATCCACCCTAAGTGAAAGAATCACTATATGTGCCCAAAGTAACAATGGTCAGAGCAGCCCAGCAAAACAGGGGAGTTGTAATGGAGGAACACAGCGTCAGGTGACCTAGGAGCCGTCTGAAATGGCGCCCAGGGACGAGCCCACCAAGCCAAGGACCAGCGGAGAGGCACCAGCAGCGGAGGACACCCACTGTCAGGACCAAGGAGCGCAGAGACTCCAGACAGCGCGCGGCAACTGAGAGGGAGAGGAGCAGCGCAGCAGCGCGCCAGCGGGTCCCGCCGATCAGAGGGATTCAGCCAGGAGAGAGGAGGCACAGACCCCACCGCGTCACAGGCCCCAGCAGTCCGAGACACAAAGGAGCCTCCCGGAGCGCCGATCGCGCCCGCACCAGACACCGGAGGCTTCAGCGGGAGTTCATACACCCCCAGGTAAAGAGCCAGCACTAGACCACCAGGGGAACAGGATATTTGCTCGGATCTCGTCGGGAGTTACAGCGACGTGCTGCTACTCCATGCTGTGCCAGGCCACGCCCAATAGGGTGTCAGTTTTAGTAACAGTACAAACTCGCACTTTCTCGCACTTTTAAAAAGTGCAAGTTTGTACTCAAATTCGCAAATTCAATATCCTGCGAACTTTTCAGCTCGAGGCTACTGCATTTGCGAGTTTAGGACTATGTAAACTGACACCTTTTAATGCGAGTAGCATTAAAAGGTGCGAGTTTTAGAGAAGCCATCACAGATCAGTGAGATCCGTGATGGCTTCTGTGTGTGTTTTAAAAAAAAAAACGTGCACCCCCTCTCCAAAAGCATAACCAGCCCCGGGCTTTATAAAGCCTGTTCTGGTTCTAAGAATACAGGGGCCAAAATGCGTAGGGGGCCCCTGTATATTAAGAACCAGCACAGGGCTTTGATGAGCTGGTTCTGGAAAATCAGGGGACAAAACGAGTAGGGGTCCCCTGAAAATTCTAGAACCAGCAACAAACTCTTTCTAGCAGGGGGATAATACCACAGCCAAGGAAAACCTTTCACTGGTTTCCCCGGCCAAAGCATTATCCCTGACCGCTAGTCAGTCCAGGCCGGGGATCCCTGGGGAGTTGGGTACCCCCCCAATAAAGGTATACCCCTCTCCAGGGCACCCCAGGCCTAGACTGATAGCCCGGGGCTATCCCCGGCACCCTATGCCCGTGGGAGCCGGGTTGATAGTGTTAGTGTAAAGTGTAAAAATAAAGTTTCCATATTGTCTTTAGTTGTAGAACCACAAGTACCAGCAAGCCTTCCCTGCATGCTGGTATTTGGAGAACCACAAATACCAGCATGCGGGGCATTACGGGCCCGCTGGCACTTGTAGTTCCACAACTAAAGAAATACGTATATAAACAAATATACACCGTGAATGTAAAATTTTAATAAAACATACATGCACACTCACACATACTCACCTAGTATCTGAAGTAATCCATAGGGGTGTAGCTGAAAAAAAAAATCCATACTCACCTCTCCTATGCGTCGATCACGTCCACTGGCAATCCAGGGGTTAAAATAAAAAAACGCAAAAACCCGATCCATGCCAGACACAGCAAAGGTATGTGTGTACACATACCTGTGCTCCGCGTAAATGACCGGGGCACACGTGTGCCCCGTCATTGAAGGGGCCGCCAGCCAATCAGGGAGCATCTCCGTCGGAGCAGCTCCCTGATTAGCTGAATGCGGCCAGCCTGTGTCTCCCATAGACTTCTATGGTGAGAATTCCCCATAGAAGGCTATGGTGGGAACCGCTACATCGTAGCCGCAAGATTAATTGAGGTTAATCTTGTGGTTACATCAATGATACAATGTCGCTACAGTAATTTATTTCCATTAGACCACTTATTCTTTCATTTGTGGTCTTGCCCCCCCCCCTCCCACACACACACACATCATTTAGTGGTATACTGTGTGTGTATGTCTTCCAAGAAAGCCTCTGCAAAGGCTTCATGGGATAGGTGTGCTCCTGTGCTGCGCCCTTATACCTGCAAAGAAAATTATTCATGCTTGGAACCTGCGTGGGCAGCCTCCTTGGCACTTGGGAGTTGGTGACACAGCTAGCAGCTCCCTGAATAGCCCCGCCTTCAACAGCGGCTTACGACGGAACTCTGCTACCCTCTTCTCACCCTACCCTTGGGGACAAACAACCAACCCTCTCTGAATCAGCTTGGGTTCAAGGTTTGTCCCAATCGGTCCAGGGTTTTATGCCGGACTCCAACTCTCTGCAGCACGTGCTTGAGCTCTCGGCTAAATGCAAGGCACCCCAAAGGGATAGATGCTCAGCTCTTGCCTCTGAATGAGTTGCCAAAGCACTTGGTTGCTGGACAGACTTCCTGGAGGACGGACTTCGCTCTGGAACTCGTGGATTGGACCTCCTCTACATAGTGGCTAACATCAGGGAGGCTGGACCTTACTTGGGCAAGGCTGCAATTGATTCAGGAATCCTACTCTCTAAGGTGTCGGCTTCCTCCTTGGCTGCTAGTCCAGCTTCGGATTTCCGTCAGGACTCTCTTGATCTCCAATGGTGTGATAGTGCCAGTTCCTCTTCACCAGATGAAGACAGGTTTTTATTCAAATCTGTTCCTTGTTCCAAAACCAGATGGCTACTTCCAGCCCATCTTCAACCTGAAGACACTCAACCTGAAGACACTCAACCTGTTTCTCAAGTTTCTTGGGTTCAGAAAGGAGTCTTTTCGCTCCATCATTTAGGCTATGGACCTGGGCGATTACATGGCCTCCTTGAACATTCAGGACACATACTTGTACCCATCTGAGAGGATCACCAGCGTTTTTTATGGTTCGCCATCCTGAGGGACCACTTCCAATTTCAGGCTTGTCCTTTGGCCTGTTAACGACGCCTCAAGTGTTCACGAAGGTCATGGCTGTGATGGAGGCCGAACCTTCGTCACCCAGGAGTCCGAATCCTGCCATACCTAGACAACTTTCTTCTGTTAGCCAGGTCTCCGGACATTCTTCAGGAGTGCCTGCGACTTATCCTGGACTTGTTACAGTCACAAGGCTGGCTGATCAAAAGACCAGCCTGGCTCCATCTCAGGAAATGCTCCATCTGAGCTCTCTCCTGGATTCCAGTGTTTAGAGAGTTTTCCTGCCTAGGGACAAATTGACATCCCTTCAATCCCTAATCAAATGTTTTCTTCAACAGCGCAGAGTCTCGATACATCGGTGCAGGCAAGTTCTGGGGAAACTGGTCTCCACCTTCGACGTGGTGGAGTATGCACAATTCCATTCCTGGTCACTACAACTGGAGCGTCTGCAGCAGTGGAACCGATCCCACCTGCATCTCAAATCCCAGACACTCGTTCTGTCCAGAGAGGTCCGATATTTTCTCCTGTGGTGGCTCCAATCATCACATCTCGACAAGGGTCATGCATTCCTGATCCAGAATTGGGTCCTTCTAACTACGGACGTCAGCCTTTGCGGCTGGGAAGCCGTCACTGGCAGACATACTTTTCAGGGATGGTTCTGGATGCCAGCCTACTAATCAATATCCTAGAGTTTCGAGCGATCTACCATGCATATGTCAAGTGAGATCCCTCCTTCAATACAAAGCAGTGAAGGTGCAGTTAGACAACGCAGCGGTGGTCGCCTACATAAACCTTCAAGGTGGTACCAAGAGTTGCAGAGTTATGAAAGAAGTCAGTCACATTTTCCTTTGGGTGGAACGCTTCCTTCCGGCCCTCTTGGCGGTCTACATTCCTGGAGTCCAAAATTGGGAAGTGGACTTCCTCAGCAGATAAGATGTTCACTCCGGCATCCAGACATTTTCCAGAAGCTGATCCGTTGCTACGGCTGTCCGGACATCAACTTGTTGGCCTCACGGCACATCAACAAACTTTCTCGCTACAGTTCCCGATCCAGCCTGCTTGGTAGACGCGCTGGTGGTACTGTGGAAATTTCCAATTGTGTACCTCTTTCCTCCGATTGCTCTTCTTCCGCAGGTCCTTCGCAAGCTGAATCAAGTGTCACCGACATTGTCATCGCTCCAGACTGGCCACTGAGGGACTGGTACGCAGATCTTCGCAGTCTGTCCATTGCACCCCCTTGACGTCTCCCTCTCCGGCTGGATCTTTTCTCCCAGCTATGAAAACCTTGGTCCTTAGAGCCAAAAGTTTCTCTGATTTGTTTATCCGGACCATGCTATGTGCCCGAAAACCTTGGCTCTATTATCGTGTATAGCGGATATATTTTGAGGGGTGTTCTGCCAGCGTATGGGATCCTTTTTGCTTTTTGTCTTTTTAGAAATTTTTCTTTATTACAGACAGGTTTGGCTCTGGGCCTTTGCCTTGCTTCCCTGAAGGTGAAGGTGTCGACTCTCTATTATTTCAACACAGGATAGCTCGTCTTCCGGGTGTAGTAGGTATTACCACCGGCCACATGGCCAGAGGTCCAAATCCTGACAGCGACAGCCCGGCAAGGGTGAAGATCCCGGTCATCCCTAAGGAAGTATTGCTAACCCAATTCTCCCCCTTACCCTAACCCTCCCTTAGGGGTGCCTAACCCTAGCCTCCCCCCCAAGTGCCTAAACCTAACCCCCACTTCCCCACTGCCTAAACCTAAGTCCCCCGGGGGGTGCCTAACCCTAACCCCCCCTTCCCCTAGCCTAGACCTAACCCTCCTGGGGGGGTGCCTAACCCTAACCCCCCCCCCTTCCCCTAGCCTAGACCTAGCCCTCCCTGGGGTGCCTAACCCTAAGTCCCCCCGGGAGCCCTAAACCTAACCCTCACCCCACCACGGCTGTCTGCGTCCGGCTTACCTTCGTTCAGTATGCCGGGTGTTGGTATTCTGGCGTATGGTTAATGACAGGAGTCGAGTTTTTCGATGCCTGTCATTAGTACCACGCTGGGATTAGAGAGTCTGGAAGCCGGCGGTCGGCATTTAGACCATCGGCTTCCAGACTACATCCCCGTCTTCCGGCTATTCAAACTTTCCTGCAAGGAGTCCTCCACATTCAACCATCCATCATCCCTCCAGTTACTCCGTGGGACCTGACCTTGGTTTTGAGGGTCCTACAAAAATCTCCCTTTGAACCATTGGATTCCATTGATCCGAGTTGATTGACGTGGAAAACAATATTCCTTCTGGCTTTTGCTTCTGCCCGCAAAGTTTCGGACTTAGGTGTGTTGTCGGGCACCTTTCCTTCTGTTCCATTCTGATCGTGTTGTTCTCCACTCAGGTCTGGACTATCTCCTGAAGGTAGTATCACGCTTCCATATCAACCAGGAGTTTGTGGTATACTTACCCTTTCAACCTTGGATTCTTTGGACTTGATACTGGATGTTGTCCTGGTTCTTTGCACTTATGTTGATTGGACTAAGGATATTTGGAAGTAGGACTTCATCTTTGACTTCAACAAGCGTGGCTGGCCAGCTTCGAAGTAAACTTTGGCTTGTCTGTGACGCCTCACCATTTGTCATGCCTATCTTTTGGCAAAGAAGCAGGACAAGCCCTCGGTGAAAGCTAATTTCAGTGGGTCTGTGGGGGGCCTCTTGGGTGTCTCGCTGTGGTGCCTCTGCGTAGTAACTTTGTAAGGTGGCCACGTGGTCCTCTGCCAACACTATCATTACATTTTACAGCTTTGACACCTTCGCCTCTGCCGAAGGGGCTTTTGGGTGTTGGGTTCTTAGTGCAGCACAGGAGTCGTTCCCTCCCTTGAAGGGACAGCTTTGGGACGTCCCCCATTGCATGACTGAAAAAAGGGGATTTTCGTCTTTCTTGTAAAATCCTTTTTTCTGAATCCATAGAGGCACTTGGCGCCCACTCTCGCGCCCATGGCTGGTTGGGAGTTTCATGGTTCTGACACCTTTTTCCTAGACATGTGGTGTGTCTGGTTGTGTATATGTGATGACTTTCTGCTTCTTTACTTACGTTCCTGTTCCCTGGGTTTGTTAAAAATAACTGGCTTCAGGCGGGGCATAGAGGAGGAGCTTGTGCTGCTGGCGAAAGAAATTAGCTCCTTGGTGCCCAGGCTCTTGCATCTCACCCTATACACACAGGGCCTGTTCAGAGCCGGACGCTCAGAAAGAGCGCTCGCTCTGAATCCGGGCGTTTTTTTTGGTTTTGTTTTTTGTGCGGCCTCCTGGCTGCTCGCATAACTGTGTGGGTGATCACCCACAGCTATTGCGAGCGGCCAGGTGATGGTCACGATGGTCAAGACCATCGCGACCATCGGGCTTGCGACGAGACCCTTACGGTAGGGTCTCGTGGCCGCAAGCCCCAGTGGACTTCCTGCTCTAATAAAGCAGGAAGTCCACCTACAACCGGCAGGCATTCCTGAGGGAACCCCAGCCACCCCCCCTCCCCGCCTTCCAAACGGGGCAAGCTGTCGATCACCATCGACAGCCGCCCCTTTTGGATGCGAGCGCCGGACCGAGTGCTTTTTGCGCTCGCTTCGGGGCTCGCGCACGTGCGCACTGGCCCACCATCGACCTGCTTGCGAGCGGGTCTGAATCAGGCCCACAGTTCCACTGTCCCCCATGGATTCAGGAAAGAGGATTTTACAGGTAACACAAAAATCCCCATTTGTCTCCAGTACTTAAAACCATAGGTGCTGAGTTATTTAAATATTTCTCAGTGTATTTTGGTCTACAGGAAAATAATCTTGCACTTAAGGCAGTATAGTAGTAAGCTCAAATCAGAATCAATCAAAATCCAGAGCCAAACATTAGGAGTGGACATTCAGGAAGTTGTACAATTAAACATTTTTTTTGCTTACACAACTTAAGGTAGGCCTGGGTAACATGAAAATTTCTGGGTAACCTGGGAGGCGATAGATGATTAAGAAGATATTCTTTAGCCTAATTTGATCAAGTAACAAAAAGATGATGCCGATGGGGCCCGAATAACATTTTTAAATATTACAAAATTAATAAAGTATTTCACGTTGTGTTGATATTCACTGCAAAAAAGAAAAAGGAAGGGGGAAGGCAATGGGGAGGTGGTGTTCGAAAGAGAAGGTCTTATGATATAGGATGTTTAGAGGTTAGCGCACCAGCGGCTGAAGAGCAGATATATATGTAAAGCAGGGAAGTAATACACTAAATAGATCCAA
Organism: Taudactylus pleione; assembly: GCA_031769625.1. Lineage (NCBI taxonomy): Eukaryota > Metazoa > Chordata > Amphibia > Anura > Myobatrachidae > Taudactylus > Taudactylus pleione. The sequence continues at coordinate 1,070,779 of JAUIMM010000114.1, read as the reverse complement.
GATATAATCAATGTGCTCATCTATAACAATTAGGCTTTAATTTCTTGATATACACAGTAAATGCACTAGGTGGCGGTATTGAGCTGAAAATAATAAAACGGCTTTGATATGTGCTGCTATATTTTCGCCCCTCAGTTCGTGTAGGATACTACTGATACTACTAGGATACTACTAATACTACTAGGATACTACTGATTGTCTCCTTGAAATCTTTGGGATTTTGGACAGAGGGCCTGATTCACTACGGAACGCAATTCTGCTTATACGCACGCACCGAAGTTGCTAATATCAGCGGTGCTATTTAAATGTGTGCATTCGCATTGCGAACGCAACCAGACATAACTTCCACTCACTCACATCCGTATACTATGGCAACATAGCGAAACCATCGGTAACATCGGACCCATAGGCACACTTGCACAAGCCCTGACCTTACTCAGAAATTGCTAATATCCACGCACGCTATCAGTTCCTTGACTGCTTATGGCCACGCAGTGGATAATTTATGCACGCCCCTGCAAGGGCGTTGAAACGCACTGGCACGCCTGCGTTCGCCCGACCACCCCCCCCCCCCCCTTCCCCATCACCACCCACAACCGGCACTTCCTGCCAATCAATCTGCTCTGGGTCTGCGTAGCCTCTGCGATCGCAATTCTGCTTGCAATTGCTAGTTCGCGCACTGCGACCCATGCGCAGACAGCAATAATCGATCGATTGCGTGCGTCTTTGCGACTAAGTTCCTTGCTGAATCAGGCCCTGAGTAACAAGTTGTAGAGTCCAGAGGAAAGAGGAGTAATTGCTCATGTATGTGAAAGTTTCTTTTAGAGCAATTACCCACTGGCTGTTTTTCAGTTTACCTCTATAGGAGAATCTGTAGGCCTTTAGGTATTTTACTTTGTGGTTATAGGCTGACCCACGTGGACCACTGACTTTGCGATTGACTGGCCTGTGTGGACAACTGCTTGTGCGACTGACTGGCCTGCGTGGATAACTGGTTCCGTGATTGGCAGACTGTTATAGCCATTAGAATTTGTTATGATTACCAATGAATAAAAAAAGTGATATATGTATAATAAAAAACAACTTTTCCAGTTACTGCGATGATTGGACCAATAGCGAGAGACGTGGACAGTCTGGTGATGGGCATGCGAGCTGTACTGTGTGATGACATGTTTCAAATGGACCCCACAGTCCCACCAATTCCCTTCAATGAGAAGGTATGACCACACAGCTGTGTATGTGTAAACGATTCTTTAACTTTAAGATCCTCTTCTGTACTGGGACTACATATCCCAGCATGCTGTGCAAACCACTAAATCCTCAGCAATGAGCAGTACAGCAGCAATGGGAGAGGAGCGATGTTATAAATTGTTAGGCAGTAGCATTTTAGGATGATGCAATGCCATCTTACACCCCACTCTTTCATTGTTCCCTAAGCAACAGCCCAGTCTTCCTTCTGAGTGCCCAGAAACCACCCTGATTGTGACCTATAGCTGAGCACTGTAACAGGCACATTAATCCTTAGAGAACCACACTGTTTAGACCAACGATGGGTAATCTGCAACAGTTGTGGACTCCTACCTTTCAGAAGGGCCGCATTACCCTTAATCCCGGTAATGATTTACTTGTATTCAAAAATAGAAACCTCCATCTGAAATAACATATCAGCGGGCGTCGTAATGTAAGAGAATATGTATCACAAGCTGCAACAGCCACCTGACGTCTGTGTGATCACATTTCCCCCAGCTCTTGTGTGTTAGTTTTAAGGCAGAACAGGTGTCAGGAGGTTTCCATCCATTAGTCTGCTGTAGTGTGCATCATGCTGTGTGTGTGATCCCCATTAGCCTGCTGTACTGTGCCTCATACTGTGTGTGTGATCCCCATTAGCCTGCTATACTGTGCATCATACTGTGTGTGTGATCCCCATTAGCCTGCTGTAATGTGCATCATGCTGTGTGTGTGATCCCCATTAGCCTGCTGTACTGTGCATCATGCTGTGTGTGTGATCCCCATTAGTCTGCTGTACTGTGCCTCACGCTGTGTGTGATCCCCATTAGTCTGCTGTACTGTGCCTCATGCTGTGTGTGATCCCCATTAGCCTGCTGTACTGTGCCTCATACTGTGTGTGTGTTCCCCATTAGCCTGCTGTAATGTGCCTCATGCTGTGTGTGATCCCCATTAGTCTGCTGTACTGTGCCTCATGCTGTGTGTGATCCCCATTAGCCTGCTGTAATGTCCCTCATACTGTGTGTGATCCCCAGTAGTCTGCTGTACTGTGCCTCATGCTGTGTGTGTGATCCCCATTAGCCTGCTGTACTGTGCCTCATGCTGTGTGTGTGATCCCCATTAGTCTGCTGTAATGTGCCTCATGCTGTGTGTGATCCCCATTAGTCTGCTGTACTGTGCCTCATGCTGTGTGTGTGATCCCCATTAGTCTGCTGTACTGTGCATCATACTGTGTGTGTGATCCCCATTAGTCTGCTGTAATGTGCATCATGCTATGTGTGTGATCCCCATTAGCCTGCTGTACTGTGCATCATGCTGTGTGTGTGATCCCCATTAGCCTGCTGTACTGTGCATCATGCTGTGTGTGTGATCCCCATTAGTCTGCTGTACTGTGCCTCATGCTGTGTGTGTGATCCCCATTAGTCTGCTGTACTGTGCCTCATGCTGTGTGTGATCCCCATTAGTCTGCTGTACTGTGCCTCATGCTGTGTGTGATCCCCATTAGCCTGCTGTACTGTGCCTCATACTGTGTGTGTGTTCCCCATTAGCCTGCTGTAATGTGCCTCATGCTGTGTGTGATCCCCATTAGTCTGCTGTACTGTGCCTCATGCTGTGTGTGATCCCCATTAGCCTGCTGTAATGTGCCTCATACTGTGTGTGATCCCCAGTAGTCTGCTGTACTGTGCCTCATGCTGTGTGTGTGATCCCCATTAGCCTGCTGTACTGTGCCTCATGCTGTGTGTGTGATCCCCATTAGTCTGCTGTAATGTGCCTCATGCTGTGTGTGATCCCCATTAGTCTGCTGTACTGTGCCTCATGCTGTGTGTGTGATCCCCATTAGTCTGCTGTACTGTGCCTCATACTGTGTGTGATCCCCATTAGCCTGCTGTAATGTGCATCATGCTGTGTGATCCCCATTAGCCTGCTGTACTGTGCCTCATGCTGTGTGTGATCTTCATTAGTCTGCTGTAATGTGCCTCATGCTGTGTGTGTGATCCCCATTAGCCTGCTGTAATGTGCCTCATGCTGTGTGTGTGATCCCCATTAGTCTGCTGTACTGTGCCTCATGCTGTGTGTGTGATCCCCATTAGCCTGCTGTACTGTGCCTCATACGGTGTGTGATCCCCATTAGCCTGCTGTAATGTGCATCATGCTGTGTGATCCCCATTAGCCTGCTGTAATGTGCATCATGCTGTGTGATCCCCATTAGCCTGCTGTACTGTGCCTCATGCTGTGTGTGATCTTCATTAGTCTGCTGTAATGTGCCTCATGCTGTGTGTGTGATCCCCATTAGCCTGCTGTAATGTGCCTCATGCTGTGTGTGTGATCCCCATTAGTCTGCTGTACTGTGCCTCATGCTGTGTGTGTGATCCCCATTAGTCTGCTGTAATGTGCCTCATGCTGTGTGTGTGTGTGATCCCCATTAGCCTGCTGTACTGTGCCTCATGCTGTGTGTGTGTGTGATCCCCATTAGCCTGCTGTACTGTGCCTCATACTGTGTGTGCGTTCCCCATTAGTCTGCTGTACTGTGCCTCATGCTGTGTGTGTTCCCCATTAGCCTGCTGTACTGTGCCTCATGCTGTGTGTGATCCCCATTAGTCTGCTGTACTGTGCCTCATACTGTGTATGTGATCCCCATTAGTCTGCTGTACTGTGCCTCATACTGTGTATGTGATCCCCATTAGCCTGCTGTAATGTGCCTCATGCTGTGTGTGATCCCCATTAGCCTGCTGTACTGTGCCTCATGCTGTGTGTGATCCCCATTAGCCTGCTGTACTGTGCCTCATGCTGTGTGTGTGATCCCCATTAGTCTGCTGTAATGTGCCTCATGCTGTGTGTGATCCCCATTAGTCTACTATACTGTGCCTCATGCTGTGTGTGTGATCCCCATTAGTCTGCTGTACTGTGCCTCATGCTGTGTGTGTGATCCCCATTAGTCTGCTGTAATGTGCCTCATGCTGTGTGTGCGATCCCCATTAGCCTGCTGTACTGTGCATCATGCTGTGTGTGTGATCCCCATTAGCCTGCTATACTGTGCCTCATGCTGTGTGTGATCACATGTGCAGGTGGAGCCAAACATAGACCAAAACATTGCAGCTGCTCTGGGTACATAGCAAAGTGGCTTAAACGGTTTGTAATGCTCTTCCCCGTGAAAGGAGGTTGTCCCGATCTCATGTGCCCGTGGCTCTGCATGACCTCCCTACATCGTGCTCTTTCTTATATATGATGCATATAACTATGCATTAATGCAAATGTAAGGGTTAGCCAGCACTCGGCTCGTACTCGCTAGGTGCAGAGCCTATTCATTTCTGGGGATTCCTCCTGGAGGACCAGTGTTGAGTAGCACTGGTGATCCAGAAAATGGATGGAATTTTTTGGGGGCGTTTTTTTTTAGAGCCAAAAAAATCCCCCCTAATGTCTGAAGGTGTCAGTTCCAGTGAATATAGAATCGCGCTGGGTTCCCAGTTTGTAATAATATATACAGATATATATACTAGGCGGCAGGAGCAGCTGAGATATGACACAGAGAATATAGGTCCTCATTCAGACCCGGTCGCAAGCGCTGAGCGCTCGCAACCGGGTTGATGTTTATCCCCTGCGCACGCGCAGTGGCCGCACTGCTCGTGCGCAAGCCCCGCAAGCTCCGGAGCTCACTACAAAAGGGCCGGCTGTCTATGTTGATCGACAGCTCGGCCCGTTTTGTAGGCGTGGCGGGTGGGTGGTTTCACAAACGGAGGCGTCCATAAGGAGCGCCTGCCGTTTTGTGGGCGGCCGCACTGACATCAGCAGTGATGTCAGTGGGGAGCTTCCTGCTCGATCAGAGCAGGAAGCTCCCTGGGGCTTGCGGCTGCCGAGACCCAACCTTAGGGTCTCGTCGCAAGCCCCGATGGTCGCGATGGTCTTGACCATCGCGACCATCAACTGGTCGGTCGCTAACACTGTGGGTGGTAACCCACAGGTTAGCTAGCGTCGTGGAGGCCGCACTTAAAAAAAGAACCGGCCTCCCTCATTCTGAACAATCGCTCGCTTCTTGCGAGCGCCTCTGAATGAGGGCCATAGTACTTTACCCTGAAAGGCCAGGTGTTTTTGACAGACTGTATAGATGGAGGTCTGACAAGAAACGGAACATGCACGAGATTAGCTATCAGGTTGTGTAAGTGACACATGAGACATTGCGACAGTAATTGTGGATATAATAAACAGTATCTTGTGCTCAGTGTCAGAAAATAATATACTGTAAATAACTGTAATATTAGGGAAGGGGGATGGGGGTTAGAGCATGCACCCTTATCCCTTCTCTACCTGTGGCTCTGGCAGGTCTGGTGTATAGACACATAGCGATCAGCCAGCGATACGATATCACTGGCTGATCGTCCTGCACCCTCCTTGGTGTGCTGGATGATCGATATTGATCATCCAGCACACCACTAACTCATGATGACTATAACGAATTGCCGGTTCCTATAGTAACCTGCTCGATATCGAGCAAGTTGACCTGCATGCATGGCCGATGGACGAGATTGCTATCGTCCATGCGTGGCCGCGCATCGCTGGTCGACGGTGAGTTGGTAGGGACCAAAAAATTATCAATTTGAGTTATAACGAAATGAACGATATTGTTATCGTTCAAATCGCTCATTTATATCGCTACGTGCGCACCATTAGTCATCTAACCTGGAGATAATCCTGTTTTTCTCACCACCTTCCTAATTAGACAAATTATTTATAGATCCTGATTAGACAAATTATTTATAGATCCTGAAGCTAATTCACGGCCCCATATTACTATTCTGCTGTACAGAAATCTGCTTCAGAATATGTACTATGGCCGATTATGTTAGAGTGGTCTCCTTCTCCCATATAGGCAAATCCTGTTACATTCCTATATTTTGGGAATCTTTGTGGACTGGTAATTGGTCAGGAATCTGCAGATTAATTTCTGCACTGTTTATAATTTCTCCAGGTGTATTCCAGCCCCCGGCCCCTCCGTATCGGTTTCTATGAGACGGATAGCTCTACGATGGCCACTCCATCCATGAGACGGGCTATCTTGCAGACCAAGGATCTCCTGGAGAAGGCAGGACACACGGTATCGTCCACCTTTATGCCATGCAGAAAAAGCTGACAAAACTAATCCGCAAATTTAAAATGTGTACAGTAACCTCTAATTGATAACCATATGCTTTGCAAGCATTATATTCCTGCATCCTTCTGGTTTTTAAACAAGATTGAAAATGTATTAGCTGTAGAACTAGGGGTTAACTGAATTTCAGAGCTGCAACATTGTTACAACAAAGTAAACATCTTCAATGGCCCTGGCTACAAAGTTCAATCGTGAATGCGGAAGGACGGGATTGTGTGAGCGCAAACTTTTATCAGTCCACACTGGATTGATGCACGTTGGCTGGAAAATCCATTTCAAAAGAGGATTGGTTGGAAAATGATATCTTGAATATTGTACCAGAAGGTAGCAAGAATGGTTACCAATAATTAGCAAATCATCACATTATCAATCAGAATTTATACTAATATTCGGGTACTTCAGTACTTTGTAGGGCAAGATCTATTTAGCCCCGTATGCATGGCTGGATGTTGGACCCTGCCAATTAGATAGTGTAAGGAATTGGATCGGGGAATTTTCATAACCTTAATAGGGGGGATGTCTGTCTAATTATTGGAATCTAGAGACCAGACTCGGGGAGGAGGGGGAGGGAGACTGTCTAATTGTTATCTAGAGACTGGAGGAATTTTTTGCGAAGCTGTCTAATTGTTGGCATTTAGACAAGAAAAAAGAAACAATTCTGGCGCTGAAACAATGATCAATATAATAGAGACTGCTGCAGATATCAAACTCCGTGTGGCTTTGAAAAAAAGATCAACGAGAACAAAAAAGGGAAAAATCTGCGCTGTCTATAATTTGTACTGGTGTTAATATTGTATAAAAACTAAAACACAGATGATGACTAAAAGCATAAAATACCATATATTTAATACATGTTAAGAAAAAACACACAACAATGACAATAATTTCATAAATCAAGAAACCATTAGTAGGAAGATAATTGCCAGTGACCAAGATGAATCATATTTGCAATCTATCCCAGTTAAATTGAGGTAATAGCTGCTGGCATCCGTATGAAAGTCTCTATTTGTGTCTAGTGTCAATGTTTCCACTTGGAAACTATCAGTTCACTTGTAACATATAGGAGATCACCGTTGTCTCCAGTGGACACAGCTGATATATATCGGTATATGAATTCCTGCGGCAATTAGGGTAGATCACATTTACATTGTAAAACATATATAGTATTCCGACTTTTGTAGTGGCTCTGCTGGGCTATTAATATTAAATGAAAATCATACAAGTCCAAGATAACCCCAACGTTTTTTTAGGGGAATTTTCTTATTGTATTAGAGGCACATATATAACCGCTTGACTGTTATTATGTTGAGAGATATTCATCCCAAGCGTCAGTACTGCATAATTAGAGCACTGCTCTGAGTACTCACGGACCAGTAGATCAGGCGGTATGGGGGCCCCCTATTTACAATGCCGTCCTCAGTGCCCAGTGGCCAGGGTATCCAAGGTGAAAACTGCCGGTGCCGTAGATAACAGTGCTGCGGCGTATCTCCGTATGTTAATCCCGCAGTACGTTCAAACCAGCCGAGTCCTGCTAGTACACTGACCGGCTCCCAGACAGAGATTCACAGGTGTCGGAGATGTCAGCTGGCAATGGTATGTCGGATCGTGAGTAGGTCCCGCCTAACGCGTTTCGTCACAGATCATGTGACTTTTTCAAAGGTAATGGTGTGGAACGCTCCAGATCTAGATATACCTGATGCCACAGGTGTTCTTCATGTAAGGTAAATCAAGATGAATCAGTATTTAATAAAGTATCCACGTTATGCATATACGTGCCATCTGATTAACACATTGCCTTTCTATACTACTTGTTCAGAAAATACCTCAAATAATATAACAAAAAATGTATAAAAGATATAAATACTATATATAAATATATATAACAAATACTTCCAGTACAAAAAATGTATATATATATAAAAAAGAATTAAAGATGAAATAATAATACATGTTAGTGATCATAGAAGATCATAATAATTAACAGATCTGCTCGCCAGTTGTAGTAACAAGATAAGAGAATGATATATATAATTACAAAATATTAACCTAATTTAACCCTATCGCCATAGAAAAATGATAACCGTTGGGAACACAGTCAGATCATTAATTAGTCACCATAGCCATCATAAACAGATCCAAGATCTGTCCATGTTAGGGCTATATTGAATATACAGTATCGTGCAAAACAAGAAAGAGGAACCAGATTAAACAAAAGAGGATACTAAACAAAGGACATATACATATATGTACACACACGTGTATAAAATCAATACAAATGCACAGAAGCTAAAAACCTATATCGGACCGATACATTCGATAAATTTGTTTACATATTTATTACAATGCATAGAAGTGGAAGTAGACCTCAGATCCCTCTGGACCGGGGGTCCCCGACGTCGAATCCCACCCCTACCCATATATAATCATACCTGACAAGCAATAATGTACAATTTTACAAGTCAATTTCAATCTTCTCATTGAGGCCATCAGGGGATAATGTACCCATTTTATGTATCCAAAAGTTCTCACGTAGGCATAATTTAGAATACCTATCCCCTCCCCTAGCTGTCTGTGGGATATGTTCAATGCCTACAATCTTGATGTCCTTGGGGTTAGACCGATGGATGCATGTAAAATGTCTTGGGACACTATGTGAGGTATTACTTTTCATGATTAGTCTCCTGTGCTCAAGAAATCTACACCTAAGGGGTCTAATAGTTCTCCCAATGTACTGGGTCCCACAAGTGCATTCCAACATATATACCACGTATGCTGTATTACAATTTATAAAACTATTTATAGTGAATTTTTCATTTGAATAGTGAAGCTGCATACACACACAACGATTTTTTTAATGATTATCGTTAAACTATATCGTTTAACGATAATCGTTTGCAAAAATCGTTCACTTTCTGAGTCAAACGATGAACAATTATCGTTCATGCGCGTTCACGTTTGTAGTTTGTAGTTCAGTCAGACTTGTCAACTCAACGATTTTCATTAAGGGAATATGCAAAAATCGTTTGTAGTTCATAAAAATCGTTCATGACATTTAGTAAATGAACAACTTTAGTAAACAATTTAAGTTAATTTTTTCAAGGGAAAAAATCGTTTACTAAAATCGTTCATTAAAAAAATCGTTGTGTGTGTATGCAGCTTTAGAAGTTATCTCCTTACACCTATTGACCATATATTCACAAGTAATACATGTAGAGCGTCCACATTTAAAGCTAGACTTAGGTTTATTTGTTAGCCAACTGCTCTTCCTGTTGGTTATATCAGTCGTATGATTCTGTTGTTTAAAAAAACTGGGTGCCAATATATCTCTCAGGTTGTCAGCTTTTTTGAAAACGACTGATGGATCTACTGGAATGTTGTCTTTTAATACATTATCAGATAATAAAATCTGAAAATTAGACTTTACAATCCCTTTAATTTTATGTGAACAGTTGTTATATTTTGAAATGAATTTTGGGTGTTCTAGACTCTGTATTTCTTGGTTTAATTTCCATAAGATCCTGTTTATTAAGTAACCTAGTTTTTTCAAGAGCATTATTAAGCAAGGTATCCGGATAATCCCTTTCTTTAAATGCTTCAATGATCTCTTTGGCTTGACTCTCGAAAATTGCATCATTAGAGCAATTTCGACGTATCCTCCTAAGTTGACCAAAGGGGATATTATATATCCAGGGTTTATGATGTAAACTATTAAAATGTAGATAGTTATACGTGTCCACCTCTTTTCTGAAGGTCTTAGTAAGGATCATATCATTTTCTACATAGAGAGAGATATCCAGGAATGAAATACAGGAAGAGTGATAAGTGCTAGTGAATTTCAAATTAAAATCATTAGTGTTTAACTGTGTTATAAACCGTGACAGTGAATGTGAATCTCCATCCCAAATAAAAAATAAATCATCTATAAATCGTCCGTAGAGCACGAAGTTCGTGCCAAGCTCACCACCCCAAACATGCACCTCCTCAAATGCCCCCATGTATAGGTTGGCGAAGCTCGGCGCGAACCTCGTGCCCATCGCCGTCCCGAATACCTGCAAATAAAATATTTGATCAAAAGTAAAATAATTATGTGTAAGGATAAATCTAATTGAGTCCAAGATGAACTTTCTCTGACATTCAGTGACTCCAACATCCCCTTTTAATATATTTTCCACCACTCTAATCCCCTGATCATGGGGAATACTTGAGTAAAGAGCTTGTGCATCACACGTGACAAATAAATAGGTGTCCTTCCAACCAATATCTTTAAGTGCAAAAAATGATTCGTATCTTTAATGTGTGACTTAAGTGCTGTTGCATAAGGTTGAAGAAAGAAATCAATAAAATGTGAAAGATGTGAAGTGAGGGACCCAATACCAGCTATAATTGGACGCCCAGGTGGTGCATTAAGTGTCTTGTGGATCTTAGGGAGGTGATAGTAGGTGGGTATCACAGGATGACTCAATATCAGGTAACTTCTCTCTTCCCTCGTTATTACTCCCTCTTCAAGGGCTCTATCCAATAAATAAATAAGTTGTTTTTGAAAAACGCCAGTGGGATCTGCCTGTAATATCGAATATTGACATCTATCATCCAACTGCCGCATGGCTTCGGATATGTAGTCCCCAACATCTTGAATGACGATCCCTCCACCCTTATGGCCCTTCTCTCTCTCACCCTCAGATTATCTCTATATTTAGATTTCTTTTTTTGTTTATTACACATATTCTTGAAATCATTTAATGTTTTTTTATAGAAAATGTCAATAGGTGCACTCCTGACATGTGTAGGAAAGAATTGTGATTTGTTCTTAAATAATCTTTTTCTATGCACTTTATTGATGTCATGGATTCTTTCATATTGAGTATCGCTCGTTGTCAATCCTTCTCTATCTATCGTGTCATTCATGTTCTCATTCACCAATTGATTAAGGGCCTCTAGAGCCTCCCCATCACCGTCATCCAAAATGATATTCCCGCTATCTTCTAATGTACCCCTGGATCGCAATTTCTTTGTGGCAAAATATTTTTTTCTACAGAGTGTTCTAATATATCTGTTTAAATCCACAAATAGTTCAAATTATTATTGTTGGCATTTAGAGACTGGATTCGGGAGGAGCAGGAAGGAGGACTATTTAATGGTTGTTATCTAGAGACTGGACTTCGGGGGAGCTGTCTAATTGTTGGCATCTAGAGACCGGACCTGGGGCATGTGTCTAATTGTTGGCATCTATAACTCAGGGCTATCTGTCTAACTGTTGGTATCTCTTTTTGCAGTTGGTGCCCTTTACACCTCTATCTGTAGAGATGGCAGTGTTTGAGTTGTCATTGCAGGGTCTGTTGGCTGACGGAGGGTCCACGTTCCTGGATAATTTGTATGTATATGAGATGCAGTATATTCCAATTACTCCTGACCGCAAGGAACAGTTGAAGACAAGTAATACTATTATTGTTTTATTCTTAGTAAAGGAGACCAAGTAGATCCAAACTTGAAAACCCAGGTTACAACATATTCCATTCCATCTTGGCTGAAGAGCTTGCTCTCAATCATTATTAGGCCACTGGTGAGTTGATACATTCATTCATTGTCCAGCATACAGTTCTAGCCCATTGTCCATGTTTTTTTGTGTATAATGAAGTGTTTTCCTGTCCATTGTTCAATGTCATTCTTATCATTTATTTGTAAGGTGCCATAAAACACTGCAACACTGGACATTCCGTTACACAAAGTGCAAATCACACATGAAACGCAAGAAGTTTACATTAGAGGATGACAAAGGAGGTGCAGACTTAAATTCTAGAGGGATAGGACTATGCCAAGCAAACATGCCTGGTCAGCACCTCCATCCTGGCGCAGAATGCAGTGATATTCTAGATCATGGTCTAGTGTTAGTGCACTTTCTAGAGTGTTTGTGGTCTGAGGTGCAGTGTTAGTGCACTATGCAGTGTTCTCCAGTACAGTGGTAGAACGTACAAAGATCTTGGCAGGTATTCCAGTCATTATATGGCACATGTTTAGTCATCTGTTTGAGCTGTGTTTACTGATGTAATATTTTCCTCTATAGTTTCCCAGACTAGCGAAGGTTCTCCAGAATACGCGAGGCATAGGGTAAGATATCTTTCATATTCCCGAGTATTTTATATTGTATATTTATGATTTTGTTTAGAAACCTAAATATATCATATTCCAATGTACAGGACTGCAGGGTTACGTCCAGGCAGGCATGGGTACGTTTTGTAGATCTTTCATGTCTCCTCCAGGAGGGGGCAGTATAGGGCCATTTCCCATGCATTACAAAGAGAAACACTAATAGGACTTTCAGTGATTTTTATGTACTTGTATGTACTGTGAGGAGTATTAGAAATGGATATAAGCACTATCTGGGCGTAACCCTCGTCCTTCCAGGACCTTTTATATCTTTGTACAAAACAATAAATTACATTTATGAGATTTCTCCAGATCTGCCTGTCCTAAAACAGAGAGAGATATAGATGTGCCCACATACCCTTTGCTCAAATCGTGTCACGACGATGAACGTACATCTCTGATTGTTAGGGGTCTGCGTCTGCACAGGAACTGTTCTGTGCATGTGCAGAATGGGTCCTGCGATCTCGCCGCCAGCCCCCCCCCCCCCCCCCTAAGCCGCAGCATGTTTGACATGCTGCGGCATTAGGGGGTGGGAGAGTGACTGGTCACCGTTCCCCAAAACAGGGGCATGTCACACCCCTTTTCCGGGAGGGACGAGGCCAGATTCCTGGCCTCTTGTGTGACAAGCACCCGGTCGGGCTGCAGGAAGCTTCAGTTCCCTCAGCCTGACCAAATGAGCGAGGTAGAGATAGTGATCCCAGCCTGCGACGTTGGTGGCAGGAGGAGGTAGAGGTGTCTGACAACTCTTTCTGCATTTGCATCTGAGAAGGACGCAATCGCACAGCCGCTTGTGTGCAGCTCTGCAAATCCGTCCATCTCTGAATTAGGCCCTTTTGAGTCTTAGGGGTCTATTTACTAAGCAGTGTTAGGAGACAGAGTGAAAAGTGATAAGAAAGTGATAAGGTGCCAGCCAATCAGCTCCCAACTGTCATCTCACAGGCTGTGTTTGAAAAATGACAGTTGGGAGCTGATTGGCTGGCACCTTATCACTTTTCACTCTGTCTCCTAACACTGCTTAGTAAATAGACCCCTTAGTTGCATCACAAATGCGACAAAAGTGCCATGCAGGGGGACCCTGATTTGTGGGGCTGGCATTTCGTGTACTGTGGTGTGCAGCACAGAAAGCTACAAATCTAGGTAAGAAAAGCAAAAGACAGAGTTCCCACTCCAGCGACCGCGCCATGCCTTGCGTCACGTATCATTATGCTATCATTATGCTTAATCTTTTGTACTATGGTCGCAGAGGAATTGATATAATCTAGTGTGACACGTACACTGTGAGCGATTTTGTATCCGGCTACGATGCAAATATGAAGTGGAGATGTTGCCCATAGCAACCAATCAGATTCTAGCTATTATCTTCTAGAAGATGCTAGTAAAATGTTAAGTAGTATCTGATTGGTTGCTATGGGCAACATCTCCACTTCTAAAAACTCTCACTTTAGTAAATTTACCCCTAAGTTTAGGAAAGTACGAATCACTACCCTCGGCTTAGCGTTGTGTTTCTTGGCGCAGAAACACTAGGTTAACTAGAACACATCTGTATGCCCAGATTCTAATAACGACGCAAGTCCAAATGCAGTCACAACTCTCGGATATCTGCAAACTGCACATGCGATGTACCATGCATTCACACACGGACGGAGATTGTCAGTGCGGACAGCCTGATCCAAACGTTGATGAACCTCTCTTTGCCTGAAATGGCAGAATCGGGACAATGGAGAGATGAATCTAACATTATACAGTACATTATACAGCACGTACGTAGATAGACGGCGTGTGCATAGACGCCATGCACATAGATAAACGTTGTGTGTGTAGATAAACACCATGCACATAGACGGCGTGTATGAAGGGAAACGGTATGATTTACCGCGTCCGGCGGTTGGAATCCCGACAGCTGCTGCCCGACATGGGTGAAAATCCCGATCGTCCCTTAGGTAAGTATCGCTAATCTAATTCCCTCCCCTAACCCTCCCTTAGGGGTGCCTATCCCTAACCTTCACCCCCAGTGCCTAACCCTAATCCCCCCTCTAAGTGCCTAAACCCAACCCACCCCTTCCCAGCCGCCTAACCCTAAGTCCCCACGGGAACTCTAAACATAATCCTCCCCCACCACCCCCCTGCGACTATCCGCGCTTGGGGCCCGGTGTCCCTTCGATCGGAATGCCGGTAACCCGGCGTCTGTAAAATGACAGGCGTCTAGATTTAGACGCCTGTCATTTAACCCTCGCCGGGATTAAGCAGTCGGGAAGCCGGCTGTCGGGATTAGGTACGCCGGCTTCCCGGCTGCATACCGTGTGTAGATAGACACCATGCACATAGATAGACGGCGTGTATGTAGATAGACACCATGCACATAGATAGATGGCGTGTGCGTAGATAGATGGCGTGTGCGTAGATAGACACCCTGTAACTAGATAGACGGCGTGTGCGTAGATAGACACCATGCACATAGATAGATGGCGTGTGCGTAGATAGATGGCGCGTGCGTAGATAGACACCATGCACATAGATAGATGGCGTGTGCGTAGATAGACGGCGTGTGCGTAGATAGACACCATGCACATAGATAGATGGCGTGTGTGTAGATAGACGGCGTGTGCGTAGATAGACACAATGCACATAGATAAACACCCCGTGCGTAGATAGACACCATGCACATAGATAGACGGCGTGTGCGTAGACACCCTGTACCTAGATAGATGGCGTGTTCGTAGATAGACGGCGTGTGCGTAGACACCTTGTACATAGATGGCGTGTGCGTAGATAGACAGCGTGTGTGTAGATAGACACCCTGTACCTAGATAGATGGCGTGTTCGTAGATAGACACCCTGTACATAGATAGATGGCGTGTGTGTAGATAGATGGCGTGTGTGTAGATAGATGGCGTGTGTGTAGATAGACACCCTGTACATAGATAGATGGCGTGTGCGTAGATAGATGGCGTGTGTGTAGATAGATGGCGTGTGCATAGATAGATGGCGTGTGCGTAGATAGACTGCCTGTGTGTAGATAGATGGCGTGTGTGTAGATAGACACCATGCACATAGATAGATGGTGTGTGTGTAGATAGACACCATGCACATAGATAGATGGCGTGTGCGTAGATAGACGGGGTGTGCGTAGATAGACACCCTGTACCTAGATAGATGGCGTGTGCGTAGATAGACACCCTGTACCTAGATAGATGGCGTGTGCGTAGATAGACACCCTGTACCTAGATAGATGGCGTGTGCGTAGATAGATGGCGTGTGTGCAGATGGACACCGCGCACGTAGATAGACACCATGCACATAGATAGATGGCGTGTGCGTAGATAGACGGCGTGTGTGTAGATGGACACCGCGCACGTAGATAGACACTTGTGCGTAGATGGACACCATGCACAGAGACACTGCGTGCGCAGAGAAACGCACTGCGCAGTGGGTATTTGGAATTTGGGAGCTACAGAGGAGATATAAATATCTATACACGAGACCCATGTAACGTCACGCAATGAATGAGGGAGGTTATATTAGTAATAATAATGTATAAATCCGTTGCTTTTCCTTCCAGTTCGGTGAAGGAGCTGTGGAAACACCATGCTGCAGTTGAGGTAAATGACTCAGAATTTCCGGCACAGTTACCTCTGTCTATCACAGCCGTCTGTGTTTTCCACACAGCACAATGTACACTAAGCAGGGATAAAGGAGACATTACATCTGTGTCTCTGTGGAGAAGATCTTATGATCCACAATGATGATCACATAATAACAGCGCGTGTTACCCTGTCCTGTGACTCCTTATTACTGTATCTATGCAGGCGTATCGCCAGGAGTTTATCACCCGCTGGAAGGCACAGGGCCTGGACGCTCTCCTCTGCCCTATTTTGGGGCCTGCTTTATCCATCGGATACCCTGGAAAGCTGTCAGGTATGTGACATTACTGTCCGTCCTTACACCACCCTCACCAGCCATGTACAGTGTGAGCCATCAGCTGCTGCTTATATCCTATCCCGGACATGTAAATCCCCGCAGGGCACTGATACAGACACTGGGACTCTGGGGGTTAATCACCACGCATTGAATCTTAAAGAGACATTAACAAGTTCTCAACTAGAATGTGATATAACTAGTAATCATTCTGCTGTTTGCTGGATTATGTTGTGTATGGGTGTGCTACAAATAGTCTACAATTATCTGATCGACATGAGAATGTCAACATGGTCGAACTGTCGACATGCAGCATTCATCATGTCTACACGGATGATTTGTCGACATGATGAACTGTCGGCAAACTGTCCCTGGTGGTCTATTGGTGTCTTACCTTCCCTGGTGACAGCGGTAGGTCAAGCATCTTCATACGGATCCCGATGTCACGTGCGGAGCAGTTTCGGTGGCGGCATCTCAGCAGTAGTGCGCCGGTGAATATTCTACCATGTTGAAATTATTTATGTCGATATGGTTACTGTCGACCATCTGACCGGAAGTATTGTGCATTTCCAGTCAAATAAAATGAACAGTCTGGTTCATATATCATTAGCTATTGATTAGTGAGTTCAATAGTTTGATTAAAACTTTTATTAATTAATTTCACAGACACTTTTACTATTTTAGAATTTTTGTTTATTAGTATTTTATACCCGACGTTGCCCCCAGTGTTACCTGGTATTACATCCCAGTCCTGTTTTTCCTCTTGGCGGGCCTGGCCCATCTCCATCCAGCTGCCGTGACGTCGCCAGAGCTCCATTGGATGGTCATGTGATGCGCAAATCTTGATTGTCGCGTCCGTGTGTTCCCGCACAGTCTATCAGCACAGAAACCTGTGTTGTTTTTGAACTATGTTGTGCACTTTACGTTTTAATGTGCGCTCCAAAGTGATGACCACGTTTTTAACAGCAGCCTATTTTATTAAAATATAAATAAAAGTAAACCTAAAGTACGTATGAAACAATGTCTTTCACTAGAGCGAAACCCAGGTACATTATTAGTAGGATTATCATACTATCCCTTTAAACCGGGACACTCCTGAATTAAGGGCCCCATACATCTGCGACGGATTGCCGTAATGCTGCAACCCGGGATCGCAGAAATCCAACATGTTGGATTTTCGCGATTTGACAATCGCGATAAAAAAATTATCGTGATTGTCTAATCGGGGACATTTAACAAGTAAAAATTCAGTGATCCTGCGACGGATCGCTGAACATCGATGGTGGGTGGAAACGCCGGCATTTCCTATCGCATCGCCGGATCGCGACAATCAGTCGCTGATGTATGGGCACCTTTACACAGTTTCCGTGGCTAATTTAAACCAGGTAATATGCAGGCTTGAAGCGAGTGTCCTGGTTTAAAGAGATAGTATGGTAAGCCTAATTATTAGCCATACAAATAGATGTAGCTCATATCAACTTAATTGTCTTTTGCCGGTGCTTGTAAAGGGGGGGAGGGGTTTACTCTGTTCATATCAGCTTAATTGTCTTTTGCAGGTGATTGTAAAGGGGGGGGGAGGGGTTTACTCTGTACTACAGAAAAAAAAAAAATCCCCTCCAGCACACTGCAAAAAGCCTTGAGCACTACATGATAATAGAACTCCAGAGGTCTGTGTTGAATATATTTGGCCCGCGTCAAGGTTCCTCTGTCCCAGCGTCCCTAACGCTACATAATAATAGCACCCAATCTGGGTCATGATTGCATATTGTTGTGCCACATGATAACGGCACATGCGTAAATATATTTAAGTTGAGAGCCAACTCACCTAGGAGGTACCCCAGAAACCTCCATAAAGCACTACAGGAACCAGCACAACCTCTCAGTGCTGTCCTATCCATGCCTCTAAGAACAGCAAAACAAAATATTAGTTGCTCATATCAGCTTAATGTTCTTTCACAGGCGCTTGTAAAGGGGAGGGGTTCGCTCTGGACTACAGAATTTTTTTTTTCTCTCCAGCGCACTGCAAAAAAAAAAAAAAAACATTATTAGCCATAGCTAATGTTTCTAAAGTGTTGGGAGATCACAGGGTGGAGTGAGTACACTTTCGAATGATGTGGTCATGTGAGCTAGAGGTGGGGGGAGACAGAATCTATTACAATGCCCTCTTGAAAAAAATCAAGGTCCAAACTCTGGCAGTTCAGGGTTAGTAAAGTGCTGATGCCCGGACCTCAGCAACGCGCCAGACTCTGCAAGATTCGAAGTCGTGCTTTTGGGCTATTTTTCGCCTACATAAATTGCAAAGTTTAGCGCTGTAAAAATTTTGGAACCCTAGCGGGAAACACAGATTGCCAATGCTTGAAATAAGTTTAGGAGTCTGGGACAGACCTTCATCTTGACTGTATTGATAGGTCGTATACAAGAAATGTAAAGGTGACTTCAAGACTATAAATCAGACTTAATTTGGGAAAGGAAGTCAGGAAAGTTAACCTGGAACAATTGGCGTTAACGACTACTTAATAAACTTACCAGGGATTTGTATGTATTTAGATGCCAATTATAGGGGAATTCCTGTTCCATAGAAGCGTTTGTCTCATCTGAAGGGCGGTTTGTGTGGCGCTTTTGGACCTCCAAACTGCTGGATTTACAATTCCGCTGTTTGAAGGTGATTCTTAAACCGCCATCGATGTTTGGCATTTAGCATTGGGCAAACTGCCGGCAGTTTCACCCATTGAAAGATGTGACAAGTGCGTAGATGAAAGAGGTGAACTTATTATTATTATTATTAGTAGTATTTTTATTATTATTATTAGTAGTATTATTATTATTAGTAGTAGTATTTTTATTATTAGTAGTAGTATTTTTATTATTAGTAGTAGTATTTTTATTATTAGTAGTAGTATTTTTATTATTATTAGTAGTATTTTTATTATTAGTAGTAGTATTTTTATTATTATTAGTAGTATTTTTATTATTAGTAGTAGTATTTTTATTATTAGTAGTAGTATTCATTGTATTGTTATTTATGTAGCGCCACCATATTCTGTACAGAGACCTTTTTATGACCCAATACATTGTCTTCCAGTTGCTGTGTCGTACACAATTCTGTATAATCTGTTGGACTTCCCGGCTGGGGTGCTGCCTGTTACCACCGTGAGCAGCGAGGATGAGGAGACGCTGAAGAAGTACGAGGGGCACCATAAGGACCCCTGGGACAAGTTACTGAAGAATGCAAGTGACCATTTTTACAGAGAAGACATTAGTTATAACATTTAAAGTCACATGTGCATCAAAAAGAGCAAATCAAACACTGAGCTACTAACTTTTCCAGTTATTCCATTGTCAGGTATCCCATAACAATTGCACGGCACTTACTTTAACTAGAGCAGCTAATGAGCCATTTTTAAGCGAGAATATACAGTCAGGGAACATCAGAAGGCGAGTAACCTATTTAACCCTCGCTGCTAGAGTTCCCTAGAAATTGAGTGACTTGTAAATTAAATTTCATCTCAACTCTTCATGCCCTGATTGCTTGGTCTTTGTCTTCTCAGATTCTGCTGTCACTACGAAAGATTATGATATTGTTTTACGAAATGTCATTGATTTAGAGCCACAGGAATGGTCCGGAATACTCTCCATCGGGAGCATGTATGCAGAGGCTTATATATAATGGTGTGTAATATGTTGTCCTGCAGGCCTTGTCCGACAGCGTGGGGCTTCCTGTGGCCGTGCAGTGCGTGGCTCTCCCCTGGCAGGAGGAACAATGTCTTCGTCTAATGAAGGAAGTTGAGAAGGTGACGAAGATGGAAAGATGAAAGTGATCTCCAAACGTCATGGATTATCCCTAGATTGCTGCACAGAAAATTCTGCTGATATTTCTCCATCATTTATGACCTCTATAAATGCATAGCCCAATGTTGGTCTCTGGTCTACAAATGTACTCAGACCATTCCCCATGAGTCACTAGTCAGGTGTAAACAGATGCATGTTTCTCCGAATGTATCCACGTTGTAATGTGGGTGTCTTCGGCCTGGAGAGGATACTGGAGCCCTAATGATTGTGTGTGTTCAGCAGAGGTTCTGAATGGGGATGTTGCAGTCGTACAATATTTGGTGATTAAGAGACCAAATATGGCAGCCTGCCAGCGAAGTTGTCAAGAAGCGAGGGGAGGGGAGGGCTGCAAAGGAAGAGAAGTACATTTGGGTCAGGAGGTACAATGTGGAGAAAGTAATGATTATAGACTCTCCTCTACGATGAAGGTTTTTCTGTTTTACCACTAAGGGCCGTATTCAATTTGGATGCGAAAAGTCGGAATTGGCGACGTCATTTTCGCATGTTTCAATTATCCCCGTATTCAATTACAAAGACTTTTCGCCGGTGCGAAAAGTCTTTGTAAAAAAACGGGGATAAGTTTTCTACATGTTTTACATGGAAAAAAAAAGGTGCAGAATTGGGGTTTAGGGGTGCTGGCTTATAAAAAAAATAGCCTGCACCCCTGGGAATGTCCCCTAAAAAAGATCTGTGTTAAAAAAAGAAATGGGGACACCCCAAAAAAATTATGTTTATTTTGGGGTGAAAAAAAAATAGGGACAAACTTCTAACGTACCAAAATTAATTCCAGAGGGGTTCCGAAGTATGCGGCAGGTGTTTTACAGAATGTGGATGGTAGCGGCAGGTGCATTTTTGCAGAATTTTGAAAGATAACTTTAGGGACTTAAAAATATGCTTGCACCCATTTTCATGTACCCCAAATTTGATGGACATAGTTTTTTTTTGCAAAAATAAAATCTAAGTGCTATTCACCCCTTCTTCATAGCCGCAATTATGCTCCTGCCGCGGCTATTACAAACCCCGACTTCCTTCAACAGGCAAAAATGGGGTACCCATAGTGATCCCCCATGTCTAGACATCTTTAAGGGGGTCCCAGGAACAATTCCCAAAAATTCCCGTTTTTGCGATACTTACCTTTCCGCCGGCTCCGGTTTTTGCTGATTCCTAATTGAATACGGGGATAAAGCGGGAACGCGCCCGATACTTTATACCCGAAAAACCTGCGATGTGGAGCGAAAAGTCCAGCACGGACTTTTCACTCCAAATTGAATACCCCCCTAAGCACTCTCAGTTCTACTAGAAGGTCAGTTCTGCCTAGAATACCTCTCCTGCATTTGTAACACCAACACCTTCCCTGAAGATGGCAACATTTTAAGGATGATCTAACTGAAGACTATTGTCCCTTTTGTTAGACCCCATCCCATTAACTATCACTGTAACTCCCTACCTGCCCTTTCTCTTCCAACTCTTCCTGCCAATCTATCTTCCTGCTTGATGATCAGGAGACGTCTCTCGGTGTTTCCTCAGTGTTGCTTTCATACTTCAATATGCTCCCCAAGGTACTCACCCTGAAACTCATGCCCTAAGTGTGCACTCTGATTTACGTGTTGTAGGAGAGTATGTGCCTACTTACTTCACTATTCTCAGTGACACAGTGCCGCCACCTTAAGCTTCACAGCGGCTTGAAGGATTCTCCTGCAAGGGGTCGACTCTGATGATCCCTTGTATCGGCCACCAAGCTTGCTTACAGAATCTCTCATACGGTACAGTTATTACTGGGAAATAAGGTAAATGGGGAATTGGTGGCAAAAAGCAAATATCAAAAGAGAATTCTAAATGTGAGGATTCATCCCGTCAGTGCCAATGGTAACCCGGGGTTACTAGCCAGTCACTAATTTTAAAATGGCATTAGGTAACTCTCTCTCTTTATAAGTGAAGGCTTTAACAGTAATGTGCAGTCAGAGTAGCCTCCCCTGTCATACTCCTGAGATTTGATGTAAAAATGATTTAGAATAAAACGAAGAAGATATTTATAACTTATAAACATCTTATTTGTTTGTTGTAATCATTTTTATAGTCATCACTCACCAGCTTTGGGGTGCTCCCTGGGACTGCAGGGAGACCAGAGATGAGGCCCCGTTTCTGTATAGTCAGACACTGCTTGCAGACCTGGGGGCGGAGCCACACCACGGGCAGTAAGCTGCACAGAAAGAGAGCTAATAGAGGCATGGCTCCGAGTATGGGGGGCGTAGCTTGAACACTGATGGACACCTTGTATGTGACATGGAAGTGCACTGCAGTGTTTAGAGACTGGAGCTCAGTCAGCAGCAGCAAGAGAAGACACATTGATGCAGGTAGGTGAATCAATGGACACTGAACCTTAGTGTAGTGAGGGGAGAGTTACAGTGAGTAGGGGGTGTGACAGGTTACCAGCTCTAAGACCCATCTCCATGTGTGCCTCCCCAGCCATTGACCTCACCGCACATCACTGGGCTTTAATATATCTCAGGTTTGTGTACAGGTGTCTGTATAGCTCACTCTCTATAGATCTAACCTGATACTATATTACTCTAAAGCACCTTATCTGTTAGCGGCGGTGTCTGCCCAGATGACAGCAGACTACTTGGTCCTGATACTCGTCATCCCAGTTCTTTGTTGGTGCTTTGACTGGGATGCCCTGGCTCTTTCTCTCTGGCTGGTCTTCACCCCTGCTCTTCCAGGGGGCCAGCCCTGAGCCTTTCTCTCCCTGCCACCTATGTCCTCTCACAGTTACACCTGGGTTCCCTTTTAGCCCGTGGATGCCTTTTGCCAACTGCCACTCTAGCAATATTCTCTTCTTCACAAATGCAAGACAAGAGTTGGTTATCCTACCCCATGCAACTCTTCACAGCTTCATATATCAGTGATGTTCTTAGGACCAAGATTTGATTATAGAAGCCTCTATATTATGTGGAATTCATGTGTATATAAGATTTGTTTGAAATTTTGCACTGAAAATATAGACCAGCATTTTGATACTGAAATTTTGAAAGATGTTGATGGTAAAACAATGTTTTAAATAAATCTGTGCTAATTTAGATCAGTGAAAATTGTGAATGAGTATTTTGTCCATAATGTGCGCTTTTGATGTGCAGTGCTTGCCTTTGGCACATGGTGCGCACAATTACTGGTGTCCTGAAAT
Organism: Taudactylus pleione; assembly: GCA_031769625.1. NCBI lineage: Eukaryota > Metazoa > Chordata > Amphibia > Anura > Myobatrachidae > Taudactylus > Taudactylus pleione. The sequence continues at coordinate 1,047,341 of JAUIMM010000114.1, read as the reverse complement.
TATTAGAAACAAATGTATTCACAAAAGCAATTGTGTGATGTCACCATATTCCAGTCTGCCCCTGCGGCAGTAGGGCCATCCTTAAAGTACAAAGAAAAGGCAGTCAGCGCTCGCAGAAGAAGGATAAGTGTTACCACTAGCTGCTTTCTCGGAAGATGTCCTAAGCTCTCCCAATAACAAGGAATACAAAAAGAAGAGAAAAGCCCTCCGTGGTAGATGGGTATATAAATGTCAAATATTATGTGAGGATTTGTGGTCTAAGTATTCTAATCTTTTTAACTATGGTGTTTAGAAATAAATATATGACATCAGGTGGGCAATAACTTGAGGCTGGAGGTTGACAAACAATTAATGCGGATTTCGTCCAATCATATGTGAGCGATGTCTTTATAGTTGAAATAAACAGTCTCTCTGATTTTGACAGGTGGGCAACAACTGTAGGCTGGGTGTTGTGAATTAAATATGATGTACTAGGGCTTTATATGGTGCTGGAAATCGGGACCAACTGTCCTTATACAATTGCTGTATAATGTTGTCAGTCTATCTGGCTGAACTGGTAGACAAAAACTGTAGGCTGAATATTGTAATGAGACCTTTTGTTATGACGAAAGCTGTATGTTGTGGGTGCCACCTCCTCTGTTATCAACGCCACCTCGGAAATAGGAAACGCAGTATCAGGATGCCTTATGACACTATAACGCAGTATAAGGTAAGTGAGAACTACTTACCCAGAATGAATGTCTGCTGGTCTGACTCCTCCTTGCGTCCTGGTGGGCTAGGTGCATGTGACTGAGGGACCCATAGTTATGCAGCATGAAGATGAGCCAGTGTTGAATAAAATCACTAATTTATTGGCAAATAAAATAACCATACAGCGTGGGTAGTATAGTCATAAATTATAACCATATGTATATAATGTGGCAACGCGTTTCATCCCTATTGTGGGACTTCTTCAAGGGCAAAAGATCCTTATTGTGACCCTCACATCTATTTATAGATCAATAATCCTAAAAACGGCGCCAGAATGCAGTGGTGAGCCGCACTTCTGGGTTCCGTGATGTGCGCATGCGCACATTGCGCGCCTGAATGTGTAGAGGTATAGCTACAATGGCTGGATTGTGTCCCCTCCTATGTGGGTATGGTGAGTCTGCCCATACTATAGCCTGAACTTAGAGTGATGCTGTTGCATTCTGTCTGTATTTATGGCGGCGGCCATCTTTGGTATGTTTTTTTAAACGAGAGACATATCAGCCAGTTGTTATGTTTCTGATCCACCGATCGCGGTGGTTAGTAAAGCAAAGGGAAGTTCTTATATATATATGCTTTGCTAAATGATGAAGAAACAGAGTAAAGTTGGGAGAAGAACATAATATATATGAATAAATATAAATAAAAATAAAAATGAATGCAGTAAAAGCCCTGTATGTAGTGGAAATTTCTATGTCCATAAGTAAGAACTGGTGTTTAAGTAACAATGCATTTTAGGCATTGAATATAAGGAAAGGATAAGATGTAAGAAATAAGAAAAAAATCCATTCTTTTTGTGTAATTATTAATTGGGCGAACTCATGCCTTAATTTAGTATTCTGCATAATGATCAATACACTTGATGCGGTTAAATAGGTACAGTGTATAGTAACTACTATATACTCTAAATAATACCTCTATATTCATATTGAATTTATTTTGAGTTGTTATAAATAGATCAACAGACTAAAAGTAATAAGATCTAATGAATTGGTGGATGAGTTATGCATGTTAATTAATTTGATGAATGGATTAAAGCATCACTGGAGCTCCAGATTTAGTAAGTCAAACTAGGACACTAATATAATGAATGGGAAATGTCCATGTGTCTTCATTGGAAGGTGTCTATACGGGTGGAACATGTGACTAGCTTCATTTCCTTAAGGATCTATATTTAAACCATCAGGGTTTAATGTTTGCAGATCATAAATCCACCTGCTTTCTAGTTTTCTTTTCTTTCTTTTATTTTGTTTTATTTTATTACCTCCTCTCCAGTTATAATTCATCTTATCTATCCCTATAAATTTGAGGCCTTTTGGATCGCAATTATGAGTGCTTTTAAAGTGTTCAGACACGCTGTGATTATCAAGGCCCCTCAAAATGTTTCTCACATGTTCATATATACGGACTTTCAAAGGTCTTATTGTGCGTCCTATATATTGCAGTCCGCATGGACATTCCAAAAGATAAACTAAATTGTCACTGTCACATTATAAAGTTCCTCTGATTTTGAATTCCTTTTTGGTCTGGTGAGACACAAACTTGCTGGTGGGTTTCGTACTCTTATAACCTAATCTAGTGCAATTTCCACATCTCCCACAGTGGTAAAAACCCTCTCTAATGCTGTTACCTTCAAGGGTGACTTGTCTGTTTCCTTTGTCCACCTTTAAATGATTGCGGACTAGCTTGCTCTTAATATCCGGAGCTTTGCGGAAAACTACGTCTGGTCTAGCTTGTAGAATAGTTTTGAGGCTATTGTCCATACCCAAAATGTGCCAGTGTCTATTTAATATCTGCTTCACTTTATGTGATGCTCCAGTATATTGTGTCACAAAATAGACCTTATCCTGCTCATTTGTATTTGATGAAACCTTAACGGAAGGATCAAGCAATTTCTCTCTTGATGTAGCTTCTAACTGTCTAAATGCTCCTTCTACTACCTCCATATTGTATTTTTTCTCCTTGAACTTTTGTTTCAAATCAGTACTTTGTTCTATGTAGTCAGATATATTGGTGCAATTGCGTCGTAAACGTGTGAACTGCCCTTTGGGAATCCCCTTTATCCAATTCGGATGGTGATTGCTGTGTGCAAAAATATAACTGTTGACATCCACTTGTTTATGATGTGTCTTAGTATGTAACTTAGAGTCTTGAACGAAAATCTCAAGGTCCAAAAATTCTGCCTTGGTTTTACTATAATTGGATGTGAATCTTAGATTCCTATCGTTATCATTGATGTAGTCAAGGAAATGTGTTAAGGATGATTCCGTTTTGACCATCGCGACCATCTCCCTTAGCGGTCGTTAGAGCTGTGGGTGTTAACCCACAGCCTAACGACCGACATGGAGGCGGCCGTTCAGGATGCAAGCGGCCACCCTGTTTCTGAGCGACCGCTTACATCTTACGACCGCCTCTGAATGAGGCCCACTGTCCTGTGTTACCATATTCCAGTAATCTGTGTCCCGACATACTGTCCTGTGTTACCATATTCCAGTCTGTATCCCTACATACTGTCCTGTGTTACCATATTCCAGTCTATGGGCCTGATTCAGCAAGGATCGCAGTAGCAAAGACGCACACAATCGGTCGATTAAATTGAATTGCGCATGTGTATGCATCGCAGTGTGCGAACTAGAAATTGCGATGGCAACTGCGTTTGCAGAGGCTTCGCAGACCCAGAGCACATTGACAGGAAGTGCTGTTTGTGGGTGGTGACGGGGTGGTGGGGCGATCGCAGGCGTGCCAATGTGTTGCAACACCGTTGCAGGAGCGTTCATAAATTATTCGCTGCAATACCATACGCAGCCTGAGGCCTCATAGCGTGCGCTGAAGTTAGCAATTCCTGAGTGAGGTCTGACCTGTCTTACCTGTGCGCGTATGGGTCCGATGTTACCGATTGTTTTGCTATGTTGCCCTAGTATACGGATGTGAGTAAGGGGAAGTGGACGTCGTTATGTCAGGCTGTGATCGCAATGCGATTGCAAACATTTGCATTTCACCACTATTAGCAATTGCGGTGCGTGCGTTCTAGCAGAATAGCGATCCTTGCTGAATCAGGCCCTATGTCTCTACATAGAAAAGTAATTTTGGGACAAATTATTGTGTTTTTTTAGGGAGATGTTGTGTGAGCATTCACACAGCTAGGAGTACTTGTGTTTCTGGAAATTAATATATTACTATTTTCAATTAATATTCTTTTACTTTATGGGGCCTATTCATCATCCTCACTTATTTTTCACAAAAGCATGTGAAAATTAACATTTTCACATACTTTTGTAAAAAATAAGCGTCAGGGCCATTCATCAAGTTCTGAAAAAGCATTTATTTTCGGAACTTGATGGTGTTACCGAACGCCGCTCTGAGAAGGTATTCAGCCCCCGATAACCTTCACAGGCTGCTGTTTACATGGCAGCCTGTGAGGATTTACATGGCATCCACAGCAGAGGGATATATACAAATCCCTCCCTGCTGTGTCTGCACTGCTGAGCCCCAGGGCTCTGCAGACATGTGGCCACACTCACCGGCTGAAGAAGACGGAAGAGACAGGTGAGTGGGAGCTAGGGGGGCCAGATAGGACACCAACGGGTGGGGGAGGGGCATGGGACACCCGCAGGGGGCCATATTGGACACCCGCTTGGACTGGAAGGGAGAGCTTGAATGGACTCCAGAGGACGTGGGAGGGGGGCCGGATCAGATACCGGAGGCCGCAAGGGGGGGGGGGGGAGGGAGATGAGTGAAGGAGGGGGTGAGAGAGACATGCAGCAGTGAGGAAATCCTTATGGATACCTCAGCTGCAATGGGTAAGTATCACTTTTCCGAAAAGCTGACTCCGGAAAAAAGAGCAGCTTTTCGGAAGTGATGCTTTTGTTAGGGAGGAATGTTAAATGGCTCCGCTTGAGTCTTTGAACTCACAGCGAGTTCAAACCATAGGTATCACATGTGATCATTATGTTTTGATGAATAGGCCCCTATTTCTATTATGAACGTATACATGTTCAATTGAAAATGTTCTTGGTCACAGTATACACCCGGCATAATCTACAACCTTTATAAATGCTGTGAAGGGGTTTGTGATGGAGGACCAATCAGAAGTCACATTTCTGCATTTATGTCTTCTTATTGGTCCTCCCGATCACAGCTCCTACAAAGCATCACAGCTGGGGCCATGACACCACAGACAAATGTACTGCATGGAGGAGATCCAGGGACTCCTGGGCTGGCACAGGGCTAATAATCTGCACGTGATAATTCAGCTTTAGCAAAACAGTGACATTAAAAAGATCCTCACAGCACTGACCCAGGATAAGCATATATACAGTATACAAATGCCATTTTGTGTTATTTGGTCACTATTCTGGTAATCTGGTAAAGCTCCGTCTCCTGTCACCATACTCTATTTGGCATTCATTGCATATACTCCATGTACATAAGATACTTGTTACTTCTAAAAGCTCCAGCTCTTCCCCTATCTGCAGATTGCGCCCAATTCAATCACCTCTATACATCCTTCAATCAATCTACCTATTTTTACTCCATCTATCTCAGGTTATTACAGGTAAAAATGGGGGTGGAATAGCTGTGAATGATTTCTGCGCCACTGACTACCTGATTCGCAAAGATCACGGCTTGCTGCTTTAAATCTCCCCTTGGCTGGCATCATAGCGTATTCAGTACACGGATCCAGGCAGCGGCTATGAATAAGCTATTATTCACATTATACAGTATGCAGTCACAAAGACACCGTTTAAAATGCCAACATTATTTGTAGACAGCAGAAGGTCAATATTAATGCTGTCGACATGGTTGACATCGGAAACACTGACATTGTTATAATGTTGCTATTTCCATTAGAGTTAGGGATAAATGGTAAAAGCACATTGTCGACATTACATCAGTGTCAACATGGTAATGGCAATATTATGGACATGTCGACATGTTCAGTGTCGATTTTGCAACCATGTTGACATTCTCATGTCGACAGTGTGAATGTAGACAATATATATCACGCCCCATTATACAACATTATAGCTCCGCAACTGATTCAGAGCATTTTACAAATTTCTCTGCTATAGGTGAATGATAGCGATTAGCACATACTGTATTGTACATTACGCTGACATACATACACACATTTCTGTCCTACTGCTGCACACAGCAGACTGACCTCAAGTGACCAATTTCATCCAGTTACAGTCACTCCTCTCCCGTATCTAGGGAAGGGAATATAGCCAAGTGTAGGTGACATGTGAAACCATAACTGTAATTGGCTTTAGTGCAGCAACAATATTGCGACAGGCTACACTGGGAAGCACATGAGAAGAATTAGAAACCTCCATTACAAAAACAAAATAAATGTATTTGCCGATCCTTAATAAATATAGACAGGGGGACAGCAAGTAACTATGGCCCTCATTCAGAGCCGTTCGCTATTTGCGGTCGTTCGTTCAAAAACAAGGGGTGGCTATTCAAATGATCCGTTCGCAAATTGCAGTTTGTTCACACCTCTAAGTCTGAACGAGCGAGCAAAACATACGCTCGTTTATTTGTTAAAAACGCCCCCTGGCCGCTCGCACCATACGTCATGTCCGCTATTTATTAGATTAATCGAGTACATCGAGCAGCGTATGAACTGCTCGCTATTCTTGTGGTTGGTGTTTGCTACCACAAATTTGCGAGCAGTTCTGGCTATAAAATAACCCAGTGACGTGGTCAATGACGCTGCTGTATTAATTATGCACACCCATAATACGCCCGTTTTGACCTTTAAGCACGCCTGCGTTCGGATCTCCACTCCCCATTTTCAAGCACCTTCCCCTGTTACCACCCACATACGCCTCATTCTGTCACTCAAAATAGCAGGCACTCGCTATATAGCGTACAAACGATTTTTGGCCGCACTGACTGGTTCGCGCATGCGTACTAAAAACCGTACGCATGCGCAGATGTGCAAACATCGCTCGGAACGAGCGTACTGCCGCTAACGAGCGGCTCTGAATGAGGGCCTATGCACCTTAGCAAAACCATGCTGCACTGCAGCTGGGGACAGATGTAAAAGAGAGATTTACATTTGTGAAGGGTGTGAACAAACTCAATCTAAATTTCAGTGTAAAAATAAAGCCACCCAGTATTTGTGGGCTACATGCAAAATAAGCCAGTATTTACCCTGCATGCATTTTTTTTTTTGCTTTGCACCCAAATCAGAATCAGACCCATACTGTGAAACATGAGCAGACGTGCCCTGACAAGCTCTCTTCTGAGCCCCAACATATAACATGCACCGTTCCCCTGGAGTCAGTGGTGGATCCATGGAAGTGGGAGGTATTGCGATCATGGCGAATGCTTCTGTAACCCTTCTCTCCTGCCTACAGCTGTCAGTTCTAGCAGCAGAGGACGGGTGTGAGGCACATCAGGGCAAGGAAGAGAGCAGAGACTGCTGGGCTGGGGAGAGAGCTGCTGCAGCTGTCTTTGCTCTCTCCCTGCTCTGATGTTCCACACACCCGTGCTCTGCTGCTAGAGCCAACAGCTGTAAGCAGGAGGGAAGCATCTGCGTCCCCGCCCCCTCCATAGATCCGCCACTGCCTGGGGAAGCCCTTGCCCTGCTCACTGCTTTTACCTCTGCAGTTCTGGTTGTGCCCGATCCAGCTTAGACACCTAGGGCTGCATCTCCACTTAATGATGGGACTGCTGATTACTGCAGCAGCGTTACTTCCTCCATCATTGGTCAGTCTAACAGACAGCTCCTCATTCCCTGCTAGGAAGCTCCAGGTGAAGACTCAATCCTGCACCGGAGTACAAGGTCCACTGTACGCCCTGAAGAAAGGAGGATAGGCAGGTTCTCACCGGAGGTACTCTTGTTCTTCGTCCCGCTCGATCCCACACACAGGTCCTTGTAGGGGAGAGAATTATACCCGTGCAGAACCCTTTCCTGCTCTAACAGTGTGTCACACTAATACACCTATCTACATTAATATTGGCCCTAACTCACCGGCCTATCAAACTATGTGTGTTGTGTAACAGTTGGTTATAGGGACACATCAATCTACTCTGCACGACAACACAATTCAAGGACAGTTAAAGCATACAAAAGTGACCACGGATTAATAACCAGAGTACTGTCTTTTTTAATCCTGCATTTACAGACCTGGCCAGCTCCTCTTCTAGATGACTGGGAAAATAACCTGTTTATCTTGGGGGAGCCTGACAGCTCTCCACGGGGAATCCAGTGAGGGTGAGCGCCGTACAGTAACTCACCAGTGGCTCAGGCTTTATGCCTGCCTACTACAGGGCACAGGAGTGACTTGGGCCTAATGCCCAGAGTCCCTTTCCATACTGTGGCCTCAGGCCTACCTAATGGAGGGGGCTCAGCTAGTGGCCTGGGCCATTTTATATGGTGCTCAGGCCTATGAGCCTGCCTAATAGTGGGCTCAGGTACTGGCTTGCGCTACTTAGTGACCTGGGCCTAATACCCAGGTCACACACCTATTTGGGGTGGGCCTATCCCTTTTATTGGGCCTAATGCCCCTATTTTGCCCAGACCTTGTGCCCGCCTATATGCCCACAGGTCTATTGCCTGATTTACCCCACGAGCCTAGTGCCCAGCAATCATGGTGGTCTAGGGAGGGGTTAATACCAGTGGCCCAAGGCCGCCTAACAGTACGTTAGGAGAGGCTGCAGTGGGGAGCTTCGTTAGCTCTTTTGCTTCCCACCACTGCAGTACTTCACTGGTCCTCAATTTCTTTCTTCTGCCATTGGCCTGTCCTGGCCAGAGGCACCCCCTCTTCCTCTCTTCATCCAGGTGCTGTCGATCTTCCCTCTAGATCCCAGCATCTTCTGGCCTCTTCCGCGGCCGCCAGAACTGTTGCCACAATGCTCTTCTCTTCGGGAGGTCTTCTCTCCTCCCTCTCCACTGCCAGACTGCCTTTTCCCACTCAGCAGCGTCAGCGGCTTCTAATACAAGATGCCGCGAGTGTACGGGGCCATGATGTGGCGAGGTGCAATTGGCTCATCGCATCTGCCACCTACTGGCCGATGGACCACGAGCCAAACACCCGCCACCACTTTACCACCGACGCTGGTGGAAGGGACCAGGTGGTCCTTTCACCAGGTACCCGCTGTGTCTGCTTGCCTGGTGCTGGGAGCAGAAACAGCATCCCAGCGCCGGCCGCCGATGTGTCCCGCAGGGGACACCACTGCTTGCTGTGCTGGGATCAGACACATGATCCCAGCACGGCTTTCCACACCCTGGCCTTGACTATATGTCTCCCAACAGGGCTTACAACTCATCCATCAACCCAAATCTGGTCTACCAGCTAGGATATGCCCCATCACTCCCAACTGCTTCTATGGTTAAAACCGCCATGGCCAGTTCTCTTCCGCTGCCTCAACATACTGTGACAGTGCCTAGTACCGCACAGAGGGCCTGGCCTTCAAAGGGAAGAGTACCAGTAGCAACACAAAGGTCTTAAAGACTGTGCAGCCATCTGGGAAAAAGTTACATCATGCAAACACCACCTTGATCCTAGGAGAACTGCCTCATTTTAGGAAACCTCAAGCTTCAACCTAACCCACACTTTCCACTATCATTAGTAGCAGCTAGCATTGGGACAAGCCTTAAACAGTGCACAACACCAGGATTGGGTTCCTACGCAGGGATCAGTCTGACTCAGTATAGCATCCGCCTGATGGAGGCCTCCATGGTCCATCCGGGCCCCCATACTACCAGTCAGTAATATGACACCACCCAGACATCTACACAAGGACTCTGCTCTGGTTCTCTTTTTACATCCAAGTCTACCCACCAGCAAGACCTCTGCCCCATCCAGGCCTGGCCTTCCTTTTACTCCACTAAGACCTCCAGACCTGGACACTGCCTCTATCAGCCTTGCCCTTATTCTCACCATGAGTGGGATGTACTAAGCATTGCATCCAGGAAGCGGTACATCCCTCCTCTTATCGGGTACATACCGTGGTTGATTACCATGGTAATTACCTAGAATATCGCAAAGGACAGCTCTCCCGATAAGAGCTGTCCTTTGCGGTGCCCCCAGGGAGAGGGACTTCCAGGTATAACACCCAGTAGTCCCTCTGGTGTCATTGAATCCCTCTCAGGGAGCATCCTGAGAAGAAGCCCATAAGCTTCTACTGGGTTACATCACCTAAAGATGGTGTTACCCATCGGGACAAAACGGTGCTTAGTACATATGGGATATGTGGTAAAACCCTTGAAAACTGCATTTTCTGGGGTTTTACCGCATTTCTACCTTTAGTCCACCCCCCATACTTCTATGGCTAACTAGTACCGTCCACTGTAACCTATTAAGTGGACCAAAGATGGCTGCCTTCTGTACTTGTCATATTTTGTATTTTATATGTCCCCTTTTGTATAAATTTGTATTATATTTCTAGTTATTGACTGTCTTGCCCACTGTGGGCCTGATTCAGCAGAGGACACAATGCCAGATTGAGTGATTATTTGCCATTGCACATGCGTGTAAGTCGCAAAGAGCAAACCACCACTTTTAAACAAGCTTTACAGGAAATTAATGACCACTTTTTTCGAATTACTCAACTGGTTGATACTAATGAAACTCGCCTTGGGGAAATAATTTAAGATGTCTTTAATGTTAAACAGCAAGCCTCCGATATGCAGAAATCACAACACCAGTAGTAGAATCAGATTGATGACTTTGGGAATAGATCTATGGGTGGTAGGCCTGTCTGAATAGGAGCTGCCTTGTTCCGTTTTATTAAGTCATCATTGCCTGCAGTGCTAGGCGTGAAGGAGGAGAGCAGAGGTATAGGTCCTGTCAAGGAGAACAGTGAGACTGGACCACAAGTGACCACTTTTAGATGTCACTCTGTACTACCTTCACAGTAAGGCCCTGTGGACTGCCTCCAGAAAACAGATCTTTGTTGTGGGATGGTCCTAAATTTTATCTTTCAAGGTTATTTGGCAGAGGTGACATTGGTCTGGAGGGCTTACTAACTAGATTGTTCTTACCTTATTAAAGAAAATGGCAGATTTGCTTTATTTTCCCCTATCTGTGTCATGATCCGTCACAGGGAAGTCCTCAATTGAAGGACTGGGTGCCGGGGGGTTAGGGTGGCTAGGAAGTAACTGGAGAAGTGACAGCACTAAGGTTCTCCTGAATAATCAAACCCAGGTGTTGGCTAGACCTAACCAGAGGCGCAAAGTCTAACCCACTTGGTGGTCTTCACCAGTGACCCCTCCTATTGGGATTTTGGTTTTGCCGCACCAAGTGAGCAGGTCGCAGCCCATGTGGCCGGCGGTAAATCATACTGATTCCATCCGAAAACCACTTGACTATTTATGGCATGTACTTAGCTTAACTGAAGGTAATGCCATGTTTATTCAGGATTAGTTACAATGAGACACTATTTACTTAACTTAAACAGTGAACTTTGGGCATTGCTTACCTATTCCTGACACAGCAAGTTATATATACACATAAATGAAAATGCTGAACACAGATGTATATAGCTAAAACACCACCTAATGTCTGACACAGATATAAAGACAATGAATAAAAATGGCTGTAAATAGCCATTTTGCTCTCCCATTACAGTCCACCCTTGGCTTTATGATGTGGAAGACATGTATATCATGTTCTTTCTACCACTAAGATAATACATATTATCAGGTAAACAAACATGTACAAACACAATCCTCTGACACTTGGACATATTGAGTCCTTGATGGTATCTGCCATTGTCCTGTGTGAGATCACACCAGATTCCAGTGATGTAAAGTCAATATCTCCCCACCCTTGCACTGTGAGTGAATCCATACAAGTTAACAGTCTTTCACTGTTGTCATTGGCACTGTAATGTAGTCTCTGATATATAGTTGTCACGGCCAGGGTATTTCAGCATGGCGCTAGGCGAGTGTTACCTGTGAGGTCATTGTGGCGCGGGCTGTCTGGTGGCGGAGCTGGTGTCTGGCGGGGGGCTTTGGCTGCGCGCTTTGTTGTGCGGGCCTGTTGTCACTCTGCGCTGGTAAGGCCTGGCGGCGTCTCCATTCCGTTTGGCATGGGCACCGCCATCTTGCCTTCTGGCCATGTGATGCGGCTGGCTAATCCTGGTGAGTCACATGTTCCCTCTGGCCAGTAACAGCACGGCATGGGGTATTTAGGAAGGGTCAGTGCCTTCCTTCTTTGCCAGTGCAACGTGTATCTCAGCCTAGCTGAGAGGGAGTTCTCTGTGCTTTCCTGTTCCTGTGAATTCGCTGTCTGCCAGTCTGCCTGTCAGCTCCTAGCTCCCACTGGACTACCCCGCTTCCTCCATCACCTTTGCCCATACCTGAGTGCCTGAGCCTGCTGACATCCTGTGCTTCAGTTCACTACCTGTATACCTGGCTTGTTTATTTTCAGTTCACTACCTGCATACCTGGTTTGATTATTTTCAGTTTCACTACCTGCACACCTGGACAGCTCTAATTGTTTCTACTTGGACATTAACCCTTTACTCCCACCACAGAACTCTTGTGCACATTTATATATTCCTGGACTTTTATTTACTGCCATTATATGTCTACTCAAGCACTTATTAAAAATTCTAGTTTCATTTTCAAATCTGCTTCTGTGATCGCTCCTGCTACCACCCCGGGTCCACAAACAACCCAGAACATCACAGTTTGCACTGGCCCCCTGGAGCCGGCCACGGATCAGGAGTCAGGAGTGGATTTGTTCCGGTGCTTTTCTGGTCATTTAGAAAATCTGGAAAACATGCAGCATCAGATGGCTCAATTTCTGCAAGAGATGTCCAAGCAACAGGACAGTTTGCAAACTTCCTTTTCTACCCCTGAAGTACCAGCATCTACATCCGCATCAGCGTCTGGGAATACAGAAGGCAGATCATCTCCCCGCTTACATCTTCCTTTACCAAATAAATTTGACGGCAATCCTAAACTCTGCCGAGGATTCCTAAATCAGTGTGACATACATTTTACCCTGCAGCCTGACAACTTTCTAACTGCAAGAACTAAAGTGGCTTATATAGTCTCTCTGTTATCCGGCCAGGCCTTGGAATGGGCTTCCCCACTCTGGGAGCGCTCAGATCCGCTGCTGGATAATTACGCAGGCTTTGTGTCATCCTTCAGGAGGATTTTCGTTGAACCTGGGCGTACTGTATCAGCATCATCAAACATCATGACACTGAGACAAGGGGTCCGTCCTGTCAGTCAATATGCCGTGCAATTTAAAATTTTAGCATCAGAGCTCAAATGGAATGAGGAAGCCCTCACCTCGACCTTTTGGCATGGGTTGTCAGACCGACTAAAGGATGATCTAGTCACTCGAGAGCTTCCTACTAATCTGAACTACATGATTTCGTTGTGTATCAAAGTTGACCTACGCTTCAGGGAACGTCAGGCTGAAAAAAACAGAACTGATCGGCAAAGGTCATTTACCCCCTCCATTTCTACACGTCCCATTCCTTCTCCTACTGAAGAGGAGCCTATGCAGGTGAATCATACACACCTCTCCAAAGAAGAACGTCAGAGAAGAATGCAAAAGAACCTCTGTCTGTACTGCGGAGAGTCCGGTCACCTGCTGAACTCCTGCCCCCGTAAACCGGGAAATGCCAAATCCTAACTGACCCTGGAGACATCAAGTTAGGAGTTATGAACCCGTCTCCAAAAATTAAAGATTTCACGATTACCCTAGCCTTGGATCTTAAACCCAAACCTGTCTTTGCTACTGCTCTACTCGACTCGGGAGCAGCCGGAAATTTCATAACGTCTAGTTTCATAGATAAATTTCAGATTCCTTGTTTGTCTCTCAACCATGCCATCTCTCTGACCTCTATAGACGGACGCCCTCTAACTAACGGGATAGTCACCAAAGAGACTCAACCAATATTGGTCCGAATTGGGGCACTTCATTCTGAGTCCTTAAAATTCCTGGTGATATCAGAGGCCTCTCAAGAAATTGTTCTTGGTCTACCCTGGTTACGTCAACATAATCCCAGGATTGATTGGAGTTCTATGCAGATTCTGTCATGGGGTATGGACTGTCAGAAATCCTGTCTTCCAAAAATTCGACCTGTGAGAAAGACAGTTCCATTAGTTTCTTCTGCCATTCCCAAGGAATACCAGATGTTCGCCGACGTTTTCTCTGAACAACAAGCAAATATCTTACCCCCTCATAGGGAATGGGACTGCCCAATTGAATTGATACCTGATAAGATACCACCTCGTGGTCGTACCTATCCGCTGTCCTTGCCTGAGACTCAAGCCATGACCGAGTACATCCAGGACAACCTGGCAAAGGGGTTCATTCGCCCCTCTACTTCACCTGCCGGAGCTGGGTTTTTCTTCATTGGCAAGAAGGACGGTGGTCTAAGACCATGTGTCGATTATCGAGGCCTTAATGACATTACTGTAAAGAATCGATACCCTCTTCCCCTGATTACTGAGTTGTTTGATAGGGTCAAGGGCTCTGTCATTTTTACTAAATTAGATCTAAGAGGGGCTTACAACCTCATTCGTATCCGAGCTGGCGATGAATGGAAGACCGCTTTTAATACCAGAGATGGACAATTTGAGTATTTAGTAATGCCTTTTGGATTGTGTAACGCCCCTGCTGTCTTTCAAAGTTTCGTTAATGAGATTTTCCGGGATCTGTTATATGTTTCAGTTGTTGTCTATCTGGATGACATACTGATTTTTTCACCCTCTGTGGCTAAACATCAAGAACATGTTAAAGAAGTTCTGACCCGTTTCAGAGAAAACCACCTTTACTGCAAACTGGAGAAGTGCGTACTTGGAGTGCTCAGTGTACCTTTTCTCAGCTATGTAATATCTGGCTCCAGTGTAGAAATGGACCCCAAGAAGGTACAAGCAATTCTGGATTGGACCCGACCTCAGACACTGAAGGCCATCCAGAGATTGTTGGGCTTCGACAATTATTATAGACACTTCCTTAAGGGATTTTCTACACTGCTGGCTCCCATTACCGCCTTGACCCGCAAAGGTGCTAATCCTGCCCAATGGTCACCTGAGGCAGAGTCTGCCTTTCATCTTCTAAAACAGGCCTTTATCTCAGCACCAGTTCTTCGACAACCAGATCTGGACAGGCCTTTTTTGTTGGAAGTAGACGCATCATCTGAAGCTGTGGGAGCAGTCTTGTCTCAACGTTATGAGGACAACCGAGTCCATCCGTGTGGGTTCTTTTCTAAAAAATTCTCACCTGCCGAAAGGAACTACGCCATAGGTGAGCAAGAACTACTAGCTGTAAAGTTGGCGTTGAAGGAATGGAGATATTTGCTAGAAGGCGCCAAGTTTCCATTTACTGTATTTACGGACCATAGAAATCTCCTATTTCTCAAAAACCTCCAATGTGTGAGTCCTCGTTTGGCCCGCTGGGCAATATTCTTTGCCAGGTTTCAGTTCACCCTGACCTTCCGGTCTGGAGCACTTAATCAGAAGGCTGATGCCCTATCGAGATCTCTCCTCTGTGATGATCAATCTGAAAATCAAAGCAATACCCCTGTCTTGAAATCAAGAGTTTTCGCCGCATTACAACTTCAGCCTCCTACGGGAAAATCATTTGTGGCCCCGGAATTAAGGAAGCGGCTTCTCACTTGGGCACATTCCTCTCGCTTCGCAGGGCACTCAGGCACTCGGAAGACCTTGGAGTTCCTGAAAAGACACTATTGGTGGCCTTCTATGAAGGCAGATATAATGGAGTTTATCTCTTCCTGCTCCTCCTGTGCCCAGCATAAATCATCACGACAAGCTCCAGCTGGGGAATTGCTTCCATTACCTACTCCATCACGTCCATGGATGCATCTCTCCATGGATTTTGTCACAGACCTTCCAGTCTCTCAAGGTTTCAACACTATCTGGGTTGTAATAGACCGATTTTCTAAGATGGTCCACTATATACCATTAAAGAAGTTACCTTCTGCCCCTGACCTGGCACAGTTGTTTGTCCAACACATATTTCGTCTACATGGCTTTCCTGCTGAAATTGTCTCTGACCGTGGTGTGCAGTTTACTGCAAAATTCTGGAGGGCTTTGTGTTCTGTTCTTCAAGTGAAGTTAAACTTTTCCACTGCCTACCATCCGCAAAGCAACGGCTCTACCGAGAGAGTTAATCAAGATCTAGAGACTTTCTTAAGAATTTTTATGTCATCTTCCCAGGACAATTGGGCTGCCTTGTTGCCGTGGGCTGAGTTTGCACATAATGCTTCCTACCACTCGTCAACTAACCAAACGCCATTTCAGGTTGTATATGGCCTTCATCCTCGTGTTCCCGAATTCCGAAGCCTGCCTGTTTTCGATGTTCCGGCCGTGGAGGACACGGTGCGGAATTTTGCTGCCATCTGGACTCAAGTACGGTCTG
This sequence comes from Taudactylus pleione, assembly GCA_031769625.1. Lineage (NCBI taxonomy): Eukaryota > Metazoa > Chordata > Amphibia > Anura > Myobatrachidae > Taudactylus > Taudactylus pleione. Next base: position 1,031,229 of record JAUIMM010000114.1, on the reverse strand, counting down.
ATTTGTTGAAGGCATCCTCTCGCTGTAAGACCCAGGCCAATAAGAAGCGTAGAATAGTTCCACGCATGCAAGTTGGAAGCCAGGTCTGGTTATCCACCCGGAATCTTAGTCTGAGGGTTCCTTCTATGAAATTTGCACCACGCTTCATCGGTCCCTTCTCCATAACAGAAGTCATTAATCCAGTGGCCTATCGTCTACAGTTACCCCCATACCTAAAAATCCCTAATTCCTTCCATATTTCCTTATTGAAGCCCCTGGTCCTGAATAAATTCCATAGTGCTCTACCTGCTTCTTCTCGAGTCCAGACGGAGAGAGGAGTTGAGTTTGAGGTCGCCCAGATCTTGGACTCTCGTCTACGCAGAGGTCATCTACAGTATTTGCTGGACTGGAAAGGTTATGGTCCAGAGGAACGTTGCTGGACCGATGCTCGTGATGTCCACGCTCCCACGCTCATCAGGAGATTCCATTCTGCCCATCCGGAGAAGCCTGGTGAGTGTCCTGAGGCCACCCCAAAAGGGAGGGGTATTGTCACGGCCAGGGTATACAGCATGGCGCTAGGCGAGTGTTACCTGTGAGGTCATTGTGGTGCGGGCTGTCTGGTGGCAGAGCTGGTGTCTGGCGGGGGGCTTTGGCTGCGCACGTTGTTGTGCAGGCCTGTTGTCACTCTGCGCTGGTAAGGCCTGGCGGCGTCTCCATTCCGTTTGGCACGGGCACCACCATCTTGCCTTCTGACCATGTGATGCGGCTGGCCAATCCTGGTGAGTCACATGTTCCCTCCGGCCAGTAACAGCACGGCATGGGGTATTTAGGAAGGGTCAGTGCCTTCCTTCTTTGCCAGTGCAACGTGTATCTCAGCCTAGCTGAGAGGGAGTTCTCTGTGCTTTCCTGTTACTGTGAATTCGCTGTCTGCCAGTCTGCCTGTCAGCTCCTAGCTCCCACTGGACTACCCCGCTTCCTCCATCACCCTTGCCCATACCTGAGTGCTTGAGCCTGCTTACATCCTGCGCTTCAGTTCACTACCTGTATACCTGGCTTGATTATTTTCAGTTCACTACCTGCATACCTGGCTTGATTATTTTCAGTTTCACTACCTGCACACCTGGACAGCTCTAATTGTTTCTACTTGGACATTAACCCTTTACTCCCACCACAGAACTCTTGTGCACATTTATATATTCCTGGACTTTTATTTACAGCCATTATATGTCTATTCAAGCACTTATTAAAAATTCTAGTTTTACTTTCAAATCTGCTTCTGTGATCGCTCCTGCTACCACCCCAGGTCCACAAACAACCCAGAACATCACAATAGTAGTACATATCATAAGAAAGCTTCTTGTATCACAAACCCGGAATAAACACGAGGGACGTCATCTTTCTTGATAACACATCCTGAAAGAAGGAAGAAACAGGGTGAGTCTCAATATCTAATACAATATAATACACCAGTCCTTTAGATATAATAACTTAACTGTCTCAGGGGCCAAATTCATCATACCTTAAAACTCTCTGGAGGAAATTAGGTTTAGAACTCGAATGGAGTTCTACCTAATTACCAGAGGAATTCATCATTCCTCCATTCCTCCTTCCCATAACTATCTATTTTAACGATACTGCCTTTGAACCACTTTGTACCCCTGCCTATACCTTCTGATATCCTGCCTATAAACCTCTAAGGATGACGCTATTTTGCGTACGCAGTTACACAGTAAATAAAGACTCCAGACCTAGAACCTGTGGTTTCAAAGGTATTATTCAAGTAAAAGTACAGTCAGCTACACGCTAGTTATAAGTACAATTTGGTGCAAAGGAATTATACAGACCCAAGTACAGTTATACATACGCAGCGCTCTGGATCAGATGTAGGCATCAGCAAGAAACCCCTCGTCAATCAGCATTCAGCACGAAGACCAGGCACCCAGGGTCAGAGCACACATATTTATACCCCCCAGAAATAAACAACACAATAGAGAAGTTTGTTGCTAATACCATTGGTCCTAAAGGAGAGGGCATATGTTACAAGGCATTTAACAGGTTGGTTCAAATAGACATAGTCCAGCCTCTAACAACTGGGGGTCTCTGGTTTCCCACCTCATGCAAATTCTAACAGTTGGTCATATAATGTACATTTTGTTGCTTGAAGTCTCTGCGGTCCATAAGTTGAGAATGCATGATGCGATCTCTACATCGATATTACCGGAATACTGTTGAAAGAGTACGCATCAATACATTACCAAACATGGCTTACTTATCACGTATAAAACCTTAGTTACGAAATAATTTTTATTTCCTAGCAATTATAATAAATGTGCATACTTGAATCTTATACCTTAAAGCTTATGGAACCTTGTATGTGAATATGTAATGTGTGAGTATGTGGGGTTTGATGTAAAGACGCTAGTTAACTTGGGGCAGATGCGTGCGCATGAAGCTAATAGTCAGCGTTTTCATACAGGATATTATGCATTCGCTAATATGCGACTAGTTAACAGCACAATTGTGCGTATTTATATGTATATGAGAAATGGTGAAAGATGCAATCGCATGATGCTAATAGTAATATCGCCACATGTACTAAAGTGTGAGTTTATCTAAAAAGGGCGCTTGGGCGGCCATTCGGAAAAAGGCGTCTTGCGATCCCATTTCCAAGATGGCGTCTTGCGGCCAGTCGCAAGATGGCGTCGCTGTGATTCAATTTTAAACTGATCTTGTCTCAGCCAATAATCCAGCTTCGACAATTTAGAAAAGATGTCATTTTTGTGCTGACAGCTTTTTGGGATATAGATAGTTATCTCTATTTACACTAACTTACCGCAGCTGGAATCCGCTCTGCGCATGTGCTGTTACATTCGTAAAGCCAGCGCATGCGCAGCACTGCCTACAGCGGCCCCCCCTACATGTCCACCTCGCCGCTCACCTCCCCCCTGTCCCTGCACTTATCTGCTCGCTGCAGCGCCTCCAGCTCCGGTGGCTGTGCTGTCACGTGTTCTCCCAGCAGTCCCCAGTACAGTTTTAAAAAAAAAAAAAAAAATGTTTTTTTTTCTAAACTTTATTGTGTTCTGCTGGGAGAACACGTGACAGCACAGCCCCAGGAGCCAGAGGATGGACCAGAGTGGCGGAGGGAAGCAGGTAAGTGTCACCTGCTATTCGCCACCTCACAGTAACTCCATCAAATTCCGAAAATACATAATTTTCGGAATTTGATGAATAGTATAATTTCCATATCCCCATACTAATGTACTAATGTATGGGCAGTGTGGAAATTAACGCAGGGGGACTTAGCAAGGAGATATCAGCCCCTCAGTGTATTTGCTTAACATCAACATCTACACCTTAATTCTTGTTAAATCTAACTAAACAAACAGAATTACACATTTTCTTTAATCAGCTGCTATACTGTAATAACAGATATAAACATCCTATTGTAATATTTAAGCTATATGTAACACAGGAATTTACAGTTCCCTTAAACAAAACATTCACACTTGCTGTTTGTGGATAGTAAAAAATAACCCTCCAGTGTACCCTGTGCTGTATTTGTTTTAAAGCTTCTCAAATGTTTGTTGTCAAACATGACAGTTTTCTGCATTGTCTCTTTCCATGGTTTGAAATAAGGCTTTGCTGGCATAAGAAGTCTTTGCATAATCAGTGCTGTGTCTGCAATGTATTTCGCACCATTCAGGCTATGGGCATGTGTATTAGCATGTACAGAGGGCGAGCGACAATCACCAAAAGTTAGTAGGTGTCAAACGCAGTGCAGCAGAATTTGACTCCCCCACGTCCAGTGGGCACAGGTCCAATAAAAGCTATCTGCCACACCTGTCCTGCTCGTTCTCCTCTGTATATACAGCCCATGTCTTCGGTTTGCTTTTGCTTGTAGGGCCTAGTTGCCTACTTTAAGCTTGTCCTCCCCGGGAGAAGGCTAGTGAGGACAAGCAGGTGGGCTGTGATGGGGCGGGGCCAGATGGGTCTTGTCATTAAGCCCGCCCCATTCATGGCAAATTGCCACGATTGGCTTAAATTTATTTAGGGGGCGGGGCTAAATGACGCGATTCATGGATAATTGCATCATTAAGCCCCGCCCCCTACACGGAGACCCACGATCGCTGTGGAAATTCTCCCCATTGCGGAAGAATTGCCTACCCTTCTGGGGATGCGGGGGGTTACCAGAAAAATCGGGAGCCTCCCACGAAAACCGGGAGGGTAGGCATGTATGCTCCAGGGGTAAGCGCCACTGTTCTGCCTTGAACCAGTACATTCGTAACTTCGTAGTCCAGTGTGGGCATTGACATGGCCCACGGACATATGCCTACGAACGCACAGACCAGTGCCACCCCAGATAACTTTGCCCTGGACTTGCCAGTTGTTCTGCTTCCATGTCGGCATCAAAGTTGTGAAGCCTTGCAACATGGTCCAGCTGTCTGTGCAGAGAACTATAGGACTTTGTGTAACTGGCTGGAATGCTGCTGCTGTCCAGGAGTGTCCTTGCATTGTCAGTGTGACTGATTCATCTGTGAACCACACAAGTTGCAGCTGGTGTTCCTTTAATTTGGCATACGACTTTACGTGTCTGCTTGACAGTCTGCAAAAATGGCAGCATTGCTGCAGCAACAGTCCATAAAAGTTCTGTATCAGTGCAGGCAGCACTATAATCCAGTCCTGGTAACGTTGGCAACAATGGCTTAAACTTGACAAGGCCAGCAGTCGGCTGTGATATAACTGGTACAACGCAAGGGCCTTGTCGCTTCATGCGTATTCTTTCTTGTACGTACCATCGTCCATGTATCAAAGTCTGATCTTGCATGCCTCAGTTATGCACAATCCATTCATCTGCTTTAAACTCCTTAGCAATCGACATGTCAGCTCTGGTAATTGCTGTTGGTGACTGTGCACCTGTAAGATGATTTAAAACAATTGACTGACCAGGTCTTAACAGGGAATACACTGGGGTCTGATGTTTCTTACTACTCACAATCAGTCTTTCTGCAATACAAAACACAGGGCCTGATTCAGAGCTGCTCGTAAGCGGCCGCTCGTTCGTTCTGACCGATGTTCGCACATCTGCGCATGCGTACGGATTGTGATACGCATGCGCGAACCAGTCAGTGCGGCCGAAAATCGTTTGTTCGCTAAATAGCGAATGCCTGCTATTTTGAGTGACAGGAGGAGGCGTATGTGGGTGGTAACAGGGGAAGGTGCTTGAAAACGGGGAGTGGAATTCAGAATGCAGGCGTGCTTAAAGGTCAAAACGGGTGTTTTAAGGGTGTGCATAATTAAAACAGCAGCGTCATTGACCACGTCACTTGGCTTTTTTTTAGTCAGAACTGCTCGCAATATAGTGGTAGGAAAAACCAACCACAAGAATAGCGAGCAGTTGATACGCTGTTCGATGTACTCGATTAATCTAATAAATAGCGGACATGACGTATGGTGCGAGCGGCCAGGGTGCGTCTTTTTCAAAATTACGACCGCAAGTTTTGCTCGCTCGTTCAGACTTAGAGGCGTGAACAGACCGCAAAGAGCGAACGGTTCATTTGAATAGCCACCCCTTTTTCCAGAACGAACGACCGCAAATAGCGACCGGCTCTGAATCAGGCCCACAGTGCTTACATCCCAAATTTTTCTCTGTTGCTCTCTGTTATCAAACAACATTTCTATTTCCCCACTCAGTTTGTATGTTGTGGGTGCAAAGCTGTTGTGCATTGCCATATGTGATGGCTCACTGGTTATCAGTATCAGTGTGATTCCCACCACTAATGTCTCATTAATATCTGTTAAATCATAAACATCTTTTGCAAAGCATATATTTCATCATTGTGAAACTACACAGTAACTTTCTGATAATAAATATCATCATGGGGGCAGTCTTCTATCTCAGGGGTATGGACTTTGACTGTGAGAAACATCATTTTCTAATACATCTTGCACACATTTGTTGCCATTCAGAATCAAACTCTTGTTCTAACAATATGTGACTATCAAGGTCTTCTGGAATTTCACAAGAATCTTCAGATTCATTCAAAGTTTCTATCTGAAAACTTTTTTTCTCAAAGGCAGCTGCATCTGATTTCTCTCCCTCAGTAGCTGCCAAGTAATGAATCCCCTCACTGCCCCTCCCTTGGGAATTCACGGGGCAATGGCCCTCATTCAGAGGCGGTCGCAAGAAGCGAGCGCTCGCTCTGAATGAGGGCGGCCGCTTGACTTTTCAAGTGCCGCTTCCTGGTCACTTAATTGATATCTAGTATGGCAAGGTGAATTTTTCTTCTGGATACTCGTAGCTCTCAAGGGTAAGTCTTGGGGGAACACATGACTAGGAAGAATAGGGTCAAATAACCAATGGTCTTTAGGAGAAGGAGTATTGTCATGTACAGGATATATATATATATATATATATTATCTCAGAAATTGCGCTTAGTTAACACCTGAGCTGTGCAAATTAGTCACACTTTAGTCCAGCAAAAGCTGATACAATTTCAGCACACAGAGAAAACTCCTTTTAGCACCAGGTCCTGATGCTTTTTCTTAGGACCGCAGCTCCCCTTTAAAGAAGACCAAAGTCCAAGTCTGTGGATCTGTTAATATAAAATAGAAAGGGGGTGCTCCATAGTGCAATAAAGGCTGATTTATTTTGAAACAAGGTATCACTTAAGAATAGTACAATGGTACAGTGCCGCTCATACCTATTAAAAAACGGTAAAGGCTGCCGCTGATCGGACCACGTCAGTTTCACAAATGATGTGGAGATAGCCGGGAGTGTGTAGTTGCCATGTTGCGCGGCCCCGCCCTTATGCAATTTCGTCAGAGACTTCGTCAGAGTGCCCTCTGACAAAGGGCCTGATTCAGACCCACTCGCGAGCGGCTGTCCGCTCGCAAGTGGGTCGATGTTCTGGACTGAGCATGCGCACGACGGAGGGAGCTCCGTCGTGCGCATGCGCCAGACGCGACGAGCAAAGGAAAGTCCTTCGCTCGTTGTGTCCGATCAAAGGGGGCGTGCTGTCAATGTTGATTGACAGCACGCCCCCTTTGGTAGGCGTGCCGGGGGCATGCCTCCCTGACGGGGGTGTTCCCACGGGAACACCTCCCGTCAAAAGCTGGCCCACTGACATCACTAGTGATGTCAGTGGGAGTGATTTTGGCTCTGATAGAGCCAAAATCACTCCGGAGCTTGCGGTTGAAAACCTCAACCGCAGGCTCCGGCTCGCAATTTCGATGGTCGCGATGGTCTCGACCATCGCGGCCATCAAAATGCACGCTCGTATAGCCTGTGGGTGGTGACCCACAGCTATACGAGCGTCCAGAAGGACGCTCCATTTTCATGGAGCCCGGCCCTCATTCAGAGCGTGCGCTCTGCTCGGAGCGTACGGCTCTGAATGAGGGCCAAAGGCCCTCATTCAGAGCCGCTCGTTAGCGGCAGTATGCTCGTTCCGAGCGATGTTTGCACATCTGCGCATGCGTACGGTTTTTAGTACGCATGCGCGAACCAGTCAGTGCGGCCGAAAATCGTTTGTACGCTATATAGCGAGTGCCTGCTATTTTGAGTGACAGAATGAGGCGTATGTGGGTGGTAACAGGGGATGGTGCTTGAAAATGGGGAGTGGAGATCCGAATGCAGGCGTGCTTAAAGGTCAAAACGGGCGTTTTATGGGTGTGTATATTTAAAACAGCAGCGTCATAGACCACGTCACTGGGTTATTTTATAGCCAGAACTGCTCGCAAATTTGTGGTAGCAAACACCAACCACAAGAATAGCGAGCAGTTCATACGCTGGTCGATGTACTCGATTAATCTAATAAATAGCGGACATGACGTAGGATGCGAGCGGCCAGGGGGCGTTTTTAACAAATAAACGAGCGTATGTTTTGCTCGCTCGTTCAGACTTAGAGGTGTGAACAGACTACAATGTGCGTACGGATCATTTGAATAGCCACCCCTTGTTTTTAAACGAACGACCGCAAATAGCGAACGGCTCTGAATCAGGCCCAAAGTCTCTAACTGGCATCTAGCGGCAGTAATGTGTGAACCCGTCAGGTCTCACTGATCCCGTCCGTGCATCTGTTTATTTTTTTTACAAACAGATGCATGTATCACGGATCTCCCTGATCCGTGCATACATCTCTCTAATATCGCACATGATCTAATGAATATACAAATCATTAGATTGTGCACGATAGATCTGGTGTACATTGTGGAGCTTTTGCTGCACATCATTCACTGGGGCTGCCGGGGAAAGGTCAAGGGAGATCGCAAACAAGATTGGATCGTTTGCAAATTGTACCGTGTTACAAAGGTAAACAGGGAGGATTCCGCACAGAAACATAATTAGAATTGTTATGACCAACCATCTATGTCTATAAATAATTTGTACATCCCAAAATTGTTGGTGGTGCTCCCACAGCCTAAATATAACAGATTATTTGAACAAAGAAAAAGTAAGGCTATTCTTGGGGCACACTTATATAAGAATTCTTGAGTAAAATATAACTTTTATTAGTATAGTAAAAACATACCAGATACATACATAATGTTGTTGGCGAAAATATAGTGGACAATTTCTGCAGAGTACCCCACACCAAATGAAGGGTACCAGTTAATATGCTTAATTATGAAATGACACAGAAAATACCATAGAAATCGGTATATAGGCTACACAGTATGCTGTCCTATGATCCCCATTAAACAGTACAATATATGTCTACAGAACCTGGTATTCTTAAGTGGTCGCCCACATTAATACTAACCAGGCCTATCACTGGATCGCTTCCAAGATCAGACGGATTTGGGCATAATCAGTGAAGTATGACTGTAGACCATCGCTACTGAAAATATATGGGGATTCACCCTATGCACACGGTCTGAGCCTATTATAAAATGTAGGACTATTCTCAGCAGAGAGGTCCAATTGATAGTTCGTTGCTGTCAAGACAGGTGATGCATAGGCATGCCTTACTTGTGATGCAATCAGTTATGCATATATAGCATAAGCATATATAGCTTGTAAATAACACCACATAGATAACTGTGTCTTAAAATTATAATGCCGAGTTCCATATACACATAGAAAATAGGAACTCTACCCTTGGTGACAAATGAAGTAACAGAGCCTAACACAGCACATTGAATATTCATGTACTAAATGCAATCATCACAAAAAATTAGACATCATTGAAGTTATGTTATAGATAATAGTGATATTCTGTGATAGCTGCAACTAACACTCCTTTTCCAGATGAATCTCTTGTGAATAAACAATCAAAATCCCATGTTATTGCTATGCTGAGGCGAAGTAGCATACAGCCTCAGTATCCTATTTACATGTCACCCATAAGAAAAGGGGGATGCATAGAAAGATAGCTACATTAGATGGAAAGTGAATTAAGTAGCAGGGATGCGTTGTATAGAGTAGCAATAGAGAGATAACTATGGAGAGGAGATATTCAATATAAGGTAAGCTATGACTTCATAAGTCAAACCAGCTGGCCAGACATGGTAATCTGCCAGTTTTATACGTTACCAGTGTGGGGAAAACAACGGAGCCCAGTCCGTGCACTGACTGGGTTGTCCTGGATATCAGCAGACTGTCATATGAAGAAGGAGGACGCGCGTTTCGCCCGCATCGAGGCTTGATCACCTCAATTGTACCGTGTGTAAGCCCCTTTACCTGATAAGAAGACAGCACAGCAGCAGGACAGCCCTGTCACAATCTCCCGGGCCGCCTTCACGGAGCTGAGCTGAACAGTTTCTGTTGTCCGCGGTGGTGTGGTGGTGCAGAGGAGTCACTGAGAAACTGTGCGGTGCAGGGAGAGCTCGTGTAGCCTTCTTCTGTGCTGCTATTTACACTATTATGCCCGTTATTTAAACTCCAGGGAATGCTGGGGCCGGGGGGCATTTGGAGGGGACCATGACATGCACTAAGCCCCGCCCTCCAGTAATAGAGGGCATGGCTATATATCACTGCGGAATTCCCCGAATCCACAGTGCCCCAATCCAAACCTGCATACATACTCGTCGCTCGGGCCTCTGATCAAGTTCTTAATTAATGAAAACTTTCTTGGTTTCTTTCTATGGGATTGTATAGGTAATTCAATTGTCATACTGTCTGCCACTGCAGTGCCACTCTGTTTCTTAAGGTGCCTATCCACTAGACGATTAAATTGAGCGATTGAACGATAACAATATCGATGGATCATTCGATAATCGTTTGAAAGTCGTTTCCAGATTGTTTAAAAAATTGGTCTTTTAGACATCTATCATTGTGCAAACATGCTGGTCAACCCGACGATAACGTCAGGTTCAGCATGTTTGCAGATGATTGATTGTGCCTACACTGAACGACTGCTCATTCAGTGTAAGCACATCACAGACTGACAAACGACTGCACGATTACAATGTCGTAATCGTGCAGTTTTTTGCCTGTCTTCTAGTGGATAGGCACCTTTAGAAGTGCCATGTTGGAAGTTGAACTGCCATATGTTTGTGCGGCACGCTACTGTTGTTTAGCTTAGACAACCAGCTAGCTTGGTGCAACCTTTTGGCCTAAACTAGATGAAAACAATATCGTGAACTGTGATGTGGTTAAAATTAACTGGAAATGAGTGGAACTTAATGGTATGGAGGTTAATAATACTATAGGAACAAAAAAAGGTTCAAATTATGTGATTGTAGCTTTTTTTTGGTCAATTTTTGGGAACAAATACAAAACCAAAAGCAAAGCCAAAACTGTCCGACGAATTAGAACCAAAGGTGCTCCTCTCTAGTTCCAGGCAGGAGTGCTAAAATACTCTGTGACAGAAAAATAGATGCCGCTACTCAGTACCATTGAGTTACCACCAGAAAAAAATCACTGATCAGCTTCCAATATCTTAATAAGCTGGGCCCTGTCATTTCCCTCAGTGCTGGGATCCAGTCCAGGATTTGTGCTGTCTCCTCAGCTCCTCAATCTGAGCTATGTCCAGACAGTTCTATGTCAGACGTTCAGTGATAGGGGACCCAGTTGGCTGCAGCCACCATGCTCCTGAAGATACTCTGCTATCTGTTGCCCGAATTCTTAGTCGATCTTACCTTTGTGATTCTATTCCTGGGCCTGGTCGGGACCGTCCTGGTTTTTCGATGGATGGACGAGAGAAGGACCAAGATGAAGATCGATAGAGCAAAAACCCAGAGAGACAGCGCCCTGGAGATGATGGAGAAGATGGCTCTTCGCTGTAAGACTCGGGTATGTTGGGCAACGTTTTCTATTCCATTCTATCTTATTAATTGTCTCTTCCGAAGGTAAGAGGATAGCAAATGTGACCATATCTGTGCATGGTAAATAGAACCCCCTTACCCTTTCCAGAATCAGGGAAATTCTAAAAAAATATATACAGTACAATTTTAGATTTTAAACACATTACTCCAGATTTCTGTTTATTGATTTCTAGATCATATTCCAGAGGATTTCCGAGCTGATATTTAAATGTTTCATTTAGCTAAAAATGCACCTTTGTTTGTAATACATTATCAATTTCGAGGCTCTACATGATACCCAGGTGACCTCAGGTTACTGGAGACAACGTGGTGAGGCTAAGACAGGATATTGTATAGAGGACATCAAGGTGTAGTTTTAAAAAAATGTGACAATTAGTTTATTACATTTCTTAATTACTAGATTTTTTAAAATGTTTGAAGCTTTAACGATCAGAGTCCAATCTTTGACATAAATGAAAGTATTATATTATCAATCACAAATTTGATTTTACGCAATTACACTGCGACTTGTGGATTTAGATAAGTATTTCATTTCTAGGTAAATCTGGTTATTTTTTTTTTTGCTCCGTAAGGTCATTGGCTTTTAACTCCTAAAGTGCTGGCAGCATCCACTTTGAACATAGCAACTGCAGGGTTAAGACTATTAGCGGAGGGTGCACTTCAGCCCCCTTATCTATTTTTATGGAGCACTGATCCTGTACTTGATAGTTGGATTAGATCCTGGGAAAATGAACTGAGATCACAGGTGCCCACAGCTGTCACAGATATTTGGCAGTAGGAGTTAGGTGACCAATTCTATCCACAACAGTACACAGTCAGTCTCCGTAGTTTCCAAATCTAAACACACATTTATCAAAAGTTTCCCAACTCCTTCAAAGCTTAAGCTCATTAATACAGTTTTCTTGTTAGTGAGTGCGGAACTGTTTCCAATATCTGAAGATTATCCCCTGGTCTTCCCGGGCAAGAGGGTGGGGTCCTGTAAGCCCAGCGTAGTCCACTAAGCACTCAGCGGTGTCAGGTTTGGTGGTTATTGAGCTCTGAAAAATCGTAGAGCTGCTCGGAGTGAGAACTGGGAATCGTCCCGTGGAATCGCCCTATCAACATGCTCTGGTCCCTGGTTGAGTATGCTATCAACCATTTGTTCCTCTCCACTTTCTGCTGCCTTGTGGCTTCCACTGTGATTCTAAAATGTATGGACCACATCCGCCGCACCACGAAGGTAGACCGGGCACAGAAGCAGCGAGAGGAAGCCCTTCAACTGATGGAAAAACACGTTGCAGATTATAAGACACAGGTATGATGTGATCGGAGGAACGATGGCTTGAATCAGACTCTCTAAACTCACACATTACTTAGGGCGAAATGTACCAAACCTTCTGAAGAGTGTAGAAGTGGACAAGAGGAGAAGTTCCCCATAGGAACCAATCAGCTTCTGCCTAACATTTTATTGTACTTGATAAATGCTACCTCAAAGCTGATTGGTTGCTATGGGCAAGTTCTACACTTGTCCACTTCTACAGTCTTTAAAGGAATTGATACATTTACCACATGCACTCATATACTACGTATCACACAATTCCATAACTCCATAATCCAGCCTACGGACTGCAAACACTCCACAACCTGGTGTACCTCCTGCCCATTCCTCTTAGAAGTCCTTCCTTTTTCCTGCAAAGTCCTTGTGATCTAGATATGGTTCTGTGTGAAAAATGTGCTAATTATAATGCTATGCGATAGCTGCTCTGACCGAAAGTGCATATAGGCTGGTGTTTCCCGACTAGTTAGTGCCATTTTCTAATTCTGCTAACAATTTTCCATGTGTCATTCTTGGGACATTGGCCACGTTTTCTTTGGATACAGACAGTTTTTAAAATGTGGAATTGTCTATTGATACCTGAAGCGGTTCTACAGATTACTGTTATGCAAAAATGCTTTGTTTTAAAGTTTTCTAGACATATGAATGGTTATGGGGCCTATTTATCACTAAATATTTTTCGGGGGGGGTACCCGGAAATATTAAGTATCCCCCAGATGTACTATGGAGGGATTGCTGCAGATATCCATTCTCCAATATCTGCCGCAGTCCCTCCACTTTAGTTCGCAAATGCAGCACCCATAGGTTTGAATGGGGGCTGCTGTGTTGCTGGATTATCCAAGCTCCGGATTTGAAAGCCATCTTCTCATGGCGTTACCCTATAGTAGCCTATGAGCTACTGATTTGCAAGCTCATTGGCTGCCAAAGACCTTAACCAGGAAGCAGTGTAATAGTGTTATGCTATCTCCTGGCAAGAGAAGTTTTAGTAAATAACTAAATATGCGTGAAAACAGTAATTTTCACATTGCAAATTTGGCCCCAAAAAATATTTATTACATCCACATTAAAAATGTGGATTGTGCTGTATTTTATACAAGTTTTGAGTTATGTTAACCCCTTCTCTCTGCAAACAACATCCACTGGAAATGTCCTGGGACATATTTACTATATACAGTATTGTTTAACACTTGGTATTATGTTTGATTTATTATTTATGTATTGCAGATTTGCTTACGGTGTTTTTGTTCTATGAATAAATATATTTTAAAAAAATGTGCATTGTGATAAATATGCCCCTGTGTATTTTATCATACTTTTTTCACTATAGAAATAGTGAATATTATATAAAAGCTGAATGTTTTATTCCTTGCTGGACTTCAAATAGGGCCACCTGGGAGGCTAATTGAGGGATAAAAAACAGAGGTATTTTTATATGTCTTGGATTTTATTCCCACCAAGGTCCTATCTGTGTTGAGTTTGGATGTTCTTCCGGTGTTTGAGTGGGTTTCCTCTGGGTGCTCCAGTTTCTTCCCACAATCCAAAAGTGCACTGGCAGGTTAATTGGCTTCTGTCAAAAAGTTAACCCTAGTATATATGTATGTGTGTACATGTGGTGAGGAATATAGATAGTATGCTCCACTGAAAAGTGCTGTAGAATATGTGTGTGTTATATAAATGACTGTTAATACTAATAGCTGTAAGAGACAACTGGAAAAGTTGAATTTCAGAATAAAATGTCTGTGATACACAGTTATAATGATATATAGTTAGGTTCGGACACACTGACTCTTAAGAGAGGAAGGGGCCCATGTGCATTCCTTGTCCAGGGCCCCCTCCTCTCTCCCTGGTGGCCGGCAGCCGACTGACGTGGCTGGCCGGCCACCACAGCATCAGTAGACTCTGGACACTAGAGTGTGCGCAGAGTCTACTGCGCATGCTCAGATCGCAGGGCAAATGGTGAGGCTGCCATTTTCCCGTTGATTTCCTCACTGTGTGTGCGCAAAACGCTGGAAGAATGGCCGCGGTGGCTATTTTCCGGCATTTTATGCAGCGCTGAGACACTCGACGCGGGACCTCTCAGAAGTAATTTTTAGATAATATGGGTGCAGGATGTGTGGTGTGGGCCCCCCTAGCCTCGGGGGCCCATGTGCACCGCACACCCTGCACCCATTATAGCTACGCCCCTGACACTGACCATAGCTAGGCTTTGGACACAACCACCTATAAGAGGCGAGTAACACAGCGACCTCATCCTGTCTCCATTAAACCTAGAGACCATGACACAGGGACAGGATGCTCCCTTTATGTCACTAGCGTCTATCAGTGCTGATATTCGGTAGTTCAGCTGATGATGGGCATACACAGGTGTCTACCAGAGTAATGCATTCAGACTCCTTACCAATAATGGCAGCGATGGGATCAGAGGAGGACAAGATGAAGACCATATCCCAGCAATAGAGAGCCAGGAGCACAGATGGGTAAACAACTGGTGATGATGTGACAGTTAACTAATGGAGGTGGCCACGTTTAGTAGGCATTAAGTAGTGAAGGTTGGATGGAGTTGTTGAGGCACGGAAGCCTACTGCTATTGGCACAAAACAAACTTGACACATAGCCTCTGTCTGCTTTGGCCTAGACGGAATACAGTTGGTGCAGCCGAATATCAGGTACCATGTTTCAAATCCCAGGATGCACCTGACACTATGGAGGAGATGTATCAAACCTTCTAAAGAGGACAAGTGAGGATGAGGTAGAGTAGGAGCCAGGCTATGTGCTGGTGGTAAAGTAGGAGCAGGTCAGGGTTCATGAACCAGGTTATGTGCTGTTGGTAGAAGAGGAGCGGATGGGACATCAGGAACCAGGTTATGTGCTGGTGGTTGAGTAGGAACAGTTCAGAGATTAGGAACCAGTTTATGTGCTGGTGGCAGAGTGGGAAAAGGTCAAAGAGCCAGATTGTGTGCTGATGGTAGAATAGGAGCAGATGGGAGATCAGGAACCAGGTTATATGTTGGTGGTAGAGTAGGAACAGTTCAGAGAATAGGAACCAGGTTATATGCTGGTGGTAGAGCATAAACAGGTCAGAGATTCTAAAACAGGTTATGTGCTGGTGGCAGAATAGAAACAGGTCAGAGATCAGGGCCCGGTTATGTGCTGGTGGTAGAGTAGGAACAGTTCAGAGATTAGGAACCAGGTTATGTGCTGGTGGCAGAGTGAGAACAAGGATCAGGGCCTGGTTGTGTGCTGGTGGTAGAATAGGAGCAGATGGGACATCAGGAACCATGTTATGTGCTGGTGGTAGAGTAGGAATAGTTCAGATATTAGGAAGCAGGTTATGTGCTGTTGGCAGAGTGGGAACAGGTCAAAGAGCCAGATTATGTGCTGGTGGTAGAATAGGAGCAGATGGGAGGTTAGGAACCAGGTTATATGCTGGTAGTAGAGTAGGAACAGTTCAGAGATTAGGAACCAGGTTATATGATGGTGGTAGAGTAGGAACAGTTCAGAGATTAGGAACCAGGTTATATGATGGTGGTAGGGAATAAACAGAACAAAGATTAAAAAACAGGTTATGTGCTGGTGGCAGAATAGAAACAGGTCAGAGATCAGGGCCCGGTTATGTGCTGGTGGTAGAGTAGGAACAGTTGAGATATTAGGAACCAGGTTATGTGCTGGTGGCAGAGTAGGAACGGGTCAGAGATCAGGGCCCAGTTATGTGCTGTTGGTAGAATAGGAGCGGATGGGACATCAGGAACCAGGTTATGTGCTGGTGGTAGAGTAGGAACTGTTCAGAGATTAGGAACCATATTATGTGCTGGTGGTAGAGTAGGAACAGTTCAGAGATTAGGAACCAGGTTATGTGCTGGTGGCAGAGTGGGAACAGGTCAAAGAGCCAGATTATGTGCTGATGGTGTGTTATAGAAACCGATTAGAGATCAGGAGCCAGGTTATGTGCTGATGGTGTGGTGTAGAAACCAATTAGAGATTAGGAGCCAAGTTATATGCTGGTGGTATTTTAGAAACTAGCGATCAGAAGTGATGTTATGAGTCAGTGGCAGAGTAGGAGCAGGTCAGAGATCAGGAACAAGGTTATGTGCTGGTGGTAGAGTAGGAACAGTTGAGATATTAGGAACCAGGTTATATGATGGTGGCAGAGTAGGAACGGGCCAGAGATCAGGGCCCGGTTATGTGCTGTTGGTAGAATAGGAGCGGATGGGACATCAGGAACCAGGTTATGTGCTGGTGGTAGAGTAGGAACAGTTGAGATATTAGGAACCAGGTTATATGATGGTGGCAGAGTAGGAACGGGCCAGAGATCAGGGCCCGGTTATGTGCTGTTGGTAGAATAGGAGCGGATGGGACATCAGGAACCAGGTTATGTGCTGGTGGTAGAGTAGGAACTGTTCAGAGATTAGGAACCAGATTATGTGCTGGTGGTAGAGTAGGAACAGTTCAGAGATTAGGAACCAGGTTATGTGCTGGTGGTAGAGTGGGAACAGGTGAAAGAGCCATGTTATGTGCTGATGGTGTGGTGTAGAAACCAATTAGAGATTAGGAGCCAGGTTATATGCTGGTGGTATTTTAGAAACTTGCGATCAGAAGTGATGTTATGAGTCAGTGGCAGAGTAGGAGCAGGTCAGAGATCAAGAACAAGGTTATGAGCTGGTGGCAGATTAGGAACAGGTCAGAGATTAGAAACCAGGTTATGCACCGGTGCCAGGAAATGGTACCTCAAGAAATGGTACCTCTGTGATGTCTGGTTCCCAGCAGATAAGAGTTATACCAGCAGTCTCCGCTTTGTATAGATGCCACTTTAAGAAATGTTGAAGCTTTATGCTACCTTTTTTTCTCGGTACCCTAACCTTCTTCAGTTATTTTGCCAGCAGTTGTCACGGAACTTCTTTGTCTGAAAATATATTTTAGATGAGGCCTATGGAGTTTTTTTTTAATCAATTTTCTCCATCAGCTCAATTGCTGTGATGGGTCCTGCGGGACAATATGAGGCATGGCTCGGGGAGATACATAGATGTATTATAATAGAGTGGGGGCAGTCTGCCAGCATGCTGAGATTTGATGCTATTTGTGGCAGTAATCTTCATTTGTATCTGCTGGGCAGGATGGGCAGTGCCCAGATATTATGTGCCATAGACCAAAGAGGGTAGTATCACAGTTTATCTTGGAGCAGATAGTAAGACTATGCTGATTCTCCTGCCTGGTGCAGTGGTCGCTGCCCTGTGCTGTCTGGTAGCCGGCTTTCTCGTGTTGAAATGGATGGATCAGAGACCCACCAGCCAGAGAATCCAGAGTGCCAGGGAGCGGAGGGCACAGGACTTGGCACTCATGGAGAAAACTGTGGAGCAGTATAAGAAGCAGGTAAGGGCTTTTCTGACCATTCCTAGTTATTATGCATACAGACAATTACACAGAAGTAACCATTTTAATTTTAATCATTTTATGAAATGCTACAAATATAATTAACTCACTCCAAAGAGATTGTAAACTATAAATGTTCCAGGAAATAAAAGTTTTATGCCCATAATGAAACACTATAGGTGGGGATAATAATATACACTACTAATGGTAGTTGTGGATCCTGGATCTTTTCTGCTTGCGGGGCAGATATAAGTAATTTAAATTCACCCTTAGAACAAGATCAATATTCCCAATGCTGAGAGTGTCCTAAATAAGATATTATTTGCGAATATTCTATATTAGAAAATGTTAGTTGGTAGCATTTCAGAATGGTGCTGTGTCTTTACAGTTATAGATAGCCTTCTGTCAGCATCTGCGATCCAAGTGCTACGCCCGAAGTTGCATCATCAGATCACCATTAGGATTATAAAACTTACTCAGAATAGATAACGTACCTGCTCAGGAAGACCCTGGCCTCAGCACTCCCCCTGTTTCCATAAACCCAGGCCAACCCAGTGGCAAACACAGGATTTCTAGAGGGGGGTTTCCAAATGCTTGATTTTAGAGTGAGTTGGCCAGTCCATGAAGAGGGCATAATTATCACTTATCCAGCTTTAATATGCATCATACAAAGTGTATTGTGTGTCATAATTCTAGCATATACAGGACCAGAGATCACAGTAAGCCATTAAATTCGGCAGTAGGGCCATCCTTCCTGAGCTGAATGTTTTTATTTTAGATGCGAGCACCATTCCAGGGCATGGGAGAAAGTCTGGGGGAGCAGCAGAAGAACCTAGCACTGCCCTGGACATATATGTAAATATTGGGCGCTATAGCAGTGCATCCCTAACAGTGCATGTTTTCCAAATCCCCTGATTGGTGCACAGGTGTATTTATTACTGGCCGATACATGTTAAAAGATCCACAGGTGGTGCTAATTATTTCATTTGTGATACTGAGAAGAACATGCAGCGCTGGTAAAATTCCATTATTTTACTATTTCTATTGTGGTCATGGTGTGAGCTGAGGAGGGGGGTTTCCAGGCAGACGGAAACACCTCCTGCGTTTGCCTATGCAACCACTCCCCCATTACGCCCCCAAATGGTTGATATGCCTCAGACTGGTCGCACAGCGTGCGAGGATGCAGAACCCGTCTGCACGTGCGCAGAATAGGGCCAATACATGCTCAGACCCCCAACAAACAGATGTAGGCAAACTATCGGGTTTGTGTACATCTCTGAATCAGGACCATTATGCCAGTACTGGCAGAAGAGCATATGTCACATAGATTCTGAGCTCTGTCTATGGACCTTACAGCCATCCACTCAGATTTTTTGCCTTGCAACAGCATCAGCACATCTGAACACCAGTCTGGTCTGGTAGTGCCTGTGCAGGTCTAATCTACAATACTGTCTGCAAACATATTCCAATTTACAGGGCTTTTATCTTTACTTTTTAGTAACATTGTAACTACAATGTACAGTAAAATTACACATCTTTGGAACAACAGCAATAAATGACTAAGGGGGGTATTCAATATGTGAGCGAAAAGTCCGTGCTGGACTTTTCGCTCCATATCGGAAGTTTGACGGGGATAAAGTATCGGGCGCGCGCCCGCTTTATCCCCGTATTGAATTTGAAAGCTGCGAAAACGGGACCCGGCGGAAAGGTATCGGAAAAAATTCGGGAATTTTTGGGAAAGCATCCAGGGACCCCCGTAATGATGTCCTGACATGGGGGATTATTATGGGTACCCCCGTTTTGGCCTGCGGAAGTATGGTTTTTAAATAGCCGCGGCAGGTGTTTTTTTCCGCCTGGGAAGAAGGGGTGAAGAAGAGCACTTAGCTTTTTTTTTTTTTTTAAACTAGGTGCATCAAATTTGGGGTACATGAAAATGGGTGCAAGCATATTTTTTAAGTCCCTAAGGTGCATTTTTAAAATTCTTTGAAAATGCACTTGCCGCTACCACTCGCATTCGTTAAAACACCTGCCGCATACTTGGGAACCCCTCCAGAATTTATTTAGTTAGTTTTAAACTTGTTCCCCATATTTTTTTATTTTTACCCCAAAATTCAATACATTTTTTGGGGGTGTCTCGATTTTTTTGTTATAAATTTTTTTTACATAGATCATTTTTAGGGGCCATTCCCAGGGGTGCAGGCTATTTTTTTTAAGCCTGCACCCCTAAACAAATTCTGCACTTTTTTTCGCCATGTAAAACATGGTGAAAAGTTATCCCCATTTTTTTACAAAAACTTTTCGCAATGGCGAAAAGTCTTTGTAATTGAATATGGGGATAATTGAAACATGCGAAAATGACGTCATCGGCGATACTTTTTCGCCGATTTCGACTCTTTGCAGCCAAATTGAATACTGCCCTAAGTAGGATAAGCATAAGGGGCCAGAGTAGAGCAACTTACTGTATCTTGGAGGGTCAGCAGGAGTGAGTGGCAGGGAGCGGAAGTCATTCAGCAATCGATGAGCCTGTACCCAGCATAATTGCAAACATACGGTAATAGAGTCACCGAAGAGGACTTGAAGACAAAAGACAAGGAGCTCAGGTTGAATAATACAGAACTCATTCTAATAGCCAACATACAATACAGGGAGCAGCCCAGTGACTGCCATGTGGTCTTAAGCAATACAGAACGCATTATATTGACCGCCATACAATACAGAGCATTCCAGTGATTGCCACACAAAATCATTTCTCATCAGTATTTTCAAAAATTGTTGACTCCCTCAGCATCATCGTATCAACACCATTCAACATAATTAACCCTTTATAATCATTAACTCCCTCATCTCCATCATTAATTAACTGACAGATCATGAATTCAATCTAATCTTATTAAGTAATCCTCTCATTACCTCCTTCAGTCAGTTCAAATGAACCACTTTATAGTCTTTATATAAATTAACCCCTTGATACTAAATCAAACCCAATCTAACAACTTTATTATTAACGTTACTTATAAAGCTTCATCCCTCCAGTCCCATTCACGTGCTGAGGTATGATCTTCTTCTCTGTGTTGCGATCACATACCGCAGGCCATTGTAGAGATAGCGAGTTCTGTTATAGCAGGGATGGGGAACCTTTTGTCCTGCCGAGGGCCAATTTGATATATGTAACATTATTCACGGGCCAGCTGCAGGCCACGCTCCCTCCGTGTGTCATCACATGGGGGCGGGGCCACAATCACCGGTGATTACAGCAATGCCCGGAGCATCCAGAGGATCATCCGGGGAGCTGTAAGGGCAGCAGTGTGACCATCTGAAGTGTCCTAAGGATGCTCCTGGTGGCACTGCTGCATAGATTCTGGCTGCAGGGTGCCATTCCAGGCACCCTGCTAGCCAGATGAGACTAGCAGAAAAAAGCTCAGAGGGCCATACCAAATGATTCCGCGGGCCTTATACGGCCCCCGGGCCTGAGGTTCCCCATTCCTGTGTTATAGCATGTGAGGAGGAGGGGCAACCCAAGATCCGCTAGGTGCTGTGCTTACGCGATCACATTATTTGTAGATTCGGAGTTGGCTCAGCTACTGTGTGGCCGGTGGTGATTACCAGACAGGGATACTAATGATCGCTCTCAGAAATTAAAAATACCCATAGGCTAGAGCGTGGTAAATGGATATTTTCACAGCCTCCATAAAAATCTATAGGGACTGCATTTTGTGACGGTAAAGAGAGGGGGGCTGCAGAATATATATTTGATATCTTGTGTAGTATTCCTTGTCAAACAGCTTTTTTTTTTAGAGGATTGACCACATTTTTGGGCTTAATAAATAGGAGCGTAATGACATATACACTAAAGGATTACCGTCTTCCTGAACAGCGGTAGTGATATTACTAGTTCCAGACGGATGGGGGGCAAGCACCATATTTTTTGCACCTGAGCCCATCACTCATTAGTGTCGCCACTAGGAGCTCACCATCAAATAACAAATCTGCTACCTGGACAACAAGTTGCACTCAAGTTCTGAGTTGCAAAACTGTGATGCTAGGTGTAAAATCCTGGTGTTGTGCTACATGGTGGCTTCACACTTAAAGAATCAGGTATTGGCCATGATTAAATCTTTTTTCTTTCTGAGGAACTATAATCAAGCACCTGATTCCCTCAGAAGATCATACATGCATTGACACTATCACGATTAGACTACTGCAATGCCCTGGGTTTCCCAGCAAGAGAACTGCACTGCTTATGGTTAGCACAAAATGCAGCTGCCAGCCCCATTCCTGCCACATACAGTAACACCCATTCTCTACTCCCTTCACTGGCTGTCTGCAAAATAGAAAATCTATTTCTTACTGATTTTCAAAGCCCTACCTAACTAGGGCCAAAGGTAACTGAAACAGATTCTGATCCACTAGACGATTAAATTGAGCGATTGAATGATAACGATATCGTTCAATAATCGTTTGAAAATCGTTAAGAAAAATGTCTCAAACGACCAGCGATGCACGGTCCCGCTGGTCGTTTAGACATCTATCATCGCTAATACCTGATATCGTCTGGTTCAGCATGTTTGCAGATGATTGATGTGTCTTCACTGAACTACTGCTCGTTCAGTGAAGGGTCATCACAGACAGACAAACGACTGTGCGATTACAATGTCGTAATTGTGCAGTCTTTTGCCTGTCGTCTAGTGGATGTGTGCCTTTATACTACCACTCGCTTATGTAGATCCACAGGTGAAGGACAATTAGCAGCACCTAATAAGTTCCCTACTTTGTTTGTTCCTTAGGCTTGAAGCTTTGCGGCACTGACTCTCTAGAACTCGTTGTCTCGCACAGTCCGTGAAGCCTCCAATCTAGACACCTGTAACAACAGACTCAACACTCATCTGTTCAGGGGCGTTTCTACAGAGAGGAGGGGGCCCATGTGCAGTCTCCGACACGGGCCCCCTCCTCTCCGCCCGACGGCCGGCAGCGCACTGAGCTGTGCGCTGCCAGCGCCGGAGTTATAGACTCTGGGCACTAGAGTGTGCCTAGAGTCTATAATGTATGCACAGGTAACTGGGAAAATGGCAACGGCGGCCATTTTCCCTGTACTCCGCATGCGCAAACGATGGGAAAATGGCCGCCGTGGCCATTTTCCAGTCGTTTTACAGCGCCGGATGCCCGCGCCGACGTGGGACTCCGGAGAGGTAAGTATTATTATGGGTGCAGGGTGTGCGGTGCGGGGTCCCCCTGGACCCAGGGGCCCGTGTTCCCCGCAGACCCTGCACCCATTATAGATACGCCCCTGCATCTGTTTACACCAGTGTTTCATTAGTGTACCATTATTTTCTTTAAAAAAAGTGCTTAGCTCTCTTTTCTGTAGTCGGTTAACGCTTATGTTGTATTTTGTAGTTTTTTATTCTGCAAATGTAAAAGATTTTGGGGTCTATTCATAAAGCAGCGAAAGTCCTGTTTAGCTGAAAACAGAGGAACGGAAAGCTCCGCTTCCAGTTCCTCTGCTGCGTACAGAATCGCCATCTGAGGATGACGTAATCTGTACTGTAGGCTGAACAGAGCAGGGAGGCTGCATACTTCCCGGCTGTCTGTCCAGCACAGGGCTCCCGATATGTCTGTCTTCTCACTGGTTTCCAGGATCGCGGAAGGGCCGGATAGCGCCCGAAAACATTGGACAGGTAAGTGTACATGAATGGCTACTAAACATCACTATATTTCGCATCGATGTGATGTGATAATATATAGTGATATTTTTCAGTAGCCACTTCATGTTCTACATGAATAGACCCCTATGAGCCCTATTGGGAAAAAGTGCTATAACAATAAGGTCATTATTATTTTATTTTTATAATCTCTAATACATATCTATATCATATATAATATACAGTATATGGGATGTAGTTCATATGCCGGCGTGCAGGATGCCGGTACTAAAAATGCCGGCGCCGGAAACCCCACAGAGTCAGAATCCCGACGCCGGCATCCAGAAGGTAAGTAGCAGGGTTAGAGGGAGGTTTAGGGTTAAGCACTAGGGGGGAGGGCTAGGGGTTAGGCACTAGGGTTGAGAGTTAGGTTTAGGCACCATGGAGAGGATTAGGCACTAAGTAGGGAGGGTTAGGTTTTGCCACTTGGGGGAAGGGTTAGGAATTAGGCACTAGGCGGGGGGGGGGGTTAGGCACTAGGGGAAGGGGTAGGGTTAGGCACTAGGGAAGAGGGTTAGGGGTTAGGCACTAGGGAAGAGGGTTAGGGGTTAGGCACTAGGGAAGAGGATTAGGCACTAGGGAAGAGGGTTAGGCACTAGGGAAGAGGGTTAGGGGTTAGGCACTGGGGAGAGGGTTAGGGTTAGGCACTAAGTAGGGAGGGTAAGGTTTTGCCACTTTGGTTAGGGTTAGGCACTAGGGGGGGGGTTAGGCACTAGAGGGAGGGTTAGGCATTAGGGAGGAGGGTTAGGCCCTAGGGGGGAGGGTCAGGCACTAGGGCGAAGGTTAGGTATAGGCACTAAGTAGGGAGGGTTAGGTTTTGCCACTTGGGGGGGAGGGTTAGAGATTAGGCACTAGGGAGAGGGTTAGGCACTGAGGGGGAGGGTTAGGCACTAGGTCGGGAGGGTTAGGTTTAGGCACTTGGGGGGAGGTTTGGCTTAGGGTGTGGGAAGGGAGGGCTAGGTTTAGGGGTAGGAGAAGTGTTAAGATACTTACCATGGAGGAGTAAGACTGAGGGACTTATTCTGAGTCGCACGCAATCCGTAAGCAACGCTGATATTCACGTAGCTGAGCAAATTTCTAAAGACCTTTACAGCGCATGCATGAAATAGAGAGCAAGCACCGAGGTGTGATTGGAACAGATGGTATCAGAAATGGGGCGGAAAAGTGATGCGCGTTCCTCTGTGATAACTGGGAGGTGGCTAGAAGGGAACGCAAAAAAACTCTGTCTCATGGGTGTGTAATGCAGGTCTGTTAATAAAAGTGGCTGCGTACACAAACGCACAGCCGCCGCCATAGCAGGTCAGAGTCAGACGATGCCTTGGGGCTGTACAAATGTTGATGCTGCGAGCGATGGTGAAACACCGGCGACATTACAGCGTGCAGACACACTGAAAGTGTAAGTCTCAGCCCTTGCACATTCTGATGCAGGCTACTACACCAGGGGAAGGCTGATACTAGCAGACGCAAGAGCGAATGGTGCTGCATCCATCTTTGAATCCGGCCCTGACTTCCATTCACCTCCAGATTTTCACTCTGTGGGCTCTATTTATCAACATTATTTTTACTAAAATAATGTGAAAAAGGGTGTTTTTACACCCTTTTGACATTATTTTAGTATCACCTATAGTTATTACAGGGCAATTGGAGTAGAATTCGTACAATTCTACTCCAACCCCTAAGTATCACTTATTTTCAGTAAAGCAGATCGCATTTCCCATAATTGTAATGGGAAATGTGATCCGACCAGAGTTACTAAAAATAAAATGTGAAAAAATACCGGGGAAAGCCCTGTGATAATAACGCCACCTGGAGGTGGCGTTATCCAGGGTATCCCCCGGTTACTGGCCTCCTGCCCTGCTCTAACGAGGGAGAGCAGAGCTGGGAGTCGGTCCCAGTAATCAGCTGTGTGGTCTGATTACTGTAAAAAAAAGAAAAAAAAAATAGTAAAAAAAAAAAATGTACTTACCTGACTCCTGGGACCGGTGATCGGGCCTCCGGTGATGACTCCCCTCCAGTCAGCTGATCTCCCATAGTGCACTGCTGCCCGGTCATCAGGTGATCGGGCCCCAGTGCAGTATGGGAGATCACCTGACCGGAGGAATGGAGAACATCACCAGAGGCCCGGAGCATGCAGGTGATCGTGGGGGCGGGGCTTAGTGATGGGGCGGGGCTTAGCGCAGGGGGATTAGCAGCGGCGACCGGTCGGCGCATGCGCGGGCACTTAATCACGGTATTTTTTGCGAAAATACCGTGATAATGTTCCGAAGGGGATTTGCAGGGACAGAGCTTTATCGCAAGCTCTGTCCCTGTAAGGGATTTGTAGTAAATCCCTGTGATATTGCCTGAATTCGCAATGCGAATTCACTCGGTAATATCACACTACAATATGCATTTAATATGCGGATTGTAGTAAATAGAGCCCTATGTATCACTACTATAATAGTAAATAATCTATCTATCTATCTGTCTGTCTGTCCAGGGCCGGCTCCAGTGGTCGGAGCACCAAAAATGGGGGCGTGGCCCAATTACCATAGGACACGCCTCCTACGTGACGTTATTTGGAGGCGTGCCCACATGGCATGCCTCCAAATAACGTCAGGCTGGGGATGCCTCACTAGCTGGGCTTCCCCCAGCCCTCTCCTGTCACTGAATGGATGGCGCGCGCATGCGCACAGCATCCATTCAGACTCCGGGGTCCGGCACCGCCGCACAGCTATGGCGGTGGGGGTCCCCAACCTCCCGATTTGACCACCCGCGGGCCACTTTAGCCCATGGGTGGAACAGTGGGACAGTACTGTCCCGCTGAAATCGGGATGTTGAGGAGGTGTGTGCCCTCTATGGGTGGCGCCCCTGTTCGACCGCACTGGTTGAACACCCCTAGAGCCGGCCCTGTGTGTGTCTGTCTGTCTGTCTACATTTGTGTTTCCTTTTATTTCCCCCCCCTCCTTAAAGTGAAAATTGGACTTTTGTTTGAATACTATAAAGAAGGCTATGCAAATATAGTAATGTCATCATTTCATATATAGGTATATAACATGATTTAGCCACCCCCTCTTCTTTTTCCTAATTCTAATAATCAGGTTTATTCTGTCTTTTATGTCTAATTATTCAGTAGTGTATGAAATATAAAATAACCGTAATACTTTGCATTGACAGTTTGAGCTTGAGAGTTTGAGAGTCCGCATATTATGTCTTACAGCATGGGAACATGGATTCCATCCAGATCCTCTCCCTGTCCTTGGCAGAGCTGGTGGATGAGCTGAAGAAAGGATCCCTGAGCCCGGAGGCCGCCCTACACGTGTATGTGGAAAAGGTGAGAATAAGTCACAAACGCGCTGCGTATCACAACTGTTCTAATGTGCAGCAGCCATTTTATTGTCTAACCCTGCACTACACTGATTAATGCTAATTGCTGATTGGTCTTCAGATGGCGTTTGCTCCCACTTGTGGATCGCAACCCGCTCCTTCCCTATTTGAAGGAGTCCCGGGTTGTGAAAAGGGATCCTTTCGGATCCCTCCACCCCTGTCTGGCTCCTTCCGCCGGACGTCGGGGCTCTTGTGCGCATGCGTGACCTGTAAGGCACGCATGTGCACCATACTTGCCTACCCTCCCGATTTGGTCGGGAGCCTCCCGAAAATCGGGTGCCGCTCCCGACCTCCCGGGAAGGCATGCAATTCTCCCGGCTGCCGCTCACTCTTCCTATCCCCCCCGCTATAACCCCTGCAGCCCCCGCAGCGGGGGGGGCCAGTGACGCGATTCGCGTCATTTTGGCCCCGCCCCCTGCTTTACAATGCCTATTTTATCGGCATTGTGTAGCGGGGGCGGGGCCAAACTGATGCGATCATGTGACTCCGCCCCGCCACACCCACAAGTGATGTCACCCGGCCGGCCACCCCCCCTTGTCTCGGCCACGCCCCTCTGTCCTGCCGATCTGGCTGCTCCCTCCCGGGAGGAGCAGCCAGAAAGTCGGCAGGTATGATGTGCACTTGTCTCACTGCCCCGAAAGGTAGGGGAGACAACTGATTTTCGGATAAGCTGTCTTCACGTCAGAGCAATGATGAATTGCTCCGGCGCTCACGCCGAATTAGAATGTTAATTATCGGACCCCAATAATTAACATAATGAATAGACCCCTTAGCCCCAAAAACACTACATCGATTTTAAATCGATCAAGATCAACCTTTAGTAAATATTAGAGATATGTAGGTCTGGAATTCTGAAATCTGAACTCACCCAAATTAAGGTGTTCCAAGTAGAACCAGGTCATGGTTCAGATTCACTTTTTTTTTTTTTTAACAATTCTTTTATTCATCAGATCAATAATGCATTTCACATCATATATCATAAAACAAAATAAATAACAAATAGAACTAAACATGGCAGGCACACAGCCCTAAACAAAAAATTCATCAATAAAATAAAATAGGGGAAAGGAGACCCAAAATGAAACAGATCCCATCTCAGCCTGTAACAGACAAAGAATTGGGCGAATCATCCAGTAAAATCCGAGTTTCATACCAGGAAGTACTACGGAAGCATAAACGTATTTGGCATTTTAGGGCCAACGTAAAGGAGTCTATAAAACCCTCCCACAGCTGGAAAACAGAACCCGTTTGAGGGGTCTAGTTACTAAGGAGTGTTAGGAGACAGAGTGAAAAGTGATAAGTAAGTGATAAGGTGCCAGTCAATAAGCTCCTAACTGCCATCTCACAGGCTGTGTTTGAAAAATGACAGTTGGGAGCTGATTGGCTGGCACCGTATCACTTTCTTATCACTTTTCACTCTGTCTCCTAACACTGCTTAGTAACTAGACCCCTTAGTCTCCTTATGCAGAGTGGTCACTAGACAATCCATTTGGACGGCAAAAAATAGTTTGGCCCGGAATAAAGAAACTGATGGGGGTTCTGCATGGGGCCACATCGGTAGTATACATTTACTGGCCACCGCTGATATAACTAATAATCATTTTTTACTATCTCCCCTACCCAAAACAGACGGCGGCAGAATACCCAAAATTGCCCACTTCGCCGATAGCGGAAGATAGTTAACTAGATACCTAGATGCAAATCTATTGACCGATGACCAAACTCTATGGATAAGGGGGCTTCCCACACACAGTGTGTAAAGGTTGCATCAGAAGCCCACCACTTTGCACAAATATGAGTGGGGGGAAAGATGCCCATTGTGATATATGTTATAGAACATTTCTCTGTACATGCTGGATGAGAGCACTGGCTGAGAATATGAGAATGAACATAACAGGCTTTCCATGGTAATATGGGGGAATACCGTACACCAAGTAGATAACCCTGTAGATATGTTAGAATGGTCTAAGGGAATCTGAAGAATTTTATAATGGAGATAAATTGCGCCCCGTCCCCCCATAGGTCTAGCAAAGAATTGGACCAATCTTCTGAGGAAACAGTCTGTATCATGGAACTGACATAGTCTTGCGCCTGATATAGCGCCAGAGAGTGGGATTGAGGTAAGCCATATTTATCCACTAACTCCGACACTCGATAGGGCCTACAGTTTTCAGTGTCATCCAATGCTGGGACATAAGGAATCCGCCTGTCAGGCTGTTCGGATTCACTTTTGTGACTCGGTTCGAACCGAGTCCTGAATCTGTTTCCGGTTCGGAACTCAGATCAAGGGGCCTATTCATGATGTTAATTATCGGGGTCCGAACGGACCCCGATAACTAACATTCTAACTCACCATTGCTCCGGCGCGGTGGCAGCTGATGTGAAATCAGCTGCCCCCACGAGCGGCTTCACTGCTCCTTTTCGGAGCAGTGAATCTTTTCACTGCTCCTGTCAGAGCAGTGATGGCGGTGCGCATGCGTGACCTACAGGTCACGCATGCGCACAAGAGCCCCAACGTCCGGCGGAAGGAGCTGGACAGGGGCGGAGGGATCCTAAAGGATCCCTTCTCGCAACCCGGACCTACTTCCCATAGGGAAGAGCGGGTTGCGAACCCCAAGCGGGGGTATTCGCCATTTGAAGAATGCCCCCGCAGGAAAGCTCCAAAAATATAATATTTTCGGAGCTTGATGAATTATGTCCCCATACTAGTGTATGGGGACAGCAGGCCATTCCATAAACAGAAGGTAAGTAGGAGATATCTGTGATACTAGTGTATGGGGACAGCAGGCCATTCCATAAACAGAAGGTAAGTAGGAGATATCTGTGATACTAGTGTATGGGGACAGCGGGCCATTCCGTAAACAGAAGGTAAGTAGGAGATATCTGTGATACTAGTGTATGGGGACAGCGGGCCATTCCGTAAACAGAAGGTAAGTAGGAGATATCTGTGATACTAGTGTATGGGGACAGCGGGCCATTCCGTAAACAGAAGGTAAGTAGGAGATATCTGTGATACTAGTGTATGGGGACAGCGGGCCATTCCGTAAACAGAAGGTAAGTAGGAGATATCTGTGATACTAGTGTATGGGGACAGCGGGCCTTTCCGTAAACAGAAGGTAAGTAGGAGATATCTGTGATACTAGTGTATGGGGACAGCGGGCCATTCCGTAAACAGAAGGTAAGTAGGAGATATCTGTGATACTAGTGTATGGGGACAGCGGGCCATTCCGTAAACAGAAGGTAAGTAGGAGATATCTGTGATACTAGTGTATGGGGACAGCGGGCCTTTCCGTAAACAGAAGGTAAGTAGGAGATATCTGTGATAGCTCCTGCTTCACCTTCTTAATGAATGGCCCGAGTACTTAATTGTCACAATTGCAGGTGAAAATGTGCTTTTTCACCTGATTTTCTGACAATTAAGTGATGATGAATAGGCCCCTTAAAAACCAAACTCTGGGTTTTTATTGATTTTTGCCAATCCTTGTAGATTTCTAATAATTTTTAATTGATTTTATCCAAATCTAAAACCAAAACACAAAGTTGAATCTAGATCCAAAAGCAAAACCAAAACACGAGGGTCCGCGCACATCTATATTAAATATACTGTACGTCTAAGAGGGGAACATAATAAAGTGTGATTTTAGACGCTAGTTGCCAATGGCCAAACATCTTCCAATTTAGGAACTGATTGGCTGGTACTTTATCTCCGTTCACTTTATCTCCATTCAAGGCTTAGTAAATAGACCCTTGTGATTTTTAGGTTTAATAATAAATAGCTGATTTGTTGCATTCTGGACCCAAACGGCATAGTGGAGACAAAGGTGTGTTCAATTTATTTCAATGACATGCTGGTAGTAGGCAAAAGGGTGTTGTTTGTTTTTTGCTTAACCTTGTAACGAACCCGTATAGCTTTTGGCTCAGCTTCCAACTCCTGCTTGTTACGCCAACTGCATACTTTTATAATACATACATTACAATGCAGGAAAGCTTTGCATGCTTAAATTAATAAATCAACATACATGCACATCCCATCTAGGTTTAGGGGTGCAGGCTTAAAAAAAATAGCCTGCACCTCTGGGAATGACATTTTAAAAAGAACTGTGTCAAAAAAAAAAAAATAGGGACACCCCAAAAAATTATTTAAAAAATTGGGGTGAAAAAAAAAATAAATGGGAAAAAAGTGTTTAAAAATAGGGAAATAGGTTCAGGGCTATTCTGCAAGTATGCGGCAGGTGTATTCTAGAATAGGCTATTAGCGGCAGGTGCATAGTTGCAGAATTTTTAAAAACTTACTTTAGGGACATAAAAATATGCTAGTACCCATTTTCATGTACCCCAAATTTGATGGGACCACTTAAAAAAACGAAAAAAATAACCTAAGTGCTCTTCTGCAACACTTCTTCAATGTCGGGAAAAAAACACCTGCTGCGGCTATTTAACTCCCCGACTTTCATTTGCAGGCTAAAACGGGGGTACCCATAGTGATCCCCCATGTTTTTACAACTTTAGGGGGGTCCTACAATTTTTCCAGGAAAATTTCGTAGTTTATTGCAAATCCCACTTCGCCAGGTCCCGTTTTCGTAGAATTTATATTGAATACGGGGATAAAGCGGGCATGCGCCCGATACTTTATTCCTGAAAGATCTCCGATGTGGAGCGAAAAGTCCAGCACGGACTTTTCGCTCCCATATTGAATACCCCTCATAATGTATAACCATTCATGCAGGGAGAACTCACACACAGATCACATTAATGTCTTGTATCTCAGTAGCACAATGCATCTGTATATAATCTAACAGCACAGCAGGTTTTGTTCTTTTCACCTAACTAGGGGGCTGATTCAGAGGTGGACGGTAAAGACAGCCCGTAGGATGCACCTGTTGTAGAAAGGTGCACACTGCGAGTTCTCTAATCCGCCGCTGCATCCAAAAGGTGCAGCATCGGATTAATTGTGTGTACATCGCCGGGCCATCAGACATCTGAGTAAACCTCAGGTTACTCAGGATGTCCGGAAAAACGATGCTGCGGGGGGCCAATGAAGCAGCCTATGGCTTGGCTCCAACAAGCTCAGAAAACAGGGCCAACACCGGGAGTCCTTCTACGCATGCGTCGAGTGCCGCAGGTGCCACAGGGGGTGATGGGAGGGATCCGTTTGGCTCCTTCCCAGGTGGAAATGCGAATAGAAACCCATAGGCTTCTATTGGGTAAAGCCATCTAAAGATGGCGCTGCCAACCGCATCCAAGCTCCGGAATGTATCAAATTCCAGAGATCGGTGCATATGCGGTAAGAGGCCAAACCTCCAAAAATGTCATTTTCGGAGGTTTGACTGCAAAACATTCTTTGATGCATCCCGCTCACACTCATTGTTACATTATCAGTCTGACGTGTCATGTGACTCACATAGTACCATACCTCCCAAATTTGTAAAGACGAGAATTGTGACGCGAGTGGCTGAAAAGAGGGCGTGACCCCACTTTCAAGGGACGTGGCCTCGTGGAACATTCCCCTATTCAATGCTTTGAGGGTGAGCCCAGTATCCCCGGAGATGCTGGGCTGCTCCCAGCACAATGCAGAGATGTTGTGCGCATGCGCACAGCTTCTTTTCACGTTAAGACTCTCAGGCACTCCTGCGTTCGCACCACCACACCGCTGTTTCCATCGACCATCCCCTGTCACCGCCCACAAACGGCTTGTCCTGTCACCTATTCTAGCGAGGCGGCTATGCGCAGTGAGTGAACGCTTCCCGATCGCATGTACTAGTTCGTGCCCGCGCACTGCGATGCATACGCATGCGCACATTGCAAACATCGGCAGGCTGCGTGCGAACGCAGCCTAGCGAGCGGGTCTGAATTGGGCCCAGAGATCGGTCCGACATAGTTCATTTAAAAAAAAAAATCACCTCAACGATCTTTGTAATTCAGATCGGAACGATAATTGCGTAGTTTGTACATTGGATATCTGATGATCTCATTTTTATTTTATCTCATTTGAAAAAATGTTGATCATTTCTCATGTCTGTCAGGTCAGTGTGTACCTAGCTTTAGTCTGTGCATAAGTCAGGAGCAGCCCTGGTTCAGATAGCACCATACTTTTGGACTCTGGACCTCATTCAGAGCTGGACGTTATTTGCGCTCGCTCGTTCAGAAAAAGGGGCTGGCTATTTAAATTGAGCGCTCGCTCTTTGCGGTCTGTTGACGCCTCTATGTCTGAGCGAGCGTCCGAAACATGCGCTCGCTATTTTGTAAAGACGCCCCTTGGCCGCTCGCATCATACGTCATCTCCGCTATTTATTAGATTAATCGAGTACATCGAAAGGCGTCTGAACTGCTCGCTATTCTTGTGGTAGCATTTTCCTACCGCAATCATGCGAGCAGTTCAGGCTAAAAGACAACTAAGTGACGTGGTCGATGACGCTGCTTTGTTAATTATGCACACCCTTAAAACGCCCGTTTTGACCGCTTGGCACGCCTTCCTTTCGGATCTCCACTCCCCGTTTTCAAGCACCTTCCCCTGTTACCACCCACAAACGCCTCATTCTGTCACTCAAATTACCAGCCCCTCGCTGTTTTGCGAGCACACGATTTCCGGCGCGCACTGACTGGTTGGCGCATGCGCATTACGACCCATACGCATGCGCAGATGTGCGAACATCGCTCGGAGTGAGCGAGCGGCCGCTTACGAGCGGCTCTGAATCAGGCCCTCTAGTCATTAAGTTCTGGTTGCCTGATACATTTACAGGTTGGTGTTCAGGATAAAGATTGTTTCTTGAATTTATGCATTTGGCTTTTACCCTCCCATCTACCCTTATTCCACTGACAATCTCATGGCTAGGGTTATCATGTTTCTTACTAAAGAGAAATTACAGTGGGCACATCTGCTCCCGGGATTACAGAGTCCCCTGCTCTGCATTCTAATGGTTTCATCACTGAAAAGTCATTATTGACTGTATGGCTGCCGATGTACTGCAGTATTGCCTCCCAGCAAGGGTGTAAAACAGCCACAAAAAATGTGCCTATCTAATTGTAATGACGCTGCGAAGCTCTCAATAATTTGTTTTCCAGAATTAATATATCAGAGAACTTTGCGTCATTAGCTGCTCTTATCAAAATTGATCTTCGCCCCAAGAACGATGCACAAAAAAAGTCTCACATCTGATGTCAAAGGTCACAATGCGTGTCTGTCAATATAGCCAAACTGTGCTACAAATGGGAAGTGCAAATATACAAAAAACGCCAGCAACCAATCAAGCATTTGCTTACACTAAGATGATAAAAGCTAATTGCCGAACAGTTACTGTGTTGGTAAATGTCCTTATTTGTCCCATCTCTCATTAAGGCTTTGGAAGTGACGAAGGAAGTGAACTGTGTGACAGACTTTCTGGCGGAGTGCGAGACGCAACTGCAGGAAGTGAAGAAGCAGCAGGAGAAAGGTCTTCTCTATGGAGTCCCCATCACTCTGAAGGACCATGCTGGATATAAGGTTCTCTCACTGGACATTCATTTATATGTAGATACATAGTACAGTATATACCATGTATAAATCCTCTTCACCAGTGGCCCCCAGAGGTTACCCACTGAGAGGCTTCAGTTACTATAACTGAGGTCTGGCTATGGAGATTCTTATCCAATAATCTATGAACAAGTCTCATACTCAGCAAACCCCAAACTAGTCTGGAGTCTGGAGGTAGACAATCCTGTGAGCCCAATGCTCAACCACAACCTTCAAACATTCAACAAAATATAACAAAATGATTACAGTGTGATGTAAAAAAACGTTTAAAACATTTTTTGACCTTACATTTGGGGACATATGTATCAAAACTTGATGTGAGATAAAATTGTGAAATATATATCACCAACCAATCAGCTCCGAACTATCATTTCTTAAACACAGCCTGCAAAATGTAAGTTAGAAGCTGATTGGTTGGTGATATATATCTCACAATTTTATCTCACATCAAGCTTTGATACATATGCCCCTTAATGTAAATGAGAAAATATGTGGTGGTGGTGAATTAAAGAACAGGCAGGGAAAGCAAACCAGACATATGCGCAAAAACCCCGCTTACTGGCGTTCAACATTCTCT
The DNA here is from genome assembly GCA_031769625.1 of Taudactylus pleione. NCBI lineage: Eukaryota > Metazoa > Chordata > Amphibia > Anura > Myobatrachidae > Taudactylus > Taudactylus pleione. The sequence continues at coordinate 996,154 of JAUIMM010000114.1, read as the reverse complement.
TCAATTTTACACGTTGGACCACCCAGATGGGTAATGTAGTCACTCCTGGTAGGGTACTGTCAAAATAGAAAACTATGAGGACACACAAAAAAACTTTATAACTACACCCCCCCTGGATAACATCATTGGGCTTTAATAATCCTCTGATTATCTGTCCTATGTTCTTCTAATGTATCATATAACTACATACAGTGCATCTGGAAAGTATTCACAGCGCTTCACTTTTTCCACATTTTGTTATGTTACAGCTTTATTCCAAAATTTAATAGATTCATTTTTGTCCTCAAAATTCTACACACAATACCCCATAATGTCGTGTAAAAAGTTTTTTTGAGATTTTTGCTAATTTTATTTAAAAAAATAACTAAGAAATCACATGTACATAAGTATTCACAGCCTTTGCTCAATACTTTTTTGATGCACCTTTGGCAGCAATTACAGCCTCAAGTCTTTTTGAATATGATGCCACAAGCTTGGCACATCTATCTTTGGGCAGTTTCGCCCATTCCTCTTTGCAGCTTCTCTCAAGCTCCATCAGGTTGGATGGGAAGCGTCGGTGCACAGCCATTTTCAGATCTCTCCAGAGATGTTCAATCGGATTCAAGTCTGGGCTCTGGCTGGGCCACTCAAGGACATTCACAGAGTTGTCCTGAAGCCACTCCTATGATATCTTGGCTGTGTGGTTAGGGTCGTTATCCTGCTGAAGGATGAACCGTCACCACAGTCTGAGGTCAAGAGCGCTCTGGAGCAGGTTTTCATCCGGGATGTCTCTGTACATTGCTGCATTCATCTTTCCCTCTATCCTGACTAGTCTCCCAGTTCCTGCCACTGAATAACATCCCCACAGCATGATGCTGCCACCACCATGCTTCACTGTAGGGATGGTATTGGCCTGGTGATGAGCGATGCCTTGTTTCCTTCAAACATAACGCTGGACATTGACGTTAAAGAGTTCAATCTTTGTCTCATCAGACCAGAGAATTTTGTTTTTCATGGTCTGACAGTCCTTCAGGTGCATATTGGCAAACTCCAGATGACTGCCATTTGCTTTTTACTAAAGAGTGTCTTCCATCTGGCCACTCTACCATACAGGCCTGATTGGTGGATTGCTGTAGATATGGTTGTCCTTCTGGAAGGTTCTCCTCTCTCCACAGAGGAATGCTGTAGCTCTGACAGAGTGACCATCAGGTTCTTGGTCACCTCCCTGAGTAGGGCCCTTCTCCCACGATCGCTCAGTTTAGACGGTTGGTCAACTCTAGGAAGAGTCCTGGTTGTTCCGAACTTCTTCTATTTACAGATGATGGAGGCCACTGTGCTCATTGGGACCTTCAAAGCAGCAGATATTTTACTGTACCCTTCCCCAGATTTGTGCCTCGAGACAATCATGTCTCGGAGGTCTACTGACAATTCCTTGGACTTCATGCTTGGTTTGTGCTCTGACATGCACTGTCAAGTGTGGGACCCTTTATAGAAAGGTTCAAAGTCATGTCCAAACAACTAAATTTACCACAGGTAGACTCCAATTAAGCTGTAGGAACATCTCAAGGATGATCAGTGGAAAAAGGATGCACCTGAGCTCAATTTTGAGCTTCATGGCAAAGGCTGTGAATACTTATGTACAGGTGATTTGTCATTATGGGGTATTGTGTGTAGAATTTTGAGGATGAAAATTAATTTATTCCATTTTGGAATAAGGCTGTAACATAACAAAATGTGGAAAAAGTGAAGTGCTGTGAATACTTTCCAGATGCACTGTATGACAGAGGAACAATATAACACATTTTACAGTTTATATATTTCTATATACCGAATATATGGCTTTAAAGTATTTCATACTTATAAAAGATCCATTATTTACCACATATGTACACACCAAATCATCCCCCAGATAATGTAGTTGGATGTACACTCCACTCACCGAACTTTCACAGATGGTTGTTGCAGAGTATTATTTGTGATGTTTTGATACCAGCATAGAAATGTGATCAGCACTTTGTCTCCACAGGGACATAACTCGCACTGTGGTCTCGTCCATTTTCTTGGCGTGGATGAGGCTGAGGACAGTGTTCTTGTGCAGGTGTTGAAGAAACAGGGTGCCATTCCCTTTGTGAAGACCAACATCCCACAATCCATGATAAAGTAGCTATACTACTTATATTTGCAGTGTCCATATTGTAGTGCACATGTTAATAGCAAAAAAAAAAAATAACAAAACTGTTAAATAGAGGTAAATAAAAAGAGTGAGAGGTTGTTATCAGGAAACATATATCAAGCAGAAATGAAGGTTGCACCTCATCACTATGTACCCAATACAGCAAAGCCCTTACTGTGTGTGTGTAAGATATGATCATGTGTAGTGTATGTGGTGTGAAAAGGAATCAATGCACTACTTATCATAATGTTACTGTATAAGTGTTGACTCCTTTTTTAATTATTACCTCTCAAACTGGTCTTTTTACTATACATGTTCCCTGAACTGAAGCTGACTGCATTTGTCTGTATAGCAGCTTCCAGCGCCAGCAGTAAGCAGCCAACAGGGCAGGATCTGAAAGTTAAATCTGGTGACATGTTTATAAGTATATTGGCAGTCATATCTTATGCCAAGAGTAATATAGAGCCATATCTGGGGTTACGAGTGACATACAGAGCCATATCTGAAGCTAAGAGTAACTTACAGAGCCATATCTAGAGCCAAGAGTAACATACAGATCCATACCAAATGCAGCATGCCCCCAGCTACCCCTCTGCCGTCGGTCCGTCACTGCCGGCATCGGCAAGTGTGTATGCACTTGCCGATGCCGACACCCCCATCAGGTCCATTGTGAACGATGTCATAGCTGGGTACACATCATTTAATGTGTACCCAGCAAAACACACAGAGCCATATCTGGGACCAAGACTAACATACAAAGCCATATCTGGGACCAAGGCTGACATACAGAGTCATATCTGGTGTCAAGAATAACATACAGAGCCATACATGGGGTCAAGACTAACATACTGGGCCATATTTGGGGCCAAGACTAACATACAGAGCCATATCTGGGGCCAAGAATAACACACAGAGCCATATCTTGGGACCAAAAATAACATACAGAGCCATGTCTGGGCTCAAGACTAACATACAGAGCCATATCTGGGGCCAAGACTAACACAGAGAGACATATCTGGGACCAAAACTAAAATATAGAGCCATATTTCGGACCAAGACTAACATACAGAGCCATATCTGGGGCCAAGACTAACATGCAGAGCCATATGTGGGGTCAAGTCTAACATACAGAGTCATATCTGGGGCCAAGACTAACATACAGAGCCATATCTGGGGCCAAGAATAACACACAGAGCCATATCTTGGGACCAAAAATAACATACAGAGCCATATCTGGGCTCAAGACTAACATACAGAGCCATATCTGGGCCAAGACTAACACAGAGAGACATATCTGGGACCAAAACTAAAATATAGAGCCATATTTCAGACCAAGACTAACATACAGAGCCATATCTGGGGCCAAGACTAACATGCAGAGCCATATGTGGGGTCAAGTCTAACATACAGAGTCATATCTGGGGCCAAGACTAACATACAGAGCCATATCTGGGGCCAAGACTAACATACAGAGCCATATCTGGGGCCAAGACTAACACACAGAACCATGTCTGGGACCAAGAATAACATACAGAGCCATATCTGGGCTCAAGACTAACATACAGAGCCATATCTGGGGACAAGACTAACACAGATACATATATCTCAGACCAAGACTAACATACAGAGCCATATCTGGGGTCAAGACTAACATACAGAGCCATATCTGGGCTCAAGACTAACATACAGAACCATACCTGGGACCAAGAATAACATACAGAGCCATATCTGGGCTCAACACTAACATACAGAGCCATATCTGGGACCAAGACTAACACACAGAGACATATCTGGGACCTAAACTAACATACAGAGCCATATCATGGACCAAGACTAACATACAGAGCCATATCTGGGGCCAAGGCTAACACACAGAACCATATCTGGGACCAATAATAATATTCAGAGCCACATCTGGGTTCAAGACTAACATACAGAGCCATGTCTGGGGCCAAGACTAACACAGAGACATATCTGGGACCAAAATTAAGATACAAAGCGATATCTCAGACCAAGACTAACATACAGAGCCATATATGGGGTCAAGACTAACATACAGAGCCATATCTGGGCTGAAGACTAACATACAGAGCCATATCTGGGACCAAGACTAACATAGAGAGTCATATCTGGGGCCAAGACTAACATACAGAGCCATATCTGGGGCCAAGTCTAACATACAGAGCCATATATGTGGCCAAGACTAACATACAGAGTCATATCTGGGGCCAAGACTAACATACAGAGCCATATCTGGGGCCAAGACTAACATGCAGACCCATATGTGGGGTCAAGTCTAACATACAGAGTCATATCTGGGGCCAAGAATAACATACAGAGCCATATCTGGGGCCAAGACTAACATACAGAGCCATATCTGGGGCCAAGACTAACACACAGAACCATATCTGGGACCAAGAAAACATACAGTGCCATATCTGGGCTCAAGACTAACATACAGAGCAATATTTGGGGCCAAGACTAACATAGAGACATATCTCAGACCAAGACTAACATACAGAGCAATATCTGGGACCAAGACTGACATACAGAGCCATATCTGAGGTCAAGACTAACATACAGAGCCATATCTGGGCTCAAGACTAACATACAGAGTCATATCTGGGGCCAAGAATAACATACAGAGCCATATCTGGGGCCAAGACTAACATACAGAGCCATATCTGGGGCCAAGACTAACACACAGAACCATATCTGGGACCAAGAATAACATACAGAGCCAAATCTGGGGCCAAGACTAACACACAGAGACATATCTGGGACCAAAACTAACATACAGAGCCATATCTCAGACCAAGACTAACATACAGAGCCATATCTGGGGCCAAGACTAACACACAGAGACATATCTGGGACCAAAACTAACATACAGAGCCATATCTCAGACCAAGACTGACATACAGAGCCATATCTGAGGTCAAGACTAACATGCAGAGCCATATGTGGGGTCAAGTCTAACATACAGAGTCATATCTGGGGCCAAGAATAACACACAGAACCATATCTGGGACCAAGAAAACATACAGAGCCATATCTGGGCTCAAGACTAACATACAGAGCAATATCTGGGACCAAGACTGACATACAGAGCCATATCTGAGGTCAAGACTAACATACAGAGCCATATCTGGGCTCAAGACTAACATACAGAGTCATATCTGGGGCCAAGAATAACATACAGAGCCATATCTGGGGCCAAGACTAATATACAGAGCCATATCTGGGGCCAAGACTAACATACAGAGTCATATCTGGGGCCAAGACTAACATAGTCATATCTAGGGCCAAGACTAACACACAGAACCATATCTGGGACCAAGAATAACATACAGAGCCATATCTGGGCTCAACACTAACATACAGAGCCATATCTGGGGCCAAGACTAACACACAGAGACATATCTGGGACCAAAACTAACATACAGAGCCATATCTCGGACCAAGACTAACATACAGAGCCATATCTGGGGCCAAGACTAACACACAGAGACATATCTGGGACCAAAACTAACATACAGAGCCATATCTGGGGCCAAGACTAACACACAGAACCATATCTGGGACCAAGAAAACATACAGAGCAATATCTGGGGCCAAGACTAACATAGAGACATATTTCAGACCAAGACTAACATACAGAGCCATATATGGGGTTAAGACTAACATACAGAGCCATATCTGGGCTCAAGACTAACATACAGAGTCATATCTGGGGCCAAGACTAACATACAGAGTCATATCTGGAGCCAAGACTAACATACAGAGTCATATCTGGGGCCAAGACTAACACACAGAACCATATCTGGGACCAAGAATAACATACAGAGCCATATCTGGGTTCAACACTAACATACAGAGCCATATCTGTGGCCAAGAATAATGTACAGAGACTGCCGGGGTTTAGAATAGAATAGAAACTGCCGTCAAACCGCAGCTTAGTAAATTTTGCCCGTTGAGTCTGGTAGTGGAGGTGATAGTTCCATAGATGTTTATTGATGAAACAGTAGAAGACATGATCTTCAATTATTATTTACGAGGCACCACAAGTTCCGCAGCACCGGACAGGCTAATAGGTAGATGTGGGAAGGCAGATGAGAGACATAAGTTTAGAAGGCCCTGCTCATAAGAACTTGTGGGTTTGGGTAACAGGACAGAGTGAGATATTGTCAAGTGTGAGTGAGTGTGTGTGTGTATGTGTATGTGTGTATATGTGCGTGTGGGGAGGGAAAATAAGCTCAGTTTTGTCCATTTGAAATTTGAGGTAGAGCCATGACACCCAGGTGGAGATGGTGGAGAGGCAGATAGAAAAGCAGAGGAGAGGTCAGGAGAGGATAGGTAGATTGTGTGACCTGTGTGTAGAGGTGGTATTGGAGGCCAGAGGGAGGTGTAGAGAGAAGAGCAGGGGACTCAGGACAGAACCTTGTGGAACCCAAACATAAAGTGACAGTGGTGGATGTGGTAGAAGTGGAGACACTTAAGGAGTGTTCAGAAGAGTAGGAGGAGAACTTTGGGAGTACAGTGTTACGGAGGCTTAAGAAGTGAAAGGCTTTGAGGAGAAGAGGGTGGTTAACTGTGCAGGGGCAGTTTAGAAGAGGAGGGAGCCCGTGTGCAGTCTTTGTGCAGGCCCCCTCCTCTCCGGCAGTACAGAAGACTCTAGCTCTGTGCCAGAGCCAGGGGCGTCTTAAGAAAGGAGGGGGTCCATGTGCGTTCCTAGTCCAGGGCCCCCTCCTCTCTCCCCGGCGGCCGGCAGCTGACTGACACGGCTGGCCAGCCACCGCAGCATCAGTAGACTCTGGGCACTAGGGTCTGCCCAGAGTCTACTGCGCATGTGCAGATCGCTGGGAAAATGGGGCAGCCGCCATTTTCCCGTCAATTTCCTCACTGCGCAAAACACTGGAAAAATGGCTGCGGCGGACATTTTCCAGCGTTTTGTGCAGCGCTGAGACAACCCGACGCGGGACCTCGGAGAGGTAGGTTTTAGATAATATGGGTGCAAGGTGTGCAGTGCTGGCCCCCCTTAACCCGGGGGCCCGTGTGCTCCTCACACCCTGCACCCATTATAGATACGCCCCTGGCCAGAACCTGCTGCGCATAAGCTGGTCTCCGGCAACATGGTGTTTGAGCTGTTCCCGGAGACTACTCTACTGCCCATGTGCAAATCTCAGGGGAATTTGGCTGCCTCGCCATGTTCTCAGTGATTTCTGTCTGCAGCATCAGCCAATGAGGACTCTGGAGATGTAAGTATAATTATATAAGTGTAGGGTGTGCGGTGTGGGCCCCCTGCACCCAGGGGCCCGTGTGCACCACACACCGTGCACTAATTTTAGATATTCAATTGTAACTGTGGCAAATGAAGCAGAGAGGTCAGAGAAGATGAAAATGGAGAAGAGGCCCACAGGCTTAGCTCTGAGCAGGTTGTTGTTCACTTAGATAAAGGCAGTGGAAGTAGAGGAGGAGCTTGTAGTGCAGTCAGGGGAACATTTAATAGTGGGGGGCATAAAGTAGGATAGAAGGTATGGCCAAACAGCAAGAAGACAGATAGAAAAGGAGGAGATGGCTCTGAGATGGTAGAAGACAAGTTTGTGGTAGTACCTGTCACAGTGAAAGGGAGAAGTCCATTGTGATAGACCATAGGAGGAAGTGATGGAGGGGAGTTTAGATGCATCAATGCTGATAGCAATGTCAATGGGGACGTTGAAGTCATAGAGAATTAGTGTGGGCAGGTCAGGTGAATGACTGAGGAATCCAGGATGAGATATTGAAATTGTGAGCCAGAAAGGGTCCATTATATTATACCTGGCACCATATAGTGAATATTCAAATCAGAACTTATGGATGGCACCAAAGGAACCCAAACCTGCAGCCAAAGGAGAATGAAGGTCTCCCCACTCGACCCCTGTGGTAGGATAATATAAGAACAAGGTTTTCTCCTAGGGTAATAAAATTCTTAGCCTGGGAAATTGTGTATGTGACCAGCGGCGGCTCCTACCCTCTTAGATGAGGGGGGGCTGCCGCCGCTGAAAACAGGAGGGAGGGTGCAATTACTCACCCACTGCTCCTGTCCTGGCCGGATCCCGGCACCTATGCAATCGATCTGGCAGGTGCCGGGACCGGCGCATGCGCACTAGCAGCGGGGAGCCGCACATGCCACCGGCATCCAAAGGGCTGCATCGTCTGCAGCCCCTAGGAGCCGGTTAGGGCTTGCGGAAAGGCAGAGCAGCGGCTTCCTCCTGGAAGCCACTTTCTGCTAATAGCAGCCCGGATTGGCAGTCCCAGAGGGAGGAGACACCTCCCCCTGAGACTGCTTGTATATGTGACTGGCAGGTAGCGCTTCCAACAGGAAGCCACTGCCAGTCACTGACTGCACTGACTACACTCACTGAGGTGGTGGATTTTACTGGGGGAGCTGCAGCCTCTAGGCAAAATCCGCCACTGTATATGACATAGGCATGTGCACAGGGTGTGCAGGATGTGCGTCTGCAAACCTCTGAGGAAGCCTGAACCCTACCTACAGTGTCTCCTCCCTGAATCTCAGCTGGCTCGCAGGGAAGGGGCAACCTCTTTTTTAATCCAAGATGGCTGATGTGAAAGTGCTGTATACGAATAGAGCACTTTTACATTGGCCATCTTGGATTCAAAGTAAGGATGCATCTTCCCTAGCCTACTGGTACCCTACGCATCTTCCCTAGCCTACACCTCCCTCTGGCCTCCAATACCAGTAACCACCAGTAGGTAAGTATCCTATGTTCAGGGGTGGGTGAATAGTCTAGCTCAGATAGTCCCATAGAGGCATTTAGCGTAAAGAACATATCTCTTAATAATTTGATGAGTTACAATATATAAATGAGGACGGTTCCACACTGACCAATAGTTTTCAGATATGTTGAGGAATAAATCTCATTACATACCAGTAAGGCAGCGTTTTTCAACAACTGTACCAGCACACTTGTGTGTCGCGAGCAGTTGACAATGTTGTCCGCAAGGTCAGTTCAGTCAGAGCTGCCTTTACTTGTACTGCTGGCCTGGGCAGTGTTGGGCTCTTCAGGGAGGCCAATGTGATTTTTTTTCTTTGTGGGGGGTCAATGTGCGTGTTTGTTTTCTTTCTGTGGGGACCATTTTGCTTTATTTTGATTTTTTCTGTGGGGCCCAATGTGTTTGTTTTTGTTCTGTGGGGCCATTGTGTTTTATTTTTATCTGTGGGGGGCAATGTCTGTTCTTTTTCATGTGGGGAGCCAATTTGTGAGTATTTTTTCCCATGGGGGCCAATATGTGTGTTTTTTTCCCATGAGGGACTGATGGTGTGCCTTAGCAATTTTAAAATCTTGTTTGGTGTGCCGCGAGTTGAAGAAGGCTGAAAATCACTGCAGTAAGGTGTACTATATATAGAAACATAAAATTTTTTATATAAATGCCAGTGGCGTAACTAGGGCAGGCCCGCTGGGGCTCGTGCCCTGGGCGTCGTCGGCCACATTACAGGCCCCCACTAGTCAGCCAGTGTAGTGCAGACCGCAGTGAATGCGGTCTGCACTACACTGTTACACACACATCGCCGCCGGAACTGGGTAGTTCACTCGTACTACCCGGTGGCGATGTGTGTGTTTCAGCAGCCAATGAGAGTCAGACAGACTCTCATTGGCTGCTGCGCCCACTGCCAGAGCCGGGCTGGCGCTCACTCATGAGCTCCGCCTTCCAGCTCCTGCAGTGGGTGATGGGTGAGACGTCATGACGTCTCTCCCATAGTACAGAGCAGGACCCGGTGGGAGAACGGAGGAGCAGACAACACAAAGGGGGGGTGCTCCATTTTTTAATTTGCCCTGGGCTCCAAATACCCTAGCTACGCCACTGATAAATGCTGATGATAAAGATGAATGATTTATTTGTTACAAAGTGCACTTTCAAAGACACATGATGTCACGGAGAGACTGTTCACATTATTATTGGCACGAAAATGCATATAAAACAAATTGTATGAAACACATTTTAATGAAAGATAAAAATGAATAAAAAAAAATATTTTTGACTCACAGTATCACATGATAAAAAATATTGGCATAATTTAGAGAAAACATAAAAATCAGGGAGGTTGAAGGTTTAGAATTCACTATAGACAAGAAATCACATCTTATATTTAAATGAATGAAAATTGCTTTTCTACAGCTTATGACGTAAAAGTTTTGATTGCAACATTTAGAAAGGAATTGCGCACCAGACAATGAATGTTTAACAATCTCATCGTAAATATATCAGCAAACAGTAGGGATCACTTTCTTCTGTTGTCTCCTCCTTCTATTCTCCTGTAGCTTTGACTGCAGCAATTCCATCTATGGACAAACCTTGAATCCCCACAATCACAAGAAGACTTGCGGAGGGTCTAGCGGGGGTGAGGGCGCTCTGATTGCAGGAGGTGGAGCAATCCTTGGCGTGGGCAGTGATGTTCTGGGTAGTATCCGAATGCCCTCCAGCTTCTGTGGGATCTGTGGGCTGAAACCTTCTGGGGATAGACTAAGGTTTGTTGTAACTTTCAATAAAATATTTAGGAACCCTTTGTATAAATTATAAAAAAATTCCCAGAGTTATGTAGTTATATAAAGAACAAGGCGCAGCCTGATGGGCAAAGCTCCAAAGTAGCTTCTTTTGTCTTATTAAACTTAATAATTATTAAATACTTGGATAATGACATCACTAAGCATTTGTTATCAGTAATGGCATCACCATGCATCAATTATCAGTGGTGATATCACTATGCATCTGTTATCAGTAATTATAATTCATGACATCTTTAAGCATCTATTATACCTAATGACATCACTAAGCATCCATTAACAGTGGCAGGACCGGACTGCCCATCTGGGCCGGTCTGGCTGCAAACCCCGGACGAGCAGCTCCGCCTCCCAATGCTCTGCGCGGCCGGGGACACTAAAAGACGAGGGCGTGCAGTGGGGCCACGCCCCGGTGAGGTGTGACCACTCCACTTTTTGTCAAGGTCACGCCCCTTTTGTGGGCATGCACAGGGGTCAATGCAGGGTAGGGATGGACATAGGAAGCCCGGCAACTATTCCGACATCAAATCCAGCGATGGTTATGCTTCGAACCGAAAATGGGACAGAGCCTCACGGCACCCCGGTCCACGTCACTGTGGGGGCGTGCCCAGCATTAGTGAGAATAGATGCTGTGCACATGCACAAGGCATCTATTCTCCTGCTGCACGCCTGCTGCTGTGCTGTGCAGAGCAGCGGTGTGTGCGCCCCCCTCACAGCCAGCCATCGGATGGGCATCGGAAAGCTGCATCCGATGGTTGGCAACCATCAAATTCCCGGTATTCAATGGAAAAAATACTTCCATCGAATCGGAAACTTCCATTATCTGTAATGACAGCACTAATCATCTGTTTATACTGCTCTTGAGTATTAGTCTATTTGTCCTGTTATACGTATCATACTTTATTTACTATCAGAGACCTTTTCTTTGTCTTTTCCAGTGAAGTGGGATTCCCAACTCCGGTCAGTGGGATGAAATCAGGTTTGTAACTTCTAATAGAAGTACTAAATGTCTTTGGATGATAAAACACATTCCAGCAGTGGAGCAAATCTCTCATTGCAATCCAATGAGTTGTAAATATATAGTTATATATGAATGTCCCCTGGTGAAATTGGTGGGGGAGGGAAGGGGGTGTCTCAGAGATAAATTTGAACTCTGTTGAATAGTGATCCTTCTTTTGTGGTTGAACTTCCATGCCGATAGTCTCTGACTCAGATATATTTGCAGTTGCTGGTATGTTTAGTGACAAATACTTGCTTTGTATATCAGCTTCTTGTTTCTTCAATTTATGTTGTTTCTTTAAAGATAACATCTCTTGACTTAACAATGTTTATGGTGTTTGGATTCCAAAATCTGTAGCCTTTGCTTTCATGGCAATAGCCAAGCATGATGTACTTTAATGACTTTGAATCCAGATTTCGTATTTTCTACTTTGGTATATGCACATAGGCCCTCATTCAGACCCACTCGCGAGCGGCTGTCCGCTCGCAAGTGGGTCGATGGTGTGCACTGCGCATGCGCACGACAGAGGGAGCTCCGTCGTGCGCATGCGCGAGACGCGACGAGCGAAGGACTTTCCTTCGCTCGTTGTGTCTGATCAAAGGGGGCGTGCTGACGATGTTGATTGACAGCATGCCCCCTTTGGTGGGCGTGCCGGGGGTGTGCCTGCCAAACAGAGGCGTTCCCAAGGGAATGCCTACCGTCAGAAGCCGGCCCCACTAGTGATGTCAGTGGGAGTGATTTTGGCTCTGATAGAGCCAAAATCACTCCAGGCCTTGCGGTTGAGAAACTCAACCGCAGGCTTCTGCTCAAGACCATCGCGACCATCATCCTGCATGCTCGTATAGGCTGTGGGTGGTGACCCACAGCTATACGAGCGTCCAGGAGGACGCTCCATATTTATTTATGGGCTCCATATTTATGGGCCCTGATTCAGAGCGAGCACTCTGGTCAGAGCGTCCGGCTCTGAATTAGGGCCATAGACTGTACTTCCAAAAGTTCTGAGATGTCTTACACTAGGTTTTTTCTTTGACCATGCTTCAATTGGTGTTATATCCTATAGGGCAACTGTAGGAGAATGGCTCTTGAGATAAAATGCTGTGGATACACTTCCACCCAAACTGCTTGTCTAGGCCTGCATCATTTAGCATGCAACTTGCTCGCTCTACTAGTGTAATGGTCAATTGATACTTTAATCCACACTTCCAAAGAAACGTTCCACCTCACAGTTGAGATATTCTTCACCGTTATCAGATTCCAGGGTCTTATTTTCTACACCTCTTGTAATCTGCAATCTTTTTCACCACTTCAGATATTTCTCTGATGAAATATACAGGTGTCATCCTTGTAAAGTCATCTATAAACGTCATTAATTATCTATATCTACTCACAGACTTAAACTTCAATTGGACCTCTCACATCTGAATGTACTTTTTCAAGTTGTTTTGTAGCACTGTTTGTTCATTTCAGAAATGACTGACGACTTTGTTTCCCCACGATACAGCTCTCACATACGGGTTTCTTTATGTTAGTTACTGACATTCCTATGACCATCCCGCTCCATAGCTTCTTAACACTGTCATATCCAAGATGACCAAATCTTCTCTGCCAGAGTTCCAGTGACTGTGACTTAGTTGTCATCATTGCATAACAGTGCTGTGTATCAAGGATGTACAATTGCTGATAACTTGGGTCGTAAAGCACATCTTGGATCTCTGTGGCTTTTGTTCTTGTTCCAATTTTAAAGCTAGGTTTAATTGTCCCAACTTTAGTTGCTGTAAGGACTTGATTGCCAATTCATTTGATAGTTACAGGATCAAATTTGGTTAACTTGGTGAACCATTCCTCATTACAGCTGAAATGCCTTGTTGTACCTGAATCAATATATGCCAACAATCTTTTCTGCAGCTATCTGTAACACTGGCTGAATCATCTTTGCCATTGCATTGCTTGTATTGCATAGAATTCACATTCTTTTGTCTGCACTCAATTGCTTAGTGACCTATCTTGTGACAATTATAACACTTGAATTTAAATTTACAGACTTTTTCACGTTTTGTGTTGTAACACGGGGTAATCAAATGAGGATTCCAGACAGGCAGGTACTTGGTATAGCAGTGGCTTTTTATTAGCAGCAAACACTGCATCTTAACATACGTGAGTTTAGGCCTACGCACATACAGGTACATAACATAAAATAATTAAACATAAAAGTCTCAGCACTCCTTGTGCTAATCAGTCAGCAGTGCACAATTTGGACATGCTCTCCCAGCAAAGCCATTGGACCCTCCAGGTCCTGGCACCCTAATGCTAACCACCACCCCCAGCCTATTGCCTGGCTAGCTTATCCAGCATCAGGAGCCATGAGCAACAGGTGTGTGAGAGTTTTAAACCCTTGGAGGGAGCTGATTCCACCAGAATGTGGGTAATTCAGATGAGAGACAATCCCTCTCACCACAGTATGTAATGCTGTTTCCCTGTGTGTCCAAAGGAAAAAGCTGTGGGACACACAGGAAAATGCGTCAGAAAACATCTATACTGGACTTTGTTTTAAATTGGGAACTTTGCATCTTGGAACCCCTGAACCAAGCCCTGGATTCCTTATTACCATCTGGATACAATACGGTAGTTTTTTGTCACTAACAACGTACTCAGAATCTCCATCCACAAAGGTCCATCCTCACCAAGGGACTACCAGCGTGCAGAATAATTTATGCTAAAGACCCCTTCTATTTTGGATCATAGTGGTAATTATATTAGACTGTTTGACATCATTGCTACACAATATCCATGTGACATCAACCAACCAATTCCAACACTTTAAAAGGCTATACTAAGAACAGGTGTCCTTTTTCATTATATGCATATTGGCCCTGATTCAGAGCCAGACGCTCTGTCCAGAGCGCTCGCTCTGAATCAGGGCCCACCTCCATTAATATGGAGCGTCCTCCTGGACGCTCGTATAGCTGTGGGTCACCACCCACACCATATACGAGCGTGCAAAATGATGGTCGCGATGGTCTTGACCATCGCGACCATCGAAACTGCGAGCAAAAGCCTGTGGTTGGGTTTTTCAACCGCAAGGCCAGGAGTGATTTTGGCTCTATCAGAGCCAAAATCACTCCCACTGACATCACTAGTGATGTCAGTGGGGCCGGCTTCAGACGGTAGGCGTTCCCTTGGGAACGCCTCCGTCTGGCAGGCACGCCCCCGACATGCCCACCAAAGGGGGCGTGCTGTCAGTCACCATCGACAGCACACCCCCTTTGATGAGACACTCCGAGCGAAGGAAAGTCCTTCACTCGTCGGGTCTCGCGCATGCGCACGATGGAGCTCCCTCCGTCGTGCGCATGCGCATTGGGGACCATCGACCCACTTGCGAGCGGACAGCCGCTCGCGAGTGGGTCTGAATGAGGGCCATAGTCCCACAAGCCTATCATATACTGATAATGCTTTTAAATTGATTTATGTGTATTATGCTATTTTTTCCTATTAAAAAATGGCTATATGATTATATGATAATCAGTTTTATTCATTATTAAATATTCCTTGTTCAGTCCATTCCATCTTATATACATGCATTTTTTACATGTCAAGTTATAGCGCTGTATAATCTTTTCCTACACATCAGCGGATCACTCAAACTATCAACAGCCCAGTTACTTAACCAGTGGTGTTGGTTTATTGAAGTATATTAGGTACAGTTGTACTCACTGTTACATGTACAATGGTGATAGAGCAGAGCAGGGTTCAATACAGCTCACCAGCTGGTGAGCATATGCTGCAAACTGGTAGCAGTGCAGGATTGGTGGAACAGCATTATATGCAGGTATTAGCCGGGTCTCATGTCACTCTACACAGCAAATGAGATTAGCTGGCGCCTGCACATGCTCAGTAGTAATCTCTGTGGCCATCTTGGACCAGGGCATGAAGCCTCTCTGGAGGGACAGGAAGACTGGAGTCTGCGCTCCTCTTTCAACATGGGCAGCCGTAGCTGCTGTGTGCTGGGGCTGCAGAAAGAATGTCCTATCAGATCACTTTTTACTATGCCAAGCTGCAGGACGAGGCCGCTGGGGGCCAGAAGAACACTTTGAACTGGGTGACTGCAGGAAGATTAATTTCTAGCAGCCACCGGTGTGGACACATCAGATGAGATTATGGGCCTGATTCATTGCGATCACAGCTGCGATTGCGTACGCAGTCTCACTGTGAAAATATGCTAATGACTACTATCGCAATGCCGTCGCAGCCTAACATAAGGACGCCCACTTCACCTTACACACATCCGTAATACTTAGCAAAACAGCGTAACCATCGGTAACATGGAGTACCATCGCAGCCTCACGCACACTTGCACAAGCTCTGACCTTACTCAGGAATTACTAACTACATCGCACGCAGTGAAAGCCCAAGCTGTGTATGGCATCGCAGTGGCTAATTTATGCACGCCCCTGTAACCGCATTCAAGCGCACTGGCACGCCTGCGTCTAGCCGACCATCCTCCCGTCACCACCCCCAAACGCTCACTTCCTGTCAATCACTCTGCGTAGGGTGTGCGTAGTCACTGCAATTGCAGTCCGATCGCAGTGCGACCTTCGCGTACTGCGATTCATAGGCATGCGCAGAACTCAACAATCGGCCATCTGCATGCGTAATCGCAATTGCGATCAGTAGTGAATCAGGCCCTATGTCGAGGAAAACCCAGCTTGGCGTGGTCACATCACAAGGCAAGTGGTTAACCTCTCTCTAATGGGGATGGAGATAGGGAGCAGTTTATAGCAGACTCATTTTTAGTTTACTACCTGAGGTCCGTTCATTTCCCTTATTTATTACTGGGTGTCATTACATATCCCTTCACATCCCTACATGTCAGTGCTACTATTATTCTACTGGAACCTGTGATACCCAGGAGTGTAACAGGAATTTGATTTTGGTCCTCATAGCTGTGATGATGCCAGGGCCGATGGCGCGGGATGTGGACAGTCTGGCCCTGTTTATGAAAGCCGTGCTGTGTGATGACCTGTTCCAGTTGGATCCCACTGTCCCCCCAGTCCCTTTCAAAGATGAGGTACTTTATTAGACTGAGCAAATTCCACATAACTTAAATCTGGACTGCTAGATAAAGGGGTTTTTGTTTTTTTGTTGCCCTGAGCATTCTCAAGCATTTTTTAGAAGTGCTCCTCACAGTAACTGTAGGAGGAGGAGCTTGCTGATCATCTCAGTGTATGAAAGTCCCATAACGTATTTAACTGAGCTCCACATAGTGTGTCTGATTCAGGGCTGCGCACAAATGTTTTTTTATTCTCTTTAGCAAACTGCACATCCGTCCTGGCTTACATTAATAACTTAGGGCCTGATTCAGCAGCATACGCAACGACTTACGCAGATCTGGCAATTATTTATTATGTACGCACATAGGAATCATTCACAAAGCGATTGTCATGTGGTCAGTGTTTAGCTGGCTTGCCTTCCCTCCCGATTTGGCTGGGAGACTCCCGAATATCGGGTGCCGCTCCCGAAAGGCAGACAAGTCTCCCGGCGGCCGCCGACCCGTATGTACGAATTATTGAAACCGCCGAAGTGGGATGGGGGGATGGGAGGCGCTGAAACGATTCATGCTGAATTGCGTCATTGTGGCCCCGCCCCCTGCTTCACAATGCCTTTAATTTTGGCATTGTGAAGAGGGGCTGTGGTCACGATGACGTGCTTGCATGACTCCGACCCGAGTGTCCACGATGACGTGCTTGCATGACCCCGCGTGGCCACGATGACGTGCTTGCATGTTCCCTCCGGAAGGAGGGAGTTGAATGTCGGCAAGTATGGTGTTTAGAGGTAACGGGTGTGGTTAGGTGTGTCTGACCATTTAAACGCCGTTCCGTGGGCATGCGTAAATCTGTGATTGCTTCATGAGAGCTATCTGCGTGTGAGCACAGAGCACTGCGTCAGACGCAGGTGAGAAGGCAGCAGTGGGCGTCTCTATGCTCGGGTAAGCTTTTCACCTATTATATTTGCAAAGCTGCGTTCCGTGTGAAATCGCAGCGGCGATCGCATTAGTGTCCTCTACTGAATCAGGACCTTAGAGCGATTCCGTGAAATTTAGTGTTCTAGGCAGTGGCGGCTCCAGAGGTGAGGCTACAGCTCAGTCCAAAATTCAAATAGGGGATCCACACCAACTGCCACCCCAAACGCTACCAAACATCGCCAGCCGGGACTCACTGGCAGTTGGTGTGACTCCCCTATTTGAATTTTGGACTGCGCTGCGCCAAGGATAGGACTTAGGCAAATGCAGATAGTAGCAATGACGGCTGTTCTCATGAGCAAAGGGTTTTGGCTGGTACAGTTACATTCATGTGAATGACATAGATTTCTGATTGCTGGAGGCGCAGAATCGGGTTCAGTATCTGCTTGAAGGAGAGTTTAGTGATCATATCTGTGTGTATGACATTCCCATTAAATGATTGAGCAGATCTCCTTGCAGTGGGCCTGATTCTGAGTCACAAGCAGGTCCGTATACTCCGCATTTAGCAATATTATTTTCTTGCAAACTGCATATGCGCAGAGCACATACACATTTTTGCTTATCTCTGAGTTGGAGGTATCTCTGCTGAGTCTCTCTCTATGTGTGGACTGGCCATTTCTGGATGGTAGCTGGGCTGCATCAATGCGAATATACGCAAGCGAATCGTCTGGACTGAGTGTCATGGAAACGTTGCCAGATATGCATTCTATGCTGAGTTATGTATATGGGAATGGGATTGAAATACTGGCGGCCGACATTGAAAACCCGACGGTAGGAGATCCCAACGGGCGGTGGTAACCCTCCCCTCTCCCCCCCTAACCCTCCTTTAGGGGTGCCTGACCCAAACTTCCCCCCCTAGTGCCTAAACCTAACCCCCCCTTCCTGCACCCTAAACCTAATCCTCTCGGAGAGGTGCCTAAACCTAAACTCTCCCTAGTGGCGCCTAACCCTAACCGCCCCCCTTCCCCTAGCCTAACTCTAACCTTTCCCGGGGGGTGCCTAACCCTTAGTCCTCCCGGGGGTCCCTAAACCTAACCCCCCATTCCCAGGCTAAATGCTGGGTCGCCAGACGACGATCGGGATAGCGGGTGTCGGTCTTCTGGCGTCGGGATTAACGCCTGCATTTTGCCACCTATGTTAAGTCCCGTGTCAGGCAGGAAGTGTTGGTATTTAGACCTGTGGCATTGCGTCCGCTGGTCTAATAACTACATCCCATGTACTGTATATAACGAGGGGACGCCTTTTTGTACACATTAGGAATGCGGCTCAGTATCAGACGGAGTGAAATCCACCTAGGAGTCGACTGCACTGGCTCCAGTTTGTCTGTCTACAAGTGTAGCTGACATCTCTAGTGGGCATCACCCGCTGAGAGGTGGCACCAAATTGCTGACTTAGTGAAAGGAGCCGGGTGCTGCACTATAGCATTACGTGCACCACTTGGCTCCTGACACAGTGAGGGAGCTGGCACTGCACACAGACTGGCCCCCAGGGGCAAGATCCAGAGATAAGCAGCAAAGATGCGTATGTTTGCTACTGCACATGTGCCCAGTGACCATATGAGGGGGAGCCAGCTTATTATATCATTACGGGTGGCGTAATGACCGAGCACTGGCTATTATATAGTACTGCCAGACACTGTACCATATCTAAGAGACGTCATATAAAAGCTACTGCCCATTATATTATGTTCTTACTGTTCCTCTGGAGACGATGGGTGATATTTTATTTCATCTAGTTGGCAACATGGCTGTCTCATATGAAGAAGCATCAAATAAAATGATTGTGAATCAGGAGATGCTCTGATGTTTGATGCCTGACGTGACCCCATCATTACAGATTTATAACAGCTCAAAGCGCCTGACAATTGGGTTTTACGACACTGATGGATACTTTCTCCCCCATCCAAGCATGAGACGGGCCGTCCAGGAAACCAAGACACTTCTAGAGGAAGCCGGACACACGGTGCGTTGGATATAAAGTGGAAGTTTTTCCATTTAGGATAGAAAGAGGTCTATTCATCATCGCTGGCCGTATGGCCCCCAATGATTAAGTATCCACCTCGCCGCGGGGGATACTTATCACCGGAGCAATTTAGCATTGGTCCGGAGCGGGGACAGCTGCTCTGAAAAGCAGCTGTCCCCGCAATCAGTAACACCGCTTTTGCACATGTGTGGCCTGTGGTCACGCATGCGCAGAGCCGCTGGAGTGGCAGTAAGGAGGCGGCAGAGGATCCCTCCTCGCATCCCTGGATCTCCTCCCCATAGGAAGGAGCCGGGCTATGACAACATGAACCATCTGAAGATGGTGTTTGTTCTCGCAGGCAAACTCCGAAAGCAAGTTTTCTGAGTTGGCTGAATATCAGGTGGTCCTGTCAGACCCCGGTGATGAATGGCCCTTTACATTAAATATGTGGAAACTAGCATTTCCACATGTGTAACGTCCTAGCAAGGGATGATAAATAGGCCACCAAAGACTCTTATCTATCATGTCAGTAGAACAGCAATTTCTAGAATTTCTGGAAATATCTATCAGCTAAACACACACAGGGGCCTATTCATCATCACTTAACTGTCACAAAAGCAGGTAAAAAAGCACATTTTCACCTGCAATTGTGACAATTAAGTATTCGGGCCATTCATTAAGAAGGTGAAGCAGGAGATATCACAGATATCTCCTACTTACCTTCTGTTTGCTTAATGGCCCGCTGTCCCCATACACTAGTATCACAGATATCTCCTACTTACCTTCTGTTTGCGGAATGGCCCGCTGTCCCCATACACTAGTATCACAGGTATCTCCTACTTACCTTCTGTTTGCAGAATGGCCCGCTGTCCCCATACACTAGTATCACAGGTATCTCCTACTTACCTTCTGTTTTCGGAATGGCCCGCTGTCCCCATACACTAGTATCACAGACATCTCCTACTTACCTTCTGTTTGCGGAATGGCCCGCTGTCCCCATACACTAGTATCACAGATATCTCCTACTTACCTTCTGTTTTCGGAATGGCCCGCTGTCCCCATACACTAGTATCACAGATATCTCCTACTTACCTTCTGTTTGCGGAATGGCCCGCTGTTCCCATACACTAGTATCACAGATATCTCCTACTTACCTTCTGTTTGCGGAATGGCCCGCTGTCCCCATACACTAGTATCACAGGTATCTCCTACTTACCTTCTGTTTTCGGAATGGCCCGCTGTCCCCATACACTAGTATCACAGATATCTCCTACTTACCTTCTGTTTGTGGAATGGCCCGCTGTCCCCATACACTAGTATCACAGGTATCTCCTACTTACCTTCTGTTTGCGGAATGGCCCGCTGTCCCCATACACTAGTATCACTGGTATCTCCTACTTACCTTCTGTTTTCGGAATGGCCCGCTGTCCCCATACACTAGTATCACAGATATCTCCTACTTACCTTCTGTTTGCGGAATGGCCCGCTGTCCCCATACACTAGTATCACAGCTATCTCCTACTTACCTTCTGTTTGCGGAATGGCCCGCTGTCCCCATACACTAGTATCACAGATATCTCCTACTTACCTTCTGTTTGCAGAATGGCCCGCTGTCCCCATACACTAGTATCACAGATATCTCCTACTTACCTTCTGTTTCCGGAATGGCCCGCTGTCCCCATACACTAGTATCACAGATATCTCCTACTTACCTTCTGTTTCCGGAATGGCCCGCTGTCCCCATACACTAGTATCACAGATATCTCCTACTTACCTTCTGTTTGCGGAATGGCCCGCTGTCCCCATACACTAGTATCACAGATATCTCCTACTTACCTTCTGTTTGCGGAATGGCCCGCTGTCCCCATACACTAGTATCACAGCTATCTCCTACTTACCTTCTGTTTGCGGAATGGCCCGCTGTCCCCATACACTAGTATCACAGATATCTCCTACTTACCTTCTGTTTCCGGAATGGCCCGCTGTCCCCATACACTAGTATCACAGATATCTCCTACTTACCTTCTGTTTGCGGAATGGCCCGCTGTCCCCATACACTAGTATCACAGATATCTCCTACTTACCTTCTGTTTGCGGAATGGCCCGCTGTCCCCATACACTAGTATCACAGATATCTCCTACTTACCTTCTGTTTTCGGAATGGCCCGCTGTCCCCATACACTAGTATCACAGATATCTCCTACTTACCTTCTGTTTGCGGAATGGCCCGCTGTCCCCATACACTAGTATCACAGATATCTCCTACTTACCTTCTGTTTGCGGAATGGCCTGCTGTCCCCATACACTAGTATCACAGGTATCTCCTACTTACCTTCTGTTTTCGGAATGGCCCGCTGTCCCCATACACTAGTATCACAGATATCTCCTACTTACCTTCTGTTTGCGGAATGGCTCGCTGTTCCCATACACTAGTATCACAGATATCTCCTACTTACCTTCTGTTTGCGGAATGGCCCGCTGTCCCCATACACTAGTATCACAGGTATCTCCTACTTACCTTCTGTTTTCGGAATGGCCCGCTGTCCCCATACACTAGTATCACAGATATCTCCTACTTACCTTCTGTTTGTGGAATGGCCCGCTGTCCCCATACACTAGTATCACAGGTATCTCCTACTTACCTTCTGTTTGCGGAATGGCCCGCTGTCCCCATACACTAGTATCACTGGTATCTCCTACTTACCTTCTGTTTTCGGAATGGCCCGCTGTCCCCATACACTAGTATCACAGATATCTCCTACTTACCTTCTGTTTGCGGAATGGCCCGCTGTCCCCATACACTAGTATCACAGCTAACTCCTACTTACCTTCTGTTTGCGGAATGGCCCGCTGTCCCCATACACTAGTATCACAGATATCTCCTACTTACCTTCTGTTTGCGGAATGGCCCGCTGTCCCCATACACTAGTATCACAGCTATCTCCTACTTACCTTCTGTTTGCGGAATGGCCCGCTGTCCCCATACACTAGTATCACAGCTATCTCCTACTTACCTTCTGTTTGCGGAATGGCCCGCTGTCCCCATACACTAGTATCACAGATATCTCCTACTTACGTTCTGTTTGCGGAATGGCCCGCTGTCCCCATACACTAGTATCACAGATATCTCCTACTTACCTTCTGTTTCCGGAATGGCCCGCTGTCCCCATACACTAGTATCACAGATATCTCCTACTTACCTTCTGTTTCTGGAATGGCCCGCTGTCCCCATACACTAGTATCACAGATATCTCCTACTTACCTTCTGTTTGCGGAATGGCCCGCTGTCCCCATACATTAGTATCACAGATATCTCCTACTTACCTTCTGTTTGCGGAATGGCCCGCTGTCCCCATACACTAGTATCACAGATATCTCCTACTTACCTTCTGTTTGCGGAATGGCCCGCTGTCCCCATACACTAGTATCACAGATATCTCCTACTTACCTTCCGTTTGCGGAATGGCCCGCTGTCCCCATACACTAGTATCACAGATATCTCCTACTTACCTTCTGTTTGCAGAATGGCCTGCTGTCCCCATACACTAGTATCACAGATATCGCCTACTTACCTTCTGTTTCCGGAATGGCCCGCTGTCCCCATACACTAGTATCACAGATATCTCCTACTTACCTTCTGTTTCCGGAATGGCCCGCTGTCCCCATACACTAGTATCACAGATATCTCCTACTTACCTTCTGTTTGCGGAATGGCCCGCTGTCCCCATACACTAGTATCACAGATATCTCCTACTTACCTTCTGTTTGCGGAATGGCCCGCTGTCCCCATACACTAGTATCACAGATATCTCCTACTTACCTTCTGTTTGCGGAATGGCCCGCTGTCCCCATACACTAGTATCACAGATATCTCCTACTTACCTTCTGTTTGCGGAATGGCCCGCTGTCCCCATACACTAGTATGGGGACAGAATTCATCAAGCTCCGAAAATATAAAATTTCCGGGAGCATTCACCATCTTCCTATGGGAAGTAGGTCCGGGTTGCGAGAAGGGTTCCTTTCCGATCCCTCCGCCCGTCTGGCTCCTTCCGCCGGACGTCGGGGCTCTTGTGCGCATGCGTGACCTGTAGGTCGCACATGCGCACCGCCGTCACTGCTCCAACAGGAGCATTGAAAAGATTCACTGCTCCAAAAAGGAGCAGTGAAGCCGCTCGTGGGGGCAGCTGATTTCACATCAGCTGCCACCACGCCGGAGCAATGCTGAATTGCTCTGGTGGCCGCAGCAAATTAGAATGTTAATTATCGGACCCCAATAATTAACATCATGAATAGGCCACTTAGAAGTAAAATGCTTTTATTTTACATCCAGCTACAAGTAAATGTATAGCGTATCACAGAAAAACCTGGGATTCCTGCCAGGGCAGTTTTCCAGGATATCTCCAACACTCAGCTTTTGTGTGTGCATAGGCCACGTCACCGACATGTTTCATCATCAAGGATTTCATCCCTTGGATAAGTTCCCACTGTCCACCCAGTCTTTCTAGCAGGGCCCTCGGCCCTTTCTTCTCACTACATAATCACAGTATGTAATCTGAGTTCTATAATTATGTATTCATGTATATTTGTAAAGTTATGTGTTTTCTGTATTAGTGTGTTCAGTATCCCGAAAAAAGGGGATGCCGGTGCTTAGAATACCGGTGCTGGAATCCCGACACCTGTCAGAATCCCGATCGTTGGCATCCCGAAGGTAAGTAGCAGGGTTAGAGGGAAGGTTAGGGGTTAGGGTTATGTCACTAGGGGGAGAATTAGAGTTAGGCACTAGGGGGAGAGTTAGGGTTAGGCACTAGGGGGAGAGTTAGGGTTAGGCACTAGGGGGAGAATTAGAGTTAGGCACTAGGGGGAGAGTTAGGGTTAGGCACTAGGGGGAGTTAGGGTTAGGCACTAGGGGGGGAGTTAGGGTTAGGCACTAGGGGGAGAGTTAGGGTTAGGCACTAGGGGGAGAGTTAGGGTTAGGCACTAGGGGGAGAGTTAGGGTTAGGCACTAGGGGGTTGTTAGGGTTAGGCACTAGGGGGAGTTAGGGTTAGGCACTAGGGGGAGTTAGGGTTAGGCACTAGGGGGAGTTAGGGTTAGGCACTAGGGGGGGTGTTAGGGTTAGGCACTAGGGGGGGAGTTAGGGTTAGGCACTAGGGGGGGAGTTAGGGTTAGGCACTAGGGGGGGAGTTAGGGTTAGGCACTAGGGGGAGAGTTAGGGTTAGACACTAGGGGGGAGTTAGGGTTAGGCACTAGGGGGGGAGTTAGGGTTAGGCACTAGGGGGAGAGTTAGGGTAAGGCACTAGGGGGAGAGTTAGGGTTAGGCACTAGGGGGAGAGTTAGGGTTAGGCACTAGGGGGACAGTTAGGGTTAGGCACTAGGGGGGGAGTTAGGGTTAGGCACTAGGGGGGGAGTTGGGGTTATGCACTAGGGGGGGAGTTGGGGTTATGCACTAGGGGGAGAGTTAGGGTGAGGCACTAGGGGGGAGGTTAGGTTTAGGTACTAGGGGGAGGTTAGGTTTAGGCACTGGGGAAGGAGGGTTAGAGTTAGGGAGAGCTAGGATACCGATCGACAGGTGTTGGTATGCTAACCATGTCAGGATGCAGGCGTCGCGATTTCGTCTGTCGGGATTCCGAGTGCCAGCATCCAGTACCCATGTGCAAATTGTAGTAATTTCTATCCCTATGTACGGCACTACAGAATGCTTGTGGCACCATATAAATAAAAGATAATAATAATTTATATATATATTGATCATTTGTCTATTGTAACAATAATTCACTTTCCAAAATGTTTTTGTTGTAAATGAAAACAGCTTGTACCATTCACCCCTCCGAGAATTGAATACGCCCTCAATGAACTCTGTGTACGAGGATTCTTTGCAGATGGGGGAATTACTCTTGCGGATAAATTGTGAGTGCAGAATGTGTGTCTATAGCCAGTCTTGATGCTGGCCAAGGCCGCAGTGTAAATGTACATTATAGTGATGCAATACTCACACTGCTATATAACTATCCCCTGTGCTATGATACTATAATACAGGGTCCCCCAACCTTTTGTATCATGTACCTCCATTTAACTGCAACTGTATATTTAGTACTCCATGAAAAGAGACCTATGACCGGAACAAGCGAAAACTCTGTGGGTGCCCTTAGCGACGCCCCCACCCTCAAAGGCACCCCAGCTCCATAACAGTGAATGGATAGATAACATTTGGGCAGATTCAGAAATAGACGCCAGGGGCAAACGCAGGATTTTTAGGGGGGGTGTCCAATATATATATATATATATATATATATATATATATATATATATATATATATATGTATGTGTGTGTGTGTGACACACGCAGCAAACATGCACACATAACATACACACACAACATACTTGCATACATGCACATAGCAGACTTACACACACCCTAGTTGCCAGGCTGTTGCTCGGGTGGCCGTACTGATCCTCCCTTTTCCCTGGGACTCCTATGTCTCACACACATACATCCCAAACACCCTTCCCCCTCCAGGACTTCAATGTCACACACATACACACATACATACATCACACACACACACACAAACACATACAACACACATACCAACACTGGTAACAAGAGTGAACTGACCTGACTCTTCAGGGTTTGAGTCTCTCAGTGACTTGCCGCCTTCCCGCGCCGCGCCGCGCCGCGCCCAACAGCTCCTCTATCCCTCGTCAGCACTGTGGGAGTTCTCTGGAGAGACATCATGACTCTCCTTAAAGCCAGTGCGCCAAGCTGGAGTCGGGGGAGGCGGAGCTCACAGAAGGGTTGTGGATAGATCCCCTTCCGTAGATGTACCTATGGAAAGGGGATCTAGCATCAACCTTCACAGTAGTCAGGACAGCCGGGTGCGCCGCTGATATACACCACAGCGGGTGCCCGGCAAATACACATTGCAGCAGCTGCCGGGCAGACCTCTCTCCAGAGAACTCCCACAGAGCATTTCCCCCTCTGTACGGCCACCCGGGTTACAGCCCGAGACGGAGACAAGACTGTCTCCGTCTATAAAAAAAAAAATTTGGTTGGTCAGGGGTGGTTTCTGGGTACTCGGAAACCCCCCCTGCGTGCGCTAGTGGACGCACTACCGACATTGGAGAGATTTGTTGCTACTGCGCGTGTGTCCTGATTTGGTCTGTACAGAGTCGCTGCTGCGATTTAAGACACACGTGCCTAGAAGTGTATTTAAATGTAGAGGGCGTTCCTGAGTGTTGACATGGAGGTGTCTTAGTGCACACACCGAGGTGTTCTGTCTTATGGGTGTGTTATGGGAGTGTCGTGAGCGTGCCACATAGGAGGCCATACTTGTACGGAGAAACTACGCCTGCCATAGGGCTGGTGCAAGGTTTGATGGTGCGATCAATGGTGCATCTAAACATGCACCAATTGGTATTTCAGCTCCTATGGATGCTGACAGTGGGCAACTCAGTACTTGGACATTCGGATGTACGTATGTACACCAGGGAAGGGGAAGCAGTCGGGAAGCCTCTGGCTTCCCAACTGTCTAATCCCGGCAAGGGTTAAATGACAGGCATCAAAATCCCTAGGCCGGGAGCCCAACTCCCGGCATCCCAATCGAAGGTAAACCGGGCGCCACGCGGACAGCAGCAGGGGGGGTTAGGTTAGGGGCTCCCGGGGGGGGTTAGGTTTAGGCGCTTAGAGGGGGGATAGGTTAGGGTTAGGCACCCCTAAGGGTGGGTTAGGGTTAGGGGGGGAAAAGATTAGGGTTACTTAATTTTTGTCTTAACATTTGTCTGATATTTCCAGTGTAACAGTCTGCAGTACTATTAGGTGGTACACAGCACTGATTATTATTTCTAATAATACTAATATACACTGCAAATCACAGTTATATTGATAACAATAAATGATAATAGCAGTGTCACAGCTTGCCGCCACCTGGCTCATGTTTCTGTGTATAATAAATCTTTCTCACACAACTGCAGTAAATGCGACATTGTGGATCCAAACCTGAAACAGCAGCTATTCCTGTATAATACCCCAAACTTTGTGAAGAAAATTATCTCCTTATTTATGAGACCTATGGTAAGTAAAACTCATTTCTGCTGCATAAAGAGTATTGACATGACCATGTCCGGCCTCCATCTTGTTAATGGTTAGACCTCGTTAGTTTTATATCACTCATTCTGATAAATCACAGTAAATAATATCACTTTTCACTCAAAGTGACTACAGTTCAGTACAATTATGATTTTATTATAATTTCCACTTCATTTTAGGGGTGAGCGGGTTCGGATTTCTGAAATCCGAACCCCCCCGAGCCCCCCCGATCCGAGGCAGATCCGAGTCAGGCTCGACTTTTCCCGCCTGACTCGGATCTGAAATCGAGGCAAAACGTCATCATCCCGCCTTCCGAGTCTCGCGGGTTTTGGATCCTATATAAGGTACCCGCGTCGGCGCCATTTTCTCACTCGGCTGTGGACAGTGAAGAGGGAGGGTGGGAGTTAGGGCTGTGTAGTGTAGTGTAGTGCTGCTGTTGTCCACTACTTCAAAGTCCATAGGGGCAGGCTGTGTTGTGCTGTGCTGCTGTTGTTAATAGGGGCTGTGTCCACTACTTCAAAGTCCATAGGGGCTGGCTGGACTGTGTTGTGCAGTCAGTTCTCCATAGGGGCTGTGTCCACTCCAAAGTCCTGTGCAGTGTCCCAGTCCTAAAGGGGTGCTGTAGTGTTGTCCAGGGCGTGCTCTATCCATCAGGGGTGCTCCCCCCAAGTGCTAAAAAAATAATATATTTTCTGTGTTTGTGAATTGTGTGCGCAGTAGCCGCACGTGCATCAACAAAGTAGTGCCAAGCGTGCGCCTGTGTCATAAGTAAAGGGCCGGCTGGCTTGACCGTTAAGGGTGCTGTAACCCCCGAAAGTACACTCCAGTCCAAACCAAAAAAAAAATTATTTTCTGTGTTTGTGAATTGTGTGCGCAGTAGCCGCACGTGCATCAACAAAGTAGTGCCAAGCGTGCGCCTGTGTCATAAGTAAAGGGCCGGCTGGCTTGACCGTTAAGGGTGCTGTAACCCCCGAAAGTACACTCCAGTCCAAATAAAAAAAAAAATTATTTTCTGTGTTTGTGAATTGTGTGCGCAGTAGCCGCACATGCATCAACAAAGTAGTGCCAAGCGTGCGCCTGTGTCATAAGTAAAGGGCCGGCTGGCTTGACCGTTAAGGGTGCTGTAACCCCCGAAAGTACACTCCAGTCCAAACCAAAAAAAAAATTATTTTCTGTGTTTGTGAATTGTGTGCGCAGTAGCCGCACGTGCATCAACAAAGTAGTGCCAAGCGTGCGCCTGTGTCATAAGTAAAGGGCCGGCTGGCTTGACCGTTAAGGGTGCTGTAACCTCCGAAAGTACACTCCAGTCCAAACCAAAAAAAAAATTATTTTCTGTGTTTGTGAATTGTGTGCGCGTGCATCAACAAAGTAGTGCCAAGCGTGCGCCTGTGTCATAAGTAAAGGGCCGGCTGGCTTGACCGTTAAGGGTGCTGTAACCTCCGAAAGTACACTCCAGTCCAAACCAAAAAAAAAATTATTTTCTGTGTTTGTGAATTGTGTGCGCAGTAGCCGCACGTGCATCAACAAAGTAGTGCCAAGCGTGCGCCTGTGTCATAAGTAAAGGGCCGGCTGGCTTGACCGTTAAAGGGTGCTGTAACCCCCGAAAGTACACTCCAGTCCAAACCAAAAACAAATTATTTTCTGTGTTTGTGAATTGTGTGCGCAGTAGCCGCACGTGCATCAACAAAGTAGTGCCAAGCGTGCGCCTGTGTCATAAGTAAAGGGCCGGCTGGCTTGACCGTTAAAGGGTGCTGTAACCCCCGAAAGTACACTCCAGTCCAAACCAAAATAAAATTATTTTCTGTGTTTGTGAATTGTGTGCGCAGTAGCCGCACGTGCATCAACAAAGTAGTGCCAAGCGTGCGCCTGTGTCATAAGTAAAGGGCCGGCTGGCTTGACCGTTAAAGGGTGCTGTAACCCCCGAAAGTACACTCCAGTCCAAACCAAAAAAAAATTATTTTCTGTGTTTGTGAATTGTGTGCGCAGTAGCCGCACGTGCATCAACAAAGTAGTGCCAAGCGTGCGCCTGTGTCATAAGTAAAGGGCCGGCTGGCTTGACCGTTAAAGGGTGCTGTAACCCCCAAAAGTACACTCCAGTCCAAACCAAAAAAAAATTATTTTCTGTGTTTGTGAATTGTGTGCGCAGTAGCTGCACGTGCATCAACAAAGTAGTGCCAAGCGTGCGCCTGTGTCATAAGTAAAGGGCCGGCTGGCTTGACCGTTAAAGGGTGCTGTAACCCCCAAAGTACACTCCAGTCCAAACCAAAAAAAAAATTATTTTCTGTGTTTGTGAATTGTGTGCGCAGTAGCCGCACGTGCATCAACAAAGTAGTGCCAAGCGTGCGCCTGTGTCATAAGTAAAGGGCCGGCTGGCTTGACCGTTAAAGGGTGCTGTAACCCCCGAAAGTACACTCCAGTCCAAACCAAAAAAAAATTATTTTCTGTGTTTGTGAATTGTGTGCGCAGTAGCCGCACGTGCATCAACAAAGTAGTGCCAAGCGTGCGCCTGTGTCATAAGTAAAGGGCCGGCTGGCTTGACCGTTAAAGGGTGCTGTAACCCCCGAAAGTACACTCCAGTCCAAACCAAAAAAAAATTATTTTCTGTGTTTGTGAATTGTGTGCGCAGTAGCCGCACGTGCATCAACAAAGTAGTGCCAAGCGTGCGCCTGTGTCATAAGTAAAGGGCCGGCTGGCTTGACCGTTAAAGGGTGCTGTAACCCCCAAAGTACACTCCAGTCCAAACCAAAAAAAAAATTATTTTCTGTGTTTGTGAATTGTGTGCGCAGTAGCCGCACATGCATCAACAAAGTAGTGCCAAGCGTGCGCCTGTGTCATAAGTAAAGGGCCGGCTGGCTTGACCGTTAAGGGTGCTGTAACCCCCGAAAGTACACTCCAGTCCAAACCAAAAAAAAAATTATTTTCTGTGTTTGTGAATTGTGTGCGCAGTAGCCGCACGTGCATCAACAAAGTAGTGCCAAGCGTGCGCCTGTGTCATAAGTAAAGGGCCGGCTGGCTTGACCGTTAAGGGTGCTGTAACCCCCGAAAGTACACTCCAGTCCAAACCCAAAAAAAAATTATTTTCTGTGTTTAGCCGCACGTATATATCAAATCGATATGACATAAATGGAGGACCAAACTTTCTCCGATAAAAATAAAATAGAGAAAGATCAAGAACCACTTCCTCCTAGTGCTGAAGCTGCTGCCACTAGTCATGACATAGACGATAACATGCCATCAACGTCGTCTGCCAAGGCCGATGCCCAATGTCATAGTAGAGGGCACATACAATCCCAAATGGCAAAGTTCAGGAAAATGACCTTGAAAAAGACATTTAAATCAGCTGAAGAGAAACGTAAACTTGCCAATATGCCATTTACGACACGGAGTGGCAAGGAACGGCTAAGGTCGATCCCTAGTATGTTCATGACTAGTGGTTCAGCTTCACATGACGATGGAAGCCCTCCTCCCACTAAAAAAATCAAAAGAGTTAAGCTGGCAAAAGCACAGCGAAGAACTGTGCTTTCTAAGAAGATATCACAAATCCCCAAGGAGAGTCCAAGTGTGGTGGTGGTTGCGATGCCTGACCTTCCCAGCACTGGACGGGAAGAGGTGGCTCTTTCCACCATTTGCACGCCCCCTGCAAGTGCTGAAAGGAGCACCCACAGTCCACTTGCTGATATGCAAATTGAAGATGTCACTGTTGAAGTACAACAGGATGAGGATACTGGTGTAGCTGGCGCTGAGGAGGAAGTTGGCGAGGAGGATTCTGATGGTGATGTGGTTTGTTTAAATCAGGCTCCGGGGGAGACAGTTGTTGTCCGTGGGATGAAAAAGCCCATCACGGTCATGCCTGGGCAGAAGACCAAACATTCCACCTCTTTGGTCTGGCAATATTTCTATCCAAATCCGGACAACAACTGTCTTGCCATATGTACCATATGTAAAGGTGAAATAAGTAGGGGTAGGGACGTCAACCACCTAGGAACATCCTCCCTTATACGGCACCTGCAGCGCGTTCATAAAAAGTTACTGTCAAGTTCAGAAACTTTGGCTAAGACCGTAAGCAGTCCAGGGACACCTAAATCCCGTTGTCCTGTTGTATCCAAGCACCTGCAAACCACACCGTCAACTCCCTCCTCGTCAATTTCCTCCTTAGTCAGGATCGGAAGTAGTCCTGCAGGCCATGTCACTGGCATGACTGACTCTCCTATCCGGGATTCCTCTGGAGGATCCTGCATTGCTACGCCTACTGCTGCCACTGCTGCTGTTGCTGCTGCTGGGAGTCGTTCATCATCCCAGAGAGGAAGTAGGAACACCACTACTTTTACTAAACAATTGACCCTCCAACAGTCCTTAGCGAGGAGGATGAAGTACGACAGCAGTCATCCTGAAGCAAAACGTATAACTGAGGCCTTGACTGCTATGTTGGTGTTAGACGTGCGTCCGGTATCCGCCATTAGTGCAGTGGGATTTAGACAATTGATGGAGGTAGTGTGTCCCCGGTTCCAAATCCCGTCTAGATTCCACTTCACTAGGCAGGCGATACCGAGACTGTACAGAAACGTCAGAAAAAGTGTCCTCAGTGTCCTGAAATATGCCGTTGTACACAATGTCCACTTAACCACGGACATGTGGACAAGTGGAACAGGGCAGACTAAGGACTATATGACTGTGACAGCCCACTGGGTAGATGTATCACCTTACGCAGCAACAGCAGCAGCGTCACCAGTAGCAGCATCTCAGAAACGCCAGCTCGTTACAAGGCAGGCTACGCTGTGTATCACCGGTTTCAGTAAGAGGCACACCGCCGACAACCTCTTAGAGAAACTGAGGGAAATCATCGCCCAGTGGCTTACCCCACTTAGACTCTCCTGGGGATTTGTGATATCTGACAACGCCACCAATATTGTGCGGGCATTACATCTGGGCAAATTCCAGCACGTCCCATGTTTTGCTCACACAATAAACTTGGTGGTGCAGAATTTTCTGAAAAGCGACAGGGGCGTGCAGGAGACGCTTTGGGTGGGCCAAAAAATTTCTGCCCACTTTCGCCATTCAGCGACTGCGTGCCGAAGACTGGAGCGCCAGCAAACACTCTTGAACCTGCCCCACCATCACCTGAAGCAAGAGGTTGTGACGCGGTGGAACTCAACCCTCTATATGCTTCAGAGGATGGAGGAGCAGCAAAAGGCCATACAAGCCTATACATCCACCTATGACATAGGCAAAGGAGGGGGTATGCACCTGACTCAAGCGCAGTGGAGAATGATTTCCGTGTTGTGCAAGGTTCTCCAGCCCTTCGAACTTGCCACACGTGAAGTCAGTTCAGACACAGCCAGCTTGAGTCAGGTCATTCCCCTCATCAGGCTTTTGCAGAAGCAGCTGGAGAAAGTGAAGGAGGAGCTAAGATGGAGCGATTCCGCTCGGCATGTGGGACTTGTGGATGAAGCCCTTCATTCGCTTTGCCAGGATTCCAGGGTGGTCAATCTGTTGAAATCAGACCACTACATTTTGGCCACCGTGCTTGATCCTAGGTTTAAAGCCTATGTGGTGTCTCTCTTTCCGGCCGACACAAGCCTGCAGAGGTGCAAAGACCTGCTGGTGAACACACTGTCAGCTGAAGCTGAACGTGACACGTCAACGGCTCCTTCTTCATTTTCTCCCGCAACTGGGGCTGCCAGGAAAAAACTTAGGTATCCTAAGCAACCCGCTGGCAGTGATGCAGGGCAGGCAGGACCAAGTTTGGACATCTGGTCCGGACTGAAGGACCTGGCAACAATTGCTGACATGTCTACTGTCACTGCATATGATACTGTCACCATTGACAGAATGGTGGAGGATTACATCGGTGACAGCATCCAAGTAGGCATGTCAGACAGTCCATACCTGTACTGGCAGGAAAAAGAGGCAATTTGGAGGCCCCTGTACAAGCTGGCTCTATTTTACCTGAGTTGCCCCCCCTCCAGTGTGTACTCCGAAAGAGTGTTTAGTGCAGCCGGGAACCTTGTCAGCGAAAGGCGTAGGAGGTTGTTTCCACAGAATGTGGAGAAGATGATGTTCATCAAAATGAATTATCAGCTCTTCCAGGGAGACCAGCCTCCAGAAGGTACAGAGGGACCTGTGGTGGTGGATTCAAGTGGGGACGAGTTAATACTTTGTGAGGATGAGGATGTACACACTGAAGAGGGTGAGGAATCGGTGGATGAGGAGGATGAGGATGACATCTTGCCTCCGTAGAGCCAGTTTGTGCAGGGACACATTAATTGCCAGCTTGTTTTGTGGGGGCCCAAACGAACCAATCATTTCAGCCACAGTTGTGTGGCAGACCCTGGCGCTGAAATGATTGATTTGTTAAAGTGTGCATGTCCTGTTTATATAACATAAGGGTGGGTGGGAGGGCCCAAGGACAATTCCATCTTGCACTTCTTTTTTTTCTTTGCATTATGTACAGTTTGGGGCCTAGTTTTTCTAACTGCCATCCTGTCTGCCACTGCAGTGTCACTCCTAGATGGGTCACGTGTTTGTGCCGCCCACTCGTGTCGCTTAGCCTAGTCATCCAGCTACCTCGGTGCAACCTTTTGGACATAAAAACACTATTGTGAGGTGTGAGGTGTTCAGAATAGACTGGAAATGAGTGGAAATTAAGGTTATTGAGGTTAATAATAGCATAGGAGCAGAGAAACCAACAAATTCTGTGATTTTAGCTGTTTTTATGCTTTTTTTAAAAAAAATACAGATCCAAAACACAAAACCCAGAACCCAAAACACGGAAGGGTGGTTTTGGCAAAACCAATCCAGATCCAAAACACGAAGAAAGATCCAGATCCAAAACCAAAACACAAAACACGAAAAGTGGCCGGTGCACACCCCTACTTCATTTACATATTGTGCCAAATTCTCTGCATAATTGGTGCGTTAGGCAGAGGGTTGGTCCAAGTCACATGATTAGTTAGGATGTCGTTGTCAGTAATTTGGTTGCTCTCATTGTAATTAATACTTCTTCCTAGTTCCCGCGAATTGCAAATCACCTGGAAGCGCACTGTGGAGTGAGGTAAGATGGGGCTTTGTTTCTGACAATTACCCACAATGCTTTGCTATTTCCTGTAACAGTCACGGCAGTGACCCTGTAGGCACCATTTACTGCTCATTATACTACATTAAATGAGTAGAATAATATTGTCCCTGCTAATGCTGCCAATATCTGTGTTAGAAATTAATATTTGCACTCGTCAGATAATTAAATAAATAATGAATCTATCCATCTATAGATATTTGCATGTGTCTCAAAAGGGTTGGGTATGAATTACTGGCAGTCGGGATGCCAGCTGTCAAAATACCGACAGCGGCATCCCGATGCTCAGTATCCTGACAGATGTAGGTAATATCCTAATCCTCCCCCTTCTGCCTCTAACCCTAACCCTCCCTTCTTGCACCCTAACTCTCCCCTTTAGTGCATAAACCTAACCCTCCAAACTAATCCGAGCCTGCACATCCCTAAATTTAGACGCCTATGTTTAGTCCTGGGTCGGGATTCTGATGCTGGGATTTCAACAGCCGGCATCCCGTCCATCGGCATCATAACTACATTCCGTCTCCAAAGCCTAGGTAAAGTATTATAAACGTATAGGGTTAGCGCTGAGCTTAGCCTGACAGACCAATTGCTCCAGAGAAGTGCAG
Organism: Taudactylus pleione; assembly: GCA_031769625.1. Lineage (NCBI taxonomy): Eukaryota > Metazoa > Chordata > Amphibia > Anura > Myobatrachidae > Taudactylus > Taudactylus pleione. The sequence goes on along the minus strand of JAUIMM010000114.1, from coordinate 960,702 downwards.
TGTATCTAGTCATCGGCCACAATGTCTACTTTCATCTTGTTGACATGAGAATGTGTCACGGCTGCCGACACTTGAGACTCCTGGAGGGAGGCAGGCCTACTAGGCACAATAAACTGGGGTGGTCTTAGGAATGACCTTTCCTTGAAACTCAGTAGCACAGGCTAAAAGTAAAATAGAATTTATTCACAAAAGAATTATAATCAGCAAGGTCTAATATAAAGTCTCAAACAGCACAGAGATTCATATATGCAATAATAAGTATAGGAGAGAATCCCCAAAATATATGCAGCCTTTAACACGTAAGAACTAACGTGGTAGAGAACCCAGAGTCCAGTAGGCTAACACCCCAGGATGGCATTGAGGACCTTGGCCAGGGTAGAACCCTGTAGTAATGGAAATCCGGAGCAGAGCAAGCCCTGCAGAATAATATAGTTCCAGGACGGAGCCGAGACCTGCGGTGCAGTGAGAGATGAAGCAAACTTGAGCCTTGTGGTATAATGTAGACGGAGTAGGATTAAACCCTGTAAGGTGATGAAATTCCAGAACAAGGTTGAGCCCTGCAATGTGGCCTGCAATGTGGCTAGAGTACGGAGCGGGGTTGAGCCCCGTGATGCAGAGAAGATTGTAGCAGGGTTGAGCCCTGTGGTGGGGCTAGGGTTCAGAGCGGGGTTGAGCCCCGTGATGCAGAGAAGATTGTAGCAGGGTTGAGCCCTGTAGTGTGGCTAGGGTTCAGAGCAGGGTGAGCCCCGTGATGCAGAGATGACACTGTAACGGTGCAGTTGACAACTGTAACAAGGATGAGTTCAATATCCACAGGAACGGAAAAATAACAGGCAAAGTAAATAGTGCTGCAAAATGGTGAAACTACAGTGATGGAGCAATAAGCAATACTTAGGCTATAGGAATGCTGGGCCCTATAGTGCAGCGGGTGACTGACATCAGAAGTTCATCTGGAATACAACAAAGTCCACAGCAATCCACAGGCACAGTGGGGATCTGGCAGGAGTCCAAGAAAAGACCTGAAAGCAATGTTGCACAGACACTGAGACACAGTTAGTAACAGGCTTTATACTAGAGGTCTGTGATCCATAGGAAGTTTCAGAACATGTGACCTAAATGGAATCAGGTTTGAAATAATGAGCAATCTAGGAATCCCACAACCTGACGACACCTGGAAAACAGATGATCACTTTAACACTCTATCCCCTGAATGAGAAGCATGCCAGCAAGCAGGATAGCTCCTCCAACGACCACAATAGAACTTTGGCAAAAGTAGTCTATCTTAATGTACTGAAATAGTCGCAGTCCTGACAGAATGTCTAAATGGTCAAAATGTCGACATCAAACATGTCAACATGGTTATAATGTCGACATCAAATATGTTGACATGGCTGTTATGTCGACATTGTTAGCATGTCAACATGTGAGTTTTGATTTGTGTCCCTAACAACAAAACAAACCCTAACAGCAACCCTAACCCTAAAAGCAACCCTGACCCTAACCCTAACAGCAAACTTTACCCTAACCATAACCTTAACAGCAACCCTAACCCTAACAGCAACCCTGACCCTAACCCTAACAGCAACCCTGACCCTAACCGCAATCCTAACCCTAACAGCAAACTTGAGCTTAACCTTAATAGCCACCCTAACCCTAACAGCAATCCTGACCCTAACAGCATTCCTGACCCTAACCTTAATAGCATCCCTGACCCTAACAACAATCCTGACCCTAACCCTAACAGCAATCCTGACCCTAACCCTACCAATAACCCTGACCCTAACAGCAATCCGGACCCTAACCCTAACATTTTGCAGGTGTCGACATTAATGTTGTAATTTTAATGAATGTCAACCGTCTGTTGTCGACATTATGAATGTCAACATTCTAACCGCTGACATCATGACTGCATACCGTCCAGAGATAATGGCGCCCTGGCCGTTTTACAGGTTTCCAACATCAAACATCAGATTCTGCTAAATTTAGAAATCATCTGTAGCTCAAACGCATTATGGGCCTTAGTTAGCATTGAACACATGTTGTATACTTTTGCCTAACAAGTGTAGAGATGCTGCTGACAATGGGCCTGATTCAGAGCCGGACGCAATTAGCGCTCGCTCATCCAGAAAATAGGGTTGGCTATTCAAATGAACTGTTCGCTCTTTGCGGTCTGTTCACGACTCTAGGTCTGAACGAGCGAACAAAACTTGCGGTCGTTTTTTGGAAAAATACGCCCCCTGGCCGCTCGCATCCTACGTCATGTCCGCTATTTATTAGATTAATCGAGTACATCGACCAGCGTATGAACTGCTCGCTATTCTTGTGGTTGGTTTTTGCTACCACAATCTTGCGAGCAGTTCTGGCTATAAAATAACCCAAGTGACGTGGTCAATGACGCTGCTGTTTTAATTATGCACACCCATAAAATGCCCGTTTTGACCTTTAAGCACGCCTGCGTTCGGATCTCCACTCCCCGTTTTCAAGCACCTTCCCCTGTTACCACCCACATATGCCTTTCTGTCACTCAAATTATCAGGCATTCGCTATTTTGCGAGCACATGAATTTCGACCGCACTGACTGGTTCGCACATGCGTATAACGATCCGTACGCATGCGCAGTTGGGCAAACATCGCTCGGAGCGAACGAGCGGCCGCTTACGAGTGGCTCTGAATCAGGCCCTATGCTCGTAGTAATTGCTGAAGTCACAGTACCCCATTTGTACACAATATAATACTGTAGTGAAGTGCCATATATACACAAGATGGTACAATATCACACTCTGCACTGAGGGCCTGATTCAGCAAGGATCGCAACTGCTAAAGTGTACTCAGACGGCCGACTGTTGCGTGCTGCGCATGCGTATGTATCACAGTACGTGTGCGCGAACCAGCCACTGCAATTGCAGTGACTACGCAGATCCATCGCATAGTGATTGACAGGAAGTACTGTTTGGGGGTAGTGATGGAGGTGGTGGTCGGAGAAGCACAGACGTGGCAGGGTGTGGATAAATTAGCCACTGAGATGGCATACGCAGCATAAACTCTCACTGTGTGCAGGAAAGTTAGCAATCTATTGGTAGGGTCAGACCTGCCCTAAATGTGCGAGTGGCTCTGATGTAATTCGATGTTACCGATGTTTTTGACTGGATTGCAAGGTATTACGGATGTGCGTCTGCATGTTGTCCGTGCGAGTGCTTTGCAACTGCAATAATTAGCATACTTTCGCAGCAGAACTAGCGATCCTTGCTGAATCAGGCCCTGAGAGTTGAGGCCGTGGGTGAGTTTGGCCTCCAATTTTGTATTTTCCTCTAGTAACAATTAAAAGTTATATTAATAAAATATTTAAAATAAAACAAATAAAAAAAAAAGGAAGGCGATAGAGAAACAGTACTGGATACAGGGAAATGCTGGTTGAAGCAAATCCTAAGAAAATATATTTCCTGAATGAATAACGAAGTGAGAGAAGAGCTGATACTATTAGTAAATGCGAAGTGAATGAAAGTGAAATTGTCTATGATGTGAGATCTCATAAATCCCCATCTGTCACCTGAATAATCTCTTTTTATTTTCAGCTCTGTGAAAGACCTGTGGAAACATTATACAGCAATTAAGGTAAAAATACACATGTGATGGTCTGTGGGCCTTATTCAAAGTTGACCACAACTGTAATTACTAAATAACATTTTCTGTACACTGTAATCTTGCTTTGAAGTCACAGTTGCAGCATTTTAACTGCATTTGCATAACTAGGCGTGTTTTAGACTAAATTGACCAACCAGATGCAGCCTACTGCCATCATCAGTTCACATCTTGCCCCGGGGTTTGAGCACTGTAAATCTGGGTACACACTGGAGCGACGGGCATTTGTTCTGACACCAGAACAATAGCCCGTGAACAGTGATTGTGCGTCCACACTGGACGACTTTAATGAACGACGGAACAATCACCATTCCGTCATTTATTGACAATGCCCTGGCCGCTAGCAATATCGCTAGGTTTGATGTCGAGCAAATAAAACCTGGCGACTGTCACTAGCGATCGCGGGAGCACGCAATCATGCAAACACACTGAGCGATGTAGGAGATATGTCGTTATGAAACGGCATATCGGCCGGACATCGCTCCAGTGTGTACCCGGCTTAAGTTAGGAAGTTGGATCTGCAACTTTTCACCTGGCCATTTTGATTACAGTTCGTGTCAACACGCCCACAGTATCCCCTTACTGTACTTTGGCCACATCTACACACCCACTGCAACCCCTGCCCCAAACCCCTTGTCTTAAGGAATCCCAAGTCCAACTTCCATATGTATAAATACACACATCATGATTGAAAAAAGCAGCAACTTGTGTTTGTGTCCAACTCTAAATAAGGCCCTGAATGTTATATGCTGCGTATAGTAGTTATAGGGTATGTACCTGGAGGCATTTCTAGGGTATGTTCTCGGTGCATTTGTATGGGTAGTACTGTATTCGGATGGAGTTGTAGGGTGGGGGGGGTGTATTTCTACGGTAAGTGTTGGGGTTCAATTTAAGAGTATGCACTCAGAGACAGCTGTAGGGTATGTACTCTGGGGCAGCTGTAGTGTATGTACTCTGGGGCAGCTGTAGTGTATGTACTCTGGGGCAGCTGTAGTGTATGTACTCTGGGGCAGCTGTAGGGTATGTACTCTGGGGCAGCTGTAGGGTACGTACTCTGGGGCAGCTGTAGTGTATGTACTCTGGGGCAGCTGTAGGGTATGTACTCAAGGGCAGCTGTAGGGTAGGTACTCAATGGCAGCTGTAGGGTAGGTACTCAATGGCAGCTGTAGGGTATTTACTCAGAGGCAGCTGTAGGGTATGTACTCAATGGCAGCTGTAGGGTATTTACTCAGGGGCAGCTATAGGGTAGGTAATCAAGGGAGATATATGGTATGTACTATGGGGCAGCTGTAGGGTAGGTACCCAAGGGCAGCTGTAGTTTACATACTCAGGGGCGGCTGTAGGGTATGTACTCAGGGGCAGCTGTAGTTTACATACTCAGGGGCGGCTGTAGGGTATATACTCAGGGGCAGCTGTAGGGTATGTACTCAGTGGCAGCTGTAGGATCTGTACTCAGGGGCAGCTGTAGGATCTGTACTCAGTGGCAGCTGTAGGGTATGTACACAGGGGCAGCTGTAGGATCTGTACTTAGAGGCAGCTGTAGGGTATGTACTCAGGGGCAGCTGTAGGATATGTACTCAGAGGCAACTGTAGTGTATGTACTCAGTGGCAGCTGTAGGGTATGTACTCAGGGGCAGCTGTAGGGTATGTACTCAGTGGCAGCTGTAGGGTATGTACTCAGGGGCAGCTGTAGGATCTGTACTCAGGGGCAGCTGTAGGATCTGTACTCAGGGGCAGCTGTAGGATCTGTACTCAGGGGCAGCTGTAGGATCTGTACTCAGGGACAGCTGTAGGATCTGTACTCAGGGGCAGCTGTAGGATCTGTACTCAGGGGCAGCTGTAGGATCTGTACTCAGGGGCAGCTGTAGGATCTGTACTCAGGGGCAGCTGTAGGATCTGTACTCAGAGGCAGCTGTAAGGGTCTGTACTCAGGGACAGCTGTAGGATCTGTACTCAGGGGCAGCTGTAGGATCTGTACTCAGAGGCAGCTGTAGGATCTGTACTCAGAGGCAGCTGTAGGATCTGTACTCAGAGGCAACTGTAGGTTAGGAAGTTAGGGGCAGCTGTAGGATCTGTACACAGTGGCAGCTGTAGGATCTGTACTCAGTGGCAGCTGTAAGGTATGTACTCAGGGGCAGCTGTAGGGAATGCACTCAGGGGCAGCTGTAGGATATGTACTCAGGGGCAGCTGTAGGGTATGTACTCAGGGGCAGCTGTAGGATCTGTACTCAGGTGCAGCTGTAGGATCTGTACTCAGTGGCAGCTGTAAGGTATGTACTCAGGGGCAGCTGTAGGATATGTACTCAGGGGCAGCTGTAGGATATGTACTCAGGGGCAGCTGTAGGGTATGTACTCAGGGGCAGCTGTAGGATCTGTACTCAGGTGCAGCTGTAGGATCTGTACTCAGGTGCAGCTGTAGGATCTGTACTCAGGGGCAGCTGTAGGATCTGTACTCAGGGGCAGCTGTAGGGTATGTAGTCAGGGGCAGCTGTAGGGTATGTACTCAGGGGCAGCTGTAGAATCTGTACTCAGGGGCAGCTGTAGGATCTGTACTCAGGGGCAGCTGTAGGATCTGTACTCAGGGGCAGCTGTAGGATCTGTACTCAGGGACAGCTGTAGGATCTGTACTCAGGGGCAGCTGTAGGATCTGTACTCAGGGGCAGCTGTAGGATCTGTACTCAGGGACAGCTGTAGGATCTGTACTCAGGGGTAGCTGTAGGGTCTGTACTCAGGGACAGCTGTAGGATCTGTACTCAGGGGCAGCTGTAGGATCTGTACTCAGAGGCAGCTGTAGGATCTGTACTCAGAGGCAACTGTAGGTTAGGAAGTTAGGGGCAGCTGTAGGATCTGTACACAGTGGCAGCTGTAGGATCTGTACTCAGTGGCAGCTGTAAGGTATGTACTCAGGGGCAGCTGTAGGGAATGCACTCAGGGGCAGCTGTAGGATATGTACTCAGGGGCAGCTGTAGGGTATGTACTCAGGGGCAGCTGTAGGATCTGTACTCAGGTGCAGCTGTAGGATCTGTACTCAGGGGCAGCTGTAGGATCTGTACTCAGGGGCAGCTGTAGGGTATGTAGTCAGGGGCAGCTGTAGGGTATGTACTCAGGGGCAGCTGTAGAATCTGTACTCAGGGGCAGCTGTAAGGTATGTACTCAGGGGCAGCTGTAGGATCTGTACTCAGGTGCAGCTGTAGGATCTGTACTCAGGTGCAGCTGTAGGATCTGTACTCAGGGGCAGCTGTAGGATCTGTACTCAGGGGCAGCTGTAGGATCTGTACTCAGTGGCAGCTGTAGGGTATGTAGTCAGGGGCAGCTGTAGGGTATGTACTCAGGGGCAGCTGTAGGATCTGTACTCAGGGGCAGCTGTAGGGTATGTACTCAGGGGCAGCTGTAGGGTATGTACTCAGCGGCAGCTGTAGGATCTGTACTCAGCGGCAGCTGCAGGTTAGGAAGCTAGGGGCAGCTATAGGACTGAGATTATATGTCACTCTACCTTCTGGGACATAAATTGCTGGCTGATTGAATTTAGAATAATTTGTGGGAACGTCTTGGCTATATATCTTTTTTTGACAATTTAATTTCTATTTTTATAATTGAGATAAACTTTGTTTTAATAAGGCACTTCTATTGTTATACATTTTTTTAAACACTGTAGTCTATATTTAAGTTAACTCAGTGCAGGTTGTTTGTTTGTTTGTAACGTTCAGATTTAGCTGAACTCAAAACTGTGCAAAGAGATCAACATTGGATGCAAAAGCATGACTTGGATAAAACTTGGTAAATCTATCGACAGAGGACCAAGTGGCCGCCTTGGCAGAGCGCAGGACACCGTCACCGATCTTGTTGAATGAGCAGTCATTCTGTCCTGAAACCGGCCATCCCGAGACAGAATAAGCCTGTTGAATCATTGACCTAATCCATCAAGCTATTGTTTGTTTAGTTTATTGCCAACCTCTCTTTTGCATATCATAGAGTACTAGCAAACTGTCCATTTTGTGTTTAAGTAAACTTGTAGAGCACGAAGAAGATCTGTAATTTCTAGCTGTCCAAGATCTGCATTGGATCCTGTAAAGAATGTAATTATTCTTTCTTGGTGGTGGAAATCTAGACACTGCTCTATCATTATGAAAACATAGACAAAGAGACCTGCATAATAAAGCCCAAGTTACAAGACCCATTGAGTAGAAGCGATAGCTAAAAGGAAAGTCACTTTCCATGTGGCAAATTTGAAATCAGTCCAGAGGTTCAAACGATGACTCTCTAAATAAGGGCTGAGAGAAATAGATTAAGATGCCAAAGTGGTGTGAGAGGGTTATACAGAGACTGGATATGCAACACACCCAGCTAAAGAAACAAAGCTGATAACTGTACTTTTAAAGAACGGAGCTGAAGCCCAAAATCCAATTTAGTCTGAATAAAAGAGAGCATAAGAGACAGCCTAAATATGGAGTTCTGAAAACCAAAATGTTTATGTCACACTATATAGGACTTCAAAACTCTAAGCAAGTTACATGCAAACACTGGTTTTCTAATTTGTATCTTCATCCGTACTACAGTACCTCATCCAATATTTCCCTGACCCTCAAGATCTTGACTTCCAGAGTCACACTGTTGAAGCCCAACAAGAACTGTCCTGGTGCCAAAATGGTCCCAGAGAGAGCAGATGTTCCCACATAAAAGACGCCAACCTGGACCTTCCACCATGCTGATTGCGTCAGAGTACAGAGTCAGAGTACCAAACTCTTCTTAGACAATATGGAGCCACAATAATTATTGTAACTCTTTCCCTCTTGACCTTTTTAGAACATGAGGGAACATTGTAATGGGAGCAAAAAAGATGAATCAACCTGATCACCCATTGGTCACCCATTAAACTGTCACAATGTCTACAAGATATGCCAATCGGCCTCTTGAGCAAAACATGGGCGCTTTGTTGTTGTGCCCGAAAAGCCGTCAGATCAATTTCCGGATAACCCCAATATTCCACCAGCAAGCTGAATACCTCCGGATGGGGAGATCATTCTCATGAAATGGCATTCTAAAACTCTCCCCTTAAGCAGACTTTCTCAGTACATCCATCACCTAAGGGGCCAGGGAGACTCGCATGGTCCTTCTCTCACTGAACAATATACCCCTGTGCCCAGATAATCCTGCTGCAGCATAGGCATTTTCATAATAATAATAGAGCAAATTAAAGAAGTGAAAAGCCCTAATTAAATCTGCAATGCAGCTGCTTAGATTTCTGCATGGACACTTCGCATAAACCGTGGAGATGAGCTTCAGCCCAGAACTTAACCCCATGATAGCAGTGTCTCCCCAATAGGATGATGGAGAAATAACATTTTGTCATTCATATATATTGTTTTAACTGGAATTGCTAGTATGTGATTTAAATTCTGCCATGTCCATGAGATCTGCAATATGTTGGAAATACTTTCTGAACACTAAAATAGAAAATGTAAATAATATAAGGAACATTCAGAATATCAAATAGGCCAAATGGCTAGAACTGTCTACTTGGTACGACCATTCCATAGCCCATATAGCTGGACAAGAAGATTCCACTTTCATGTCTCCTATTTACCATCTGTCCTAGATTTGTCACCAGCCACTAGTAGTTGAATATATGGCAGCTGCATGAACACACAGAGTGAATTCATTTTGAAATTTCTTCAATCAGAGTCAGAGTTTTGAAGTGTAATAAAAGAAAGACGATGGTCACCAATGCCTGGTATATAAGGCAGAAATTACTATCCAACACCCCATTCATTTCTCTAGTAGTCAGATATACAGTATTACAAGTGTATAAAGAGGGAGTAAGACCAGGAGCTGGTGTCCGTTACAGAGCTGTAGATTTGTTCCTTTCCTTATAGCCACAGTGGTAGAATAGTGGAGACATTAGATTTGAGAGAAGAGAGTTAAACTCATTGCTGTCTGTTGGATTTCAGGAATATCGCTGCCATTTCATCAGTGAGTGGAAGAAGCTTGGTCTGGACGCTCTGCTTTGTCCTATGCTGAGCCCAGCCTTCAACATTGGTCATCCGGGAAAACTGTTTGGTAAATTCTGGGTGCTTCTGTATTCATCCTACATTATATATTAGACCTTGTAACACCCTGAGTGGGCTCTAAAATCGTAACCTCCTATCAGTGAACCCTTCCACATCTACATGCACTGTAAGGTGTAGCTCTAAGGACAAGTGGTTTTGTGAATGTCACCTGTGTCTATTCTCTAGTTCAGAAGTTCTCAAACTCAGTCCTCAAGGCACCCTAACAGTCCTGGTTTTAAGGATATCCATGCTTGACCCCCTGACTGAAGTAGTCCAGGTTACCAGATTTGGTGTCCAATAAACTGTTAGTTGGGCTCATTTCATGGTCTTATCTAGATACCTGCACATGGGGTTTGTGGTATCTCTTCTTCTTCCTCCTCTTCCTCTTCTCTCTCTCCTGTATTTATAAATGACCTACCCCTCTCTAGATTTGTCAGTGACCCAGAGATGCTATCCGGATGGCTCTATCGGGGTGATATTTGCGAGCTCCTGTTTTTAGCATGTAAGGGCCTATTCATTAACACTTAAGTATCCTATTTAAGGTGTTTTTCCTTAATTTACTTTTTTTCTTGTATTCATTAACACACTATGTCACTGATATCTCCTGGTTAAGTCCATCTGTGTTAATTTCCACACTCCCCATACTTTAGCATGGGGATGCAGAAATTAGGTTATTCATGAAATTCCAAAAAATATGTTAATTTGATGGTGATACTGTATGCCATCCTCAGATGGCGTACAACCCCCAATAGTGTACACAAGCTGCCATCTACACAGCAGCTTGTGTAGGAAAGGGACATACTTACCTGCTTTCAGCGTGAGCAGGTCCTCCTCCGGCTCCCTCCCTAGCTCCCTCCTCCGGCTCCAGCTGCACTGTTAGGGTTACCTCCGCCGCTAGATGCTGCTGCTCACAGGAAGCGTCTCCCCTCTGTTCCCCGGAGGCACTTGTAAGTGCATCTTCAATTAAGTGTTTATTTACTATAAACAGTTGATTGAAGAAGCACTTACAACTGCCACTGGGGAACAGAGGGGAGCCGCTCCCTGTCAGCAGCAGCATGTAGCGGTAGGAGAACATAGAAAAGTTTTTTTTTTAAAAGTATTAGCCGCCCCATCTGCCCCCAGCTAATACCTGCAACCCGCAGCCTCCATTCACCGGTGCCCACCTCCAAACTGCACCTGGGACACAGCACAGAGCCGCAGCCGGTACAGAAAAAGCATCTCCCCGCTGGCCGCATTTGAGATGCATTCCCCCTGCATCATGAATGTAGCAGCCGGGGAGGCCGGGTGGGGGGTCGGGGGCCCATGCCTGCTACCTTCCGGACATAAGGGGGGGGTGGTGCAAGTCCACCTCTGGCAACAGTGGATGGAGAGGGGAGCCATACACGCCACCGGGGGACAGATCCCTGCACAGCGCTGACAGTGCAGTGACCACTAGTCAGCCCAGGGGAGGTGGGTACCCCCCCAATAAAGGGGTCCCCCTCTCCCGGGCACCACAGGCCTAGGATGATAGCCCAAGGCTTTCCCTGGCACTCCTGGCCAGTGGGTGCTGGGCTGATAGTGTAGTGTGGTGTGGTGTAAAAATTAGATGTGAAAATATTGTCTTTAGCTGTGGCACTACAGGTCCCAGCAAGCCTCCAATGCATGCTGGTACTTGGTGGACCACAAGTACCAGCATGCCGGGCATTACGGGCCCGCTGGTACCTGTAGTTCCACAGCCAATGAAATACTTAAAAACCACAGAACACACACACCGTGACAGTAAAAGCTTATTATAACATACATGCACACTCACTATCACACATACTCACCTAGTATCCCTGATGCCATCACATCCCCTTGTCCAGTAGGATTCCATACGGTACCTGTAATAAAAAATCCATACTCACCTCTCCTATGTGTCCTCTTCGGTCCACGTAGGCATCCAGGGTTGTTAAACGAAAAAAACCTGATTCTATGTAGCAGTGCTCCCTGTAGGGTCCTTTGAATGCTTCAGATGGTCACGCAGCTGCCCTTACATCTTCCCGGAGCATCCTCAGGATGCTCCGGTCATTGCTGTAATCACCAGTGATTGTGGCGTCGGCCCTTGTAACATCATGCGGAGAGGGGGCATGGTCTGCACCAGGCCCGTAAATAATGTTATATATATCAAAATGGCCCTCAGCAGAAAAAAGGTTCCCCACCTCTGATCTAGAGAATGGGGAAACATCTGGATGCAAGATTTTTTTTGCGAATTATAGTAAAAACCCGAAAAATGTGAGTTTTACAGTAGTCACACCCTATTACATATGCGAGTGAGTAAAAAATTAGAGTTTAGCGCTAACCTCGCATTTTTAACAAATTCGCAACCTATTAAATTTTTCCCAATATATTGAACAAATGATAAACAATGAACAATGTATAGAAGCATATCATGGCTTCCTACTGAAACATGATGTTGTGTGATATTTTCCAGCTGGGTTTAGTTTCACCATGCTATACAACATACTGAACTTTCCTGCCGGGGTCCTTCCTGTGACCACTGTGACTCGTGACGATGAGGAAGAGCTGAAGCATTACAAGGGCTACTATAATGATCTCTGGGACAAAGAGTTTATTAAGGTTAGTACGACAGAACCCTTTAGCTCCTCATATTACACATTTGTAGAGAAGGTTTAGCTCCCAATATAGACACATACCTTGGAGAGTGTTCATAGACTCATACACAGCTTCATATAAACCCACAACAGCTTCATTCTGTACAATAGGCCTGAATCAGCTTGGATGGCAGTATAGCCTACGCGCGCAGTTTTTCTACGAATATATGCTAATCCATAGCGATTGCAATGCTGCCGCACCACTACATAAGGGCGCCCACTTCACCTACACGCACATCCGTAATGTTTAGCAAGACTACGAAAACATTGGTATACAATCTAGTACCACCATTGGACCCATACGCAGTTAAGGCAGGTCAGACCTTACTCAGAAATTGCTCACTTCAGCGCACGCTACGAGGCCTCAGGCTGCCTATGGTATCGCTGTAGCTAATTTATGCACGCCCCTGCACTGGCACGCCTGTGTTTCGCCGACCACCCTCCGTCACCACCCACAAACGGCACTTCCTGACTATCACTATGCGATCGCGTAGTCACTACGACTGCAGTCCTGATTGCAGTGGCCGGTTCGCGCACTGCGATGCATACGTATGTGGAGAGCGCAACAATCGATTGCGTGCGTATTAGCAACTGCGTTCCCTGGTGAATCAGGCCCAGTGTCAATAGCAATTTAGCAATGTAACAAACCTCGGATTGTTATGAATAGAACAATTTAATGAAAAGATTAAAAAAGATAAAAGTTTGAGCATGATCCAGAGAGTGGTGGAAGTGTAGGTGGATGTGAAAAAAAATATAATATAACAAAATACTGTATATTGTTAATAATAAGACTATTTGAATGAAATAACTCCAGGGTACAAAGACCAGTAAAAATGTCAGACCAGTAAGTAGACCAGGGGCAAAAATATAATTCAAGAACAATCTAAAATAAATAATACCATATATAATTAGTAATTGTAAAGAAACTAGATAATTCACAGTGTCTTTAGTGGGTTTTAACTTTGGGGTTCCCCAATGGGCGCATGGATGTCCCCATCTCAGCTGGGCAACAGGCTGGTGTGTCTTGGTCTGGCTGGTGGGAGCTGAATCCAGGCAGTGGTAGGAGTATAACATGATGGAAAACTAAATATAAATTTAAGGCATTGTAATATTATAAAAATAATACACTTAAATAAAAGTGTCCAACAGCTGCTTATGTAGGAACAGGGCTAATAATGAATTTCATTTTGTGACAAAATTTCAGTCATGGACCCAAAGCGATTCATAGTATAAGTTGAGTGATGGGAAACTCTGCTGTACAGTGCATCTCAGAGGAGTTCTGCATAGCTATGGTGGGGGGCAGGGGTGAGTTTAATAGTCAGTTAACTACCTATGTAAGGAACAGTTGTCTGTTTTCTTCCCTCTGCTGGTGCATTTCACTGACATCCAATAATAGGTTATAGGGGCCTATTCATCATACCTAAAATATCGAGGGAGGTAATTAGGTTTAGAACTCGCATGGCGTTCTGCCTAATTACCGGAGGAATTCATCATTCCTCCTCCCTATAACTATCTATTCCGAAAAGCTGTCATTTTTACGATGACAGCTTCTCGGGAAATAGATAGTTTTCCCTGCCTGCTCTAAATTTCCGCAGCTGGAATCCGTACTGCGCATGCACTGTTACACCCGTAAACCCAGCGCATGCGCAGCACTACTTACAGCTGCGGTAGGTTTATGTGCGCCTCCTTCCGTCCCGCACTTACCTGCCCGCTGCAGCGCCTCCGGCTCTGTCCTGCTGATCTGTCATGTGGTCTCACAGCAGCACACAGTGCAGTTTAGAAAAAAAAAAAATTTTTTTCTAAACTTTATTGTGTTCTGCTGGTAGAACACAATATCAGCATTGCAGATGGAGCCAGAGGATGCATCAGAGCGCCGGAGGGAGACGCCGGGGGACCTGCACAGCTGGAAGCAGGTAAGTCTGTCCTGCTATTCGCCAGCTCACAGTGACGAATAGTAACTCCATCAAATTCCGAAAATACATAATTTTCGGAATTTGATGAATACCATCATTTCCATATCCCCATACTAATTAGGGGTGAGCGGGTTCGGATTTCTGAAATCCGAACCCCCCCGAGCCCCCCCGATCCGAGTCCGATCCGAGTCAGGCTCGACTTTTCCCGCCTGACTCGGATCTGAAATCGAGGCAAAACGTCATCATCCCGCCTTCCGAGTCTCGCGGGTTTTGGATTCTATATAAGGTACCCGCGTCGGCGCCATTTTCTCACTCAGCTGTGGACAGTGAAGAGGGAGGGTGGGAGTTAGGGCTGGCTGGGCTGTGTAGTGTAGTGTAGTGCAGAGTAGTGTTGTGCTGTGCTGCGCTGTGCTGTGCTGCTGTTGTCCACTACTTCAAAGTCCATAGGGGCTGGCTGTGTTGTGCTGTGCTGCTGTTGTTAATAGGGGCTGTGTCCACTACTTCAAAGTCCATAGGGGCTGGCTGGACTGTGTTGTGCAGTCAGTTCTCCATAGGGGCTGTGTCCACTCCAAAGTCCTGTGCAGTGTCCCAGTCCTAAAGGGGTGCTGTAGTGTTGTCCAGGGGGTGCTCTGTCCATCAGGGGTGCTCCCCCCAAGTGCTAAAAAAATAATATATTTTCTGTGTTTGTGAATTGTGTGCGCAGTAGCCGCACGTGCATCAACAAAGTAGTGCCAAGCGTGCGCCTGTGTCATAAGTAAAGGGCCGGCTAGCTTGACCGTTAAAGGGTGCTGTAACCCCCAAAGTACACTCCAGTCCAAAACAAAAAAATATATATTTTCTGTGTTTGTGAATTGTGTGAGCAGTAGCCGCACGTGCATCAACAAAGTAGTGCCAAGCGTGCGCCTGTGTCATATGTAAAGGGCCGGCTGGCTTGACCGTTAAAGGGTGCTGTAACCCCCAAAGTACACTCCAGTCCAAACCAAAAAAATAATTATTTTCTGTGTTTGTGAATTGTGTGCGCAGTAGCCGCACGTGCATCAACAAAGTAGTGCCAAGCGTGCGCCTGTGTCATAAGTAAAGGGCCGGCTGGCTTGACCGTTAAAGGGTGCTGTAACCCCCAAAGTACACTCCAGTCCAAACCAAAAAAAAAATTATTTTCTGTGTTTGTGAATTGTGTGCGCAGTAGCCGCACGTGCATCAACAAAGTAGTGCCAAGCGTGCGCCTGTGTCATAAGTAAAGGGCCGGCTGGCTTGACCATTAAAGGGTGCTGTAACCCCCAAAGTACACTCCAAACCAAAAAAAATTTTTTTCTGTGTTTGTGACTTGTGTGCACTGTGGCTGCACGTGCATCAACAAAGGAGCAGCGCCAAGCGTGCGCCTGTGTCCCATAAGTAAAGAGCCGGCTGGCTCATTTCTTAAAGGGTGGTGTAACCCACAAAGTGCACTACTCTCCAGCAAAAATAAAAAAATATTTTCTGTGTTTGTGTGCGCTTTAGTCGCCCGTATATATCAATATAACATAAATGGAGGACCAAACTTTCTCCGATAAAAATAAAATAGGGAAAGATCAAGAACCACTTCCTCCTAGTGCTATTGCTGCTGCTGGGAGTTGTTCATCATCCCAGAGAGGAAGTAGGAACATCACTACTTTTACTAAACAATTGACCCTCCAACAGTCCCTAGCGATGAGGATGAAGTACGACAGCAGTCATCCTGAAGCAAAACGTATAACTGAGGCCTTGACTGCTATGTTGGTGTTAGACGTGCGTCCGGTATCCGCCATTAGTGCAGTGGGATTTAGACAATTGATGGAGGTAGTGTGTCCCCGGTTCCAAATCCTGTCTAGATTCCACCTGCATCCTCAAAGCAGCAGCGACAAGCGTGCGTCTGTCTGTTAAAGGGTGGTGACACCCTCAAAATGTGGTACACAAACAATAAAAATATTGTTCTTTTTTTTTCGGTCTTTGTGAAATGTGTGGGCTGTAGCCGCACTTGCATCCTTAAAGCAGCAGTGACAAGCGTGCGTCTGTCTGTTAAAGGGTGGTGACACCCTCAAAGTGTGCTACACAAACAATTAAAATATTGTTCTTTTTTTTTCTGTCTTTGTGAATTGTGTGGGCTGTAGCCGCACTTGCATCCTTAAAGCAGCAGCGACAAGCGTGCGTCTGTCTGTTAAAGGGTGGTGACACCCTCAAAGTGTGCTACACAAACAATTAAAATATTGTTCTTTTTTTTTCGGTCTTTGTGAAATGTGTGGGCTGTAGCCGCACTTGCATCCTTAAAGCAGCAGCGACAAGCGTGCGTCTGTCTGTTAAAGGGTGGTGACACCCTCAAAGTGTGCTACACAAACAATTAAAATATTGTTCTTTTTTTTTCGGTCTTTGTGAATTGTGTGGGCTGTAGCCGCACTTGCATCCTTAAAGCAGCAGCGACAAGCGTGCGTCTGTCTGTTAAAGGGTGGTGACACCCTCAAAGTGTGCTACACAAACAATTAAAATATTGTTCTTTTTTTTTCGGTCTTTGTGAATTGTGTGGGCTGTAGCCGCACTTGCATCCTCAAAGCAGCAGCGACAAGCGTGCGTCTGTCTGTTAAAGGGTGGTGTAACCCTCAAAGTGCTCCAAAAAATAAAAAACTATTTTTTTAATGTGTTTGTGACTTGTGTGCGATGTAGCCGCACGTGCATCAACATAGTAGCAGCGCCAAGCGTGCGCCTGTGTCATAAGTCAAGGGCTGGTTTGGACATCTGGTCCGGACTGAAGGACGTGCCAACAATTTCTGACAAGTCTACTGTCACTGCATATGATACTGTCCTCAAAGCAGCAGCGACAAGCGTGCGTCTGTCTGTTAAAGGGTGGTGACACCCTCAAAGTGTGCTACACAAACAATAAAAATATTGTTCTTTTTTCTTCTGTCTTTGTGAATTGTATGGGCTGTAGCCGCACTTGCATCCTCAAAGCAGCAGCGACAAGCGTGCGTCTGTCTGTTAAAGGGTGGTGTAACTCTCAAAGTGCTCCAAAAAATAAAAAACTATTTTTTTAATGTGTTTGTGACTTGTGTGCGATGTAGCCGCACTTGCATCCTCAAAGCAGCAGCGACAAGCGTGCGTCTGTCTGTTAAAGGGTGGTGACACCCTCAAAGTGTGCTACACAAACAATAAAAATATTCTTCTTCTTTTTTCTGTCTTTGTGAATTGTGTGGGCTGTAGCCGCACCTGCATCCTTAAAGCAGCAGCGACAAGCGTGCGTCTGTCTGTTAAAGGGTGGTGACACCCTCAAAGTGTGCTACACAAACAATTAAAATATTGTTCTTTTTTTTTCGGTCTTTGTGAAATGTGTGGGCTGTAGCCGCACTTGCATCCTTAAAGCAGCAGCGACAAGCGTGCGTCTGTCTGTTAAAGGGTGGTGACATCCTCAAAGTGTGCTACACAAACAATAAAAATATTCTTCTTCTTTTTTCTGTCTTTGTGAATTGTGTGGGCTGTAGCCGCACTTGCATCCTCAAAGCAGCAGCGACAAGCGTGCGTCTGTCTGTTAAAGGGTGGTGTAACCCTCAAAGTGCACTCCACAAACAATAAAAATATTCTTTTTTTTTTTTCTGCCTTTGTGAATTGTGTGGGCTGTAGCCGCACTTGCATCCTCAAAGCAGCAGCGACAAGCGTGCGTCTGTCTGTTAAAGGATTACATCGGTGACAGCATCCAAGTAGGCATGTCAGACAGTCCGTACCTGTACTGGCAGGAAAAAGAAGCAATTTGGAGGTCCCTGTACAAACTGGCTCTATTTTACCTGAGTTGCCCCCCCTCCAGTGTGTACTCCGAAAGAGTGTTTAGTGCAGCCGGGAACCTTGTCAGCGAAAGGCGTAGGAGGTTGCTTCCACAAAATGTGGAGAAGATGATGTTCATAAAATGAATTATCAACTCTTCCAGGGAGACCAGCCTCCAGAATGTACAGAGGGACCTGTGGTTCCAGCGGGGACGAATTAATACTCTGTGAGGATGAGGATGTACACACTGAAGAGGGTGAGGAATCGGTGGATGAGGAGGATGAGGATGACATCTTGCCTCCGTAGAGCCAGTTTGTGCAGGGACAGATTAATTGCCAGCTTGTTTTGTGGGGGCCCAAACGAACCAATCATTTCAGCCACAGTTGTGTGGCAGACCCTGGCGCTGAAATTATTGGTTTGTTAAAGTGTGCATGTCCTGTTTATAGAACATAAGGGTGGGTGGGAGGGCCCAAGGACAATTCCATCTTGCACCTCTTTTTTTTCTTTGCATTATGTACAGTTTGGGGCCTAGTTTTTCAAACTGCCATCTTGTCTGCCACTGCAGTGCCACTCCTAGATGGGTCACGTGTTTGTGCCGCCCACTCGTGTCGCTTAGCATAGTCATCCAGCTACCTCGGTGCAACCTTTTGGACATAAAAACACTATTGTGAGGTGTGAGGTGTTCAGAATAGACTGGAAATGAGTGGAAATGAAGGTTATTGAGGTTAATAATAGCATAGGAGCAGAAAAACCTACAAATTCTGTGATTTTAGCTGTTTTTATGCTTTTTTTCAAAAAAATACAGATCCAAAACACAAAACCCAGAACCCAAAACACGGAAGGGTGGTTTTGGCAAAACCAATCCAGATCCAAAACACGAAGAAAGATCCAGATCCAAAACCAAAACACAAAAAGTGGCCGGTGCACACCCCTAATACAGGGAGTGTGGAAATGAACGCAGGGGGACTTGGCAAGGAGATATCAGTGATATCTCCTGTGCTAAGTGGCTTCATGAATACTAAAATAACGTTATTTAAGGAAAATGTCCTTAAAAACTTTATTTTAGTGTTGATGAATAGGTCCCATTGCATGTTAATATACACACATTAAAAGTTACAAATAACAAAATAGTCTTTTAGTACATATAATAATTTAACTGTCTTCTTTTTCAGGGAATAGAAGGAGGTGTTGGGCTCCCTGTTTCAGTGCAGTGTGTAGCACTACAGTGGCAAGAGGAACAGTGCCTTCGTCTAATGAAGGAAGTGGAGACCGTGACCCGTGGCCGTAAAAGCCATCTGTGACCGGAATATGACGCGACTCGATGCTAAAGAGCAACTTACTGATAGCTGACAAACCCATTTATACAAAGCGGAAGTGTGGGGGCAGATGACTGGTGGACAGTTTATTTCTAAACCTGCATTAAACTACTCCAACTCCAAGGGGTCCATATTATATAGGGATAGAGCTGAAATAAAGCAGCTGTGTCCATTAGATATTACAGTCAGTGAGACAGAAACACCTGAGCTGCTGCAGATCATCCTAATAATACTGAATCCCCCAACTGATACCAGATCCCATGCTCAGCTACCAAGGGGCTTGTGCAGTAGATCTTGTCCTTTCCACGATAAAAACAGTTAGTCCAAAATAGTAGACAGCCATGACAGTCATCCTATCATATTGTAGCCATACTGCTTACCAACTTTTCCCCCTTCTAACCGGTCAGCCGATTCAAGCTGCCAAACATACCATTCAGCACTTTCCTCCCATGCCAACCATTCCATTCGACCCCCTATTCCAGTCAACTATATTGACTGCTTCCCCTTCCCCAGTTACTCTGACCCAACCATACAACTCAGCTCGCACTCCTCCACCAGCCATGCTGGTTAGTCATCCTTCACCTGCTGACTGATCAGCCCTTTCCTCCTCACACCAACTGTACCACCCGACTCCTCTTCCTCCCACCAACTGTGCCACCTGGCTCCTCTTCCTCCCACCAACTGTTCCACCTGGCTCCTCTTCCTCCCACCAACTGTACCACCTGGTTCCTCTTCCTCCCACAACTGTACCACTCAATCCAGTTGAGCAAAGAACAGAATATAAATGGGACAGGAGGTGAACCAAAGAGATAATAATGGAAATAGATTATAACATCCAGTAATGATTGATTAAATTTCTACTTGAAACTAAACAGTCCCCATTTTATTCTGATGTAATGATGCTGGTAATGGTGATAATAATGACTAGGATTGTACATGCATAACATATGATGTTAATGTCACACTCTTTATTAAATTACCAGTAGATTCAAGATGTCTCTATGTTATTGTGTCAGATGTGTGACATTATATGTCTGTGGATAACTGTTGCTGGGCCCTTTTCCCATTAGAATGTAAGCTCCCTCATGTAATGTAAGCAGGGCCTCCGGTACCCTTTGTTTTCATGTCTGCAATTATTCTATCTACCTTGTATAACCCTGTTTTACTGTATGTATGATGATAGTAATAATAATAATAAAATTGAGAGGAGGAGGCCTAAAGGGAGGTTACAAGTGACTGAAGTTTCCCTACTCGTCTCAACATTTGGCAATCGGTTCCCTTAATGTGCAGATTTACAAAGGGTGTATAACGCCATAAAAAAATCCACCAATCAGGAATATGGGGATTTAGCCCATCCACCTATATCTGGGCACCCTTCTGCTAGGGTGTAGTGCAGGGGTCTTCAACATTTAAGGCAGTGTGGGCCACATTAAAAAATTCAATGAAGCCGAGGGCCACTAATCTATACTTCGGTATTTAAACTCTGCCCCCTCCTCACACAATTATGACCCATAACTGCCCCCTCTTGCAATTTACATTATGTCCCATAACTACCCCCCTCTGCAGTGCCCCCAGTAGTGGTCCCCACTATGCAGTGGCACCAGTAGTGGTCCCCATTATGCAGTGCCCCCAGTAGTAGTCCCCCCCTGCTGTGTCCCCAGTAGTAGTCCCCCCTATGCAGTGCACCCAGTAGTGCCCTTTATATAATGCCCCCAGTAGTAGTCCCCCTATGCAGAGCCCCCAGTAGTGATGCCCCTTATACAGTGCCCCTTGTAGTGGTCCCCCTTATGCAGGCCCCCAGTAAAGATGCCCCCTGTAGTGGTCCTCCTTATTCAGTGCCCCCAGCAGTGGTCCCCCCTATGCAGTGTCCATTATATAGTGCCCCCAGTAGTGGTCTTCCCCATGCAGTGCCCTCAGTAGTGGTCCCCCCTATGCAGTGCCCCCAGTAGTGCCCTTTATATAGTGCCCTCAGTAGTAGTCCCCCTTCCCCTATACAGTGCCCCCAGTAGCGGTCCCACGATGCAGTGCCTCAGTAGTGGAACCCCCCAGTAGTGGTCTCCCCTGATGCGGTGCCCCCAGTAGTGGAACCTCCAGCAGTGCCCCAAATAGTATTCCCCTCCCCCATGCAGTGCCCCCAGCAGTAGTCTGCCCCCCCCAGCAGTGCAGCAGACAAACACACACGTTAAGAAAAAAAAAAACACTTACCTGAATCCCCACTCCCGCCACCGTCCGCTCCTCTGTCCTCCCGTGCCGACCCGCTCTGAATCATGGGAGAGACGTCATGACGTCTCTCCCATTACCCACTGCAGGAGCCGGAAGGCGGAGCTCATGAGTGAGCTCCAGCCCGGCTCTTGCAGTGGGCGCAGCAGCCAAAGAGAGTCTCTCTGACTCTCATTGGCTACTGATTAACACACACAGCACCGCCAGGCGGCCGTGATGTGTGTGCAGCGGCAGCAGCAGCCAATGAGAGTCTGTCTGACTCTCATTCGCTGACTGGATGTCAAAACAAACACACTGCTGTGTGTTTGTTTCTGTCTGTAGTGCAGACTGCACTTAAGGTGCCCACACACATAGCGATGTGCTCACGATCAGACATCGTGTATGATTTCCCTTGAACTCTCCCCCGGCAGCTCCCCAGCAGTCCTACACACGATTTGGAGTAAAAAGCATCCAATCTATCGTGCATCTTAACTTTTTTTTTTTTGTCCAGTTCATTGTGTCCCAGATTGGCAAATCTGCCCTAGAGCATGACAGATCTGAAGATGCGATGTACGACGAGCGGGGACGTGCATCACATCGCGATCATGAGTGGGGACTCACGATTTACTCACGATTTGGGCATAATTTACATTGATTCGTCGAAATCGTCGAAATCATGTAAAATATCACTGTGTGTGTGGCCAGCTTTACTGCGGTCTGCACTACAGTAATCATCAGCGGGCCACGGGGAATGGTTCCACGGGCCACGGGTTGAAGAACCCTGGTGTAGATAGTAGGTGCAGAGTAGTATGGTGACAGCAGATAGCAGTAGCAGAGTATTATGGTGACAGCAGATAGTAGTAACAGAGTAGTAGGGTGACAGCAGATAGTAGTAGCAGAGTAGTAGGGTGACAGCAGATGGCAGTAGCAGAGTAGTATGGTGACAGCAGATAGTAGTAGCAGAGTAGTATGGTGATGGCTGATAGTAGTAGCAGAGTAGTATGGTGACAGCAGATAGTAGTAGCAGAGTAGTATGGTGACAGCAGATAGTAGTAGCTTAGTATAATGTAAAATGGCAGCAGATAGTAGCAGAGCAGTATGGTGACAGCAGGTAATAGTAGCAGAGTAGTAGGGTGACAGCAGATAGTAGTCGCAGAGCAGTAGGGTGACAGCAGATAGTAGTAGCAGAGTAGTAAGATAAAGGCAGATAGTAGCAGAGTAGTATGGTGACAGCAGATAGCAGAAGCAGAGTAGTATGGTGACAGCAGATAGTAGTAGCTTAGTATAATGTAAAATGGCAGCAGATAGTAGCAGAGCAGTATGGTGACAGCAGATAATAGTAGCAGAGTAGTAGGGTGACAGCAGATAGTAGTAGTAGGGTGATAGCAGATAGTAGTAGCAGAGTAGTATGGTGACAGCATTTAGTAGTAGTAGTAGGGTGACAGCAGATAGAAGTAGCAGAGTAGTACGGTTACAGCAGATAGTAACAGAATAATGCTGTCACAAATATGCTTAGTGGAATGTGCTTAGGGCCTGATCCACTACAGATCGCACACTTGCACAAGCTCTAACCTTACTCAGGAATTACTAACTTCTTCGCACGCTATGAGTACTCAAGCTGTGTAAGGCATCGCAGTGGCTAATTTATGCATGCCCATGCAACGGCGTTTGAACGCACTGGGGCGCCTGCGTTTCACAGACCACCCCCCCTCGTCACCACCCACAAACGGCACTTCCATGCAATCACTCTGCGATGGATCACAGTCCCGATCGCAGCGCCCGATTGCGTGCATATTAGCAACTGTGTTCCTTGCTGAATCAGGCCCTTAGTACAGTAGTCCTCCAGATAAGAAGTTAAACCCAAGTACACATGTATTGAACAAGGTACTGATGGTACTACTGTGTGTGTAATGCAGGTGTTGGTGCTGGGGGCCACACGTGGTATAGCTTTACTAGTTCTTAGATTTATTGTAATCTGGTAGAACAGCAAGTAACAAATGACACAGGGATATCACAGGTGTAACAGTAGTAGCCAATCTGTGCGGAATATAGCAGCCTAGAGTTTAGGGTAATGCTGGGCATTGTAGTGCCCCAGGCGTGAGCTAGGCCAATGCACTAGTGGATGGTAACCTTGGTATCATACTTTATATGTATCGGTGGTGGTATAGGCTACTTGCGGTTATGTTTTGGCACCGTAATGGCTCTGGCTGTGGAGTGAGTCTGTCTGTCCTGTCCTCATGAACACAATACAGTAAAGAGATGCTACCCATGCGTAGTAGCACATGTCAGATGTTGGACCCCTTCTGAATGAGCTCCAGTGGGTCCTAGTGACCGCCAGTTCAGTGTAACTAACAGGTTTCTGACGCCGGCATCCCGACAGAGTTAGGATACCGACACACGTCGGTCACTAACCTAACCCTGGGTTATTGTCGATATTCAAACCCTGTATATATATATATATATATATATATATATATATATATATTATATATGTGTGTGTTTTGGGTGGTCCAAGATGTCCCTATTTACAGCCTCAGGGTATCTTCATATGGTAACTCCCACAATGTTAGTACATGATAAACAAATACAATTTTTTTTTAAAATATATAGTGTAAAGGGGATACACACGTGCATGTGCTCTAATACAGGGAAAAGAACGTGTTGTGAATGAAGAATAACTAAATTTGATGCACCGAATGGTATAAAAAAGCACTCCACTCGTTCCGGATAGATGTTCCCAGCATCTGGTCACAAGACCAACAAAATAATAATATACGCCTGGTACCAGCTTTTATGCATAACATCTGAGAGCGGTTCCGTCCATTGTTATGTGGTCATGCATGAATGGAAATACAAGAAAGAGAGCCTCCAATCGTGTGACATATCATTTATGTAAAATAGTTATATTGTCACTTGTGTATGAGGACAGAGACAGGTGATCTTAAGTATATTTGGTCAAAACAATAGTACTGCGCTGTGTCTGAGTGAACTGCTCCCCACAGAAGACCTCTTTTCCTGTTATAATAAATAATAATTGCAAAAAAGAAGAAAGTGGCTGTTATAGGTGAATTCTATTATAGTCTGTCAGGGGGATTGGTATGAAATACCGCCGGACGCATGTTCAAATCCCGACGCCGGATGACCGGCAACAGAAGATCCCGACAGGTGAGTATTTTTTACTATTACTAACCCTACCCCCCTCTAACCCTCCCTTAGGGGTGCTTAACCCCAACCTCCTCCCCAAGTGTCTAATCCTAACCCACCCTTCCCAGAGCCTAACTCTCCCAGGGGGGTGCCTAACCATAAGTCACCCCTGGGAGCCCCTAACCTATCCCTCCCGCCCGTGGCTGTCCGCGCCTGGTGCCGGGCTTACCTTCATTTGGTATGCTGGGCGTCGGGCTCACGGCATAGGTCTAATGACAGGCATCTGGATTTCGGCGCCTATCATTAGTACCCTGCTGGGATTTGACAGTCGAGAACCTGGCGGTCGGCATTTAGACCGTCGGCTTCCTGACTGCATCCCCTGTCAGGAGCAGAGCTGCTACCTGGGAGAGCATAACAGTACCATGTTTTGCGCACACAATAAATAAATTTGGTGGCTCAGAATTTCTTTAAAAACTGACTGGTACATGCAGGACATGCCGACTGTGGCACATAACATTTCTGGCCATATTCGGCTTTCAGAAACTGCATGTAGAAGATTGCAGCAGCTGCAACAACAGTATAATTTGCCATGCCACAAACTGAAGCAAGCGGTAGTAACCATGTGGAATTCCATGCTCATATGTTTCAGCGACTGGAGGAACAGCAACAAGCCATCCAAACGTACACATCAAGCACAGTGGAGAATTCTTGTGGTTTTACGCAAGCTACTGAAACCATTTGAAATTGTATTATACTACTGGAAAAGGAGCTAGAGAAGCTGACGGAAGAGATGAAACAAAGCTATTCTGCTAAGTATTTTGGACCTGTAGATCAAGTTCTTATTCGCCAGGCCCAAAGGTTTTGCAACATCTTGCAATTGGATCAGTGTATTTTGGAAACCATTCTTGATCCTGGGTTTATATGTAATGTCTTTCTCCTCTACAGTGACTCAATCTGATACAGTAAGCATTAATGGAGTGGTGGATTAGCAAATTAACATGTCACACAGTCCCTTTGAATATTGGGAGGAAAAAAAGGGAATTTGGAGCTCGTTGTACAATCCAACTTTGGTTTAGATAAGCTGCACACCCTTCTCCTGCACTGTGGGTCTGATTCAGACCCAGATGCTAAGCCGCGATCGCTCGCGGCCTATAGGGGCCGGGTATGCAAATTCCGCGACCACACTGTGTGGCGTAAGGATGCCCTCTATGTCTTATAGAGCGACGGCAGTGAGCGAATGCAGGTGTATAAAGATGCCCACTTTCCTTTCTTAACACACGTCATCTCTAGAAAGTGTATGATTAATCGGTAGCATCGAGAGCCATCGGAGATGCATGTAGCGCTTGAAGTAGTCCCTACCCCATCGCAACCACTGCAATCACTGCAGGCTGAAATCCAACCAAGTGACGTGTACAATGACGCTTCCATGCTAATTATGCACACCCATAAAACTCTGTTTTGACGCCCAGACACGCCTGCGTTCGAAGAACCACTCCCCCGTTCACAAGCACCTTCCCCTGATACCACCCACAAATGGCGCTATATGTCACTCAAAGTAGTGCTCAGTCTTTGTGCTACGAGTGCACGATTCCCGATCGCAGTGACTGGCTCGTGCACGCACACTGCAATGCATACACATGCGCAGATGGGCAACAATCGCCCTTAGCGAGCGAACGCAGCTTAGCGTCCGGGTCTGAATCAGGCCCTGTGTCTGAGGGAACTGCTCCCCAAAGAAGACCTCTTTTCCTGTTATTAAAAAAAAAAATAATTGCAAAAAAAGAAGACATTTTTTTTCTGGTGTTTAAAAATATCTGCAGTATTTTATAATTCAATTTAAATAATATTTTTCTATTAGAGTGTGTGTTTCTGAGAGTCAGCATATATTACTGTACTTACGAGTGTGGTCTTGTCTGGATCAGCTCTACCCCAAAAAATAAAAAGTGTAATAGGCATTTCTATATCTGATGTAAAAAAAAAAAAAAAGCACTCTCTCAATAAGCAAAGGTAAGGTGAGGACGCTAGTAAGTTACATCACTGTCTCCCTGCATAGCCATTGCTTTAGCGATCAGATTCCAAAGGAGGCGACTGCGTCTTTGTTAAAGGTAGCGATGACAATCGTTTCGCCTAGAGGGCTTGTTCACATCTTCACAGGTGAACTTGGGCTGTATCTTGTTTGGGAAACACCAGTACAATCGGTAACAAAGCCTGCTGGGCTTTATGCTTTGTGAGTAATAACTGACTCTCTGCTGGCTCTTGAGAAACTTTGTTGTCACTAATTACACATGTTGCAACTGAATAGTGTAAATTAGATACTAATATATATCTTGCAAGCATCACGCATGCGGGCTAAATTACTGGTAAAAAGCTCTTTCATGCGAAATAGAATTTCCCTACATTTATAATGGATTGTCCTCAATAATAAAGGAAGTTTTGAATTATCAATAGTAGATATACGTAATATGTGAATTAATACACTAAGAATAATTGCCTTTGCCTGTTTAACACAAACTTGCTGTGAATTGTATTGTTTCTGTGTTTTTTGTTTATATTTTCCATTTTTTGTATACATCATATTCTAATAGACTATTGCTGGTTGACTCTAATATATAACTGGATGTTAATTTATCTCCCCACTTATTCTAACCTTATATATTAAAAGTTACATTTTAATTTATTCACACACCTACAATAGTGCCTCCAACAAAGAGTCTTCTTTTTCTTTTCCTTCTTAAACATTACTGTTCTGACTTGAGGGAGAACCGCCAACTATGAAATAGGAAGCAACTACTGTCATTGCCTAAAATCTTAGTAAGTTGGTTTTTCACACAATTATATATTTTGGTGTATCAATTGTTTTAATAATTTTCATGTAAAGTATAGAGAGCCAACTATCTCTAGGTTGGCCAGGTTAGATTGCTTTCTCTAGTGCAAGTCCCAACTCCATACTTTCTAATTTGCTCACAAACTGCACAAATCCCTCAAGAGAGTCTAAGGGGTATATTTACTAGAGTGCAGGTTTATAGAAGTGGAGTTGTTGTCCTTAACAACCAAACCAGTTCTACTTAACATTTATCTAGCACCTTTTAGAAGATAATAGCTTGAATCTGATTGGTTGCTATGGACACCATCTCCACTTAAATAAACCTGCACTTTAGTAAATATACCCCTAAGGGTGTCAATGAGCTATGTGTGAGTCTGACTTTTCTGACACTGTAATTCTAGAGAAGCCTCATTCCGCCATTTCTGCACCCACTGCAAACGTGAGGATGAGCAGTGGGAAATTAAATGATGATGACATAGAAATTGAGGATGCTACTATGGATATGCAACAGGATGAGAGGGTTAATGAGGATGTTAATGATGAATGTGTTGGACAAGAACAAGCTGCTAAAATTCAGTAGGATAATGTGGTTTGTGTCAAAGTAAATCAGCCACCAGTGGCAGCAGTTCTTGCCAGTGATATGATGAAGGTCATTGTCATGCTGGGCATAAGATCAGTAAATCTTATCATGTAAACATTTTTTTACCCAAATTTTGACAACATTTGTCCAGACATCTGTGCCATTTGTAGAGTACAAGTAAGTAGAGGTAGGGGCATTAATTATTGCAAGGGGTCTGTCTCTGTTCTTGCTTTCTGCTGTGCACTTTGTTACTGGCCCTGCTACTGATATCCTTTTGAAATCCTGACAGAATTTACTTGTCAGTTTCCAGCTCCGTGTTCCTGCCTTGGATATTCACCCTGCATCCAGCCTATCCCTGACCTGTACCTCTTGCTTCCTTGTGTCTCCTGGTTATTTTTTATTTTGTCAGTCCCCTGTTTCCCCCTTCAGCCCACTACTGTGCTCACCTAATTTTCCACACTGACTCCTTGTCTGTGCATAAAAAATCCTGTCGGCATCCCATTACTGGACAAGCGTATTTCACCAAGGAAAAGTGGCTGTTATAGTCCATTATAGTCTGTCAGGAGCAAAGTGGCTACCTGGGCGAGCATAACAGTACCATGTTTTGCACACACAATAAATTTGGTGGCCCAGAATTTCTTAAAAACTGACAGGTGCAGGTAGGACATGCCGACTGTGGCCCATAAAATTTCTGCCCATATTCTGCATTCAAAAACTGCATGTAGAAGATTGCAGCAGCTGCAACATACAGTATAATTTGCCATGCCACCAACTGAAGCAAGAGGTAGTAACCATGTGAAATTCCATCCTCGTATGCTTCAGCGACTGGAGGAACAGCAACAAGCCATCCAAACGTATACATCAAGCCAGGAGATAGGGTAGGAGGGACATGCTACCTTAAACCAGCACAGTGGTGAATTCTCGCGGTTTTATGCAAGCTACTGAAACCATTTGAAATTGTATTATACTACTGGAAAAGGAGCTAGAGAAGCTGAAGGAGGAGATGAAACAAAGCTATTCTGCTAAGTATTTTGGACCTGTAGATCAAGTTCTTTTTTCGCTTCGCCAGGACCAAAGATTTAAAACATTGCAGTGTATTTTGGAAACCATTGTTGATCCTGAATTTATATGTAATGTCTTTCTCTGCAAATAACAAAGATCTTAAGAGATGCAAAGAGTTCCTTGCAATCAAGATGACAGCTCCAGTGCACACATGACAAAACATCCCTTTCTTTAATTTCTCCTGCAAATGCTGCTGCCAGTAAAAAACTGACTTTTTCCTAGAGAACCACTGGTGAGAGAAACATTATGACAACTGGTCATGGTTAAAAAAATTGCTCACAATTATTGACACCTCTACAGTGACTCAATCTGATACAGTAAGCATTAATAGTGTGGTGGATTAGCAAATTAACATGTCACACAGTCCCTTTGAATATTGGGTGGAAAAAAGAGGAATTTGGAGCTCGTCGTACAAACCAGTTTTGGATTAGTTAAGCTGCACACCCTCCAATGTGCCCTCAGGAAGAGTGTTTAGCACAGCCGGAAGCCTTGTGCGCAATCAGCGTAGATGGTTAGTTTAAGAAAAATGTGGAAAAACTGATGTTCATGAAAATAAACTACAAATAATATGAGGAAGATATTTGCCGCCAATTACAACAAATAGAGACATCTGTAATGTTATATTACAGTGGGGATGACCTGATATTGTGTGATGATGATATTAACAGTTATGAGGATGATTATGAAGATGATAATGATAATGACATCTTCCAACTTTGACGATGATTAATGACACTGTTAGCTGCCTTAAATCCATTGTTAGCTTGGTTTAACCAAACAACCAAGATGTTTTCTTTTGTGGGAGCCCAAACAAACCAATCTCTTCAACAACAAAAGTGGCAGTCCCTGTCACTGAAGTGCTTGGTTTGTTAAGCTATGCATGTCCTTTTTAATATACAACTTAAGGAATGGGTGGGAGGGTCCAAGGACAATTTCATCAGACACCACTGTTTATTATCGGCTTTGCATAGTTTGTGTATGTTTGACAGGCAGCATATATTACTGTAATTTACTGTGGCATTGTTGTTCTTCTGTATCTTGCAAGACCATCCATCACCAGCTTCTCAGCCAGACATATAGGCCTCACATCTGGCAGTTTCTCTACAGATTCTACATCCTCCTTATCATCCTTTATTGTGTGTGTACAGTATATTACTGTATTTATTGGTCCATTGATATTCTTCTGTATCTTGCAAGACCATCCATCAACAGCTTTACATCATCGAATCATATAATGTTCAAATCATATAATTATCATAATGTATAATTAATTATTGACTTTGACTAGGCTTCCTTGTATTGTCCTGAGGCCTGTGATTTGCTATTTGGATTCAGTTTCCATTCTAAAAATCTCATTGGGATTTTGGAAGCTTGTTTTTTTAATAGTTTGTTCCATGTCTCCAATTTATTTTTCTTAATACTTATTACTGTTCAATCAATCAATGCTTTACCTGACCTCGGGCCTCTGATATAGTTCTTGATAAATAAAAACATTCTAGGATTGTATAGTTTATTAAACTGCCATCCTGTCTGCCACTGCTATGCCACTATGGGGTCTATTTACTAAGCAGTGATAAGAGACAGAGTGAAAAGTGATAAGTGATAAGGTGCCAGCCAATCAGCTCCCAACTGCCATCTCACAGGTTGTATTTGAAAAATGACAGTTGGGAGCTGATTGGCTGGCACCTTATCACCGCCTTATCACTGTTCACTCTGTCTCTTATCACTGTTTAGTAAATAGACCCCTATGCTTCATAGATGTGCCATATTATTTTAAACTGCCATGTGTCCATGCCATTGCTCTGTCACTTAAGTCAGCCAGCATGCTGCAGTCTTTGGCCAATATTGGGGAAAACAATATTGTGAGCTGTGAGGTAGTCAATTACCTGAAAAATGACTGGAAATTAAATTGACATTAACCATACTGTAGAAACAAAAACAGGTCCAAATTTCCTGATTTTAGCTGTATTTATATATTTTTAAAGAAAACCAAAACTGAACCAAAACACTTGAGGGTGATTTTGCAAAAACCAAAATTGGACAATGGAGTTAGAACTAAAAACCAAAACGCGGAGGTCTACATACATCTCATATATACGAGGGCGGTTCAATAAGTATGGTAACAAGACCTCTCTCGTGTGTGTAATGTTCTCTATTTCCTTCTAATGTCCCACCAGGCCAGAGCAGCTAGACCACTGCTTCTCCTCACGCCCATTAGATTGCACCTCATGCCAGTTACACTCTCCCAACATCAGCTTTAAGATGGCGGAGCTGGCAGAAACATGGTCACACATTGAGGTGCATAGTGTGATCAGATTCCTGCATCTGAAGTGCACATCAGCAGCTGAAATTCATTGCCAATTCGTCAAAAATGACCTGGGGTGAATAGGCGTCATATTGCTGCACAATAACTCCAGGCCACACTCAGCTAAATGTGCACGTGAGTTGTTACAGTGCTACCAATTGAAGGTACTGAACCATCCTCCCTACAGCCCTGACCTGGCACCAATTGAATTCCATCTCTTTGGACAATTAAAGCACCTGGGTGGATGGCAATGCGCAACCAACGGTGAAGATCAACAAGCCGTCATGTCCTGCCTTCAGGCATTTGACACTGATTTCTTCTATGCTAGATGGATAGATGGCTTGGTTTACCATTGTAACAAATGCCTAGACAAGTATGTGGAAAAATAATCTGTACCACGACCACACTATTGATTATACATATATGTACATGTGTGTACATATATTTATATATTATATATACACACACATTAGGGATGTGCGCCAACCCCCGTGTTTTGGTTCTGTACCTCCTTGTGTTTTGGATCTGGATTTGCCGCCCCTTGCGTGCTTTGGTTTTGGATCTGTATTTTTTTTTTTAAATTACAATCTGCTAAAATCACATCATTTTTTTTTTTTTTTATTCCTACAGTATTATTAACCTCAATAACATTAATTTCCACTCGTTTACAGACAATTTTGACCACCTCACAGCTCACAATATTGTTTTCATCCAGTTTAGGCACAAAATTTGCAACAAACTAGTTGGCTGACTAAGCTAAGCGATTTGTATCATATCCAACCTCGCATATGATTACCTTGAAAATTCTTCCCTTGACATTCTGTATGATACGTATTTAGAAAAGGTACGATTGTACAAACAACCATACGATCCGATGTATTAAAATGTGTCACATCGTACTCCATCAGTCGAATCTTTCTGCAAAACTATCTGATCTACGATGCCAATACACGACGCCGGGGATGTGCATTGCATCGTAATCGTGTATGAAAACATTACTTTTCACACGATTGGTTGTCACGATCAGTCGAAAATGTATTGTGTGAAAATCGCCCTGTGTATGGGGGCCTGCAGAATAACACACTGCGCTACCACTTACAATGTCATCACAATATTAATTATTTATGAATAAGAATAACACACTGCGCTCATAAGCAAACGCAGGGGTTTTTTTCATCTACCTGGAAACCCCCCTCCCCAGCACACACCATGACCACAATAGAAATAGTAATATAATAGAATGTTATTAGTGCTGCATATTCTGCTCAGTATCACAAATGAAATGATTAGCACCAAGTGTGGATCTTTTACAATGTGTCAGCCAGTAATAAATACACCTGTGCACCAACTAGGAGATGTGGAAAACATGCACTGTTAGGGGTGCACTGCTATAGACCATCAATAGGGTTAATAATCAATACTGTATAATAATACACTATCTAGTACATAAGGAGACCGATATGTGCATATATGTCCAGGGCAGTGCTAGGTTCTGCTGCTGCTCCCTCAGACTCCCGGACTTGTTCCAATGCTCAGGAATGGTGCCCACATCTGAAAAAAACATTCTGCTCAGACAGGATGGACCTACTGCCGCATCTAATGGCTTACTGTGATCACTGCAGTGGCGTCCCTCCCCACGGTGACACCCGGTGCGGGGAGGGACGCCATGCGCGAGGCACCTGCCGAAATGGGGGCGTGGTCTTCGGAGGGGTGTGTCGTGGCGTGGCCTCGCATATCGGGCCTTCGGGAGGGGCGTGGCCTCATGGCGCGAACCCGGCCCGTGGCCGTGGTTAACAAAATGATACATTAGGTATCAATGGGGTGGTGCCGGCGGGGGGTGCAGGAGGTGCGGGCATGGGCAGTGCCGGCTCCCTCACTGACAGGAGCCGAGTGCTGCACTTAATGCTATAGTGCAGCACCCGGCTCCTGTCACTGAGGGGGAACCTGCACCTTGGTGTCACCCCTCGACAGTGGCAGGTGGGGAGTTTGACTGGGGCTGTACACCTGTCAAACCGTAACGCAGGTGTCCTAAGGCGAGCTCAGGGAGGACAGAAACCTCCCGTGGAGCAGAAGGGAAGGGGGCCGCACCCCCCGCACCTGCCTTGTGACGCCACTGGATCACTGGTCTTGTATATGCTGGAATTATGCAACACAATATTGTTTGTATGTAGCATATTAAAAGCTGGATAAGTGCTAATTATACTCTCTTCATGGAAAGGCCACACTCACTCTAATATCAAGCATTTGGAAACCCCCCTCTAGAAATCCTGCGTTTGCCACTGACTGCGCTGCTACTTACATTGATGTCATTATGTTTTATATATAACGCATGTTATTTAGCACTTTGTTGTGGTCTTGTAGTCGGCGTGTAGACTAATCATTTATTCACAATTGAGGAAAGAAGTCAAAAGTTGAATATTAGACTGCACTACTACTTACAGTGTCACAAGATTTTTTATGAGTAAAACACTGCGCTACCAATTACAGTGTCACAAGATTAATTATTTATGAATAAGAATAACACACTGCGCTACCAATTACAGTGTCACAAGATTAATTATTTATGAATAAGAATAACACACTGCGCTACCAATTACAGTGTCACAAGATTAATTATTTATGAATAAGAATAACACACTGCGCAACCAATTACAGTGTCACAAGATTAATTATTTATTAATAAGAATAACACACTGCGCTACCAATTACAGTGTCACAAGATTCATTATTTATGAATAAGAATAACACTGCGCTACCAATTACAGTGTCACAAGATTAATTATTTATTAATAAGAATAACACACTGCGCTACCAATTACAGTGTCACAAGATTCATTATGTATGAATAAGAATAACACACTGCGCTACCACCTAGTGACACAAGATTTTTTATGAATAAGAATAACACACTGCAATACGACTTATAGTGTCACAATACGTGAATGATAAACTGCGGTCTGGCCGGCAGTGTCACCAAACAATAATAGCGTAGCTATGATGCTAACGCACACACACACAAAACGCACTTTTATTTTTTTTACACTGGGGAAGAGCACCCCTGAATGAGGCAGCAGCGCTTTTATGAACAACACAGACAGCACCCCTCCTCTATGGACAACAAAGCACCCCTGCCGAGTGGGAACTGTCGAAACCGTATAAATTGGTTGCGATCTTTAATTGCGCACGAATCGCAACACGACATCCATTGGACGATTTGATCGTCCACGGCCATTTTATGCGAACACAGGCTCCCGCCGCATTTGCGCACGCACTTGCGCACGCGCAATTGCACATGCTCGCTATACATGCACACGCATCCCATGCCCCCGCAACTCGCCATATTGTGAATGGCGAGCCATGCTTCTGTGCTCACAACAGTTAAGCGCCATTTTTACATGTTTTGACTTATGTTCTGTGATTCTCTGTGACCCCATGTAATGGCCACCTGGGGCAGGCAGGGAACATAGCATGTGATATATAATCAGAACGTGGGAGTACATAAACACATAAAGTTAGTACAGCAATACTGTTTAAATACTGTTTTGCGTTTCAATCGCATAGCCAGCTTTTAAGTATTATTGTCGGAAACCTTACCCCGACGGACAGCAGCCTTTCCTTACAATAAATTTATATCCCATTTAACCCTAAACTGACTGAGATACGCACAATGCTATGTGTTTTAAAGGTATACAGTGAATGTTACATGTTAAATAGCAGTTATATGATATCTGGGATTAGGAATAAGATAAATGGGTCATGAGTAGTATCTACCGATTTCCCTCTGTCTCAACAGAAATATGAAACCAACAGAATGAATATGGAAGGGATCACTATCGAGTTATGAAGACCTGCCAAGAATTATACTCTATAATGTATAAATCACTGTATACCTCCCCTGTAGATTTGCATGCCAAATGTTAGTACAAAGGGATTTTTTTAACAGTTCAACCTCCAGTGACGTCAACCATTTACTAACAAATGAATAGCAACAACCATTGTGACTCAGTAATAAAGGGCCAATAGGGAACCCCTCTGAGTATTCAGCTTATGTTCAAAGGTAATTGTACACCTATAAATTGCCATGCAGTCTGGATCCCATTCCCTTTTCCTTTGCTACCTTTCTCCCTGCCTGACCCTAAAGAAACACACAGCAATCCTGATGGACAGCTGTTAGTCTAGGATCCAGACCGCATGGCGAAATATTGGTAATTGTATCTTTGTCTTTATCCTGTATATAGCTGCATTGTATAGATTAAGGCTGATTATACCCTTTTTTACAATATAGTACCTTTGTGTGTGTTGGAACAGCAAACTGTTTCTGTGTGACAAAGTTATTTTATATTGAAATGGGAGGTATGGGCAATCTGGTCTGTGCAATCAAATCTCTCTAATATCGATGCTGTTCAAACGGTATCAATAGAACAAACCACCTGCAGAGTCGCAAATAGAAAATATAAAGGGACTGCGCTATATCAATCACAGCAATAACATTTTACTGTATATAGTTTATTGTAAACAAATTTAATTAATAACATAGTACACACAATAATAGAAAGCATTAATGAAACAGAATGATTGCAATACAATGTGTGAGCAAATTCTTCCTAATAGGAAAGATATTAATGCTAATAAATATAAAAAAGAATCAATCCTCCAAGAAAAAAATATTCAATACGTATTGCAGGGAGTAACATATATATATATATATATATATATATATATATATATATATATATATTCAATTGATACAATTATATCTGCTCCGGAGTGTGGGTTTAAACAAGTGAAACAATGTCTCCATCAAAATGTAGTTTTGTGGTGATCACAAATGTTCCATAAAGGGGAGCCACTTTTATTCACAGAATAAATAAGTTGTTGACACTGCAGTGTATAAATCGTATAAATAGGTTAAAAGAAGGTAAACAGCCGGCAACGTCTTTTATCCGTGCTAAATACTAATAAATGTCACGAATGGTGATATCAGTGGATTGCTTACCACTTGAAATAGGTGTAATGATAGCACTGAAGTTATCCAGGGGTATTCAGTGTAGAAATCGCTGGTCTGTGCTGGAAGCTCCTCTCAAAAGCTCAATGAGACCGGCGTCTCTATCTAGCCCAGAGCGGTGCACATCAGCCGCACAGAGCCGTCGGGATAGCCGTTGCTTCTCCAATAATCCTGAGAAGAAAAACTGCATGTGAGTGGCTCCAACACAGGTGTATTAACGAGTCCACCATAGATGTGTTAACGCAGTAACCAGGTGATGTATCCACAAACTTCCTGAGCAGGTCCCTGCAGTCCTTAGGGTGTCCAGTAAATAAGAAGGAGGATCAAACGATCTCCCCAGAGTCACAAATATGTGGACAAAAAACTGCGGTCTGGCCGACAGTGTCACCAAAAAATGATAGTGCAGCTAAGCTGCTAACGCACACTGTTGAAGAGCACCCCTGAATGAGGCAGCAGCCCCTTGATGAACAACACAGACAGCACTCCTTCTCTATGGACAACAAAGCACCCCTGCCGAGTGCAGACAGGCCACCTGCAGAGTCACAAATACGTGGACGATAAACTGCGGTCTGGCCGGCAGTGTCACCAAACAATAATAGCGCAGCTAAGTTGATAATGCACAAAACAAAAACACTTTTATTTTCTGGGGAAGAGCACCCCTGATTGACAAAGCAACCCCCTGGACAACAGAGCACCCCTTGATGGACAGGACAACAATAGCAGCCCTTATGTATAATAGCACAGCAACAGCCCCTTGTTTGACAGGACAAGTGACACAGCAGTTGCAGCACCCACTGAAGCCCCCCTTTATATACAGCAGCCCCAGCCCCTTTATGGACAACACAGCAGCAACCTTCATCCCCAGACCCCGACAGGACAAGTTGGACAACACACTGACACAGACAGTGACAGCAACACGTCTGTTCAGTTCTCCATCCACAGCCGGAGAGAAAATGGTGCCGATCACCGGTACCTTTATAGAATCCAAAACCCGCGAGAATCCAACATGCGCGAGGATGATGTTTTGCCTCATTTTGAGATCCGAGATAGGTGGGAAAACTCGAGCCAAGCTCGGTTCTCGCTTCGGATCAGGAAGTTCGGGTGGGTCCGGTTCTTTGAGAACTGTATCCGCTCATTTCTAATATATATAGAATAGTCCAATGATGCAGCACTCAGGTCTAGATATGAAAAAGTTTATTGTAGCAGCATTAATTCACAGCAACGTTTCAGTACTCAACCAGCAACGTCATCGGGCTAAACACTAAAGCTGGCCTCAGACATAGCGATCTGCACACGATGAGCCGATGTGTACGATTTCCCTTGAAACTCTCCCTGGCAGCTCTGCACATGATCTGCACACTGTCACGGCCAGGGTATTTCAGCATGGCGCTAGGCGGGTGTTACCTGTGAGGTCGTTGTGGCGTGGGCTGTCTGGTGGTGGAGCTGGTGTCTGGCGGGGGGCTTTGACTGTGCGCGTTGTTGTGCGGCCCTGTTGTCACTCTGCGCTGGTGAGGCCTGGCGGCGTCTCCGTTCCATTTGGCATGGCCGCCGCCATCTTGCCTTCTGGCCATGTGATGCGGCTGGCCAATCCTGGTAAGTCACATGTTCCCTCTGGCCAGTAACAGCACGGCATGGGGTATTTAGGAAGGGTCAGTGCCTTCCTTCTTTGCCAGTGCAACGTGTATCTCAGCCTAGCTGAGAGGGAGTTCTCTGTGCTTTCCTGTTCCTGTGAATTCGCTGTCTGCCAGTCTGCCTGTCAGCTCCTAGCTCCCACTGGACTACCCCGCTTCCTCCATCACCCTTGCCCATACCTGAGTGCCTGAGCCTGCTGACATCCTGTGCTTCAGTTCACTACCTGTATACCTGGCTTGTTTATTTTCAGTTCACTACCTGCATACCTGGTTTGATTATTTTCAGTTTCACTACCTGCACACCTGGACAGCTCTGATTGTTTCTACTTGGACATTAACCCTTTACTCCCACCACAGAACTCTTGTGCACATTTATATATTCCTGGACTTTTATTTACTGCCACATTATATGTCTACTCAAGCACTTATTAAAAATCCTAGGCCCTCATTCAGAGCCGTACGCTCTGAGCAGAGCGCACGCTCTGAATGAGGGCCGCCCTCCATAATTCTGGAGCATCCTCCTGGACGCTCGTATAGCTGTGGGTCACCACCCACAGCCTATACGAGCGTGCAGTTTGGTGGCCGCGATGGTCGTGACCATCGAGACCATCGAAACTGCGAGCCGGAGCCGGCGGTTGAGGTTTTCAACCGCAAGGCCCGGAGTGATTTTGGCTCTATCAGAGCCAAAATCACTCCCACTGACATCACTAGTGATGTCAGTGGGCCGGCTTCTGACGGTAGGCGTTCCCTTGGGAACGCCCCCGTCAGGGAGGCACGCCCCCGGCACGCCCACCAAAGGGGGCGTGCTGTCAATCAACATCGACAGCACGCCCCCTTTGATCAGACACAACGAGCGAAGGACTTTCCTTCGCTCGTCGCGTCTGGCGCATGCGCACGACGGAGCTCCCGCCGTCGTGCGCATGCGCAGTGCACATCGACCCACTTGCGAGCGGACAGCCGCTTGCGAGTGGGTCTGAATCAGGCCCCTAGTTTTATTTTCAAACCTGCTTCTGTGATCGCACCTGCTACCACCCCGGGTCCACAAACAACCCAGAACGTAACAGTTTGCACTGGCCAAATGGAGCCGGCCATGGGTCAGGAGTCAGGAGTGGATTTGTTCCGGAGCATTTCTGGTCATTTAGAAAATCTGGAAAACATGCAGCATCAGATGGCTCAATTTCTGCAAGAGATATCCAAGCGACAGGATAGTTTGCAAACATCCTTTTCTACCCCTGAAATACCAGCATCTACATCCGCATCAGCGTCTGGGAATACAGGAGGCAGATCATCTCCCCGCTTACATCTTCCTTTACCAAGTAAATTTGACGGCAATCCTAAACTCTGCCGAGGATTTCTAAATCAGTGTGACATACATTTTACCCTGCAGCCTGACAACTTTCTAACTGCAAGAACTAAAGTGGCTTATATAGTCTCTCTGTTATCCGGCCAGGCCTTGGAATGGGCTTCCCCACTCTGGGAGCGCTCAGATCCGCTGCTGGATAAATACGCAGGCTTTGTGTCATCCTTCAGGAGGATTTTCGATGAACATGGGCGTACTGTATCAGCATCATCAAACATCATGACACTGAGACAAGGGGTCCGTCCTGTCAGTCAATATGCCGTGCAATTTCAAATTTTAGCATCAGAGCTCAAATGGAATGAGGAAGCCCTCACCTCGGCCGTCTGGCATGGGTTGTCAGACCGACTAAAGGATGATCTAGTCACTCGAGAGCTTCCTACTAATCTGAACGACATGATTTCGTTGTGTATCAAAGTTGACCTACGCTTCAGGGAACGTCAGGCTGAAAAAAACAGAACTGACTGGCAAAGGTCATTTACCCCCTCCATTTCTACCCGACACATTCCTTCTTCTACTGAAGAGGAGCCTATGCAGGTGAATCATACACACCTCTCCAAAAAAGAACGTCAGAGAAGAATGCAAAAGAACCTCTGTCTGTACTGTGGAGAGTCCGGTCACCTGCTGATCTCCTGCCCCCGTAAAACGGGAAATGCCAAATCCTAACTGATCCTGGAGACATCAAGTTAGGAGTTATGAACCCGTCTCCAAAAATTAAAGATTTCACGATTACCCTAGCCTTTGATCTTAAACCCAAACCTGTCTTTGCTACTGCTCTACTTGACTCGGGAGCAGCCGGAAATTTCATAACGTCTAGTTTCATAGATAAATTTCAGATTCCTTGTTTGTCTCTCAACCATGCCATCTCTCTGACCTCTATAGACGGACGCCCTCTAACTAACGGGATAGTCACCAAAGAGACTCAACCAGTATTGGTCCGAATTGGAGCACTTCATTCTGAGTCCTTAAAATTCCTGGTGATATCAGAGGCCTCTCAAGAAGTGGTTCTTGGTCTACCCTGGTTACGTTAACATAATCACAGGATTGATTGGAGTTCTATGCAGATTCTGTCATGGGGTATGGACTGTCAGAAATCCTGTCTTCCAAAAATTCGACCTGTGAGAAAGACAGTTCCATTAGTTTCTTCTGCAATTCCCAAGGAATATCAGATGTTCGCCGACGTGTTCTCTGACCAACAAGCAAATATCTTACCCCCTCATAGGGAATGGGACTATCCAATTGAATTGATACCTGATAAGATACCACCTCGTGGTCGTACCTATCCGCTGTCCTTGCCTGAGACTCAAGCCATGACCGAGTACATCTGGGACAACCTGGCAAAGGGGTT
Source organism: Taudactylus pleione (assembly GCA_031769625.1). Lineage (NCBI taxonomy): Eukaryota > Metazoa > Chordata > Amphibia > Anura > Myobatrachidae > Taudactylus > Taudactylus pleione. The sequence continues at coordinate 919,940 of JAUIMM010000114.1, read as the reverse complement.
CATTCGCCCCTCTACTTCACCTGCCGGAGCTGGGTTTTTCTTCGTTGGCAAGAAGGACGGTGGTCTAAGACCATGTATCGATTATCGTAGCCTTAATGACATTACTGTAAAGAATCGATACCCTCTCCCCCTGATTACTGCGTTGTTTGCTAGGGTCAAGGGCTCTGTCATTTTTTCTAAATTAGATCTGAGAGGGGCTTACAACCTCATTCGTATCCGAGCTGGCGATGAATGGAAGACCGCTTTTAATACCAGAGATGGACATTTCGAGTATTTAGTAATGCCTTTTGGATTGTGTAGCGCCCCTGCTGTCTTTCAAAGTTTCGTTAATGAGATTTTCCGGGATCTGTTATATGTTTCGGTTGTTGTCTATCTGGATGACATACTGATTTTTTCACCCTCTGTGGCTAAACATCAAGAACATGTTAAAGAAGTTCTGACCCGTTTGAAAGAAAACCACCTTTACTGCAAACTGGAGAAGTGCGTCTTTGGAGTGCCCAGTGTACCTTTTCTCGGCTATGTAATATCTGGCTCCAGTTTAGAAATGGACCCCAAGAAGGTACAAGCAATTCTGGATTGGACCCGACCTCAGACACTGAAGGCCATCCAGAGATTGTTGGGCTTCGCCAATTATTATAGGCGCTTCATTAAGGGATTTTCTACACTGCTGGCTCCCATTACAGCCTTGACCCGCAAAGGTGCTAATCCTGCCCAATGGTCACCTGAGGCAGAGTCTGCCTTTCATCTTCTAAAACAGGCCTTTATCTCAGCACCAGTTCTTCGACAACCAGATCTGGACAGGCCTTTTTTGTTGGAAGTGGACGCATCATCTGAAGCTGTGGGAGCAGTCTTGTCTCAATGTTATGAGGACAACCGAGTCCATCTGTGTGGGTTATTTTCTAAAAAATTCTCACCTGCCAAAAGGAACTACACCATAGGTGAGCAAGAACTACTAGCTGTAAAGTTGGCGTTGAAGGAATGGAGATATTTGCTAGAAGGCGCCAAGTTTCCATTTACTGTATTTACGGACCATAGAAATCTCCTATTTCTCAAAAACCTCCAATGTGTGAGTCCTCGTTTGGCCCGCTGGGCAATATTCTTTGCCAGATTTCAGTTCACCCTGACCGTCCGGTCTGGAGCACTTAATCAGAAGGCTGATGCCCTATCGAGATCTCTCCTCTGTGATGATCAATCTGAAAATCAAAGTAATACCCCTGTCTTGGAATCAAGAGTTTTCGCCGCATTACAAGTTCAGCCTCCTACGGGAAAATCATTTGTGGCCCCGGAATTAAGGAAGCAGCTTCTCACTTGGGCACATTCCTCTCGCTTCGCAGGGCACTCAGGCACTCGGAAGACCTTGGAGTTCCTGAAAAGACACTATTGGTGGCCTTCTATGAAGGCAGATATAATGGAGTTCATCTCTTCCTGCTCCTCCTGTGCCCAGCATAAATCATCACGACAAGCTCCAGCTGGGGAATTGCTTCCATTACCTACTCCATCACATCATGGACGCATCTCTCCATGGATTTCGTCACAGACCTGTCAGTCTCTCATGGTTTCAACACTATCTGGGTTGTAATAGACCGATTTTCTAAGATGGTCCACTATATACCGATGAAGAAGTTACCTTCTGCCCCTGACCTGGCACAGTTGTTTGTCCAACACATATTTCGTCTACATGGCCTTCCTGCTGAAATTGTCTCTGACCGTGGTGTGCAATTTACTGCAAAATTCTGGAGGGCTTTGTGTTCTGTTCTTCAAGTGAAGTTAAACTTTTCCACGGCCTACCATCCGCAAAGCAACGGCTCCACCGAGAGAGTTAATCAAGATCTAGAGACTTTCTTAAGAAATTTTTATGTCATCTTCCAAGGACAATTGGGCTGCCTTGCTGCCGTGGGCTGAGGCCCTCATTCAGAGCCGGATGCAAGTGGCCGTTCGTACGTTCGGCGTACGTACCGAAATATGTTAATTTAAGCGCTCGCTCGTTATTTCGAACGCAGCTAAACTTCCTCCCCAAAGTCTACCGACCCCTCCTCTAGCTAACGAGCGTGCCAAATAGCGAACGTACATCCCCATTGTGGCATGCAGGGAACGCACGCACAAGTACAAACTGGAAGTGGGCCTGTCAGATTCCGATTACCTGCTCGTTTATTCTGCCTACCTCCCTCAATCGTATCATGCCAATCAATATATCAATTAGCTTAATTGCTCGTCAATTTTTTTTTTTTTTTGACATGCAATAAACTTTACTTTACTTTGTGTTTACCCGCAGGATACGTACGGCTTAAACATTCGCTTTTGTCAAAATACATGTTTGAGGCAATTATCCATTTGTTTTCTGTGTTTTTACCCACGCATATTTTACTGGGTTCATTTCTTTATTTAAATTAGCTTACGCATGTCACTGCATCAAGCCTATCATAACTCTCAATAGATTTGTGGCCCTGTCGAACACATGACTCATTCACTAACCAATAGAATTGGTCCTGTTAATTACCCAAATACATTAGCCAATCAAAATTATTTTCTGGTCTTTATTAAAATTGTTTTATTAAAAATACACCATTGCCATCATGAGAGCCTCGGCATTCACCAGGCGCGAGGTGATGGACAGGCGGATCACCAGCCAGCCTCCCCCCATCACCAATCGGGAAAAGCGTTCCACATATGCGGAGGTACGTGGCCGCCTGCGTTCCTTCAGCTCACGCCGCCAGATCGGCCAGCTGGAGCGCAGGTGGTCCGACCTGCAACGGCGGACGCCCCGCTTGCTGGCATGCTTTCGCATGCAGATAGCGGAAAGTAAGTTTATTTGACTTTGGTTTTCATGTTTATCTTTGTGGCCCTAACTGCATGTGCATGTTTTCATGTATGGCCTATTTATTATTTGTACTCATATCTGCATGTGCATGTTTTCATGTATGGCCTATTTATTATTTGTACTCATATCTGCATGTGCAAGTTTTCATGTATGGCCTATTTATTATTTGTACTCATATCTGCATGTGCATGTTTTCATGTATGGCCTATTTATTATTTGTACTCATATCTGCATGTGCATGTTTTCATGTATGGCCTATTTATTATTTGTACTCATATCTGCATGTGCATGTTTTCATGTATGGGCTGTTTTTTCTTTGTAGTCATATCTGCATGTGCATGTTTTCATTTTTTGGGGTTCAACAATTAGCGTTTAACAAGGTGATGTTCTAAACTAACCTCAATTTTTTTCCCATCAATTAGGGGCAGAGCGAAGACTACGGCGTCATCATCCGTCAAAGACGGCGCTCTCGGCCCCTCTCCCCAACCCCCAGCCAAACATCCTCACCCCAAAATACCCTAAATTCCCCCTCCTCCCCAGCTTGCCCAGACCCTGTCGCACATCCCTTTGTGCTACTTCCCCTCCATCCCAATTCCCCCTCCCCTCCAACCACCCCTCTCGTGACTACCCCCTCGGCGGAATCCGTCATCACCCCTCCCACCTCGTTGGGGAATGTGGCCACCTCCGAGGAGGACGAGGGAGTTGGTTCTGGGCCAGCTGTCATTTTGAACGATATGTTCCCTTTTAGCCTTTTCCTTTATTTGGTTTTTCAAAAGTTTGGGTATATCTCTGTTTGTCTTTAGCTTTTACTGCTGATTTCCCCATACACATATCCCACATGGCAAAACTTTTTTTTTTTTTTTTTTGGGTGTCCATTTTTGTGTCCTTTGGTTTTTTTGGTTAAATGTGCTTTTGGTCACACTATTGTCATTTTTGTATCGCTCTGTTTTGCTTGTTTTTTCTGGGTGTTTCTTAAATTATGTATTAAGCCCCACACTTTTCTAACCCACAGAGGACCAGAGGCGTTTGGCGGACCTAGCCGGGTGCGTCCAAGTGATGCGGGCCCACGTGATCGGCCTGCTGGTGGTCCTTGACCGTATGGCTGGGATCCTGCGTCCATAATTTTTTATTTTAAACCCTAATTATTTTTACTAATAAAAAAGTTAAAGTTAGAGTTCAGTCTCATTCCTTGTCTCCAAATCTTAGATTGTTTACACTTACATAAGTAGACTCTTGCAGCAAGTATTTGCAGCTAATGTCACTAAGATTGTGTGTTGTAGACTTTTAGAAAACAGGCACATGAAACAGCTAACAGTAACAATTGGATTAGGGTTTTTGTTTGTGTGACATTTTTTAAATTAGTACATTTTACATGTTCCAATTTTGGGGGCAACCTGCTTAGCCCGAGATTCCAAAGCATACTGATTCTACATAATACCTTTTGGTGTTGGTTTTGACCCAGAAAGCATATTTAAATTTTGAGCAAATTGCGACATTACAGGATTAACCCTTAAGCAATTTTAACGTGGGTGAACCTGGTTACACTTGCTTGCAATGTTCCAGAAAATTTGCAAAATTACACTCTCAAAAAATTTATTAAACACATGACAAAAAAACCAAAGTGTTGGCTCACAAACAATACACACAGTGATAACAAAATGTACAACCCATCAAACACCATATGAAAAAAGTACAGAAAAATCAAGAACTGGTTGACGAATGAGTATGCCAACATGATTCCACAAATGTTGCGTTGCAATATTGGGTCCAGAATATATATCCAATGTGTCCCCATGAAGGTTTGTTTTGTGTAGCAGGAAGTAGTCATTGTTTCAGTCCCAAAGATTATGAAATCAAACAGAAGATGGCAAATAATAAACAAATTAATTAGATGGTCTCCCAAAATCCTTACCACATTGTGTCAAAGAACTTCTTTTGTGCCAATAATTACCTAAAATAACTGGCCACCACATCATCGCGTATGGCCCCCCCACATACTGACCTCCGACCAACCTCGGGGGGGCCATCCTCAGGCAAGGCATCCTCTGGCTGCATTGGGACACCACTCCTTATGGCGATGTTGTGAAATATCCCACACAGGACCGAAATTTTCGAAACCATATCCGGCAAATACATGAGCTCGCCACCAGAGCGGTGGAGGCATCTGAATCGGCCTTTTAAAAGGCCGATACAGCGCTCCACCACTTGCCTGGTGGCTGTAAGTGCGGAATTAAAATTACTTTGTGGCCCTGGTGTGGGAGCCAAATAAGGAGTGAGCAGCCAGGGCGTGCAAGGGTAGCCACTGTCTCCTGTGAAAAAGAAGTGACAACATCAGGATCACTGTGTATCAAGCTTAACATTGTTATGTACTAAAGGTCTCCACTTACCCAGAAGCCACGCATCACCAGCTTGTAGGTTGTTTAATTTTTGCCATATCCCTGATTGCCGGATGACGAATGAGTCATGTGCACTTCCGGGTAATTTTGCATTCAGGGACAGGATCTGGAGGGAGGTATCACATACCACCATTACATTCAGGGAGTGATAGTGTTTGCGGTTGCGAAAAATGGCCTCCAGCCGTGCTGGAGGCTGAAGTGGTATGTGAGTACCATCCACAACCCCTATGATGTGTGGGAAGCCAGCTATTTGGTAAAAATTGGCCTTGGCCACACTAAGGGCACCCATATCCAAAGGCATTTGAATAAAATGATGGAGGTGCTTGAAAAGGGCCTCCATCACTGCCCTCAGGATCCTGGAGAAGGAGGATTGGGATATTCTCGCAACTATTCCCACCGTTGTTTGAAACGATCCTGAGGCACAGAAATGTAACACCGCCATAAATTGCGTAAGTGTTGGTATTGCTGTAGGACTGTCAATTTGCCGCTCAAGATCACTCTCTATTAATGAGAGAGTGTCTATGATGATTTGGGGCGGAAGACGGTAGCGTCTTAACACCTCATCATCGGGCATTCCAAAAAGGGTGACACGTGTTCGATATATATGGGGCCTTGCACGCCTACGATGCCTATGCCTGGGACGAGATTGAGGTTGGTCGGCTTCCGGGAGCATGGCCACAACAATCCGACCAAGATCAACCTGAAATGGCAAGAATTAAATGTCTGTTTTTATTTCCCCAAAAAATTAGAAAAATCACTTATCTTTACGATACAATCCAATGATGCTTACATGCCGGGGAATTGTCATGATTTTCCAAGCCTAAAATTAAAAACAAACAATGGAAAAATTTAGGGTGGCCATTTATGAATCTAAATTGGGTACAATCCAAAACATAAAAGGGGATAAACACACATTTCGCCAAAAAGCAAAACGACAGTGTGCAGACTACCACAATTTGGGCCCCAAATTCTTATTAAATTTATAAGGGTAAATCACAACCAATTTAACTACAGAAAATAACCAGCCAAAAATGCGCTAATTAGTTCGCAATTACAATACAGAAAAGAACCAGATAAAAATGCGCTAATTAGTTCGCAATTACAATACAGAAAATAACCAGATAAAAATGCGCTAATTAGTTCGCAATTACAATACAGAAAATAACCAGATAAAAATGCGCTAATTAGTTCATAGATTTAGGAATCACAAAACCAAAGGTTAAAACTGTAAGGTCAAACAAAGTTGCGTTAAACAAAACATGAACATTTAATAAACAAGTGAAAAAAAAAACTTACCAATAGAGGATATATAAGTCACCGGATAAAAAGGTCGTTGGGGCAGAGCCAAAAGAAACCTACAAAAGGAGAATTGTTAAAAAATTAGCGACCAAAATTTATCAAAAAGAAGGATACACAAAGTGAACAAAAGGAAGACGGCCAAAAACTTACCAAAAAATGACACAACAAATACAACAACCACACCAAAAAAAGCGAACGGAAAGAAAAACTCCAAAAAAACACACCGAAAAAAACGCCAAACACCGCCAAATACAATTCCCGCCAACAATCCACTCCGACCAACGTAACTTCCAACAACCAACACCCGCCACCTCGACTCGAGACTCCCAAAGCCATAAATAGTGTTTATTTTCCCGCACAAATTAAGGAGGGATCATAGGAATGCACAATCAATGATGCGGACGAAAAATAAGGACGCATGTATAAATACGTCACAACCCAAAAAAAACGTTCTGGTGTATTTCTTGTTTGGAGGTAAGAAATGGCTACAGACCAGGGAAACAATGGCCAAGAGTCGGCCGGTAAGTTTTTCAGGCATTTACAAGCAAGGATTATTTTGAAACATAATATAGTGAAAGTTTGCAAGCTTAAATTTCTCAACGTTTAAAAAAATAGGTGAGGAGGATGACATGGAAGAGGCTGCCGGGCCCAGTATTCCTGGCAAAGCAGGGAAAAAGAAAAGGCAGCCACAATTCACAAGAAAGCAGATGGAGGTTTTGGTTCAGAAGTGTGTGGACATCCTGCCACAGGCAGACAGGAATATGGGTGCAAGCCAGAAGTGGAGAATGTGGGAGGAGATAGCCAGTGCTGTCAATAGGGTGGGTGATTATGTCCGTCTAGCCCGGGATGTCAAACGGCGGTAAGTAAAAACTTGACCCTCCTAAAACCAAAAAAAACCCAGGAATAATGGTTACTTTTTCACCCACAGATGGCAAGACTTCAAATATCGCCTGAAACAAAAAATGGCGGACAGGGCTAGGCATGCAAGGGGGACAGGTGGGGGTCCCACCCCTGTGTCATTGGAGTTGTATGATTTGGAAGAGCTGGCACAGGGGTGTGTGCAGGCTGTGGAGGTGTTTGGCGTGTCCAACATGGATACGGACAAGCCAGACTTTGCGGCTCCTCATGTTGTCCCAGGTAAATATTGTGATGTAACCAACTCTGAAATGTTATTGTGCTAATATGTAGATTCTAATGTGACTCTTTTTTCTCACAGAGACACAGGTGGATGAGTCTGCTCCAGAGGGGAGCCTTGGCCGCAGAATTTCTGCTGGCTCTGCAGGGGAGGAACCAGTACATCCGGCTGAGGACCCTGTAGAAGCCAGTCCAGGGCAATCCCCCTCGCAGGCAGTGTCCCTCCTCACAGAACTCAATTTTAAATCGGATTTCCATACGGAGATTCTGCAGAGGATGGACGCCAGTCTGCTACGGGTGGCTGAGGCCCTGGAGCAAAATGCTGCGGCCAACGTGACCATTGTTCAGGCCCTGGCGGAAAATGCCAGGGCCAACATCCGCATCGCCAATGCCCTGGAGCAGCTCGTTCGCCAGCACATGGTGGAGCCGACCTCCCTTCCTGCCGGAACATCAGGATCCTCCACCTCTGGCACATCAGCCAATCCTCCAAATGTGCCTAGCCCTGTGCCTAGTCCAGAGGCCAAAACATCTGCCTCTGGACAGGCCAGCCCGATGACATCCCGGACCAGGTCTGGCGCCCACCCGCCCCCAGCCAAACGGGGGAAAAAACGTTGACAGCACTGGCTACTTTTCCCACACTCCTTCTGTGCTTGCTCCATATTCCTTTCTGGACAAAACTTCCCTCTCCTTTCTTGTGAATTGTTTTTAATTTTTTGTTTTAAGTTTCCATACCTTTTATGTTTTGCCAAATTAATTTTTTTTTGGGAATAACACTGCCCAAAAAGTTTGGGCCAAAAATGGGCAGGAATATGTTTTTGGTTTCAAATAAATTTTTTATAAGTGTTCGACATTGTATTCTGACATTATTTTATAAATGGTTTAGAGTTAATCCTGGCCCACAAGGCAAAAACGACCTCCAAAAGAAAAAAAAATGTTAAAAAAAAAGGGCTCTTTAAGGAACACTTTAAAAATTACATAAGGATGCAAATTCTCCTGACCAAAGCAAAATGGTAAAATACACACAAACATGATGACATTATTGTTACAATAGCACAAAAACAAAATTCAAACCAAAAAAACATACCTACAAATGTACGCTAATTGATTGTGTAATCCAGAAATTAGCAGCTATGATTTCCACCTGCGTACGGTTTTGTGCTAACCAAAAAAACTTGTTTCAAAACACATTACAAGCTGGGTTTCAATTCTAAATTGATTGTTTTTCTGACAAGCCGTGATTAATCGATGAAACATCGTGGAGGTCCGGGACGGAGGACAAGGCCATCGCCAATGTGGTCGAGTAATCCAGACCCCAAGCTGTGCGAGCAGTTTGAACGGAAAGAGGATCATCCAGTGACGTATGACTTGGTACGAACACATTTGACGTTCGCATCAGATAATGTATGTACGCCCCAAAAACGCCTCGCCACGCCTGCGTTTTTCCATCTCCACCCCCGTCACCGCCCAAAAACGGCCTGTTCTGTCAATCACATTTGACATGTCACTTCCTGTTCGCAATTTGACGAACGAGACAAAAAAAGCTCGCAATATGCCGTACGCACATGCGCAGTGTTACACCGACGCATGCGCGGTTTCTCAACATCGGAACGCAACGAGCGTACTGCTGTTAACGAGCGGCTCTGAATGTGGGCCTGAGTTTGCACATAATGCTTCCTACACTCGTCAACTAACCAAACGCCATTTCAGGTTGTATATGGCCTTCATCCTCGTGTTCCCGAATTTCGTAGCCTGCCTGTTTTCGATGTTCTGGCCGTAGAGGACACGGTGCAGAATTTTGCTGCCATCTGGACTCAAGTACGGTCTGATTTGTTGAAGGCATCCTCTCGCTATAAGACCCAGGCCGATAGAAAGCGTAGAATAGTTCCACGCATGCAAGTAGGAAACCAGGTCTGGTTGTCTACTCGGAACCTTCGTCTAAGAGTTCCGTCTATGAAATTCGCACCCCACTTCATCGGTCCCTTCACCATAACGGAAGTCATTAATCCAGTGGCCTACCGTTTACAGTTACCCCCATACCTAAAAATTCCCAATTCCTTCCATGTTTCCTTATTAAAGCCCCTAGTCCTGAATAAGTTCCATAATGCTCTACCTGCTTCTCCTCGAGTCCAGACGGAGAGAGGAGTTGAGTTTGAAGTCGCCCAGATCTTGGACTCTAGTCTGCGCAGAGGTCATCTTCAGTATTTGTTGGACTGGAAAGGTTACGGTCCAGAGGAACGTTGCTGGACCGATGCTCCTGATGTCCACGCTCCCACGCTCATCAGGAGATTCCATTCTGCCCATCCGGAGAAGCCTGGTGAGTGTCCTGAGGCCACCCCAAAAGGGGGGGTACTGTCACGGCCAGGGTATTTCAGCATGGCGCTAGGCGGGTGTTACCTGTGAGGTCGTTGTGGCGTGGGCTGTCTGGTGGCGGAGCTGGTGTCTGGCGGGGGGCTTTGGCTGCGCGCGTTGTTGTGCGGCCCTGTTGTCACTCTGCGCTGGTGAGGCCTGGCGGCGTCTCCGTTCCGTTTGGCATGGGCGCCGCCATCTTGCCTTCTGGCCATGTGATGCGGCTGGCCAATCCTGGTGAGTCACATGTTCTCTCCGGCCAGTAACAGCACGGCATGGGGTATTTAGGAAGGGTCAGTGCCTTCCTTCTTTGCCAGTACAACGTGTATCTCAGCCTAGCTGAGAGGGAGTTCTCTGTGCTTTCCTGTTCCTGTGAATTCGCTGTCTGCCAGTCTGCCTGTCAGCTCCTAGCTCCCACTGGACTACCCTGCTTCCTCCATCACCCTTGCCCATACCTGAGTGCCTGAGCCTGCTGACATCCTGCGCTTCAGTTCACTACCTGCAAACCTGGCTTGATTATTTTCAGTTTTACTACCTGCACACCTGGACAGCTCTAATTGTTTCTACTTGGACATTAACCCTTTTGCTCCCACCACAGAACTCTTGTGCACATTTATATATTCCTGGACTTTTATTTACTGCCACATTATATGTCTACTCAAGCACTTATTAAAAATCCTAGTTTTATTTTCAAACCTGCTTCTGTGATCGCTCCTGCTACCACCCCGGGTCCACAAACAACCCAGAACATAACACACACAATTTGGTGTCCAATCTTCATACGATCTCTCCTGCAGTCAGACTTTCACAGTGCATCGGGTCCTAGATTGTCAGATCTGCCCTACTGCACGGCAGATCTGACGATACGATGTGCAACCAGTGGGGACTCACGATTTGCTCTCAATTTGGCCATATTTTACACGATCTGTTATTCCAATGTGTCGGAATCGGCCAGAGCGGGTAAAATACCGCTATGTGTGTGGCCAGCTTCACAATCCGTGTCCAACCTTATACCTGTTCAGAACAGCACCATGTGGATGCCATCTCCGGGGGATTCCATAAAGATTCCTTTATGATTTCCTCCATTCAGCATAAATAATATCCAGTTTATGTATTGTGTCTTATAGTTGTTTACTATTGCCATGTTGATGGGGTCGCACGGATGTATCATCACGCTATGTGATGACATCATTCAAGTGCTGCCGGGTCGGGTGAGTGGACGCGCCCCGGGAGATGGCATCCACGTGGTGCTGTTCTGAATATGTTTAAGGTGGGACACGGTTTGTTATTGTGTTTAGCCTGATCACGGTGCTGATTGAGCACTGAAACGTTGCTGTGAATTAACGCTGCTACAATAAACTGTTTCATATCTAGACCTGAGTGCCGCATTGTTGGACTATAGTAAGCATTTGTATCATGCGAGCACCAGGTTAAGCAAACAGGTAATGGATGAGCCGGGCCATCTGACTCATTTCTCTGAATGAACAGAAGAGAAATCTAAATCAAATCAATATTTGGTGTGACTGCCCTTTGCCTTCAAAACAGCATCAATTCTTCTAGGTACACTTGCACAAAGTCAGGGATTTTGTAGGATTATAGTCAGGTGTATGATTAACCAATCATACCAAACAGGTGATAATGATCATCATTTTCATATGTAGGTTGAAACACAGTCATTAACTGAAACAGAAGCAGCTGTGTAGGAGGAACAGCCATACTGTTTACAAAGGTGAAGTTGTGTAAGACAGTTAAGCTGCATAAACACGTAAAGATTTTCTGTCCAACCATCCAACTAGTTGATTTGTTTGGAATGAAATCTGGTAAGGTATGAAAGCAAATGACAATCAGCAATTTGCTCCCAAACGCCGGAAAATGGACAAAAACTGTTGTTTGAACAAATTGTTTAGATCAAACATTTAACAAACTTGTCTGACGACCATTTTCATCTGTTTTCTGACATTTAGGAGCAAATTGCTGACCATCAGTTACTCCCATACCTTACCAGATTTTCATTCCAACCAATCAACTAGTTGGATGGTTGGACAGAAAATCTTTACGTGTGTACCCAGCCTTACATGTCACAGGTCACACACCATGGCAAGACTGAGCACAGCACCAAAACACAAGGTAGTTAGCAAGGTCTCTCCCAGGCAAAGATTTCAAAGCAGACTGGGGTTTTTATATGTGCTGTTCAAATTCTTTTGAAAAAGCACAAAGAAATGGGCAATGTTGCGGACTGTAGATGCAGTGGTCAGCCAAGCAAGTGCATCAGATGAAAGTGGGACCATATAAATAAAGGATAAAAATAATAATAATAATAATAATAATAATAATAATAATAATGACTTATGATCAAGAAAAGGTCATGTTTCCCAGAGCAACCACAACATGTGTGGTAGTCACTAGTTGTTGCTAGGTGGCAATCTCCTGAAGAACAAACTGGGGAATAGGATTGCCACCTAGCAGGAGAGCCCATCCCACCCCCCCAAAAAAATTACAAAGTAACTGTTGGCTACTCTTTCTAAGACATTTAGGGGGAGATATATCAAATCTTGAAGACAAATAAAGTGAAGAGATATAAAGTTCCAACCAATTGACTTCTGTCATTTTACAAGCTGTGCTAGAAAAATGGCAGATAGGAGTTGATTGGTTGGTACTTTATCTCACTCCACATTATCTATCTACAAGATTTGATTGGTCTTCCCTTCCCCTTAGGTGTCAATTCAATTATTTGCAAGAACGCTCATGGTACGAGTAAGTGCGACTATTTTCCGCACTTATGGTACCTCCAGACTTGTGACATCATAGGGTATTTATTTAAATTAGGGTATATATACTATATATATATATATTACACAAACTGAGGTTGTATATACACAGTGTATATATACAGATGTGTCCTTACACATCTTTGCTGCAGTCATGCTAAAAAGCCACTCTCAGCATCCCAAGTCCCGCAAGACTCTGCTAGCACTGGGCATCTTTTTTTTTGCCAAAAATGCATCTAACGCTGCATACACACGTAAAGATTTTCTGTCCAACCATCCAACTAGTTGATTGGTTGGAATGAAATCTGGTAAATTATGAAAGCAAATGACAATCAGCAATTTGCTCCCAAACGCCGGAAAATGGACAAAAACTGTTGTATGAACAAATTGTTTAGATCAAACATTTAACAAACTTGTCTGACGACCATTTTCATCTGTATTCTGACATTTAGGAGCAAATTGCCGATCATCATTTACTCCCATACGTTACCAGATTTTCATTCCATCCAATCAACTAGTTGGATGGTTGGACAGAAAATCTTTATGTGTGTATACAGCTTAAGTTGCAATTTGATGCAACTAGGAGGCTTCAGCAGACAATGCTGATTAATTTGTTATGTGACACTTGTATATCTGTGTGCAATTTGAGTCTCTGAGGTATAATTACTAAAGTTCGGGTTTTTATAAGTGGAGATGTTGCCAATAGCAACCAATCAGATTCTAGCTTTTATTTTCTAGAAGGTCCAAGATAAATATTAAGTAAAATCTGATTTGTTGCTATGGGCAATAACTCTACTTCTAAAAACCCGCACTTTAGTAAATATACCCCGCTGAATCTGTATATGCAGTGTAGTGGGTTGGGTATGGGATTCCAGGCGGTCGGGATGCCACCGGTTAGAATACTGACAGCGGCATCCTGACAGTCAGAATCCCTACCGTAGAAGGTAAGCAAAAATTAACCCTGACCCTTACCCCTCCCTCCCCGGTGCCTAAACCTAACCTCCCCCCCTAGTGCCTAAATCTAACCTCCCCTTTCCTTGTCCTGAACCTAACCCTCCCCCTAGTGCCTAACCATTACATATAACCCTAAACCTCCCCTAACTCCTGATACTTACCTTCGGGATGCCGGTGGTCAGGATACAGGACCTGGGATCCCGACGCTGTCGGGATTTTGGCGCCATTATTTTTACCATCGGCATCCCACACGCCGGGATGCTGACTACATCCCCAGTGTAGTGGCCACAGTTTATTTTCATTCCAAGTTCCGTTTTGCTGCATATACAGACTCAAGTGCACACAGATAGTGTATATCAAATTAATCAGCACAGTCTGCTGCTGCACCCTATTCGCAATGCATTGTGACTTAGAAGTATTTTTGGCAAGAAAAAACTCCCTGCGAGTTATATCCCTGGCAAATTGGGAAAGCCTTTCAGAGAAGTCACAGACATCTTCGGGGAAAGCTGACACTGCGCATGCGCAAAGTGTCAGCTTCTGGAGCCGGTCAGAGCTGCAAGAGAGAGAGATCAAAATATCTCTCTACTGTACCTGGAGCCTCCATAAGCTTACAGCAGTTTACACCAGGGCTCGACAAATCCCGGGCGCTAGGTCGCCATGGCGACTAAGATTTTAGTCCTGGCGATCGGGATTTCCAAGTGCCCCCCCACACTCCTCGCGGCCGCAGGGAAGCTCCATTTGCCGGGCGTCCACTGAAATTTTACCAGTGGGCGCCCGACTCCCTGCACGGCAGCCGGAGCTCACTCCAGAGCTCCAACGTCCGGCTCCCCCCATGGGCACTTTTGGAGAGAGATGTCATCATGTCTCTCCCATAGTTCCGAAGAGCGGCAGACGGCAGCGGACGCAGGATCGTGGTCTAAGGTAAGTATTCTGGGATTTTTTTTGCATGTGTGTGTGCGCGGCACACTTAGAGGGGGCTTAGTATTGGAGGCACTATTAGACTGGGCTTAGTATTGGGGGCACTATTACAAGGGACTTACTGCTGGGGGCATTATTACAGGGGGCTTACTACAGGGGGCACTATTACACGGGGCTTACTACTGGGGGCACTATTTCAAAGGGCTTACTACTGGGGGCACTATTAGAGGTGGCTTACTACTGGGGGCACTATTAGACTGGGCTTACTACTGGGGGCACTATTGCAAAAGACTTACTACTGGGGGCTTACTACAGGGAGCACTATTACAGGGGGGCATAGTACTGGGGGCAATATTTCAATGGGCTTACTACTGGGGGCACTATTAGACGTGGCTTACTACTGGGGGCACTATTACAAGGGGCTTACTACTGGGGGCACTATTACGAGGGGCTTACTACTGGGGGATCTATTACAAGAGGCTTGCTACTGGGGGCACTATTACAAGAGGCTTGCTACTGGGGGTACTATTACAGGGGGCTTACTACTGGGGGATCTATTATAAGAGGCTTACTACTGGGGGCACTATTACAAGGGGCTTACTACTGGGGGATCTATTACAAGAGGCTTGCTACTGGGGGTACTATTACCGGGGTCTTACTACTGGGGGCACTAATACAGGGGGCTTACTACTGGGGGCACTAATACAAGGGGCTTACTACTGGGGACACTATTACAGGGGGCTTACTACTAGGTTGAGGTGCACTGAAAGGGCATGTGTGGTGGTCTATACAAGTTTTCATATATTTTGGTAATTGACGATGGTCTGGCTCCTAAACTTTTAAGATGGCTCCTAGATTTTACAAAAATTTGTCGAGCCCTGGTTTACACCATTTGAAGAAGGGGCAAATTACCGGGGCTAAACTCTGAAAAGATTTGTTTTTTGAAGTTTAGTACCTAGGGTTAAGATCATTGTCCCCATTGATAATAATAGGGACTGCGATCTGAAGTGCTAATTAGCACTTTGCCAGAGATTTCTGTGAAATCTGCTGCATTGTGCTATTAGTACATAGGAACAATATATAAAATTTGTATGGGGCCCTCATGGGAAGTGCACAGGTTATTTATTACAGAATGACACATGTTAAAAGATCCACAGTTGGTGCTAATTATTTCATTTGTGATACTATGAAGAACATGCAGCACTAGTAAACTTCTATTACATTACTATTTCTATTGTGGTCATGGTGTGGGCTGGGGAGGGGGGTTTCCAGGCAGATGGAAACCCCCCCTGCATTTGCCTATGGTCGCCTCAGCCACAATCACATCCCACCCCAAACACATCTTCCAGCCACACTACAATTATGGTGGAGAGAGCAGCAGTACACATCGTGCCTCTACTCCCATACGTTCCGCTATTTATAGCGGTATGCTATATGGGTCACAGGATGACAATCATGGTCAGTCCAATATTCAGCATATGTGATTTTCTTTCATCTTTATAGCCCCATGCTGTTTTTCCAGATAAACGGTTCTATTTATACAATGCAGGGGCAAATGCTGGTTCAGTACATTTTTGCCTTCCCAATTGTTGTGCACAGGCAGTCAAGTTTTTTATAGTGCTTTAATATTTAAGGACTTTGCGTATTGTTAACGCATTTATTTGGAAATATATGTATGTTTATATACTATGTGGGACATAATGTATTTTATTTGAATTAGACAAAAAAACAATGTGGAGTACTCAGTGGCAAACGCAGGATTTGGAAAGGGGGGTTTCCAAATACTAGTTTACACAATCAATGACAAATTAAATCTAAAAGACTGCAGACACACACACACTCACACAATGACACAGACACAGACTACAGACATACACACACACTGACTACAGACACACACACTGACACAGACTACAGACACACACACACACTGACTACAGACAAACACACTGACACAGACTACAGACACACACACTGACACAGACACACACAGACACACTGACACAGACTACACTGACACACACCTCTCACTTAAAAACACAAATAAATACAGCTCTGGCATCATTGCACCCCACGTTATACACAGACCTGCAGTGCAGCTCGAGTCCAGGAGAGATTGCCGGCAGTACGATCAGATCTCTGGGGGTCATTCAGACGCGCTCGCGAGGGAAGTTCGCTCGCAAGCGGGTCGATGTTGTGCGAATGCGCATGCGCACGACGGAGGGAGCTCCGTCATGCACATGCGAGAGACCCGGCGAGCGACGAGAAATACGTCGCTCGGGGTCTCGCACCAAAGGGTGCGTGCTGTCGATGGTGACTGACAGCACGCCCCCTTTAGTGGGCGTGGCTGCCAGACGGAGGCGTTCCCATGGGAACGCCTACCGTCTGAGTCCGGCCCCACTGACATCAGTAATGATGTCAGTGGGAGTAACTTTGACTCTGATAGAGCCAAAATCACTCCTGGGCTTGCGGCAGCGAGACCCTACCGCAGGGTCTCGTCGCAAGCCCGATGGTCGCGATGGTCTTTGACCATCGCGACCATCATCATGGACGCTCGCATAAGCTGTGGGTGGTAACCCACAGCTATGCGAGCATCCAAAAGGCCGCTCCACATTTAAATAGGATGGCCCTGATTCAGAGCGAGCGCTCTGGTCAGAGCGTTCAGCTCTGAATCAGGCCCTCTGTCACCCGGCAGCAGCTCCCTCTCAGCCTCTCACAATGCTGGTGCTGCCAAGGAGGGACTGTGCGCTGCCGCTGCAGCTCCCCCTACAGCCAGCACAGTATGACAGCAGGCACAGTTGCCTGAGCTTCTCTTTAAAAAAAAAAATAGTTTAGCTGCGCAGCGATGGAGCAGCTGGCAGGGGGGGTTTCTAGGTACTCAGAAACCCCCCCTGCGTGCGCGGGTGGTACTGGTAGTGCAATGGTTAATATATGCTGCATTGTTACACAGATTGCAGAGTTTGAAATAAATGTATGAAAATAAAAAAAAATTGGTCCTTATTTTTACTAACCTTGAAGTATTGCTGTTTCAACACATGTATGATGGCTTTACACGTCTCTGGGATGATAATCGCTAAAGCTTGCAGAGATAATAGAGATCCAAACTTTAGATCTGCCAGGGACCTGCCTGTAGCCAGGAAACGAAGGGATATCAGTCTCTCCTCAGCAGTGATGGCCTTGCGGAAGTTGGTGTTTTGCTTCTCAATATATGGAGTCACCATAGCAAGCAGCTCGTCAAAGGTGTCATCATCCGTCCTTATAAAATTCCTGAAGTCATCGGGATTGTTCTCCCGAATCTCGGGAGAGCAAGGGCATATGAGACATGGAGTCTCTCTGCAGCAGCCACTCATTGGTCCAGCAGGCCCTCTCCACTCTCCTCCTCTTGAGAGCCTTCTGGATATCAGGGAGTGATGCCACAATAACAGCATAGGCAGCCACAGCTTGATAGCGATAACTATCCATACTTTCTGAACCAAATAACCACTTTGTAGAGCAAAGTAGAGCAGTAAGCTATGAAGAGCTTTCAGCAGGATAACCTAACCTCAGCAAATACAGAGCAATACTGCACAGCTAAAATGGCGTTTTTCCTATTTCCTTTTTTACAGCACAACCCACTGTACACTGTACAGCCCATTATTCTAATTTCCAGGGGATCCTATGGACGGTTGTTCTAGTGTGTATGGTAGTAACGATAAATCGCATTCGATTTGACGATTCAATAAATCATATGCGAAATTGGACAGTGTGTACGCTCAATTTAGGAAGTTCTGCCTTCAAGGGAAATTGGATATGAAATCGGAACGATTACAAATCGTTCAGGTGTGTACCCTACCTAACTATTGACTGTCTAACATCTGGGGTCTATCTAGCATTGTCTATCTAATTACTGTTATACCACACCCCCTGTGATTGCTCCTAACTATCCACTGCAGTGTCTCAGCCCCCTTCCTGGGTATGTGCTCTCAGACTGGTCAGAGCAATATTATGTCCTACATGGGACTGTGGGGGATATTTATCAAAGCTGGGAGAGAGATAAAATTGTAATAAATAAATTACCAGACAATCAGCTCCTATCATTTTTTAAACACAGCCTGCAAAAAGTAAACTGGAAGCTGATTGGTTAGTACTTTATCTCTCACAATTTTATCTCTCTCCCAGGTTTGATAAATACCCCCATAGGTTTTGCCATATTAGACTGGTATTTCTTAGGTGAGTCTGCCAAAATATCTCTTTGTCTCAATTTTACAATATTATAGTATTTGACACTGTGACACCCTGGTGCAGCGACACACACCAACGCGCGTTTCACCATTCTGGCTTTATCAAGATGCCAGTAGGGGGTCAGCAGCTTCATCCCACGTGTGTTACTGGTATGGGAGTCGGAGACCTCTGCCATTGTTGTTAGTGCAATTGGCCTATTCAGATGTTGTTCACAGTGAAATTGCATAAAGTCAAGTGGCACCAGTATCGTTCATGTGCGTTCACGTTTGTAGTTTGTAGTTCAGTCAGACTGACCAACTCAACGATTTTCAGTAAGGAATATGCAAAAATCGTTTGTAGTTCAAAAAAATCGTTCATTACATTTAGTAAATGAACGATTTTAGTAAACGATTTTCGTTCATTTTTCCCTTGAAAAAATGAACGAAAATCATTTACTAAAATCGTTCATTTAAGTCGTTATGTGTGTATGCAGCTTTAGAACACTTAATATCACAAAATATATAATAAACTGTCAATAAACATGGTTTTAAATTGAGGTTCTTAGTACATATTTGGCCAAAGATGTTTGCCCACCACCGCATCAAGGTGAACCTCATCAGGTGGGTCCCTAACAACCCTAATACTGACACATTGTATAAATTTATCTAGGACTTACCTGTAATAGCGCCCATTACATGTGTGTACTGCAATGCCCAGGACCCATACTAATTAAAATCACCTAGGGCAGGTAGGAAGGGTGCTAGCACCAACAAGTGTACCTTAAATACACGCATACACAGAATAAAAGGAAAGGGGGGTTGGGCTGCACATCCTAATTTAAACACAATATGAGGTGCTACCTTGCTGAGATCTGTAGTTCAGTTTATTATATATTTTGTGATATTAAGTGTTCTTAGTGCTTAGAGTGTGCATCCAATTTTTATACCACTCAGGTCTTGTGTGGTTGTTTTTATGTATATTTTGTATTTATTTAATGTTTAGGTCTTAGGGCCGTATTCAATTGCCGGCGAAAAGGTTCTCGGCGAAAGGTTCTCGCTGATGACGTCATTTCACCTGTTTGAAATTTTCCGCCCAATTTAATTGCAATGGCTTTTTGCCAAAGCGGAAAGTCAATGCATTCAGATAGGCAGAAGAGATTCGCCTCTGAAAGGAGGTGGAAAAAAGTGCCGTTTTGGGGTTTAGGGGTACAAAGTTGCGGGAACCCCCGTGCAGTGATAGGTCAGTCCCCCAAAGGAAAACTGCATAAAAAAAGTAAAAAAAAACCATTACAACACCCTAAAAAAATACTTTTGTTTTGGGGTGAAAAAGTTGGGGGACAAACATAAACACTAGCTAAATAGACTCTAGCGGGGTCCCCAAGTATGCCCCAGGTGTTTTTAAATTTGCAGGTGCTTGCGGCAGGTGGATTCTTTATGATTTATAATACTTCACTTTAGCAACTTTTAAATATGCTAGCCCCCATTTTCAGGTACCCTAAATTTGCTGGGACTAGTTATTTTGAAGTAAAAATATTGCTAAATGCTATTCTTCACCCCATATGCAAATATGCTAAATAGCACCTACTGAGACCACGTAAGTACCCCAAATACCTTCAGCAGGGCTATTCAGGGGTATCCATAGTGGTCACCCATGTCAGTGCATCTTTTGGGGGGTGTCAGGCAGGTTTCCCCAAATCTGACAGGACTTTTCGCCTATTTGAGTTTCGCCGGGACGCGCTCTCGCGTTCTTTGCAATCAAATAGGGCGAATAGCAGGGGTAAGCGCGATCCCTTTCCGGAGGGAAAACTACCGATGACGGCCAGGGCCGGATTGAGGGCCACATGGGCCTGGAGCTGAAAATGATTAAGGGCCTATTTTGAAAAGCAGATGAGGTGTGACCAGTGCTGTGTGGTGTGGCCAGAGCCACATGGGCATATACACCCGCTATAATCTCAACACCAATGTCTCCGTAAATATGTAAAAGAATAAAAATTCTATTTTGTGAGGTAACTAGAAATACAATTTTACTACTTATGATTTATGGCTGACCATGTGGACAGCAGATGGTCAGTCAACATCATGCTGTCATGATGATGGGCCTATTTTTATTTGGAGGCCTGGAGCTGTAGCTCCATCCGCCCCATTGTTAATCTGGCCCTGATGACGGCGGAAAGTCCGGCAGGCGAAAAGTCCGGGACTTTTTGCCGGCAATTGAATACGGGCCTAATGGTTAATCCAATACGCATTTGGGGGCATATGTATCAAAGCTTGATGTGAGATAAAATTGTGAAATATTGTGATATAGTGGTATAGTGATATAGTGATATAGATCACTAACCAATCAGCTCCAAACTATCCAAACACAGCCTGATTGGTTGGTGATCTATATCTTACAATTTTATCTCACATCATGCTTTCATACATATGCCCCTTGGAGCAGTAGCTGTTATCAGCCGCTAGGGTGTTTAAGGAGATTATCCCAAACTCACATTATATAGTTACGGATGTGCCAGTTCTCCCACTTCATTCCCTGCTCTGCCTTCAAGAATCCTGTACAGAAAGTGTGACCTGGAATGTGGCCACACCTGTGCAGCATAAAAACCAGCAGTTGTTTGCCAGCTCAGACACAGATACTGTGAGCACTATGCTGGAGAAGATGACTCGGATCCTCTCAGAGCACTTGCTGGAGTGCAAGCTCTTGGCCACCGTGGGCTGCCTCCTGGTTGCGTCAATCTACGGGCTGAAGTGGAGGAAGAAACGATGTATCCGAAGGAGAATGGAAGAGGAGAGGAAGAGGAGAGAGGCCAGTGTGCAGTTCATGAAGCAGGCGGTGGAGAAGTTTCACAAACAGATATCGTAGTGCCCATAAAACATGATTATACACACAACACTACGTGTTGGCAGGATGTCCACAATCCAAAAATATTCTGTCGCCAGGAAACTCTTCCATATAAATCTAAGGGGTCTATTTACTAAGCAGTGTTAGGAGACAGTCTGAAAAGTGATAAGAAAGTGATAAGGTGCCAGCCAATCAGCTCCCAACTGCCATCTCACAGGCTGTGTTTGAAAAATGACAGTTGGGAGCTGATTGGCTGGCACCTTATCACTTTCTTATCACTTTTCACTCTGTCTCCTAACACTGCTTAGTAAATGGACCCCTAATTGTTTTACATAATAAACGTGAAGAGAGTCCTGTGGTTTTGTTTCACAGATCAGATTACTGGAAGCTGTACAAAGAGACTAATATCTCCCAAATGTAATTCGCACATCACAGTGATGTGCACAGATTTTGCATTACGAAAATGAATAAATCACCACTGTAA
Organism: Taudactylus pleione; assembly: GCA_031769625.1. NCBI lineage: Eukaryota > Metazoa > Chordata > Amphibia > Anura > Myobatrachidae > Taudactylus > Taudactylus pleione. The sequence goes on along the minus strand of JAUIMM010000114.1, from coordinate 897,785 downwards.
GGCCCACAGCCAAAGAGGCACACCCAGCAGCTCCCCAATATCCCATGGGCCATTCCTACATGTCACCTGTTTTGTCTCTCACCTGCTCTGAGATTTATCATTCTTCCAGAATCCTAGAGTGGACAGTGGTACAATCCTGAGCCTGTCATTCCTGGAACTCACAGAGAAGCTGCAGGATGGATCCCTTTCTCCAGAGACTGTCCTGTACTCCTATGCTGAGAAGGTTAGAAAGTAGTTATAGACCAGTGGCTGGTTCTGATTGTCCTCCTGTGCAATGTGTTCTGAACTTATCTATATACTGTAATAATGCAGGATGTCTGTCATGTCTCCAGCATGTGCAGTGGGAGATGGAGAGAGCACTGCTCCCACTGCCAGCGACAGAGACAGCTCAGCCATCCTGCAGGAGAGGACAGCAGGACCTGTAAGTATAACAAGCAAGGAGCAAAAGCATTGCTGGGCTGATGTTACCTACTTATCCAGTTTACTAGTCTGTATAATAATTGAGGGTGGTCTGTGCCGTCTCCAACATATGCAGTGTGGATTGCATGGAAGGGGCTGGGACGGGCTGAAGTGACACTGCATATTCTGAGCTCATTTTACTAGTTATTGATATTAATTATATAAGTTTAGCAACTGTGTGGTTGGTTAAGGGTCTGCTGTTTCTGTGGTGGTTGGGGATATGTGGTAGTGTATGGTGAGTTGTGTGTTGTGCGTTTGTGGGGGACGAAGGGGGGATGTTGTGTGTTTGGTGGTGGGGTGTGTTGTGTGTGTAGTGGGGGTGAGTTGTGTGCGTGGTGGTTGGGGTTGAGTGTTGTGTGTGGTGGGGATGTGTTTGTTTGTGTGTGGAGGGGGTGTGTTGTGTGTGTGTGGTGGGAGATGTGTTGTGTGTGGTTGGGGGTGAGTTGTGTGTGTGTTTGTTGGGGTGTGTTGTGTGTGGTGGCTGAGGGTGTGTTGTGTGTGTGTGGTTGGGGGTGAGTTGTGTGTGTTGGGAGTGTGTTGTGTGTGTGCGGTTGTTGGGGTGAATTTTGTGTGTGTGGGTGAGTTGTGTTTGTGTGGGGGAGTGTGTTGTGTGTGTGCGGTTGTTGGGGTGAATTTTGTGTGTGCGGGTGAGTTGTGTTTGTGTGGGGGAGTGTGTTGTGTGTAGTGGTTGGGGTGAGTTTTGTGTGTGTGTGTGGTGGGAGGTGTGTGTAGTGGCTGGGGTTGAGTTGTGTGTGTGTTGGGAGATGTGTGTGGTGGCTATGGGTTAAGGCATGTGTGTGTGGTGGTTGGGTTGAGTTGTGTGTGGGGTGTGTGTGTCATATTTCCCCAGATCTCAAAAATACAACAAATTGCAGGTCCTGAAATTAACTAGAAATTTGGGACATTGTATTCTGACTATGCAACTTCTGATAATCACTTGACCAACATTGTTTCTCATATATCTGGAATGCATGGGGGGGGGGGGGGGCAGATCTATTGATGCTATTGCAGACAGTTGGAGAACGAATAATAATGGGGATGTAAGACTCCATATATATTGTCAGGGTACTGTGGCCCACAGTACCTCGACCTTCAATGTGTTCAGGATCAGCAGAAGCTTACTACACTTAGCATAGCAGACATACAATCGATCGGAGGAAAAAAGACCCAGACAGGGCCAACGAGAGCCTCGCCGGGCCCAGGTGACAAGGGGCGTGCTCTAATGGCGGGAGGTGTAGCCACGCCCCCTTAGAAAAAAATTTTAAAAAAATATTTCAGCGCCGCATGATCGCTTCCCCCATAGGCATAGGAGACTGCTCTGGCTGCTGCTTTAGCAGCCACGAGCAGTCTCCCAGTGCAGCCCAGCACACAGCAGCGTGTACTGGACTGCTGTGCTGGTCATTTGTACCCGCCCCCCTCCTCTCGGTGCCCCTGGACCCAGACACAGCAGTGAAGTTCAATGCAGGTCTGAGTAGACTGTTCTAAAGATCTATCTCAGTGAGCCTTTATTTATACCAAGCTCAAACATGACACAGCAACTTTAGCGTGCAGAAAAACACCAACTGGACATAGAGATAAGATAAGGATATGGGCATCATGATTGACACATGTTCTTTTGACTTCTTAGAATGTTCTTCTGGTCTGCCTTCTGGTAATCTTCTTTTGCTTAGTCATCTCAGACTGTCTAAGGTCTCCACTCCTGATAGCGCTTATCATCTCTACATCAGGTGTTCTTGTTTTTCTTAATTTCAGCCTTAAGCAATTTCTTATTTTTTTCTTACGGCAACATACACTAGAACATTTAATAAACTTATATCAAGGCCTTATTACCCTTATATCAAGGCCTTATTACCCTTACATACCTGCTTACTTTTCTAATCTCCTCTCCCAGGGAAGCCTGCAGGTTCCTGGAGAGTAGATGAGATTTACATAGCATCTTTTTACATTATAATTTAAATTAAGTCACAGCATCTCAAATTGATGTATTTCAGGTGCTGATAATGTATGCTTTGTCCTTGTGAGCGTTACGTTTATGTGTTTGTTTAGATTGTGAAAGCAGAATCCATATATTTTTATTTAGCTCAGATTTTTTTCTATTTTTTTATGTATTATTACCCACAAATGCTATATACTCACCCCAGGCCCAGAATTTTGGAATGTTCCGATCATACAGAGGCCAGCAGAAATATATGGGGGGCTATTGGCACACTGGCTCTCCAGCTCCAGGGCTACCCCCAGGGCCGGCTCTAGGGGTGTTTGACCTGTGCGGTCGCACAGGGGCGCCACCCATAGAGGGCGCACCCCTCCCCAACATCCCGATTTCAGCGGGGCAGTACTATCCCGCTGTTCTACCCGTGGGCCGAAGTGGCACTTGGGTGGTCAAATCGGGAGGATGGGGACCTCCACCGCCACAGCTGTGAGGTGGTGGCGGACCCTGGAGACTCTAAATGGATGCTGTGCGCATGCCCGCAATATCCATTCAGTGATGGGAGAGGGGCTGGAGGAAGCCCAGCTAGTGAGGCTCCCCGGAGCCTGATGTTATTTGGAAGCAGGGCGTGATCTCTGGTAATTAGGCCACGCCCCCATTTCTGGGGCGTGACCTATGGTAATTAGGCCACACACCCATTTTTTGGTACGTGACCTATGGTAATTAGGCCACACACCCATTTTCAGTCGCGCGTGCGAATATAGGGCGAACTGGAGAGGGCCAGCACAAGGTGCTCCGACCCCTGGAGCCAGCTCTTGCTACCCCAAAGTATGGTGGTGTATACAGTATGTTAGTGGTAATCCCAGTTTGTTTGTGTAGCATGCCCGCATTTTGGTGTATATCTAGTAGTGTATAATATGCAAAACCAAACAACTTACATAATTGTCACCGAAAAGATGCACAAAACAAAAAATAAGCACAAATAAAAAAAGATAAATATATTTTTTATTTAACATTTTTGAGACAATTATTTAAGTTTGCTTGTGCATATATATGTATATATATATATATATATATATATATATATATTAATATAATCTATACTAATATAATAAGAACGTTGTGTCTGTTTGTTCCATGTTGGCGCAGAAACTACCGATTTCCATGAAAACTGCATCATGTTGTAGTGGAAACAGCTAGAAATAACCTGCACTTTGTTTCATCTCCATCCGTCAAGTTAAAGCTTAGCAGAAACAAAAACAAAATTTATTGACATCATTAATGCAAGAGATAGGTGTGACATCATGCACTCAGCCGGTAAGGGGTAAGATTGCGTTGCGCCCGCAGTCACTTGGATAGGATAGGCTACATAGCAGTCTGTGCACAGGGCACACAGTGACATAGGTGTGAGTGGTGGGTGAAGACGCTGCTGCCACCAGTCTGTAAAGTGCTCCTGGTCACGTGGGGCCAATCCCACGGTAGGCAAAGCAATACAACTAGAGCACCTCACAGAAAATAAATGTTGGCAGAAGCGATTTCATCGTGGGCGACAGCTAGTGTATATATTTTTTATATATATATATATATATATATATATATATATACTGTTTGTGTGTGTGTATATATATATATATATATACAGTATGTATGTGTAAGTATATCACATACAACAATGGAGCTTTAAAACATCAGAGCTATTCATCTGTGCCATGATGGAATGATCTGACCTCAGTCATTTTGGTGCCTGCTGCACCTTTGGGATAAATGCACACATACAAAACATCAAACACATTGCTGTATTTAGTAAACAGCGGTAATCTAAGATTACCGCTGTTTGTACAGCATCGCTCTCACCATCTAAAAGATGGCGAGAGCGATGCGGGCCCCATTGCCGGCAATGGAGACCCGGCGGTGCCTTTCCGGCTTCAACGAAGCCTTCCAGGCACTGCCGGGTCTCCCTGTCATGCACATGCGCAGACGGACCGTCGCGCATGCGCATGACCCTGGAGCACCGTCGCTGGCAGCGTTAGGCTGCCAGCAGCCCAGCAGAGGACCTCGTCGAGGACAAGGATTCCGCTGGACTTCTCGGGACCTCGCCGGAGGGGTAAGTATTACTAAATACCAATGGAATTTCGTTTGTATCAGTGATACTAAACGAAAATTCCAGCTGGTATTTCCCTTTGTTTGTAAATGGGGCCCATAGAGCTAAATACCTGCTGGACCAATTGTGTACAATAATCATCACCCGCACCAACTAACCTGGTGGCGCCCGATAATTATGTTGTCCAATGGTCACTAGGCTACACCAGGCTTGATAAGCAGAGTCTGGACGGACTTCTCAGCTGTCATAGCAGGGGACTAGAAGATAATAACCATTTTTGAGCAAAGATGATTAAATCAAAATAACTGAGGTACTAATAAAGACACCAGTGCTTAAGCATGGCTATCCTTAAAACCTGGACTGTTAGTGTGCCTTGAGGGCTGTGGTTGGGGACCCCTGCTCTATGGGCATGCATTTAAATTGGCACAATTTGGACCTGATTCAGAGTCGCACGCAAGCTGATCATTTGCGCACAACTCCAATGGTGGCCGATCGGCGCATGTATCGATCGGTGACTGCGATGACGGTCATAGTGCCCCCTAAACCACAGCATGATTGACATGCTGTGGCCATTTGGGGGCGAGGAAGGGGCAGCGTCCCAGAAAATAAAGGCGTGTCAGCCCCAGTTTTAGGGCATGCCGAGGCCAGAAGCTGCGTCCTCCAACGCAGCTTTACTGGCCCCTGCAGCATGAGTTTTATGGCCATCCTTATACCCATTTTACACCAGAGCAAAAACCTGGGTTTTTGCTGGGTCTACCCGGGTCGCAGCTCAGTGTAAAAGGTCCCTGAAAAATAATCTGGGTCAAATGACCCGGCAATCCAACCCAGGTTGCTACTAGGGTTGGACCCAAGATGGACCCGGGAAGTGGTGCAGTGTAAACGGCGCAACCCAGTTATCCGACCTGGGTTATGCCTAAAATGAGCTGATTGGTGGTTTGTGGAGCAGCCACCTCCCACTTTTTATGACCTCACAGGTTTAGCAGGGCAGACCTGGGTTCAGTGTGAAAAGGGTTGACCTAAGAGTAACCCAGATCGAAGGTGCAGTGTAAATGGGGTCTGACCTGGGTTGGAACCATGTCCAAAAACCCAGGCTTGATCCAGGTTTTTGGGGGAAAAGAGGTATAAGTAACTTGAGGGACACTCAGATGGCTGATGTTCATGCAATTGACCTGCTGCTGCGTCCTCGGGTGCATCGCGACCAATTTTCGATACCCTTGGTAGAACAAAAATCAGTCGCAAATTTTTGTTCGGGCACAACCCCATGGGAAATTTAAAAAAAAATGGGGAACAGCCTGTGCCCACCAAAAACATTGGGCAACATATGGTTATTACTGTCCTAAAGAAAAATAAATTGTTCTTTAAGAATGGAGCAAATATATGATTTGTGCATTATTTAAGTGAAACATGATAGAGTCAACACAAGTCAAATGAAAAATGCAAAAACACTAGTAACAAGGTGATTTTGGGGAAAGTTTAGGCCAATAAAAAAACAAACAAACATATAAAGCAATTCTTTTTTTGTTGAAATAATTGCTTTAATTAAATAATTCCAGCAGAGCAGGCCTTGGGCCCGGGCAAAATCAGGAAACCGAACTGGTCAACAGCTAGAGCTGGGTCAGAGCAGCTACTGGTCGGGGGGGATGGGGATGCTCTGAGAGAGGGGCCCCTTTGGTACTTGCCCCCTATGCCCACCTCTTAATCTAGCTCTGCTTGTTCAGCAAGATTTATGGCTAGACCGTCATCTTTCATCAAAATATTCCAGTGTTTACGTAGGATGTTCTTAACTTGTTTTGCAGAGTTGTTACATTATATGAGGAAGTATAGTATATCTTGTCAGTACAGTAATGGAAACAGCGAGTGAAGGGCCCAGGGGCAAATTTAAAGTGCCACAGTGGGACATGGATGTGTTCCACTTTGCTTCGGTGACCCTGCAATATATCCTGCATATATCGCTGTATCACCGCACCGCTACCCTCATACATGATTGGCTGGTCCTCTGTATGTTCCGCTCAAGTTCTACCCAGTCCAGGATACTGTGTGTATGTAATTGAATACGGCTATACAAAATACTGCTACACAACAATAAACCAAACTTTGGAGCTGAGCTGTTTGCTGTATCTGGATTCTGATAATTTCTGCTTTTTATAACCTGTGTTCCACTACAAAGAGTATACACATATCAATATAAATATCTGTTCTTAACAGCGGCATTATATGAAAAGGATCACCTGGATTTTGAAATCAGCTATTTATTATATCTATTATTATTTAGATGTATTACTTGTTGTCATATGTTACCGTCGCGCATTGTGGGCTGGCACTAGCAAGGTAGCTCCTGTCCTCTTCTTTGTGCCGGGGACGAGTGACGTTTCTTTCCCCAGTACCAGCAGAAGAAGGGGATTCGATCCAGCTGCACCTGGCTAAACTATCCCTACCTCCACTACTTAGACTGGCGAGTTGCCAGCACATCTGTCAGCGCTGTGTCGGCAGGTCGGGGTGATGAAGGGCTCTGCAGCCGGTCGCCCATGTACTCACAGCGAGTCCATGGCCGCCCTGTCTTCGGGCCCTGGTGCACAGCTGGTAGTTCAGTGCTTGTCAGTATCTAATTTGGGCTATTTAGATAGTATATAAGGAGACATTCCTGTCCAACTCCAGTGTCTCCTTGAATGCCTTGTTTAGTAGTCCTACACTGTATGTTTCTCTATGAACTGTAGTTTCAGTTCTGTTCCTTGTGTTACGCAATGTTCCAACTTTGAGCAGTTCCATTTCAATCATTTATCTAACCAAATGGTATGTTATGTAGCCAGTCTGGATGGTGACCACTGGTTGCAAAGATGTAAATGTAAATATTTTTTTCAAAATGTACTGGTCTCAGGTGTGTTGTTAATTGGGAAATGCTGGGTCCAGGTGTAGTCATCCACCCATCAGCTCATTGAGGGCTCTATTTATTAACATTATTTTGACTAAAATAAAGTGAAAAAGGGTGTTTTCACACCCTTTTCACATTATTTTAGTATCACCTATAGTTATTACAGGGCATTGGAGTAGAATTCGTAAAATTCTACTCCAACCCCTAAGTATCACTTATTTTTAGTAAAGCAGATCGCATTTCCCATAATTGTAATGGGAAATGTGATCCGACCAGAGTTACTAAAAATAAAATGTGAAAAAATACCGGGGAAAGCCCTGTGATAATAACGCCACTTGGGGGTGGCGTTTTCCAGGGTCTCCCCCGGTTACCGGACTCCTGCCCTGCTCTAACGGGGAGAGCAGAGCCAGGAGTCTTTTTTGGCAAAACTACCGTGATAAGGCTCCGAAGGGGATTTGCAGGGACAGAGCTTTATCGCAAGCTCTGTCCCTGTAAGGGATTTGTAGTAAATCCCTGTGATATTGCCTGAATTCGCAATGCGAATTCACTCGGCAATATAACACTACAATCTGCATTCAATATGCGGATTGTAGTAAATAGAGCCCTAAGAGAGGCATACAGTATATGGGATCAGTAACTGACAGGGAGTTCTGGTCTTTGCAGTGTGACATTGGAGAGTTTTGGGGTACTTCCTGGCATGCTTACCGACATTCTGGCTGCCCCTTCTGGGAGGGAGCAGCCACATCGGCATAGCAGGGGGACGTGGCCGGCATAGGGGGGTACGGCTGGGCATCTTACCTGAAAATTGTGGGCACAGTGAGGGCCACGCAATTGTATCATTTGCCCCCGCTACACACTGCCCAGATTATCGTCCCTCCTGCTGCAGGGGGTTTCTATTGGGATCGCGCGAGAGAAGGGGGGGGGGGGTAGGCAGGCAAGTATGCCTTCGGGTAAGTTAGCTCTAAATTTAAAAATGTATGAATCTATGAACAATAATATAGTGTCATTCATTGTCTACCATTCTTAGCAGAAGAGCCTTTATGCGGTGTTTACCATACATTTGTTGAAGCCGGTGCGTTTGCAGATATTTCTAAAGCTCATTTGTGCGAATGGAAAATTGTTCCTGAATCTGTAGGAACGATTTAAGATGTTGGTTGTCGTAAAGGTCCCGAATCGTTGTAACTACCTGGTTATGCCAGTTACTTAAGTTCGGGTTTGGGATCTATTTGAAAACTGCCAACGAGGAGGTATTAGAAGACGAGAGTGAAATGTCACCATAAATTTTGGCCAATGTATCACAAATGAGCAGGGAATCGGATACACTATTTGAGAGAATTGGGGGGGATTAATCCAAGAAAGATCATGCAAGGAAAAGGGGCTACACATATGCTTTCTATGTCTCCCCAAGGTTTTGTTATAAGAGGGGAGAGCTAAACAATAGTTTTATTGTAAGATCAAGAATACAAACATACTATGAGCAGCCAAATACAATACTCAGTAGTAACAAGGTCCTGGTAACAGTAGGACAATAATGAGAACAGAAATGTATTCTAAAAATGTACAAATGTAAACACTACAAATGAAAGGAAAAAAGAGAATGGGGGAAGAAAAAGATAAAGGAAATATGAAAAAAAGTGAATGAGAAGCCAATCACTGGGAGGGGAATTCAGAGGTTGGTACACACCAGACAGTTATATCTGCAGATCGAGTGATCTGCAGATATATCTGTAGATGATGGTCATTCATACACACTGAACGACCATCATCTATCCAGCAGTCGTGGGTCCTGCTGGCCGGGGTCCTCCCCCACCCCTAGGCTGCCGCTGCATCTGTACGGGTGAACGGATGATCACCCGAGCACACTTGCCGATGGACAGATATGTCTGCAGATATATCTCTCCATCGGCTGTGCAGCACAGCAATGCGATATGTCTGTGAACATTGTCGTTCACAGATATATCGTCTGTACACACTGGCCGACGGGCAGCAGATATATTGGCCGATCAATTGGTCGGCCAATATATCGGCCAGTGTGTTCCCAGCATAAATCAAGGGATAAGTAACTAACTGGCCAGTGAATGATTGAACACCAAACATATCAGGGACATTTATGAACATAGACAAGGAGCTATCATATCCCTCCTGGCTAAATCATAGATTAGATCTTTAGTAATCGTGGAAGGGTCAATTAATACAATGTAAGTAAAATATTAAAAATAACTCTAAAAATAACAATAAATTTGAACTCTGGAAATAGAGGACCTCATTCAGTCGGTCGTTGCGGCCGCACGGTCGTAAGGGAAAAGGGGCCGGATATGCAAATGATGCACTCGTAAGTTGCGTCCTTAAGATGGTATCATTAGCTGGCCGACCAAGGGGAGGATGCAGCCGTAAGACAAAAAATACGCCCCCTTCTCGTACGCATTACACATCATCTGTGGCCATATAAGGATTAATCGAGACCATCGGTAACCATCAGAACTGGTCGTAGAGCTTAAGGTTGACCATACCCTCTCTTAAGCACTACGATCAGGTCAGTGTACAAACCACCCATGTCACGTGTGTCATGATGCTACTTTGTTAATTACGCCTGCGTTCGGATCTCCACTCCCCCGTTTTCAAGCACCTTCCCCTGTTACCACCCACAAACGCCTCATTCTGTCACTCAAACTACCGACCTGGCTGTGTTCAAGGAGAGAGAAATTTCTGATCGTAGCAGCTAGTTTGCACACGCGCAATGCGAACTTTACGCATGCGCAGTTTAGCGAACATCGGTGGCGTACGACCGTGCGGCCGCAACGACCGACTCTGAATGAGGTCCAGAGTCTTTAGGAGCTAGGGGGTAAGCCCTGAAGCCTAAAACCACCAATCCCAGATCTAATCAGACCTGTACACTTCATCATGGAATTTAAAAGTAATCTTCAACATACTCACAACAGAGGAGGGTGGGGGGAAAGTGTTTGTGAGGTTGCTTTAATCAAAGAGGAGATGGATGACTTGGCATCATTTTGACAAAAAAATACTCAAAGATTCTTCGCCCGGAGAGGCGCCAAGTCACGTTGCCAGTTATATTCATAGTTAAGACTAGATTCCAAGCCAAAGGAACAAAGCAAATTATATAAAATTTAAATAATAGCCTGTCTCCCGCAGGTTTTGGGTGCAAAAATTTTGGCAACGTTCTTTCTTTACAATCGAATACAGCGACATTTGGGTGCGGGAATAGTCGTGGTAATTGAAAATAGGTCATGATACTCAACGTTAACTTTTGCAGCTAAAATTATGCGGTCAATTGAATATGCCCCATAGAGTGCTAGCCTTTTCCTTGGGTTATTACATTGTGCTGTGGGAATATTTTTGTCCTTGTCTAGATAAATCCCACCATTATGAGCACCTATCTTTAAACCTATAAATTGATAATAGCCGAAAATAGTATATAATAATAACAAGAGCCTCCAATCAATGTTGGCAAGAATTTGTGGTGTATGTGATATTTTTTCAAATAGGATTGTTGTTGATTAACATAGTTCTGAAGTAAATGTTCTATATATTCATAAATGTTGGATGAAATAATTTATGCCTGATATTATCAGCCTTCCAGGTGGGTTGGGGAGGTGCTGTGTATTTTTTACATACATTGACTGGAATTAACTTGTCTGTGATATTAATTAAATCTCCTACTCAGCTTTGGGTCTCCTTATCAGACCTTTTGTGAGTAAGTTCAGTTGATCTTTGAAGTGACTTGTGCGGCCTGTGTTCAATTAGTTTTAGGTGTTTACATTTCTCAAGGAGTCTTGTATATATCCCTTGTATCCAGAATCACAACTCCCTGCTCCTTTTGTTTGAAGGTTATTTTACTGAAATTCCCTAAGTGCTTCTACCTTTGTTTTGGTGAGATTGGGAGTTCTTCTTTGTTTTTTTAGTGTGTAATGATTCGAGGTGGTACATACTATCAAAGTCTATCAGAGGTGTTTATATTGTTGTCTTTCAGATAACTGAGAATAAAGTTTGAGGGTGGCTTGTGGTTACTGTTTATGGCTTTTGTCAGCAAATCACTGTGTGGGGTAAATTTTCTAAAGGGCAATTTAGCATTTTTGTGCAATTTGGTGGCTAGTTTGAAAATCAGAGAAAATTCAATTTATTGAAGTCAAAATCGATGCCAAATCGGCCAAATATGTAACTATAGAGCAGTTTAGAACATCGGAATGACCATCAAAACTTTACATAGATGATGGAGATTTACTAACGGTCGGTTCTGAAATTGACCGAGAAGCATTGAAATATCGCCAGACAATAGACCTGCTTGTGGCAAGTGAGTTTGGGAGAATCACTGCACAGATCACTATGATCTTAAGCCTAAAAACAATTAAACAGCTTTTTATAAACTACTTTTATATGTTATATGTTACCTGTGCGCCCTAGACTGTCTTTTATATACCGGTATTAGAAAATATAGAATTTTTGTATATTGTTTACTATCACAATTATTTGTCATATTGTATTTTATAACAAATGAGAGGTATTTTTTTTACTACTACAGTATATGTACATTTTTTAGCTTCATATGGTAAGCGCTTGGAAGTTTTGTTGTGCTATTACTACTATTATTATCTAATTAGGGGTCTCATTAAGACCCGCTTGCGAGCGCAGGACGCTCGCAAGCGGGTCGATGGTGCCCTACTACGCATATGCACGACGGAGGGAGCTCCGTCGTGCGCATGCGCGAGACCCGGCGAGCGACGGGGAAGCCGTCACTCGAGGTCTCGCACCAAAGGGGGCGTGCTGTCGATGGTGATTGACAGCACGCTCCCTTTGGTGGGTGTGCCGGGGGCGTGGCTGCCAGACGGAGGTGTTCCCATGGGAACGCCTACCGTCTGGGTCCAGCCCCACTGACATCACTAGTGATGTCAGTGGGAGTGATTTTGGCTCTGATAGAGCCAAAATCACTCCAGGGCTTGCGGCCACGAGACCCTACCGCAAGGGTCTCGTCGCAAGCCCGATGGTTGCGATGGTCTTGACTATCGCGACCATCATTATGGACGCTCGCATAAGCTGTGGGTGGTAACCCACAGCTATGCGAGCGTCCAAGAGGCCGCTCCAATGTTAGGTAGGAGGGCCCTGATTCAGAGCGAGCGCTGTGGTCAGAGCGTCCGGCTCTGAATCAGGCCCTAGGTTTGAAGTTGACCTGTTTCCTTACAGCAGCTGCCAGTTATTATTCTTGCTTATTACTATTAGTGCAGCCTGTTTTCTTAGTAACTACTTGGGAATAAAGCAAATAATTTTAAAATGTATTAATCTGTTTCAATATAATAATATAATATATAATATTATATTTTTAGGTTACTATGGGATGTAGTCAGGAAGCCGACGGTCTAAATACCGACCAACGACCTCCCGACTGTCAAATTCCGGCAAGGTACTAATGACAGGCGTCGAAAACCCGACGCCTGTCATTAGACCTACGCCGGGAGAGCGATGCCCGGCATACTGAACGAGGGTAAGCTGGGCGCCGAGCGCGGACAGCCGCGCTTTAGGTTTTAGGGCTCCCGGGGGGACTAAGGGTTCAGCAGCCCCCCGGGAGGGTTAGAGTTAGGCTAGGGGAAGGAGGGGTTAGGGTTAGGCGCCCCCAGGGGTATGGTAAGGGTTAGGCACCCCCCAGGAGACTTAGGTTTAGGCTTCGGGAACGGGGGGGTTAGGTTTAGGTACTTAGAGGGGGGTTAGGGTTAGGCGCTAGGGAGGTAGGTTAGGCTTAGGGGGGAGAATAGGGTTAGTTATACTTACCTTATTAGCGATTGGGATCTTCACCCATGCCGGGCTTCTGCTGTCGGGATTTGAACCGGCTGGCGGTATTACATAATGCACCCGTTACTTTCATGAGATCCCCTAAACGAAACAAAATCTAAAAAAAAAGAAGCAGTTGTGCAAAATGATAGAAAGTGATTAAAAACAATTGTACACTGTACATTAATCCACTATATTTATAATAATAGTTGTCACATATTGTATTACGGCATTATCTCCTTATCATTGAAATAGTTTTTCTATAATGTACTACTCTTCTGATCCATATTGGTGGGAAAATACTACCTCTAGTGGTTACATAGAGAATCCCATACAATGTTATAATCTATTCATCCATTATAATGATAATTATAATAGATAATTATCTACGGTACATATAGTATAGCAAAGAAAATCAAAATAAATTTATGACTCATGAATAATAATATTAATATCCTCAAGAAGTCTCATATGGGGAGGAACATGCACCAGAGAATATGGAGGTTTATGAAGAAACTGCAGAGAAACTGGAACAAACACAATATGAGCTGGAAACCAGTAAAAGGAGATATGTAACTTGTCAAGAGAGCGAAATGGCAAATAATTACTAGTATAAATATTAGTAGCTAATATATAGTTACGTTTGTCCAGAAAGGTTGGTGCAGCCTGGCACTGTCCATCGGGATGTGTCTGTCCCGGGTTGGACTCTGCTCTATAGCATGATCCCGCATGCATTGCACACGTGTGCAGGAACAGAGCCTCAGTCTGGTGAGATCGCCAAATGTGAGACTGAGATCTGCAAATTGGCAACTGATCTAATTTGCTGCAAAGGCTGCCTGTTACAGACAAGTTACCAATGGGATGCCCCCAACTAGTGACTGCCTGACAGGCCTACTCTTATTAATATTATGAGCACCTGTCTTTAAACCTATAAAATTATAATAGCCTAAAATAGTATATAATAATGGCAAGAGCCTCCAATCAATGTTGGCAAGAATTTGTGGTGTATGTGGTATTTTTTCAAATATGATTGTTGTTGATTAACATATTTCTGAAGTAAATGTTCTATATATTCAGAAATGTTGGATGAAATTATTTATGCCTGATATTATCAGCCTTCCAGGTGGGTTGGGGAGGTGCTGTGTATTTTTTACACACATTGACTGGAATGAACTTGTTTGTGATATAAATTAAATCCTCTACCCAAAGCTTTGGGTCTCCTTATCAGACCTTTTGTGAGTAAAGTTCAGTTGATCTTTGAAGTGACTTGTGGGGCCTGTGTTCAATTAGTTTTAGGTGTTTACATTTCTCAAGGAGTCTTGTATATATCCCACCCTGTGTATCCAGAATCACAACTCCCTGCTCCTTTTGTTTGACAGTTATTTTTCTATTGTTCTGAAATTCTTTAAGTGCTTCTACTGTACCTTTGTTTTGGTGAGATTGGGAGTTCTTTGTTTTTTTAGTGTGTAATGATTCGAGGTGGTACATACTATCAAAGTCTATCAGAGGTGTTTATATTGTTGTCTTTCAGATAACTGAGATTAAAGTTTGAGGGTGGCTTGTGGTTACTGTTTATGGCTTTTGTCAGCAAATCACTGTGTGGGGTAAATTTTCTAAAGGGCAATTTAGCATTTTTGTGCAATTTGGTAGCTAGTTTGAAAATCAGAGATTTATTGAAGTCAAAATCGATGCCAAATCGGCCAAAAATTTAACTATAGAGCAGTTTAGAACATCGGAATGACCATCAAAACTTTACATAGATGATGGAGATTTACTAACGGTCGGTTCTGAATTTGACCGAGAAGCATCCAAATATCGACCAGACAATAGACCTGCTTGAGGCAGGTGAGTTTGGGAGAATCACTGCACAGATCACTATGATCTTAAGCCTAAAAACAATTAAACAGCTTTATAAAAACTACTTTTATATGTTATATGTTACATGTGCGTCCTAGACTGTCTTTTATACCGGTATTAGAAAAGCTAATATATACGTTTGTCCAGAAAGGTTGGTGCAGCCTGGCACTGTCCATCGGGATGTGTCTATCCCGGGTTGGACTCTGCTCTTTAGCATGATCCTGCATGCCATGCACACGTGTGCAGGAACAGAGCCTTAGGGGTCTTTTTACTAAGCAGTGTTAGGAGACAGATTGAAAAGTGATAATAAAGTGATAAGGTGCCAGCCAATCAGCTCCCAACTGTCATCTCACAGGCTGTGTTTGAAAAATGACAGTTGGGAGCTGATTGGCTGGTACCTTATCACTTTCTTATCACTTTTCACACTGCTTAGTAAATAGACCCCTCAGTCTGGTGATATCACCAAATGTGAGACTGAGTTCTGCAACCTGGCAACTGATCTAATTTGCTGCAAAGGCTGCCTGTTACAGACAAGTTACTGATGGAATGCGCCCAACTAGTGACTGCCTGACAGGCCTACTCTTATTAATATAATCAGGGTAGATCTGAACAGAGGATGGCGGGCTTCCAGCGGTGGCCATAGGCCACAGGCTGTACGCTTTCCACGGTCTGCGGTTTGTGCACCATTGTTCTACTTCTATAGTACAGAAATCCTTTTATGAATTATTCACCGAGCCTTTACACTGGTAGATGGTATGCAGTAAAACATTTGCCTATAAAGGAGCATCATCTCAGCAAGTTAG
Organism: Taudactylus pleione; assembly: GCA_031769625.1. Taxonomy (NCBI): domain Eukaryota; kingdom Metazoa; phylum Chordata; class Amphibia; order Anura; family Myobatrachidae; genus Taudactylus; species Taudactylus pleione. Next base: position 881,991 of record JAUIMM010000114.1, on the reverse strand, counting down.
GTATAATTGTATGCTATAGCACTTAATGCAAAGCTATTAGCTTATGTTCTCTTACAAATAGTTGCTGAATACAGCTTGGTCACTATATAGCTCACTTAATCCAATGATTTTAATTATATACCATAGTGCATGTTCACATGCACATCACATGTGATATTTGAGTGGTTTAAAAATTGTTTACAGGGCCTGATGCAGACCCGCTCGCAAGCACTATGCGCTTGCAAGTGGGTCGATGGTGGGGCACTGCGCACTGCGCTCCGGGGCTCGCTACAAACGGGGCGGCTGTCGATGTTGATCGACAGCGCACCCCGTTTTGTAGGCGGGGAGGGGGGGGTGGCCGGACAAACGGAGGCGTTCCTGAGGGAACGCCTGCCATTTGTGGGCGGCCCTACTGACATCACTCATGAGCTTCATGCTCTATTATAAACGCGCGTTTCGCTTGGATGAACTTTTTTAAGTTGGAAACCCACAATAGCAATAGAAATAAATGCTAAACCAGACTATAGCTGTTTTAAATCAGTCAAAGGCGCCGATGACTGGTAGTTTTGACAACCCATTTATTAGTAAATCAGGCCTAACATTAAGCAGACATACTGTATGCATAAGTAATAAATATTCCATAAGTATTATCAGAAGTTTGTGACAGGAGAGTGCATATATGGAGATTGCAGTTTAGCGCACAGTCTGTGCAGCTTAAGCAGGCAAAGTATTAATTCAACATGGTATAGCAGTTTGTGAGACTGGTCCACATTAATCGGCCCCAGCGACCCGTCTGTATAAACCTCGGCAGCGGGGGGAGGGGGGAAGTGACGAGATCCGCGCTGAATCGTGTCTTTGTGGCCCCGCCCCCCTGCTTCGCAATGCCATTAATCTTGGCATTGTGAAGAGGGGGCGGGGCCACAATGATTAATCATTTGCTGGGCCACGCCCCCTTTCCCCGCATTACGCCCTCCGTGTGGAAGCCTGACAGCTCCCTCCCGGAAGGAGGGAGCTAAATGTTGGCAACCTTGTGTTATAGTATTGATCAGCAACAATAATGAAATGATACTCACAGTAGATTGAATGGGAAGTTGCCTGCGTCAGGGCAGTCGGCATGCTGGCGGTCAGAATCCTGGCACCGGAATCCAGACAGCAGTGGGAATCCCGGTTCCAGAATCCTAACCGCTGACATCCCGATGCTGAGTATTAGGGTTAGGGAAAGGGCTAGGTTTAGGGTTAGGTACTAGGAGAGGGTTAAGGTTAGGCTGTGGGAGGGGAGGGTTAGGCTGCGGGAACGGTGGGTTAGGGTACTTAGCTGCACGCAGAGCCGGCCCTAGGCATAGACAAATTAAATAAATACCTAGGGGCATGCATTCCAAGCCTAGGGCCAATTCAGCTTCACAGCAGGAAATGAAGGGACTGGGACAGGTGGACGCACCTCTGCTCTTGCTGTCCTAACGCGATCGGAGCTCTCAGCTCAGCTCTGATTGGGCGGCAGCTCATACAGCTGGCAGCAGCGGGACTGGGGAGCAGAGACAGCGGGCAGTAAAAAAAATTGCCACTGGAGGAGGGCTGCTGGGCATGCCCAGCCACAGCAGCTCCTCCTACAATGGACCTTTGCAGAGTCCAGTAACCTGAGACAAACAAAGGAGTGGGGGCGCCAATGCTCTTGCTGGCACAGGGCACTAAAATGTCTAGTTACAGTTCTGTGGATGAGAATTGCAATGGGTATGGGTATGGGGTGATGGATGTTGCTGGCTGCTGCTGTGATCTGTGCTGCTGGTTGATTGGTGCTGTGCTTGGAGAGGGGTGCTGGGTCAGAGGCGGAACTAGCGATGGTGCTAGGGGCATCACCCAAAATCTTGCCTAGGGCATCAAACTGGTTAGGGCCGGCTCTGGCTGCACGCGTCAGGAGTCTGTCGGGATGTCGCTGTCTGTATCCTGACCACTGGCATCCTGTACCCAACCCAATTGCACATAGACTGATTGCTTTCTATTGAGTGCTATAGAATACAACTATATTTAGCTAGCTGAGGTTGTGTGTGTGTGTGTCCCGGAGCCTAACCCTATCCCCCCGTGGTGTCTAAACCTAACCCTTCCCCCACGGCTAACACCTAACCAGGCCCCTCTATACTTATGTTTGGAATGCCGGCTGTCGATATTCCGCCGAGATTTCAACAGCAGGCAAGGTAATTACATCTCTGTTCATCCATTCCCCAGAACTCACCTAATAGGAATGGAATAGTCTCTGAAGGACTGACCCCCCCCCCCCCCCCCCACCCCAAACCTCCAAGTGACTATATGGACCAGACAGGAGGTCCCTTCAATCGCTTTTAGTCTCCATTTTTGGGATCCGTATGATACACTAATACAGTTATAGATACATTTGTTGCATTGGATTCAGCACTGATCTATTGCATGGACACAGCATAAGCCTGCCTAATACCTGTAACTATGCAGACAAGGGAAGCAATGATACATGAGCATTCTTTGCTTCACTAAGGGGCCCATTTATTCATTATTGGGCTTATGACCCAATAATTATAATTTCTTATCTCCGCTATTCGCGCCAATAAGAATGAAGTACCATCCAGAAGTATCAATCTTCACAGACAGGGACAGGGGGCTCCGATGGGATCCCGTCCCTGTGATATGTATAAGTAAAGTGATCGCATTAGACTCTGATTAATGTCTTCTCACACAGGCGCTGGAAGTAAATGACAGTCTGAACTGCGTGACCCTATTTATGCCGGACATAGAGGCTCAGCTCAAAGGACTTCTAGAGAAAGAGGAAAAGGGTCCACTGTACGGAATCCCCATCTCTATAAAGGAACACGTAGGTTATCAGGTAACTATTATATTATATATTATGTCACAGGGCATCACTCCTCCCGATGCTACATCTCCGACCCCATCTCAGAACACACTCCCTCTCACCTTCTCTGCTCTTCCTCTGACTGTCACCTGGGCTTGGTATAAAAGATAGTCAAGAATAAGATAGACAACAGATGTTAGACAGACAATAGGTTGACAGGGAGAAAAGGTCAACACAGGAAAGGTCAACATGGATGGAGGTCAACAGGTACAAAATGTTGACAGGGCCAAATGGTTAACACAAAAATAGTAGACATTTTTTTTCTTCACCCTATCCGTGACCCTCCTCTTGGTACCTAACTGTCCCCCATGGTGCCTAACCGTAACCATCGAGGTAAGTGCGTAACCCGAACGGTCCCTTCAAGTGCCTATCCCTAACCATCCGGAAAGTGTCTAACCTTAAGCATGTAGGCTGTATTGTGGGCTATTCACAAATGAACCTGCAGGTACTGGGCTGGTGTAAATGCGTGCTGATAGTGAAGACGACTGCTGTCACCAACAGACGGATAGGGGTGGTTCTGCCAAATTTGAATACAGGAGAAGATTTGCATTTATTTTAGACCACGCAATGTGGCAGCGGCTTCGGCAGCCTTGACTGCAATTCTGAATCAGGATCTTAGTGCTTAAATAATGTACAAATTGTAAATTATAATTTGGTACACACTCACTACTATACCATCAGATACCCCGATATTTAACAATCCAACTTGACGCAAGTGCCGGAGCAAATCATCATTGCTCCGACGCGGAAACAGCTGATACAAAAATCTCCTGTCTCTCCGAGTCTTTAGGAGGAGTGAAACTAGTGCGCCTATGTGAACTAGTGTCACACTCGCGCACAAAAGCCCCGGCGTCTGGCGGAAGCAGTCAAACAGGGGTTTCGGATCACTCTTTGCAACCCGGAACTCCTTCCAATATGGAGGAGCGAGGTGTGCGCTGCGAGCAGGAGCAAATATCATCTGAAGATGGCGAATGCTCCCGCAGTCAAGCTCCAAAAATATAGTATCTCCGGCGCTCTATGAATTTGTCTCCTCCTTACTAGTGTATGGAGACAATGGACCATTCCCCGAGAGGGGATAAGCAGGAGATATCTGTGATAATAGTATATGGGGAAAAGCGGGCCATTCCGCGAGAGGAAGAAAGGAAGGTAAGTAGGAGATAGATGTGATACTAGTGTATAGGGACCGCGGGCCATTCCCCAAGAGGAGGGTAAGCAGGAGATATCTGTGATATCTCCTGCAGGGCCGCAACTAGGGGGGGGGGCTAGAGGTGCACGTGCACCGGGTGCCGGAATGCAGGGGGTGAAAAAAGGTTGACTCACGGTGGCTTGGCTGCAGATTCAGATAATGGCCAACCAAAAATGGCCGCCGCCTAGGAGGAGACAGATGCTAGAGGTCCTTACTGGACCTCTAGTGTCTGTCTCCTCCTTGGTGGTGGCCATTTTTGGATGGCCATTTTCAGCAGATTCCATGCGGACAAGCCGTCTGCATTGACTGCTGAAAACGGCCATCCAAAAATGGCCGCCGCCAAGGAGGAGACAGACACTAGAGGTCCTACTGGACCTCTAGTGTCTGTTAGGCCAGCGCAAGTGTTGGGAGAAGATGCTGAAAACTGCATCTTCTCTCGTGAAACCCCCTGCCATGGCAACGAGCATAAACGCCATGGCAACGAGCGTGAAACCTCCTGGCAACGAGCATGGAACCCCTGACAACGAGCAGGTAATTTTAAAGTAATTAGACGCATTACTGTGGCGCATAAAATGGTGTCGTGCAAATATGTAAGTGGCACTTTGGTAATAGACATTACCCTGTATGGCATAATGTGTAATGGGCATTCTGGTGTGTGGAATAATGTAAGTCACTATACCAGGGACATCTGACTAGTGCACTGCCTTATGGAGGAGCAAGGACAAAATCCAGGTACGGGAAGGGAGGGGGCGCAAAATTGCTGCCTTGCACTGGGTGACATATATCCTAGTTTTGGCCCTGTCTCCTGCATTACCTTTTTGATGGATGGTCTGAAAACTTAATTTCTACAAAAGCAGGTGAAAATGTCAATTTTCACCTGCTTTTGTAGAAATAAGTGATAATGAATAGAACCCTTAATAAAAGGCTCAAACTGTCTCACCTGTGAAGCACGGACGTCCTTTTAACAGCACCTTTGTTGGATTTTCAGGGCCATCCTTCCACTTGCGGCCTTGTGCAGTACCTCGATGATGTGGAGGAAGAGGACAGCGTCCTGGTAAAGGTTTTTAAGAAACAAGGAGCCATTGTGTTTGCCAAGACAAATGTTCCTCAGACTCTTTTATGGTAAATTCAAGAAGTCTCTGCTGTTTCTGCTGGTAGTTCCTATCCACAGGTCTATGTGATGTGGGTGCTCGATGGCAGTGTACCTAGCTGCCTATTCAGTGTTCCACGTGGCTCAGACTCATCCCATGCAAACTGCACAAAATGTGTCCAAATCTACATCAGCCCCAGTATCTCTATAGTTCAAGTTTCCCAACTTCAGTCCTCAGGGACCATCAACAGTGCATGTTTTCCAGATCTTCTAGTCTGTACAACGTACTGTTAGGGAACTCTGAGGACTGAGGATGGGAAACACTGCTGTAGTTCCACATGTGTCTAGCTCAGCTCATCTCCCACTTGAAACTCTGCTTATTGTATCTCGTATCTGCTGCTCTCTCTCTATAAGCCTGATTCTCATGATATGTAGCTGACTGCCCATACACAGTCAATATTCTGAATGTGGCCACATTCGGACCTGAGTGTGACTTAGAATCGGGTCCTGTATCTGTACTATTAGTCCCATGGGAACGTCTCCGTCTGGGCAGCCATGCCCCCGGCACGCCCACCAAAGGGGGTGTGCTGTCACTCAACATCGACAGCACGCCCCCTTTGGTACGAGAGCCGGAGCGACGGTTTGTCCGTCGCTATCTGGGTCTCGCGCATGCGAACGACGGAGCCGGCTCCGTCGTGCGCTTGCGCACTGGGCCACCATCGACCCACTTGCGAGCGCTCAGTGCTCGCGAGCGGGTCTGAATCAGGCCCACAGTCCACTAAGCAGTGCACAGTCTTATGCAGGGTACACACTTAATGATGAGTACCCAGCCAATGTCAAGTGAGGCGGATCCCAGTGGCGGTTCCGACATCGGCAAGTGTGTATGCCGGGAGTGACGGCGGAGGCCATTCGGCAGTACGGCCCCCCGTGGACGATATTGCCTGTTGGACCTGCATGCAGGTCCGATGGGAGACTACGCTGACGATGCTCAGGAGTGACTTGTCAGTGACATAGTGGATGCACACTGCTCGATGTGGACGATATGTAGTCCGATCCACAATATCATCTAGTGCAGTGGTGTGAAACTCGGGCCCCTCCAGCTGCAGTGGAACTACACATCCCAGCATGCACTGCCACTGTTTTGCTATTAGGGCATGCTAAAACTGTGGCAGGGCATGCTGGGATATGTAGTCCCACAGCAGCTGGAAGGCCCGAGTTTGCCATAACCGATCTAGTGTGTACACGGTTAAAGGGGATTTAAACAGGATTTACACATGTCCATCCACTACTGGCAGAGGATCATGGGTAAGGTAATGAATACACAACTCTTTACCAACAGTCTGTACATGGAGAACACTGGACTGTAAAATCTACTCTTGTTATATGAAACTCTTATATGCACATAATATATAATTTCCACCCTTTGCTAAATATTCTAATCACGCATCCATTATATACATTTTCTGTATTAGGAATTTATTCCAATGCTATGTACTATTACATAATACTCTCTACCGCTTTCTCCTACTGTAGTTGTGAAACCAGTAACCCAATATACGGACACACACTAAACCCCCATAACAGAGCCAAGGGGGTATCAGGATCTTCCGGTGGGGAGGGGGCATTGATTGGTGGTGGAGGTTCAATTCTTGGTATTGGAAGTGACCTTGCTGGCAGCATTCGCCTCCCGTCCAGTGTTTGTGGAATTGCTGGATTTAAGCCAACTTCAAGCAGACAGAGGTGAGCCCTATTCCTCCTGTATATATTGCTATAATAATTTCCTACTGTCTGTCCCGTCTCCTCAATGCACACGGAGTGTATGCCGATGTGTGAGCCCTGACCGCTCCCATTGCTAGGGCGGAGGAACAGACCTAGCAAAGGAGGACCAGACGCCGGGAACGGGGTACCTAGTATCAGAGGAGTAGCGTGGAACCATGGCGCCCGGAGAAAGTGCACGTCATAGCGCCCCCTCCCTGTACTCAACTGTGCCAGTGGGGTATGGCCAGCCTGCGGGGGAATACTGAAGTGAATATAAAAACAGCAAACAGTGGCAGTATCACATTGGGCGTTGAGGTCCCATTGGGGGAATAAAATGCTTTGGTAATGCACTGTCTGACATTAAGGGGTAGCTGCTTTGGCACTGCTTTATTTATGTATAGCACCTAGAATCTGACTTTTATCTCATTTGAATCATTGTTATTAGTCAATAGAGGAGATATATTCTGATCATTTAACTTAAATTGACAGAGTACATGTGCTAGAGTGAGATTCCACAGGGTGCACAGCTAATTACTGCACTTACTGCCCCAAGCAGCTTTCACTGTAGTGGGAACACCTATGGGAAGCTCCATTCTCAGCTATGCTCCTACTTCACAAATATACATTGCACCTATATTAATGTGAGTACAACTAACCATGTTCTGTCTACCACTATTATTCCAGGTCTCCTAATACAGTATCTTTTAAAAGATCTTTCAAATAACATTTTGTGGTCATGCCTAGGAGCAGAGCCGTAACTAGGCTTTTTGGTGCCCTGTGCCAGAAGAGCATTGGTGCCCCCCTCATTTTTCAAAGGGACATAATGCAGCCAAAAAAGGGCCATGGCCTCATGGGGAAGGGCCAGGGAAGAGATAGGAGAGGCCAGGAGATGCTGGGGATGAAATAAGAGGAAGCTACATGCAAGAATTATAATAAACAGAAATGTGACAGGCCCTGTGGTGCCCTGTGCGATGGCACCGGCCGCACTACCCTGGCTACGGCCCTGCCTAGGAGCACCTGATTACTTAATTAAATAGCAAAGCAGTGACTTTTTTTTAAACTCATACCTGCCAATAAGAAAAGGAGAGGGGTGGTGACAGAAGCCAATAAGAACGGAGAGGGGAGGGGCAAAGAGCCGATCCCATGGTAGATAGGGGAGGAAATTAAAGAGGTGAGAAGTGAATGTTATCAATCTAACAGTAAAGGGGAGGTGACAGAAGATGATCACAGAGGAGGGGGGGGCCGGAGGGCAGGCAATCTGGGCAGCTTGAGGGAGCATGCAATGTAGAAACGGATCTCCAATCCGTATATTTAGGATATAGAGCAAACAAACCGAGATAAAACTAACAGGCGGCGGTCATACTGTGCAGCGCCCCATGAATTCCGGGAAACCTGAATGGCGCCCTCTGTCCATTCTGCCGCCAAGAGCTCATGCTCCACTGGAACCACCCTCGCTATTCCCCTGCCTAGTATCAGAGGGAGGCGGGTGAGAACAGTATGAGCAGCTGCAACACTGCTGGGGCAGGGTGGAGTAAAGCTGGGGAGGTGATAGCATATGCCGGGGCCAATATACTTGTTAATATATAAATATATATCACTAAATTAAAAAGAAAGATAGGGGGCGCTCCATAGTGCATAAATGTTTTAATTGCATAAAAACATTAAAAGGACCCTCAGTTACAGGTGTACTGGTACCAAGTATAGGACAGTGTAGGCTGGTTATCACATGATTCCATGCAAAATTTCCATCTGCAATACTGCTCACCACCCACTCCGGAATGAACTCGAGTCCACCATCCATGCCGGGCCTGTCTGGGAGTGCCGCTGCATGGGGTTAAGTGCAAAGACGCTGAACCGCTCGCAGGGGCGTATCTACAATGGGTGCAGGGTGTGCGGGGTACACGGGCCCCTGGGTCCAGGGGGGCCCCGCACTGCACACCCATTTTCCCGGTGACCTGTGCAAACTCTATAGACTCTGGGCACACTCTAGTGCCCAGAGTCTATAACTTCGGCGCTGGCCGCGCACAACTCACCGGAGAGAGAGGAGAGGGCCCGTGTCGGAGACTGCACACGGGCCCCCTCCTCTCTAGAAACGCCCCTGACCGCTCGCATACTCATATTCAGATGGAGAACCTGCCCATTCCATGGGGCTGGTCATTAATAAAATAGTGGAGAAGATATGTTTTAGTGTTCAATGAAAATATAATTTGTTTTGATGTTCAGCGATATATATATAATTAGTAGTCGAGAGAAGAAAATTCAACAAAAACATAAAATTAATTCCAGACATCAAGCAATATCCTAGTAATTAAAATTCCTAGAGATTGTTTAATTCTATAGTGTCATTCAGTCCCAAACGGGTGAGGATCTGTAGCCAAAAAATCCAATAGGCTTCTCTCTTACAGAAAAGGCTACAGCGATCTCCTCCCCTATTGGTCACTTTAATGTTCCCGGGGGCTGATTCACTACCTTACGCAACTGCGATTATGCACCCAATCGGCCAATTATTATCGGGACTGTGGGGAGGCGAACGGTGGTGTGCCAGTGCATTTGAACGCCGTTGCTGGGGCGTGCATAAATTATCCACTGCGATGGCCTACGCAGTCTGAGATCTCATAGTGTGCATTGTTAGCAATTTCTGATGTGCGCGAGGCTGCGATGGTAGTCGATTGTACCGATGGTTTTGCAGGCTTGCTAAACATTATGGATGTGTGCTGAGTATAGTGGGCCTCCTTGGGAAGTGCTGCGAGGGCATGGCGATCGCAATGTATTAGCATACTATCGTAGTTGAACTGCGTGCGTAATTGCTATTGCATATGTAATTGCTTAAGGTAGTGAATCATGCCCTCAATTCCTTTGATGGAAGCATTTTTTAGAGAACCATTCTGATATAATATAATTTGTCTGGATATTTATTTAAAATTCTTCTATGTAGCATAAAACGGGTGTGCAATGGTCTTATGGTGCGGCCCACAAACTGTAGTGAATCATTCTTGACCAATATATTCCAAAACAAAACATTTAATTTTATGCTGTAGGTAGCAACTTTTTTTTTTAAGTACACAATCCACAAACTGAAATCGTTGAGCAGATCCTGGAGCAATTCCCAAGAATGTACAGTGGGTAGAAATGGGCGAATCTATATGGACTATGACAAAGTGCTGCCAGCCCCTCACCAGTTTCTGATCCTCCTCCTCTTCATCAGTAGCTGCCATGAGCAGAGTTCCCTGGGCTAATGTCCATCACTTCTTTTGCAGGGGATTCCTAGTGAATTCCAAGGTTCCCGTTAGACCCAATTCCCCAGGTAACCCAGCACAAATAATGGTGCATAAACTATTTACAACTGGACCGATTCGTACAGTATATGAGAATATGAATTTCTAGCAGAATGCATGGTCAGAGAATTGTAGGTACGGTAATATCAGTTTCTAGAACAATATTTGGTCAAGATGGATGGGATTATATTAATTTCTAGCACAATATTCAATCATGGTAGATGAAATACCATCAATATGCACTAAAGACATGTAGTCAGGATTTAAAGTTAAATAATAATTGTTAGCCCTATATAATATATAATATTTCATTTTGCAGCCTTCGTGGAGTCCGTGCGTGCATTGATGGAATGACTGCAGGTAAAATTTGGATATTATTTGTGGATGAATAGATGTTAGAAATTGTATCTGGTTGGTTTAATTTAATATTGTATGTTATGGCGGGCATAAATTATGCAATTATGAGCCCAATATGTAGATTATCGGTGGAATAGGCCGATAATTGCATAGAGTATTGTGACCAATAAATCTTCCAACATGCACTGCTGCGGCCAGGGCCGGCTCTTCCACTAGGCAAGCTTAGGCAGCTGCCTAGGGGCGCCGTCCACTGGAGGGCGCTTCTGAGTCCGCCTTGCACCCTCCATTTGCTGGGCGCCTGCTGAGATTGTTTTACCAGCGGGCACCTGGCTCCTCTCTTCACCCCCCCCCCTGGCGCCAGCCGGAGGACGGAGCTCACTCCTGAGGTCTGGCTTCCGGGTCCCGCAGTGCAATATGGGAGTGACATCATGATGACGTTACTCACATACTTCCGAAGAGCGGGCACCGGGGACGGACGGCAGCAGGCACCGGTATGGAGTTTAAGGTAAGGGGGGGAGGTGTGCTGTCTTACTACAGGGGGCACTACTGGGGGCATCATATGGGGGCACTACAGCGGGCTTACTACTGGGGGCATCATATGGGGGCACTACAGGGGCCTTACTATTGGGGGTACTACAGGGGCCTTACTACTGGGGGCATCATATGGGGGCACTATTGGGAGCACTACAGGGGCCCTTACTACTGGGGGCACTTCAAGGGGCATTACTACTGGTGGCACTGCAGGGAGCATTACTACTGGGGGCACTACAAGGGCATTACTACTGGGGGCACTGCAGGGAGCATTACTACTGGGGGCACTACAAGGGCTTTACAACTGGGGGAACTACAGGGGCACTTTCTACTGGGGGCACTGCAGGGGGAATCATCCCTTTAATTCGGGTCATGTGAATATTATTAGGTTTGGGGGAAAACAGGGGCTGCATTGTGAACCTTTGCCTAGGGCGCCCTGAAACCTTGCACCGGCCCTGGCCGCGGCCGACCACTCAATATTTCCCGTTCCTTCTCAGCGGAGGAACGGGGAAATATTTCCTCCCCAGGAGAGGAAAGCAGATATTGTGAGCCATACACTGACAGACATTTTATCTGACGGTGTATGCCCAGCATTACACTCCACTTTGGGGTTTAGGGGTTGGTTGATTCTGTTATTAACTGGCATATTTATCCATATTATTTTTTACTAAAATAATGTGAAAACTGTTTTTTTCACACCCTTTTTACATTATTTTAGTATAACTTAAATGTATTAAAGAGCTTTTGGAGCAGTTTTCATAAAAACTACTCCACAGCCCTTAAATTTGCACTGTTTTAGTAGGCATATCGCCTTTCCCATACCTGGAAGGGAAAATGTGATCTGTTTCAGATTACTAAAAGAAATTGTGAAAAGATGCAGGGGATGGAGTCCTGCTATAATAACGCTATTTAGAGATGGCGTTATGCAGGCTTTTTCCCTGTTTCCCCATCTCCAGCTCAGCCTTCCCTGCCTGCTGACAGGAAAAGCAGGGCCCGGAGCAGGCTTCTGTAATCAGCCATGTGTGTCTGATAGACCACAGGCTGATTACATAGAAAAATAATCAGAATAAAATAAATAAATAACACTCACCTGCACCAGGGGCTGGTGATCAGTGAGCTCCTTCGGGACTCCTGTCAGCTGATCGCTGGGCTCATGCTCTGTGACCCCAGTCAGCTGCTCCTTAGTGCTGTAAACTGAGATACCGGTACACAGCACAGAGTATTATATGTCTGTTACTTCAGTGAGGGTAATAGGGTACAAGAGGGGTACACTTTTAATGGGAGTCAATGGTGACATTAAAAACGTGTAAGAGAGGGTGCATATTTGTACAATGTGTGTGTTATATCTATGACAGTAATAGGATATAACAGGTACTGTATACATGTGTTGCATGTATGTTATTTCTATGATACTAATAGGATATAAGAGGTACGCATTTGTTGCATGTCTGTTGCACAGATAGTAATACATTATATTGGGGTTGGACATTTTTTTTGGGTATCTCCTATTGCCCAGACTGCGATGGAGTGTAAGAAGGTTGAACATTTATTATGTATCTGTTATTTCAGTGTCACTATGCACAGGACCTATGGCGAGAGATGTGGACGCTCTGGTACTTTCCATGAGGGCTCTATGGTGTGATGAGTTTTTTTGCCTGGACCCAAATTTGCCACCCCTTCATTTCAATGAGGAGGTAATGAGACACACACACATATATAATAGGTGAGGAGTGTATGGGGATAGGGGAAGGACTCCCTAACTCTGATGTTCCCATGGGAGGAGTGAGATTTATACTGATTTCCACAGAAAACCATAATAATATCATGTTTACAGCAGAAAACGGCGTATATGTTTTGGGAGCTTAGTACAGAACTTATAATTCACTTAGTGACCAGCACTACGACACACCCTCATCTCACTGATCTTTGTTCTATAGATTTACTCCTCTACCAAACCTCTCCGAATTGGATATTATGAAGAGGACGGATATTTCCAGGCGAACCCCGGTATGAGACGAGTTCTTCTAGAAACCAAACATCTTCTAGAGGATGCTGGACACAAGGTGAGAGGAGCACGCAGATGGGGCCCTTTCTGGTACATGTCAAGGTTCAGACTGGCCCACAGAGGTACAGAGAAAACCCCTGGTGGGCCCTACTGCCTGGGGGCCAATCTCTCCTCTAGGGATCAGGTTCCAAGCTGTGCACTTGAATTATACATTATACATATGTTGTAATTCACAGGACTATGATGTATTTTCTATAATTAATAGCTGTTCTTAATCTGGTACATTATCATGCATGCTCTAGCAGTATTTACTATATATATATATATATATATATATATATATATATATATATATATATATATAAAGTCAGGTGCATAAATATTGGGACATTGACAGAATTTTCATATTTTGGCCTCTATTCACCACCACAATGGCTTTGGAATGAAACAAACAAGATGTGCTTTAACTGCAGACTTTCAGATTTCATTTGAGGGTAATTACATCCAAATCATGTGAACGGTGTAGGAATTACAACGGTTTCTATATGTGCCTCCCACTTTTTAAGGGACCAAAAGTAATGGGACAAACTAAACAATCCTAAATCTAACTTTCACTCTTTAATACTTTGTTGCAACTCCTTTGCAGACAATTACAGCCTGAAGTCTGGAACACATAGACATCACCAGATGCTGGTTTTCATCCCTGGTGATGCTCTGCCAGGCCTCTACTGCAAATGTCTTAAGTTCCTGCTTGTTCTTGGGGCATTTTCCCTTCAGTTTTGTCTTTATCAAGTGACATGCATGCTCAATCGGATTCAGGTCAGGGGATTGACTTGACCATTGCATAACATTCCACTTTTTAGCCTTAAAAAACTCTTTGGTTGCTTTTGCAGTATGCTTCGGGTCATTGTCCATCTGCACTGTGAAGCGCTGTCCAATGAGTTCTGAAGCATTTGGCTGAATATGAGCATATAATATTGCCCGAAACACTTCAGAATTCATTCTGCTGCTTTTGTCAGCTGTCACATCATCAATAAATACCAGGGAACCAGTTCCATTAGCAGCCATGACACTACCACCACCATGCTTCACTGATGAGGTGTTATGCAGTTCCTTTCCTTCTCCATACTCTTCTCTTCCCATTACTCTGGTACAAGTTGATCTTTGTCTCATCTGCCAATAGGATGTTGTTCCAGAACTGTAATGGCTTTTTTAGATGTTGTTTGGCATACTCTAATCTGGTCTTCCTGTTTTTGAGGCTCACCAATGGTTTACATCTTATGGTGAACCCTCTATATTCACTCTTGTGAAGTCTTCTCTTGATTGTTGACTTTGACACATATATACCTACCTCCTGGAGAGTGTTCTTGATTTGGCCAACTATTGTGAAGTTGTTTTTCTTCACCAGGGAAATAATTCTTCTGTCATCCACCACAGTCGTTTTCCGTGGTCTTCCGGGTCTTTTGGTGTTGCTGAGCTCTCCGATGCGTTATTTCTTTTTAAGAATGTTCCAAACAGTTGATTTGGCAACACCTAATGTTTTTGGTATCTCTCTGATGGGTTTGTTTTGATTTTTAAGCCTAATGATGGCTTGCTTCACTGATAGTGACGGCTCTTTGGATCTCATATTGAGAGTCGACAGCAACTGATTCCAAGTGCAAATGTCACACCTAGAATCAACTCCAGACCTTTTACCTGCTTAATTGATAATGAAATAACAAGGGAATAGCCCACACCTGTCCATGAAATAGCTTTTGAGTTGATAGTGCCATTACTTTTGGCCCCTTAAAAAGTGGGAGGCACATATAGAAACCGTTGTAATTCCTACACCGTTCACATGATTTGGATGTAATTACCCTCAAATTAAATCTGAAAGTCTGCAGTTAAAGCACATCTTGTTTGTTTCATTCCAAAGCCATTGTGGTGGTGAATAGAGGCCAAAATATGAAAATTCTGTCAATGTCCCAATATTTATGCACCTGACTGTATATATATATATATATATATATATATATATAAAATATATTTTTGGGTAGTTCGACATGGCGCCTCTGCGAAGCAACTTTGTAAAGCTGTCAAGTGGTCCTCTGCCCATACCTTTGTGAAGTTCTATTCCTTTGATACCTTCGCCTCTTCTGTTGGGACTTTTGTGAGAAGAGTTCTCAGCGCAGCTCAGGAACATTCCCTCCCTTAGGAGATTAGCTTTGGGACATCCCAGGGTAAAGCCTGTGTCCCCTATGGAGAAAGAAGAAAAGGAGATTTATGTGGGACTTTGCTCTGCTTCAGGTTCTCCTGTCCGCATCTGCTTTGTTTTTGGACCTGTATGTGACTCGTTCTTCATTCTCCTACTTCTTGCTTTAGGCATGTTAACTTAACTGAGTTGCCTGTGGCTGGGAGAGGGTCATGGGGGTGAGGGAGCAGGGGCTCATGGGTAAAGAGTTTTAACTATTTGGTACCTAGACTCCTACTCACCAACCTATACCAAGCGCAAAAAGCCTGTGTCCTATGGAATTGAAGAAAAGGATTTATCAGGTAAGCACATAAATGTCCTTACTAGAATATTCTGTATTTTGGAATAATTGCATACCATAATGAAATATCTTGGGAATGGGACCCAAATCTAAACAGACTGCATTTATGTTTTATATACACCTTATACACACAGCCTGCAGGTAATTTAATACAATATTTTCAATAATTTTGTGGCTCAAATAAAGTTTGTGTACATATGTAAAATTAATTTGTTTTATATATACCTTATACTCAAAGCCTGAAGGTCATTTTATACAATATTTTTAATAATTTTGTGCCTTAAACATACTTTGTGTACATTGAACCATCAAAAAGTATAGGTTTCAATATCTCAGTAATGTGAAACAAATTCCATATTTCGTAATATTCCGTATTTCAGAATATTTGGATATGGGAGACTCAACCTGTACTACATTATTGCACTTTCTATCCTCACCTATAGACTGTCTCCTGTATTGCATTTATATGCTTCTGAGTGTCCTTTGCTTTGCCAAGTCTCATTTGGTAAAGTTTTCTTAGGAATAATTTTCTGTTTAAACTGGATCATTCATGCAGCTTCTGTAGTGCATCCCACATGCCCTTTGCAGTATTCTTGTGCCAGGTATGGTGACTGGGATGCATGGTGCCTGGTCCTATAACCTTGCTTCTTTGATCAGTCATCAAACAAACATAGAAGGTTTATGAAGCAAAACTGTAGTATGAACAGTGCCGGTTTATCACCATACAGACACAGCATAACTAGTAACTAACATGGAGTCGATTTGCACTAGACTGAAAGACCATCTAGTAACATGTTGGTAACAGCACCACCTGCAGTACCTCCAGTGTAACTACTTAAGCAATGTTAAGACTAGAATTGTTGTAGTATTCCAACAACAATTTCCTCTTCACTTCTACATTTACTGCTTACATTACTTATATTTCACCAATTTTAGATTATATAAAATTATTAAAATTTAAATTTTTCTTTTCAGCTCATCTTGTTCAGGCCTCCACGAGTGGGTTATGCATATGAGCTGCTCTGGAAGGCGTTTCTTGGAGACAAAGGGAAAACCGTAGCAGATAAGTTGTAAGTGGCATGTGCTGAGTACAAGCAATGAAAGCTGGATATTAGGGTAAGGGGTAAATACATTTAAGCATAGCACCCTGGAAGAATAATAATTTATTTATATAACACCACAATTTACTCAGCACTGTACAGAGATTATTTGGGTTTCATATCAGTCCCTGCCCTGTTGTAGCTTACAGTCTAAAGGGGGCTGTACCAAGCTTTGGAGATACAGTGGTGTTTGAAAGTTTGTGAACCCTTCAGAATTTTCTATATTTCTGCTGAAATTTGGCCTAAAACTACCTCAGATTTTCACACGAGTCCTAAAAGTAAAGAAGGAGAACTAAATCAAACAAATGAGACAAAAAAATAGACGTGCTCATTTGTTTATTGAGGAACATTATCCAATATCACATATCTGTGAGTGCCAACAGTATGTGAACCTTTGCTTTCAGTATCTGGTGTGACCCCCCTTGTGCAGCAATAACTGCTTCTAAATGTTTCCGATACTAGTTGATTAGTCCTGAACATCGGTTTGGAGGAATTTTACCCCATTTCCCCGTACAAAACAGCTTCAACTGTGTTATGTTGGTGGGTTTGCTCCCATGAACTGTTCGCTTCAGGTCTTTCCACAACGTTTCGATTGGATTAAGGTCAGGATTTTGACTTGACCATTCCAAAACTTAAAATGTATTCTTCTTTAACCATTGTTTGGTGAAATGACGTGTTCTTTGGGTCGTTGTCTTGCTGCATGACCCACGTTCTCTTGAGATGCAGCTCATGGACAGATGTCCTGACATTTTCCTTAGAATATTCTGGTATAATTCAGAATACATTGTCTCATCAATGATGACAAGTCGTACTGGGCCAGATGCAGCAAAACAGGCCCAAACCATGATACCACCACCGTGTTTCACAGATGGTATGAGGTTTTTATGCTGGAATGCAGTGTTCTCCTTTCTCCAAACATAATGCTTCTCATTTAAACCAAAAAGCTCTATTTTGGACTCATCTGTCCACAAAACATTGTTCCTATAGTTTTCAGGCTTGTCCAGGTGATCTTTAGCAAATTGCAGGTGGGCAGTAATGTTCATTTTTTTGGCTTTTTCATGCTTTTTCAGCCTTGCATACCATTGTTGTTCAGTGTCGTCCTGATGGTGGACTCATGAACATTGACATTAGCCCATAGTGAGAAAGGCCTCAGTTGTTTAGAGGTTACAATGGGTTCCTTTGTGATCTTGCAAACTATTTGAGGCTTTGCTCTTGGCGTGATCTTTTTTGGCCGACCACTCCTGGGGAGGGTAATAATGATCTGGAATTTTCTCCATTTGTACACAATCTGTCTGACTGTTGATTGATGGAGTCCAAAATCTTTAGAGATAGTTTTGTAACATTTTCCAGCCTGATGAACATCAACAACTCTTCTTCTGAGGTCCTCAGAAATCTCCTATGTTCATGGCCTGATACACTTCCACAAACATGTGTTGTGATCATCAGATTTTGATAGATCCCTGTTCTTTTAAAAAGACAAGTTGTCCACTCACACCTGATTGCCATCCAATAGATTGAAAATACCTGACTCTAATTTCACCTTCAAAATACAGTATCTGCTAACAGGGCCGCTATCAAGGGGGAAGGCCGGGCCTCGAGTCCCGGGCCCGGATACTCTGGGGGCCCGACCGCTCCTCCTACCGCCTGTCCGCTATTTCCACCCTGCTAAACTTACGTTCACTGACAGGCTCGGCTGGTGGTCCGCGGCCGCCCGCGCCCACTACTACAATATACCCTCTCACTATCTCTCCAAACGCCCGTCGCTGCTGCTATGTATGTGGCTGGCTGTTGGAGGCAGGCAGAGTGGATGCTCCCAGCCTACTCTGTGCTGCTAACCAATAACACAATCGAGCAGACGGGAGCATCCATAAACACCGCAACAGCAGCGGGCGGTTGGAGAGGTAGGGAGAGGATATAGTACTGGGCGCAGGTGGCGCCTGTCAGTAAATGTAAATTTAACAGGGAAAAATTAGTGGGTGGGAAGGCCCCGGGGCCTCGTTGTGCGGAGGGAGGGAGATTACTCGGGGAAGGGTGAGGTTCTGTATAATGGGGGCTGGGGGGGCTCTGCCTATTTGGCCCGTCCCAGGCCCCATGATCTCTGAAGGCGGCCCTGTCTGCTAAGCCTAAAGGTTCACATACTTTTGCAACTGTGATATTGGATCATTGTCCTCAAAAAAATTAAACAATTAGCATGTTTAATTTATTTGCCTCATTTGCTTTAGTCTTTGTCTAGTTTTAGGACTTGTGTGAAAATCTGAGGTAGCTTTAGGCCAAATTTCAGTAGAAATATAGAAAATTCTGAAGGGTTCACAAACTTCCAAGCACCACTGTAGATAATGTGGTGTAATTGCCCAATGCAACCAATCAGCATCTAACATTTCAAATGCTGCACTAGATAAATGACAGGAGCTGACCGGTTGTGTTGCGTAACTTTATCCCACTCTGCGGCTTGAAACATCTCCCCCTAAATTCCCTAACATACACACATGGAGACTAGTGTTAATTTTGAAGGATGTTTGTGGCGTGTGGGAGAAAACCATTGCAAACATGAAGAGAACATGCACACTATACACAGTTAAGCCATGTCCAGGTATTTAAGTATTGTAGTCAGCAATTATTTGAAAAAGTGAAATGCGAACATTAATTCTGGGACCATGTGTTAGACTGTGTATGAAGTACATTTATGTGGTGTCTGCACAATTGGCTGGTAACAATCACTGTCAGGGTATGGTACATGAAAATGCTGCTCTGTGTTATATAGGGGTTTATTTACTAAGCTTTGTTAGGAGATAAAGGGCCGTATTCAATTTGAGGCGTTAAGTCCGGATCCGCGGTAATTTACCGCCGATGACGTCATTATTGCCTGTTTTGGTTTTACCCCGTATTCAATTTCAAAGACTTTCCGCCTAGGCGGAAAGTCAATGCAATGTAATAGACGGTAAAGTATCGCCTATGAATGACAGGCGGTAAAAAGTGCAGAAGTGGGGTTCAATATTTCGGGAAACCCAGTGCAGCCTTCAGTTAGTTCCCCAAAGGTAATCTGTGTAAAAAAAAACAAAAAAAACTTAAGGACACCCCAAAAATTTACTTTGAAAAAGGGGGCAAAAAAAAAAAGTTGGGGTACAAACTTAAAAACTAGCAAACTTGACTCTGGGGGGGTCCCCAAGTATGCCCCATGTGTTTTTTTGATTGCAGGTGTTTGCGCCAGGTGGATTTTTCATGATTTGTTTAAGTCACTTTAGGAAATTTAAAATATGCTGAACCCCATTTTCAAGTACCCCAAATTTGATGGGCATAGTTGTTTTGCCTTAAAAAAACTTCTAAATGCTCTACTGCATCACCTTATTCAAAGCCGCATTTATGCACCTGCAGCGGCTATTAGAAACCCCGACTTCCTTCAGGAGTTAAAAATGGGGGTACCCATAGTGATCCCCCATATCTGCACATCTTTAGGGGGTTCCCTAGAATATTTCCCAAAAATTCCCCTTTTGTTTAACCTGTAAAAAAACGGGGTAAAAATTTACAAAAAAAATTACATAAGGTCCCCCCCCAAAAGCCAAACCAGCCCCAGTCTTGCCAGCCAGTGGTGGTTTCTAAAAATATGGGGAACAAATTGTGTATGGTTCCACCGTATTTTAGAAACCAACCCAAGGCTGCAGGGACCAGTTCTGGTTTTAAATATAGATGGAAAAAATACGTGAGAATCCCCCTATATTTAAGACCAGCACCAGACCCAACTGACTGTAATGCCACAGCCAGGAGACCCAATCACCGGGGCTCCAGGTCCAAAGCATTGGCATCCCAAATCGGTCAGCGCAAGCCGGTGATCTCTGGGGAGTCGGGGGCCCCCCAAAGAAGGGTCCCCCCTTCCCGAGCACCACAGGCTTATGCTGAAGCCTGGGGCTCTTCCCCATACCCCTGGTTTGGTGGGTATGGAGGTAATGGGGGGGCCAAATAATGTAAAACTATTGTGTTTTACAGTGGAACTAGAAGTGACAGCATGCCTGCCATTTTGCACTTGTGGAACAACAAGTGCCAGCAGACATGCGGCACCTGTAACTTCGCTGTAAAATAAATAGTTAAAAAAAGACAAAACACACACCGTGACAGTATAACTTTATTACACACACCTACCCATTCACACATACTTACCTATACCAGATGTGTCTGTCCCCTTGTCCAGTAGATTGTCTTCAATGAATGGGTCTGCAAAGAAAAATTCATACTCATCTATATCCTGGCGCCGGTCTCCGCAGTAATCCAGGAACTTAGCAAGACAAAAAAACGAGTTTACACGACCCACGCAACAGCTATCAGTATGTGTGTTGCCACACATACTGATAGCTCCCGAATGCCAGCTGACGGATGCCTGCTGACAGAACATGCATGGAGCTGGCACTTCCCGAGAGCCAAACAGCGGCCGCACTGACTGTAGAGCGGCCGCTGATTGGCTCCGGCTACTGACAGTTCCCACGTGGCGTGAATCGCCCAAACATGTGTAGACATGGGGGATCACTATGGGTACCCCCATTTTTAACTCCTGAAGGAAGTCGGGGTTTCAAATAGCCGTGGCAGGTGCATTTTTGCAGAATTTAAAAAAATGCGTTTTGGGACTTAAAAATATGCTAGTACCCATTTTAATGTACCCCAAATTTGATGGGACCATTTTTAAAAATGAAAAAAATTAGCTAAGTGCTCTTCTGCATCACTTCTTCAAAGTCAGGAAAGAAAACACCTGCAGCGGCTATTTAAAACCCGATTTTTCTTTTGCAACCAAAAACGGGTGTACCCATAGTGATCCCCCATGTCTGGACATCTTTTAGGGGGGTCCTAGGATTATTTCCCGAAAATTCCCGTTTTTTTAACGCTGATCCAAGTATCGCCGGGTCCCGTTTTTGCCTACTTTCAAATTGAATACGGGGATACGCGGGCACGCGCGCGATACTTTAATGCCTACAAAACAGGCGAAGGCAGCGTTAAGTCCGGGCCGCAGCTCGGCTCACATTGAATACGGGTCAAAGTGAACGATGATAAGGTACCGTTCACTTTATCTCCTAACAAAGCTTAGTAAATAGACCCCCTTTTCATATTGAAGTGAAAAAGAACAGAAAAAATAAAAAGGGTTTTGTCATATTTATAATTATAATATGACAAAAGTATGGAAAAACCAAGAGAAAACATAAAAATATGAGAGGAATGTCATAAAACAGCCATGACCAATGATCACATCTTCCTACAATCACTGTGAGGAGCACTACTACACAAGGGAATAATGGGAAGTTATACACCTTGACAGGATTAATTATCACATCTTCCTACAGTCACTGTGAGGAGCACTGCTCTACAAGGGAATAAGGGGAAGTCATACACCTTGACAGGATCAATTATCACATCCTCCTACAGTCACTATGAGGAGCACTGCTCTACAAGGGAATGAGGGGAAGTTGTACACCCAGACAGTACTAATGATCACATCTTCCTACACTCACTGTGAGGAGCACTGCTCTACAAGGGAATGAGAGGAAGTTATACACCTTGACAGGATTAATTATCACATCTTCCTACAGTCACTGTGAGGAGCACTGCTACACAAGGGAATAAGGGGAAGTTATACATCTTGACAGGATTAATTATCACATCTTCCTACAGTCGCTGTGAGGAGCACTGCTACACAAGGGAATAAGGGGAAGTTGTACACCCAGACATGATTAATGATCACATCCTCCTACAGTCACTGTGAGGAGCACTGCTACACAAGGAAATAAGGGGAAGTTATACACCTTGACAGGATCAATTATCACATCTTCCTACAGTCACTGCGAGGAGCACTGCTATACAAGGGAATAAGAGGAAGTTGTACACCCAGACATCACTAATGATCACATCCACCTACAGTCACTGTGAGGAGCACTGCTACACAAGGGAATAAAGGGAAAGTCATAAACACAGCCATGACCAATGATCACATCTTCCTACAGTCACTGTGAGGAGCACTGCTACACAAGGGAATAAGGGGAAGTTATACACCCAGACATGACTAATGATCACATCCACCTACAGTCACTGTGAGGAGCAGTGATACACAAGGGAATAAAGGGAAAGTCATAAACACAGCCATGACCAATGATCACATCTTCCTACAGTCACTGTGAGGAGCACTGCTACACAAGGGAATAAGGGGAAGTTATACACCCAGACATGACTAATGATCACATCCACCTACAGTCATTGTGAGGAGCACTGCTATACAAGGGAATGTTGTACACCCAGACAGGACTAATGATCACATCCTCCTACAGTCACTGTGAGGAGCACTGCTATACAAGGGAATGTTGTACACCCAGACAGGACTAATGATCGCATCCTCCTACAGTCACTGTGAGGAGCACTGCGACACAACGGAATAAAGGGAGCCAGAGGCCCATGTGCCCTGCATAGCCTGCACCCATTATAGATACGCCCGCCAGTGACCCTCCTTCAGTCACTGAGAGGAGCACTGCTACACAAGTGCAAG
Organism: Taudactylus pleione; assembly: GCA_031769625.1. Taxonomy (NCBI): domain Eukaryota; kingdom Metazoa; phylum Chordata; class Amphibia; order Anura; family Myobatrachidae; genus Taudactylus; species Taudactylus pleione. The sequence goes on along the minus strand of JAUIMM010000114.1, from coordinate 858,790 downwards.
AAGGGAAAGTCACAAAAAACAGCCATGACAAACAATCTCTAAGGGGAGCCATACATGGAGACATGGCCATTGGCCTCCACCATCTGTAATCACTGAGAGGAGCTATGTGACCCAAGTGAATGAGGGAAAAGTTATTCAGTACATATAATTATCGGAATCGGTATGAAATACCGCCCCCGCATGGCCGGTGGTTCGATTCCCGGCAGCGGCAGCACGACACTGGAACACATCCCGGCAGCGTGAGCCCGACAGCGCTGGAAATCCTGATCGTTGTAAGGTACGTATAGACTAACCTAACCCCCCTAACCCTAACTCTCCTTAGGGGTGCCTAACCCTAACCTCCCCCCAAGTGCCTAACCCTAATCCCCCCCGTAAGTGCCTAACCCTAACCCCCCCTTCCCCGCTGCCTAAACTTAAGTCCCCTGGGGGGGTGCCTAACCCTCCCTCCCCCTAGCCTGACCCTAACCCTCACGGGGGAGTGCCTAACCCTAAGTCCCTCCCGGGTGCACTAAACCTAACCCTTCCCCCCCACGGCTGTCCGCTCGTGGCGCCCGGCATCCCGATCGAAGGTCTCCCGGCATCGGGGAAATGAGCGGCGTATACATCTAGACGCCGGGCATTTCACCCTCGCCGGGATATGACAGTCGGGGAGCCAGCTGTCAGTTTAATGTCAGCTGGCTTCCCGATTGCATCCCTAATTATCACATAATTTGTCCTCAGTCACAGGAACTTTTTCTGGATTTCCCTAATGTTCTGGATACCAGATTCCATGCTGGACACCTCTAACAATATACAGTATATATAGAAATTAAGTATTTTTTATTTATTTGGGTTTTTTTTTACCTCAGAGAGAGCCAATAATATGAGAATGTTGCCAACTGTGGAATGGAATCTCCAATGGATCAGAGCACAGGGATGAGGATAATTCTCTAGTTATATATAGATAACATTGCAGTAAGCAGACTGGAGGGCATGTAGGAAAGCGGGAGAGAATCCCTTTATGTTACGATGAGTTGATGTACATAAGGATCCTTGCTCAGCATCTCCCCCCTAGCAGAGCTGTTATAAGAATATCTTATGACAATCGGCGTAACTATCAACTGGGGGCCTCAACAGTCTGCAGGCACCACGTGGCCACCTGTGATGCTTACTGGCCTTGCTCCCCTATGCGGCCTATAGTCAACAGGGACCTAAATGTTCAGCTGTGGGACTGCTGAAGCTCTAGAGTGCTGTGCACAAGAGGCAGCACTCTAACGGATCCATAATAAAATCCTGGCCAGCGTTTGTGGGGCAGTCTCTGATGCCATGACCTCTGTGATCAGGAAATGCAGGGGGGCTAATAAAGATGGCGGGGGCTGATAACCTGGCATAGTATGTATAGGCAGGGGAAACTAAAAACCTTTGTCCGTACGTTGCCCACTCTCCTGGAATGTTCGGAATACTCATGCATTTCAGGGGTAGTGAATAAATGGGACCACTTTATATAACTACCTTGTATTTTATTCCTATTAGTAAGAACAACTTCATAGACCCCAACCTGGGGGAATGCGCACAACTCTGTAAAATGCCCGACGTGGTGAAGAGGATCCTGGGCTTCATTTTCCGGCCGATAGTAAGTAGATACGAAAAACAAAAAAAAACCAATTCTTACTGTAATTAAATTTAACACGGACAATTTCATTATAAACAAAAATGAAAAAAACACAACATAATTATAAACACTAATTGGTCTATTCAATATGTTAATTATCATTGTCCGAACGGACTTCGATAGTTAATGTTTCTTCTCGACGAGAGCGCCGGAGGAATTCATCAAATCAGCTGTCTTCCCGAACACTTTCATTGCTCCTCTCGGAGCAGGTCACGCATGCACACAAGAGCTCCGACGTCCGAAAGGATCCCTTTTCATGACCCAGGACTCCTTCCCATACGGAAGGAGTGGGTAGCGGCAGCACTCGCCATCTGAAGATGGCAAATGCTCCAGCAAACAAGCTCTGAAAATATTGTATTTATGGTGCTTGATGAATTCTGTCCCCATACTAGTGTATGGGGACAGCGGGCCATTCCGCCAGAGGAAGGTAAGCAGGAGATATCTGTGATACTAGTGTATGAGGACAGCGGGCTATTCCACCAGAGGAAGGTAAGCAGGAAATATCTGTGATACTAGTGTATGGGGATAGCGGGCCACTCCGCCAAAGGAATTTAAGCAGGAGATATCTGTGATACTAGTGTATGGGACAGCGGGCCATTCCGCCAAAGGAAGGTAAGCAGGAGATATCTGTGATACTAGTGTATGGGGACAGCGGGCCATTCCGCCAAAGGAAGGTAAGCAGGAGATATCTGTGATACTAGTGTATGGGGACAGCGGGCCATTCCGGCAGAGGACGGCAAGCAGGAGATATATGTGATACTATTATATGGGGACAGCGGGCCATTCCGCCAAAGGAAGGTAAGCAGGAGATATCTGTGATACTAGTGTATGGGGACAGCGGGCCATTCCGTCAGAGGAGGGTAAGTAGGAAATATCTGTGATACTAGTGTATAGGGACAGCGGGCCATTCCAGCAGAGGACGGCAAGCAGGAGATATATGTGATACTAGTATATGGAGACAGCGGGCCATTCCGCCAAAGGAAGGTAAGTAGGAGATATCTGTGATACTAGTGTATGGGGACAGCGGGCCATTCCGCCAGAGGAAGGTAAGTAGGAGATATCTGTGATACTAGTGTATGGGGACAGCGGGCCATTCCGGCAGAGGACGGCAAGCAGGAGATATATGTGATACTAGTATATGGGGACAGCGGGCCATTCCGCCAAAAGAAGGTAAGTAGGAGATATCTGTGATACTAGTGTATGGGGACAGCGGGCCATTCCGCCAGAGGAAGGTAAGTAGGAGATATCTGTGATACTAGTGTATGGGGACAGCGGGCCATTCCGCTGCTTTACCTCCTTAATGAATGGCCCAATAACTTAATTTTTACAACTTTTGTAAAAATTAAGTGATGATGAATAGGTTCCTTAGAACTCTATTCATCAATCAAATTTCTCCTTAAATAATGCGGAAACGAGCAATTCATTCCAGAGCTTGGCCCTGGTAGCTAACGTCCCGAAAACTGAAAGCAAAGTGGTCACATTAGTGGTCACTTTACTTTTACAATCAGCAAGGACAGATTCCTGCGAGTGCATTTAAATACATGCATGCGGTACATCATTCCTTATTGGCAATAATCATTTTCTAATTATCGGGTCTAAAACCTGATAATAAATAAACAGGCCCCATATTGTAGCTATACTTTTATCCCACTAATTAATAAATGATTTTTCTATATGAGAATATATAACATATCTAGCAATAGCCCATAACCTGAATACTACCGTAAAGAAACAGACTGCTCCTGTCCCCCAACCCCTGTCCCTGTGTTTGGTAAGTGCGCCCAGGTGCCCTAACACTGATTAGTAACTTTCTCACTCTACAGCATAATTCCGAAAATCTATCATTGCTCTGGCAGACACAATGGTTACATAAGTGATGTTATGTTTTATTGCTTCACTTAATACTCGCTAAAATCCTAAGTGACACTTTGATAATGCCCCTGACATGGGTTTCCTAGCCCCAATAGTAATCCTTAGACCTTGAGTCCATGAGAAGAAATTAGCGGTGTGTAAGCAGCAGGTACATTAAGTTGTGACCAATGGGCATTTTAACTTTTTAACCCAAAGTAATGCCCCGTATACACAATACCCACAGTAGTAGTGCCCCTAATACACATAATGCCGACAGTAGTAGTGCCCCTTATGCAGTGCCCGCAGTAGTGGTGCCCCTTATGCAGTGCCCCCAGTAGTGGCAGTGGCCCTTATGCAATGTCCATAGTGGTAGTGCCCCTTATACAGTGCCCCCAGTAGTAGTGTCCCCATATGCAGTGCCCCATGTAGTAGTGCCCCCAGTAGTAATGCCCCCAGTAGTAATGCCTCCCAGTAGTAATGTTCTCTGTAGTAGTACCCCCAATAGTAATGCCCAAATAATAATGCCCCTAGCTGTAATGCCCCCTGTAGTAGTGCCCCCAATATTAATGCCTACAATAGTTATGCCCCCAATAGTAATGCCATCAATAATAATGCCCCCTGTAGTAGTGCCCACAATAGTAATGCTCCCTGTAGTAGTGATACCAATAGTAATGCCCCCAGTAGTAATGCCACTTACACACAAAAAAACCCCAACACAATACTTACCATAAGAACCGCACCTGAATCCCCGGCCGTCCAACAGGCTGCTCCTCGGAACTATGGGAGAGACCTCATGACATCTCTCCCATAGTGCACACTTCAGGAGCTGGAAGCCGGAGCTCTGGAGTGAGCGCCAGCCTCCACCTGCCAGTGCCATTGTGGGGAAGGAGCTGGGCGCCCGCTGGTAACAAAATATCAGTGGGCGCCCAGCAAATGGAGCCTCCCTGCGGCGCTGGGCTGAGGTGGGCCGGAGGAGGCGTAACTGGTTCCGTCTCCAGATATTTGGCCGCTGTTGGTTAGCTACATAGCCACTGATTATAAGACTTCAGCATTCAGAGCAGATCCTGAACCATCTGTATAGTACATAGAACTTAGTGTTGCAATGCGGCATCTAATAATAACTTGAAGATAAAATATTTTAAAATTTATAGTGATGCTGATATTTTTTCCCTGTACGTAAATCTTATTTTAAATATTTCCAGTATCCGAGGATTTCCAGGTTTCTAAATTCCAGTGTTGGTGCAAGGTAAGACCCTGTGTGCTCTTCCAGATTATCTCTCATATACAATGTACACTATGTAGACAAAAGTGATTGGACACCTCTGCATTGCAGCTGGTTTAGCATGGGTCCGTGCATGGTCACATTAACTCTGAGAAGTATAAAGATGTTCATTGTGGCAGTTCTACAGAAGCAATGAATGTTTTTATCAGGATGACAATGCCACCTGCCATGTTTCCAGGGTGACGCTGGACTAGTATACAGAAAATGTGGTAACCTGGATGTACTGGCCACCTCTGACTCCAGATCTTAACCCCAGTGAGAACCTCTGGGATGAATTGGAACGATGGGTGCGTTCTAGGCTGACTCGACCTTCTTCAGTGTCACAGTTGGTCACTGTACGTAAGGCGGAATGGCAAAACATACCCCCTGCTGTTATCCAGTAACTTGTGGACAGACAGTTTGCCAAGAAGGGTGTCTGCAGTAATCACTGCACGTGGTGGACCTACAAAGTACTGACGTCAATAAAATATTGTTTATCTATGTCCTGTCAGTGTCCAATCACTTTTCTCTACATAGATATATTACCCTGGTGGATTATTCCACATAAATTCCCACCCGCTCACACTCTGCGTCCTGAGGTGGAAGACTGTTATAGGTAACTGACAAGATGGAGGGCTGTGACCATGATGAAAGGAGCTGTCCAGCTCCAAGTAGAGACATAACATAGGGGATATGATAGATAAGTAATAATAGGTGATCAGGACGGCAGCATTTACATAAATAAGAGGGTTTCTAGAACAAGGTGACACTGTGACAACAACTGTGGAATAGAAGGAGGGAAACCTGAGAGGAAATAGGAAGAACTTTTATACAGAGCATACTTGCCGCCTTTTGCTTTCCCTCCCCAGTAGAAGCCCGGGGAGAAGAAGCCGGTGGGTGGCTGATTGTCAGCATCATTAAGCCCCTCCCCATGCGGTAAATTGCCACGATTGGTGCAAATTTAAATAGGGGCGGGACCAAATGACTTGATTATTGCAGAATAGCATCATTAAGCCCCGCCCCCTACACGGGAATCCACGTTTGCCCTAGAAATTCTCCCCCATTCTGCCTACTTCACTAGGAAGTGGGCAGGAATGCAGGAGAAGTGCCTACTCTACGGGGTGTGCAGGGAGTTACCCGAAAAATCGTGAGCCTCCCATGACTTCCGGGAGAGTAGGCATGTATGATACAGAGGGAGTGATAAATCTACGGATACAGCTATGGAAGAAATAGCAGAGCAGCGGTGGAAGGAGGCCCCCAGTATGATTAAGATTGGGGGCGTGACGTATGACAAGGCCCCCAAATTTACGTGCGACCCTCCCAAATGTTGGGAGGTATGAGGAATTGTCTACTGACCATTGTGGTTGGGGCTCACACAGTAAAAGAATTGGGGAATACATGGTGTAAACATGCGGATATTTTTAAGACCAGTCTAAAATGCATGTAGTCAGGAAGCCGGCAGGCAAAATGCCGACCGCCGGCTTCCCGACTGTCATATCCCGCCGAGGGACTAATGATAGACGTCAAAATTCTGCCGCCTATCATTATCCCTACGTCGGGATCCTGACGCCCGGCACACCGAATGAAGGTAAGCCGGGCGGCGGTTGCGGACAGCCGCAGGGAGGGGGTTATGTTAGGGGCTCCTGGGGGGGATTTAGGATTAGACACCCCCCTGGGAGGGTTAGGGTCAGGCTAGGGGAAGGGTGGTTTAGGGTTAGGCAACCCCGGGGGTAGGTTAGGGTTAGTCACCCCACCGGGAGGGTTAGGTTTAGGGAGCGGGGAGGGGGGGTAGGTTTAGGCACTTACAGGGGGAGAATTAAAAAGCAATGGGAAAAAAGATCTAAGGCGATACAGATAAAATTATATTTAAATCGTGGAGTTCGTTGATATGGAGGTTTTTCCTTTTCTAGAGATGATCCACTCCATGGAATACAATATGAAATTTAAACACAAACATAAAAGATCATATGTGAAGTAATGTCAAAACGTAAAACCACAACAAAATGAAATAGTCCTTTTGTGTTTCTGAAGAGGAAAAGGGTGATATCCGTTTTTTTCCAAAAGTTAATGTCAATCAAACAAATCAGGATAGATCCTCACCACCACAAATCATAGAGATGGGCGTACCATAAACTCACTTAATACGTGAATGGAAAATATACATAAAGGTATCTTTCAAAATACTTCACCGTGTGTCAAACGAAAGATTGAAGGATAAGCGTACCCCAACTCACGTAATAAGAAGTTGGGATCAGCATAGAAAGGTATCTTTTCCACAAAAAATGAAAAAACCATAGGTAAAGAAGACTTTTGATGAAAAATATAAAGATCCAAGGAGGATCGAAACGGCGTTGGTGGAGATCCAAGGAGGATCGAAACGGCGTTGGTGGAAAGATTTGTGGGCATTCTATGGATTACAAGAGAGACTTGGACTTATATTTTTGAGGTATATAGTAGATCCATTACGGGTTCAGGCCGGACCTTTTACCTGTAAGAGGAGATACTACTGTTAATACTTCTAATTTTCATCTTTACTTGTTCAAGGATTTTTTATTTTATTTTACATGTTTTTAATATTTGTATTTTTAATAAACCTTTTTTGAAGTGATACCTCATCCTCTATTTTAAATCAAAAGTCTTCTTTACCTATGGTTTTTTAATTTTTTGTGGAAAAGATACCTTTATATGCTGATCCCAACTTCTTATTACGTGAGTTGAGGTACGCTTATCCTTCAATCTTTCATTTGACACACGGTGAAGTATTTTGAAAGATACCTTTATGTATATTTCCCATTCACGTATTAAGTGAGTTTATGGTACACCCATCTCTATGATTTGTGGTGGTGAGGATCTATCCTGATCTGTTTGATTGACATTTACTTTTGGAAAAAAACGGATATTACCCTTTTTTTCTTCAGAAACACAAAAGGACTATTTCATTTTGTTGTGGTTTTACGTTTTGATATTACTTCACATATGGTCTTTTATGTTTGTGTTTAAATTTCATATTGTATTCCACGGAGTGGATCATCTCTAGAAAAGGAAAAACCTCCATATCAACGACCTTCACGATTTAAGTATAATTTTATCTGTATCGCCTTAGATCTTTTTTTCCCATTGCTTTTTAATTCTGTATGTTTTACTTGTCTGGGCAGGTATAGGATTGAGATTGAGCTGACAGTTACCGTGCGCCGGAGTTATACCTTTTTTTCAATTTTGTGATAATTATACAGGGGGAGGTTAGGCATTAGGGGGGGTTAGGCACCCATAAAGAAGGCTTAGGGGGGGGAGAGGGTTAGAAATAGTACAAATACTTACTCTTCTAGTGCCCTTTCTATAGTACAAATACTTACCCTCCTAGGGATCTTCTAGTGCCGGTCTTCAGGTATCGGGATTTGAACTCATACCGATTCTGTCTAAAATATACAATAAAAACATAGAGCCTGATTCATTAAGGATCGCTATTGCGATTCCAGCCTCATAATCGCGCGCAGGTCTGCTGTGAAAATAAACTAATGATTGCAGTCACAATGCCTTCACGCTGCCTGCATAGAGACGTCCACTGCCTCCTATTACTGCTAACTCACATCCGTAATACCTTGCAAACCTCCATAAAAATCGGTAATATCGAGTACCATCGGCCACTCATGCAGAATTACAGCAGCCCTGACTCTACTTAGATATTGCTAACCTCATTGCACGCAGTAAGTACTCAAGCTGCTTATGCCATCACACTGGCTAATTTATGCACGCCCATGCAACGGCGTTCAAATGGTCAGGCACGCCAGCATTTTTTTTCTGACCACCTCTCATCACCACCCCCAAACGCTCACTGCCTGTCAGTCACTCCGTGATCGCTCTCCGTGCTCTGGGTGATCGCATTGCGATCACAGTGGTGTCTTTGCACACTGCGATTCATGCGCAGTACGCAACAATCGGCCGTCTATGTACGCTTTAGCAGTTGCGATCCTTAATGAATCGGGCTCACAGAGAGAGCAGACTCGGTGGATCTGTAGGTTTTCTTCCATCAAAGTTTCTGTGATTTTGTGTTTTCTCTGTTATGTTTTGCTGTTATTGTCTGTATTGATCTCTCTCATTCCTCCATCTAGATCTGTGAAGCATCTCTGGGAGGAGCAGATAGCCTTGCAGGTAGTATACATTGCGTATATATTAATAATAATGTCTTCTTCAGGGTCCATAGGGATCCACAGGGATACCATGGGGGGGGTGTGGTTGGAGAGATCCACGCACCAAACAGTTAAAGCTTTAGCTCCCAGGATGCCCCGGTCTTCCTCCACTTATACCTCGCCCCCAGCCACAGGCAGACAGTTTTTCATTTGGTGCCAGCAGGACCGGTCGCACCTTTAGACAGGAGGACTGCTTAGGCAGCCCCAAGATTTTTTATGAGGTTTTTTTGTTGTTTATCTGAGCAAGCAGCAAGGCGTCCTAATGGGTGCCTGTACTGCTGCTCCAGCTACCTCCGCCAGCACTGCAACACCGGTGAGTGGTCCGGTGATCACGGTGGGCGCCAGCGGGGCTCTGATTGCAGCTCCACTGGGGACCCAGGACTGCAGCCAGACAGATGAGGAAGAACAGGTAAGGCATGTTGTGCAGTCCTTACCTCCGGCGGTGGAGATCTGCCAGAGGACGCTGCAGTGGGGTGACTGCTTCATCCGCTCCCCCACTAGACCAAAGGGGCAGTTAAAAGCTGGCATCGGGGACCATGAAGAGGTCAGCGGCACCCGGCGGTTGGTGTAGCAGCGGGGAGGTAGGCTCTCCCCCGGCATCCTCTCCCCCAGCCCAGAGCACAATCCCTCACTTTGAGATTTCCCGCTTCTGAGCTGTTCCTCCTCCTCACCCTCTTCCCTATAGGCAGGGCCGGATTAAGGTCTGTGGGGGCCCCAGGGCAACAAACATGTGGGGGCCCCTATTACGTGCCCTTTATGCAGTGCACCCAGTAGTAGTGCCCCCAGGAGTGTTGCCCCTTATGCAGTGCCCCCTATGCAATGCCCCCTGTAGTTATACCCCCAGTAGTAGTGTTCCCAATAGTAATGCCCCCTGTATAAATACCCCCAGTAGTAATACCCCTGTAGTTGTGCCCCCAGTAGTCATGCCCCCTGTGTGTGCCCAATAGTAATGCCCCCAGTAATAATAACCCTGTAGTGCCCCCTGTGGTAGTAGCACCAGTAGTAATGCCCCCCCCAAGTACTGTCCCATGTAGTAATGTCCCCCCCGAGTAATGTCCCCTGTAGTAATGTCCCCCTCGAGTAATGCCCCCAGTAGAAATGCCCCCCGAGTAATGCACCCAGTAGCAATGTCCCCCCCGAGTAATGTCCCCTGTAGTAATGCCCCCAGTAGTCCCCCCCGAGTAATGTCCCCCACAGCAGTGGAAAAGCCGCTTGCGCTAAAAAGAGAAAAAAATAAAATCTTACTTCCCTTAAGCCCCGCTCCTGCTGCCTTCTGATCCGCTCAGCTGGCGCTGCTCCTCTGCACTATGGGAGAGACGCATGACGTCTCTCCCATAGTTCACTGCCTGAGCCGGAAGCCGGAGCTCACGAGTGAGCTCTAGTCACCGGCTCTGGCTGCCGCTGCGGGGAGGGAGCCGGGCGCCCGCTGGTTACAATCTAAGCGGGCGTCTGGTGTCTCCGTGCGGCACTGGGGTTAGGTGTCCAGAGGAGGCGGAACTGGTTCCGTCTCCTCTGGTTCACTTTAACCCCGATGGCTGGGTGTGGGGGCCCAGGGATGATCGCCCCTGTCGCCCCCCCTTTAATCCGGCCCTGCCTATAGGAGACACTCAGCAGCCATTAATTCTGAAGCTACAGGTCTCAGGAGATTTGGGTCCAGTCTTCCTGTATAACTCTGCCAGCCCTTTGAGGCTTGAGTAGTTGATTTAGTGCCCATTATAAGTAGATTTATTTATGTGCATTATACTGTCTTAAAACGTTCCGTCAGTTATATCTATCCCTGCTGCTCTTATTTAAACCCTCAACTACCAGGCGTGTAGGGGTTCATTATTACTTCACATTTACTTGTATTTGTGATAGGTGTCACTCTGCATTACTAGTCATACACTGAGTATGTGCTGCTAGCTGGTTATTACTATGTCTTCTAAGGGTAAACAGGAGCCTGAGGCCCCTGTGCTGGTTACTTGCAGATCCTATTCAGCGGGCTTGTCCCCTTAGGATTTCATGCAGAATGGTCTGTGAGTTATTTGTTATGTACCACCTCCTCAGTCCACCATACCAGCCCCTGTCCAGGAGCCACCTTTGGTGTGCTCCTTATCATAGGTTATGACGCAGCTAGTGGACCTCTTATCAGCCCTCATGCTGCCTTCCACCATGGGGTACCCACAGCTATTACAGCCTACTATGTCAGTACCCCCTATGCATCCTCCTTGGATGGATGTTTATGTCCACTCAGTGCAGAATATGGCTCAATCATCTGCCGCCTATCAGCAAAAGGCGGACAGACAGCCACTAAAACACTTAGGCGGACTGTATCATCCTCTCAGTCCACCCCGCTTTCGGATTCTAATGCATCATCTGTGGAGGCAAATGATGCACAGGGTTCTCTCTCCGGGTCGCACTCGGGCGAGGAGAACCGTCATTCAACAGTGGATGTCCCTCCTTTAGTGAGGGCGGTTATATCGATCCTGAATGTAGAGGATGATGAGCCGGCCCCTAAGCCAAAAACCCAGATGTTTAAACGTCAAAAGGTGGTTAAGGCTGAATTCCCTCAATCAGAACAGCTCACTGAGCTCATGGGGGAAGCTTGGAGTACTCCTGGCAACGGTTCCAGGTCCCAAAAAGACTAGTGTCTTTTTACCCTCTTCCTAATAGTGAGTGTGCTAAGTCAGAAATCCCTCCTACTGTTGATTCGCATGTGGTACGCTTTGTCAGAAGTTCTACTCTGCTTTTACTTGTCTCAAGTCAGTCTGCTCGCTTTCTGGCGCTATCAGCAGGCCAGCTACAGTATGGCCGTGGCCTGTGTGGCTAAGGCTATCGAAGGATGGGCAGAGGCACTGGAAGAGAGCCTGCCATCAGACCCTACCAAGGTAAAACTGACCTACATCTTCCATATTTAGGAAGAAGCTGTCCCTAAGCCTAGGCTGTCCTCTTCTCTGTTCTTTAGCCCTCAGGGTAAGGCAAGTGAGCAGTCCTTTCCCAGGCAGTCTAGTTCTCACAAGACCACTAAGCCGCGATCCAAGCAGTCTTGGTTGGCTAGATGTCCAGCTTCCAAGTTTGACGACAAACTCTCCGCCTGATCTTGGCATCAAGCAACAACAGATGCTTGGGTCCGAGAAGTGATCTCTCAGGAGTACGCCCTCACCTTCCTCAGGTGTCCTCCCCAGCTATCGAGGCCCTGGCCCTCCAGGAAGCTAATCACTCCATGCTGCGTTCATGTGTGAAAATACCGGTTCCTTCGGCTCAGCGAGGAACTGGGTTTTTATTCCACTCTCTGTTTGATTCAGAAGCCGAATGCGTCTCACCAGCCTATTCAGAATCTCAAACCCCTCAACAGATTTATCCGAGTACCCAAGTTCCACATGGAAAATGTGTGATAAATTGTCCTGGCATTGGAGCCTGGGGATTTCATGGTTTCTCTCGACATTCAGGATGCATATCTGCATGTACCTATTACTCCAACCCACCAGCAGTTCCTACAGTTTGATGTTCTGCAGCAACATTACCAGTTTCGGGTGCTGCCCTTTGGTCTGTCAACAGCCCCTCAGTTATTTACCATAATAATGGAAGTTATGGTGGCCCACCTCAGGTGCCATGGAATCAGAATCCTGCCATACCTAGATGACCACTTAATCTTGGCACATTCACCAGTTGTGTTACAACGACATCTCCAGCTGACCGTTGACTGCCTGCAAACACACGGCTGGCTCATCAATTGGATAAAGTCCTACCTATCTCCGACGTAACGGATTGTACATCTTTGGGCATTCCTGGATTCTCGAATACAGAGGATCGTTCTGCCAGCGGACAAAATTTTTATACTACACTTGCGCAACTTGCTCCACAATCAGGGGGTATCCATTTACTTAGCAATGCAGGTCCTGGGGTCCATGGTATCTCCTTTGATATGGTAGAATATGCCCAGTTCCACTCCAGGCCCCTTCAACAACTGATTCTCTCCCGGTGGAACGGGCAGTATCATCTGATCTGCTCCCAGATGATCCTTATCTCTCCGGAGGTTCGGTTTTCCCTCTCATGGTGGCTACAGACGTCCAATCCGGACAAGAGTCGCCCCTTCTAGATTCCAAATTGGGGACTTCTCACTACAGATGCCAGCCTTCGCGGATGGGATGTGGTAATCGGTCATCATACCTTTCAGGGACGATGGACAACCGAGGAAAGTCGCCTGCCCATAAACATTCTGGAGGGGCAAACAGTGTACAAAGCGCTCTCTCTGGCACAAGATCTGCTCCGGGACAAGCCAGTCTAAATTCAGTATAAAACCCGACTGTGGTAGCCTACCTCAACCATCAGGAAAGCATGCGAAGTTGGGCAGCCATGCGGGAAGAAGCACACATTCTGGTCTGGGCCGAATGTCATCTCCCGGCAATCTCGGCAGTGTTCATCCCCAGAGTGCTCAACTGGGAAGCGGACTGCCATCAGGACATACACGCCGGGGAGTGGGCTCTACATCTGGATGGCTTTCAACTCCTGGTGGACAATGGCGCCTGCCAGACATAGACCTGATGGCTTCACATCACAACCACAAGGTCCTCAGGTATGGGTCCAGGACCAGAGATCCCTCAGCTGCCTTCGTGGATGCTCTGGCAGTGAGGTGGAACTTAAATCTTGCATACCTCTTTCCTCCAATCTCCCTCCTCCCGAGAGTTCTCCAAAAGTTCAAGCAAGAAGTCGGAATGGTGATACTAATAGCCCCAGCCTTGCCCAGGCGACATTGGTTCATCGACCTACGAAGTCTCTCCATAGACACTCCATTCCCACTGCCTCTATGGCAGGATCTACTAGCACAGAGTCCTTGCCTGTACCCATACCTACCTCATCTGTCTTTCACGGCATAGCTCTTGAGAGACCCCTTTAAGAGCCCAGGGGGACCATACAGTTTTTAGGGTCTCCCGGGTGCTTGCCTTTCTGCAGGCTGGGTTAGACCTCGACCTCCATCTGGCCTTCCTTAGAGTTCAAGTTTCTGCTCTGTCAATCTGGTTCCAGTGAAGGATCACTCCCCTGTCTAATGTTAGAACATTCTTTCAAGGTGTTCTCCGCCTTCAACCTCCTTTTTGTCCCTCCGGTGGCTCCGTGGGATTTGTCCTTGATTCTCCGGGCTGTACAGGCTCCTCCATTTGAACCTCTGGACTCAGTAGACCTCAAGTGGCTGACAGTGAAGATGCTCTTTCTCTTCGCTATCTCCTCTGTGAGCAGGGTATATAATTTGACAACGCTCTCCTGTCACTCCCCATTCTTGATCTTTCATCCGGACAGAGCTGTCTTCTGTACCAGGGCTGGTTATAACCCTAAAGTGGTATCCCGGTTCCATTTGAATTAATAGATTGTGGTTTCGACCTTCCAGTCCTCGGATTTTTCTGCAGGTGAAGCCTCCTTGGATGTGGTTCGTGCTTTTCGGATCTACTATTTCCTTTAGGTAATCAGATTCTGTATTGTATGGCAAATTTGTATTGTATGGCTTTCATAAGTGAGGTGGCCAGCTAACAAACAGACTCTGGCTGGATAGCTCCGAATGACACTCTCTAAGGCCTACACACAAGCTAATCTTCCTGTTCCAAACAGGGTTACAGCACATTCTACTCGGTATGTGGGACCCTCGTGGGCAGTTCGATGTGGCGCTTCTGCTGAACAATTGTGCAAGGCAGCCACGTGGTCTTCCGTCCACACCTTTCTCAGGTTCTACACCTTCTTTCTGTTCAGGAGCATCCCTGGCCTTAGGGGAAACTGCTATGGGACATCCCCATGGTATCCCTGTGGATCACCTATGGACCATGAAGAAGAAATTGAGTTATGGTAGACTTATCTTTGTTAACTCTATTTCTTCAAATATACAAATAGTTGATACCAGCGCTATATATAGTTTTTGTATATAAAAACTCAGATACGGATGTGTAGTCAATTAATATCACATTTAATACATTACAATATAATAAAATTTGTTATATGGAAAATAATAAAATCCACAAAATAAGTGCTGTATTAAAAATAGTTGCAGTCATATGTAATCGCTACTAGGGGAGGCTGGTTAATCCATATTCGATAAAGACACTAGCTGTGGGACAAATTGTTGGTTCTGTGTAACTAGGTACAGCAAATATTTACCAGGTGGCGTATTCTTAATCTCAGTCCAAAGAAATTATCATGTGTCCAAATCCTGTTGGTATTATCACAGAGTATAGACTGGATGGGATCCACTTGTAGCTGTTATCCTGTGGAGTTGATGCAAATGTCCCAAAAGCAGGAAAATGTGTCAAAGTGTCCAAGATGAATGGATATAGATGTACCCCAAGGGTTGTAGCGATGGTGGAGAGGCTTAACGCGTTTCGCTGGTAAATCGATATCCAGCTTCTTCAGAAGTATACCTATTTCTTCAAAGTCCATAGGATCCACAGGACGCCCACAAGGGTTCATTAGGGCCTTACAGAGTACACAAACAGAAACTGGATGAACAAAACAAGAAAAAAATAATTACAGTACAGAACTTTTGGTGCCATTGTTGGGCATGGGGAAGAGATGATTGTATAAGTGAGGAAAGGAGAAGCACATGAGGGAAGAGGGTCCTGCTCGTTAGAGCTTACAATCTAAAGGGGAGTGGGAGACAGATGGGGGTGACACAGAGGGGAGAGACAGTGAGTAAGGAGCATGGAAGGTAGGATAGGATAAGAGCTGGAAAGCTTTGATAAAGGAGTGGGTCTTGAGAGCCTGTTTTAAACTTTGTATAGATGTGGAGTCTGATAAGGAAAGGGAGAGCAAGAGAGTTCCAGTGGTAGGGAGCAGCACAGGCAAAATCTTGCAGGAGGGAGTGGATGAAGTAATTAGTTGGTGAGCATTAATTTGTGGAGCGAAGTGGATGGGCGGGAGGGGATACAGTCAATATCCCGGCAAAGGGGATGCTGGCAATTAGAATACCGGCGCCGTAATCCAGACACCTGTCAGAATCCTGTTAGGAGGAGAGTTAGGGGTTAGGGATAGACACTAGGGGGAGGTTTAGGGTGCAGGGAGAGGGAGGTTAGGTTTAGGCACTAGGAGGGAGGTTAAGTTTAGGCATAGGGGAGGGAGGGTTAGGGGAAGCATTAGGATACCGACTGACAGGTGTTGGTATCCTAACCCTGTCGGGAGGAAAGTGTCGGGACTCTGACCACCGGCATCCCGTACCCAACCCGGGCAGGAGTGTGCAGGGAGATAAGGTCAGAGATGTAAATAGGAGAGGATTGGATATATATCTGGTAAACAAGGTATATATGGAAAGTGTGTTCATATTTAATTAATATATGTAATTCTAATTTCAAATTATTTCTCAGTAATGTCTTTAATGACACTGTTAAATTTTATTCACATATTAAATACCTATAATTCATGTACCCCAGTCTGTTCTCTGAGGTCTGTCTGTGATTGTCAGCTCTTGTGATAAGTCTTTTCTTTTAGGAATACCAGACAGAATTCCTCACTGAGTGGAGAAAGCTGAATCTAGATGTGGTCCTATGTCCCATGTTGGGCCCGGCCTTCAACATCGGTTATCCGGGGAGACTTTATGGTATTTCTATAAGTCACTGTGCTTCGTCACTAATTTATTTATATTATTATACAGGGTGTAACTGGAGATTTATGGGCCCCACAGCAACATTTATTACAAGCCCCTTTGTACATTTTGTCCGCTGGAAATGGTGTGGCTTAGGTTTAATAGAAAACCATTCTCAGCTGTGGGGTCCTTGTAGCTGCACCCCCTCTCACTACAGTAGGACCACCTTAGGTCCTCCGATGGGTGTCCTGCAGTGTATAATGACAGTGGCACATGCAACACTCACTAATTATTAGCAGCCAATACAGCAACATGAGATATAGAATGTGCATAATGTAATGATAATGATATAACTGGTTTACTTCATATAAGATATAAGAAGTTCTTATTGCAGAATAAAAGGGAGATCTCAGCATGTGCGCTATGGTACATAAGGATATATTTATTTCAGTACAGAGAAAAAATATATATTCAATGTTCATGACAAAAGAATTATCAGACTCGATTGTCTAACTTAATTCCATATGGCCAGTATACCCATAGAGCTTTCTATGCTACCAATCTAATGTGCCCCATATGGCCAGTATACTCATAGAGCTTTGTATGCCACCAATCTAATGTGCCCCATATGGCCAGTATACCCATAGAGCTTTGTATGCCACCAACTCAAATGTGCCCCTTATGGCCAGTATACTCATAGAGCTTTGTATGCCACCAACCCAAATGTGCCCCTTATGGCCAGTATACTCATAGAGCTTTGTATGTCACCAACCTAATGTGCCCCGTATGGCCAGTAGACCCAAAGAGCTTTGTATGTCACCAACCTAATGAGCCCAATATGGCCAGTATACCCATAGAGCTTTGTATGTCACCAACCTAATGTGCCCCATATGGCCAGTATACCCATAGAGCTTTGTATGCCACCAACCCAAATGCGCCCCTTATGGCCAGTATACTTATAGAGCTTTGTATGTCACCAACCTAATGTGCCCCGTATGGCCAGTATACCCATATAGCTTTGTATGTCACCAACCTAATGTGCCCAATATGGCCAGTATACCCATAGAGCTTTGTATGTCACCAACCTAATGTCCCCCATATGGCCAGTATACCCATAGAGCTTTGTATGTCACCAACCTAATGTGCCCCATATGGCCAGTATACCCATAGAGCTTTGTATGCCACCAACCTAATGTGCCCCTTATGGCCAGTATACCCATAGAGCTTTGTATGTCACCAACCTAATGTGCCCCATATGGCCAGTATACCCATAGAGCTTTGTATGCCACCAACCTAATGTGCCCCATATGGCCAGTATACTCATAGATCTTTGTATGCCACCAACCTAATGTGCCCCATATGGCCAGTATACCCATAGAGCTTTGTATGTCACCAACCTAATGTGCCCCTTATGGCCAGTATACCCATAGAGCTTTGTATTGCATCAACCTAATGTGCCCTGTGTGGCCACTATACCGATATAGATCTTTGTATGCCACCAACCTAATGTGCCCCGTATGGCCAGTATACCTATAGAGCTTTGTATGCCACCAACCTAATGTGCCCCTTATGGCCAGTATACCCATAGAGCTTTGTATGCACCAACATAATGTGCCCTGTATAGCCACTATACCGATATAGATCTTTGTATGTTACCAACCTAATGTGCCTCTAATGGCCAATATACCCATAGAGCATTGTATTCCATCAATCTAATGTGCCCCATATGGCCAGTATACCCATAGAGCTTTGTATTCCATCAACCTAATGTGCCCTGTATGGCCACTATACCGATATATATCTTTGTATGCCACCAACCTAATGTGCCCCTTATGGCCAGTATACCCATAGAGCTTTGTATGCCACCAACCTAATGTGCCCCTTATGGCCAGTATACCCATAGAGCTTTGTATGCACCAACATAATGTGCCCTGTATAGCCACTATACCGATATAGATCTTTGTATGTTACCAACCTAATGTGCCTCTAATGGCCAATATACCCATAGAGCATTGTATTCCATCAATCTAATGTGCCCCATATGGCCAGTATACCCATAGAGCTTTGTAATCCATCAACCTAATGTGCCCTGTATGGCCACTATACCGATATATATCTTTGTATGCCACCAACCTAATGTGTCCCGTATGGCCAGTATACCCATAGAGCTTTGTATGCCACCAACCTAATGTGCCTCTAATGGCCAGTATACCCATAGAGCTTTGTATTCCATCAACCTAATGTGCCCTGTATGGCCACTATACCGATATATATCTTTGTATGCCACCAACCTAATGTGCCCCTTATGGCCAGTATACCCATAGAGCTTTGTATGCCACCAACCTAATGTGCCTCTTATCGCCAATATACCCATAGAGCATTGTATTCCATCAATCTAATGTGCCCCGTATGGTCAGTATACCCATAGGCAACCAACCAAACATGCCTCATATAGTCATACTCATAGAGCTTCGTATACCAAAAGTATATGGCAGTGGTTCCCAAACTCTGCCATTACAGTCCAGGTTTTAAAGAATATCCATACTTGAGCACAGATGACTTAATTAGTACCTCAGTCAATTTGATTTAACCATCTGGATTTCAGTATGGCTATCCATAAAACCTGGACTGTAAATGGCGGAGTTTGTGAAACTTTGGTATATGGAATAGTTTTAAGCACTGTAATTATGGGGATCAAATCCAAGACACAAATACAGTATACCACAAGCCACAGACACTGATCAAAGATCCATCCTCATTTATGATTTATACTACAAAATGTTACGTATAGAAGCACACATCAAAGTACACTGAGCAGGGCTGTAACTAAGGTAGTGTGGCTTGTGCCATGGCACAGGGCACCACAGGTCAGGGGGCGCTGTTTGGGCCTGTCAAATTTCTGTTTATTATCATTCTTGCTTGTAGCTTCCTCTTATTTCATCCCCAGCATCTCCTGGCCTCTTCTATCACTTCCCTGGCCCTTCCCCATGAAGCCATGGCCCTTTTTTGGGTGCATTATGTCCCTATTTGAAAAATGAGGGGGCGCCAATGCTCTTTCTGGCACAGGGCACCAAAAAGTCTAGTTACGGCTCTGGCACTGAGTGATTGGTCTGTAATGAGCAGGTGTTTGGGGACAGTACATATACAGAGCATTGGTCTTATACAAAGGAGAAATGCTCAGTAATATTGTAACCTCATTTTGTACACAATGGCAATTAGTGTGCAACAGTGACAAAATAAGACGTATGATGTGAAGCTCACAGGGGATACAGTTAATATCCTAGCAAAGGGGATGCCAGTGCTTAAAATACCGGTGCCGGCATGCCGACACCGGTCAAGGTCCTGGCGCTGGAATCCCGACCACCAGCATTCCGAAGGTGAGTAGCGGGGTTAGGGGGAGGGTTAGGGGTTAAAGTTAGGCACTTGGGGGAGGATTAGGGTTAGGCACATGATGTCACAAAACCCTTCCTAAATTATTTATTATTATTATTAACTAGGGGTGAGCGGGTTCGGATTTCTGAAATCCGAACCCCCCCGAGCCCCCCCGTTCCGAGTCCGATCCGAGTCAGGCTCGACTTTTCCCGCCTGACTCGGATCTGAAATCGAGGCAAAACGTCATCATCCCGCCTTCCGAGTCTCGCGGGTTTTGGATCCTATATAAGGTACCCGCGTCGGCGCCATTTTCTCACTCGGCTGTGGACAGTGAAGAGGGAGGGTGGGAGTTAGGGCTGTGTAGTGTAGTGTAGTGTAGTGTAGTGCTGCTGTTGTCCACTACTTCAAAGTCCATAGGGGCTGGCTGTGTTGTGCTGTGCTGCTGTTGTTAATAGGGGCTGTGTCCACTACTTCAAAGTCCATAGGGGCTGGCTGGACTGTGTTGTGCAGTCAGTTCTCCATAGGGGCTGTGTCCACTCCAAAGTCCTGTGCAGTGTCCCAGTCCTAAAGGAGTGCTGTAGTGTTGTCCAGGGGGTGCTCTGTCCATCAGGGGTGCTCCCCCCAAGTGCTAAAAAAATAATATATTTTCTGTGTTTGTGAATTGTGTGCGCAGTAGCCGCACGTGCATCAACAAAGTAGTGCCAAGCGTGCGCCTGTGTCATAAGTAAAGGGCCGGCTGGCTTGACCGTTAAAGGGTGCTGTAACCCCCGAAAGTACACTCCAGTCCAAACCAAAAAAAAAATTATTTTCTGTGTTTGTGAATTGTGTGCGCAGTAGCCGCACGTGCATCAACAAAGTAGTGCCAAGCGTGCGCCTGTGTCATAAGTAAAGGGCCGGCTGGCTTGACCGTTAAGGGTGCTGTAACCCCCGAAAGTACACTCCAGTCCAAACCAAAAAAAAAATTATTTTCTGTGTTTGTGAATTGTGTGCGCAGTAGCCGCACGTGCATCAACAAAGTAGTGCCAAGCGTGCACCTGTGTCATAAGTAAAGGGCCGGCTGGCTTGACCGTTAAGGGTGCTGTAACCCCCGAAAGTACACTCCAGTCCAAACCAAAAAAAATATTATTTTCTGTGTTTGTGAATTGTGTGCGCAGTAGCCGCACGTGCATCAACAAAGTAGTGCCAAGCGTGCGCCTGTGTCATAAGTAAAGGGCCGGCTGGCTTGAACGTTAAAGGGTGCTGTAACCCCCAAAGTACACTCCAGTCCAAACCAAAAAAAAAATTATTTTCTGTGTTTGTGAATTGTGTGCGCAGTAGCCGCACGTGCATCAACAAAGTAGTGCCAAGCGTGCGCCTGTGTCATAAGTAAAGGGCCGGCTGGCTTGACCGTTAAAGGGTGCTGTAACCCCCGAAAGTACACTCCAGTCCAAACCAAAAAAAAATTATTTTCTGTGTTTGTGAATTGTGTGCGCAGTAGCCGCACGTGCATCAACAAAGTAGTGCCAAGCGTGCACCTGTGTCATAAGTAAAGGGCCGGCTGGCTTGACCGTTAAGGGTGCTGTAACCCCCGAAAGTACACTCCAGTCCAAACCAAAAAAAAAATTATTTTCTGTGTTTGTGAATTGTGTGCGCAGTAGCCGCACGTGCATCAACAAAGTAGTGCCAAGCGTGCGCCTGTGTCATAAGTAAAGGGCCGGCTGGCTTGACCGTTAAAGGGTGCTGTAACCCCCAAAGTACACTCCAGTCCAAACCAAAAAAAAAATTATTTTCTGTGTTTGTGAATTGTGTGCGCAGTAGCCGCACGTGCATCAACAAAGTAGTGCCAAGCGTGCGCCTGTGTCATAAGTAAAGGGCCGGCTGGCTTGACCGTTAAAGGGTGCTGTAACCCCCGAAAGTACACTCCAGTCCAAACCAAAAAAAAATTATTTTCTGTGTTTGTGAATTGTGTGCGCAGTAGCCGCACGTGCATCAACAAAGTAGTGCCAAGCGTGCGCCTGTGTCATAAGTAAAGGGCCGGCTGGCTTGACCGTTAAGGGTGCTGTAACCCCCGAAAGTACACTCCAGTCCAAACCAAAAAAAAATTATTTTCTGTGTTTGTGAATTGTGTGCGCAGTAGCCGCACGTGCATCAACAAAGTAGTGCCAAGCGTGCGCCTGTGTCATAAGTAAAGGGCCGGCTGGCTTGACCGTTAAAGGGTGCTGTAACCCCCGAAAGTACACTCCAGTCCAAACCCAAAAAAAATTATTTTCTGTGTTTGTGAATTGTGTGCGCAGTAGCCGCACGTGCATCAACAAAGTAGTGCCAAGCGTGCGCCTGTGTCATAAGTAAAGGGCCGGCTGGCTTGACCGTTAAAGGGTGCTGTAACCCCCGAAAGTACACTCCAGTCCAAACCCAAAAAAAATTATTTTCTGTGTTTGTGAATTGTGTGCGCAGTAGCCGCACGTGCATCAACAAAGTAGTGCCAAGCGTGCGCCTGTGTCATAAGTAAAGGGCCGGCTGGCTTGACCGTTAAGGGTGCTGTAACCCCCGAAAGTACACTCCAGTCCAAACCAAAAAAAATATTATTTTCTGTGTTTGTGAATTGTGTGCGCAGTAGCCGCACGTGCATCAACAAAGTAGTGCCAAGCGTGCGCCTGTGTCATAAGTAAAGGGCCGGCTGGCTTGACCGTTAAAGGGTGCTGTAACCCCCGAAAGTACACTCCAGTCCAAACCAAAAAAAAAATTATTTTCTGTGTTTGTGAATTGTGTGCGCAGTAGCCGCACGTGCATCAACAAAGTAGTGCCAAGCGTGCACCTGTGTCATAAGTAAAGGGCCGGCTGGCTTGACCGTTAAGGGTGCTGTAACCCCCGAAAGTACACTCCAGTCCAAACCAAAAAAAAAATATTTTCTGTGTTTGTGAATTGTGTGCGCAGTAGCCGCACGTGCATCAACAAAGTAGTGCCAAGCGTGCGCCTGTGTCATAAGTAAAGGGCCGGCTGGCTTGACCGTTAAAGGGAGCTGTAACCCCCAAAGTACACTCCAGTCCAAACCCAAAAAAAAATTATTTTCTGTGTTTGTGAATTGTGTGCGCAGTAGCCGCACGTGCATCAACAAAGTAGTGCCAAGCGTGCGCCTGTGTCATAAGTAAAGGGCCGGCTGGCTTGACCGTTAAAGGGTGCTGTAACCCCCGAAAGTACACTCCAGTCCAAACCAAAAAAAAATTATTTTCTGTGTTTGTGAATTGTGTGCGCAGTAGCCGCACGTGCATCAACAAAGTAGTGCCAAGCGTGCACCTGTGTCATAAGTAAAGGGCCGGCTGGCTTGACCGTTAAGGGTGCTGTAACCCCCGAAAGTACACTCCAGTCCAAACCAAAAAAAAAATTATTTTCTGTGTTTGTGAATTGTGTGCGCAGTAGCCGCACGTGCATCAACAAAGTAGTGCCAAGCGTGCGCCTGTGTCATAAGTAAAGGGCCGGCTGGCTTGACCGTTAAAGGGTGCTGTAACCCCCGAAAGTACACTCCAGTCCAAACCAAAAAAAAATTATTTTCTGTGTTTGTGAATTGTGTGCGCAGTAGCCGCACGTGCATCAACAAAGTAGTGCCAAGCGTGCGCCTGTGTCATAAGTAAAGGGCTGGCTGGCTTGACCGTTAAAGGGTGCTGTAACCCCCGAAAGTACACTCCAGTCCAAACCAAAAAAAAATTATTTTCTGTGTTTGTGAATTGTGTGCGCAGTAGCCGCACGTGCATCAACAAAGTAGTGCCAAGCGTGCGCCTGTGTCATAAGTAAAGGGCCGGCTGGCTTGACCGTTAAAGGGTGCTGTAACCCACAAAGTACACTCCAGTCCAAACCAAAAAAAAAATTATTTTCTGTGTTTAGCCGCACGTATATATCAAATCGATATAACATAAATGGAGGACCAAACTTTCTCCGATAAAAATAAAATAGAGAAAGATCAAGAACCACTTCCTCCTAGTGCTGAAGCTGCTGCCACTAGTCATGACATAGACGATAACATGCCATCAACGTCGTCTGCCAAGGCCGATGCCCAATGTCATAGTAGAGGGCACATACAATCCCAAATGGCAAAGTTCAGGAAAATGACCTTGAAAAAGACATTTAAATCAGCTGAAGAGAAACGTAAACTTGCCAATATGCCATTTACGACACGGAGTGGCAAGGAACGGCTAAGGTCGATCCCTAGTATGTTCATGACTAGTGGTTCAGCTTCACATGACGATGGAAGCCCTCCTCCCACTAAAAAAATCAAAAGAGTTAAGCTGGCAAAAGCACAGCGAAGAACTGTGCTTTCTAAGAAGATATCACAAATCCCCAAGGAGAGTCCAAGTGTGGTGGTGGTTGCGATGCCTGACCTTCCCAGCACTGGACGGGAAGAGGTGGCTCTTTCCACCATTTGCACGCCCCCTGCAAGTGCTGAAAGGAGCACCCACAGTCCACTTGCTGATATGCAAATTGAAGATGTCACTGTTGAAGTACAACAGGATGATGATACTGGTGTAGCTGGCGCTGAGGAGGAAGTTGGCGAGGAGGATTCTGATGGTGATGTGGTTTGTTTAAATCAGGCTCCGGGGGAGACAGTTGTTGTCCGTGGGATGAAAAAGCCCATCACGGTCATGCCTGGGCAGAAGACCAAACATTCCACCTCTTTGGTCTGGCAATATTTCTATCCAAATCCGGACAACAACTGTCTTGCCATATGTACCATATGTAAAGGTGAAATAAGTAGGGGTAGGGACGTCAACCACCTAGGAACATCCTCCCTTATACGGCACCTGCAGCGCGTTCATAAAAAGTTACTGTCAAGTTCAGAAACTTTGGCTAAGACCGTAAGCAGTCCAGGGACGCCTAAATCCCGTTGTCCTGTTGTATCCAAGCGCCTGCAAACCACACCGTCAACTCCCTCCTCGTCAATTTCCTCCTTAGTCAGGATCGGAAGTAGTCCTGCAGGCCATGTCACTGGCATGACTGACTCTCCTATCCGGGATTCCTCTGGAGGATCCTGCATTGCTACGCCTACTGCTGCCGCTGCTGCTGTTGCTGCTGCTGGGAGTCGTTCATCATCCCAGAGAGGAAGTAGGAACACCACTACTTTTACTAAACAATTGACCCTCCAACAGTCCTTAGCGAGGAGGATGAAGTACGACAGCAGTCATCCTGAAGCAAAACGTATAACTGAGGCCTTGACTGCTATGTTGGTGTTAGACGTGCGTCCGGTATCCGCCATTAGTGCAGTGGGATTTAGACAATTGATGGAGGTAGTGTGTCCCCGGTTCCAAATCCCGTCTAGATTCCACTTCACTAGGCAGGCGATACCGAGACTGTACAGAAACGTCAGAAAAAGTGTCCTCAGTGTCCTGAAAAATGCCGTTGTACACAATGTCCACTTAACCACGGACATGTGGACAAGTGGAACAGGGCAGACTAAGGACTATATGACTGTGACAGCCCACTGGGTAGATGTATCACCTTACGCAGCAACAGCAGCAGCGTCACCAGTAGCAGCATCTCAGAAATGCCAGCTCGTTACAAGGCAGGCTACGCTGTGTATCACCGGTTTCAGTAAGAGGCACACCGCCGACAACCTCTTAGAGAAACTGAGGGAAATCATCGCCCAGTGGCTTACCCCACTTAGACTCTCCTGGGGATTTGTGATATCTGACAACGCCACCAATATTGTGCGGGCATTACATCTGGGCAAATTCCAGCACGTCCCATGTTTTGCTCACACAATAAACTTGGTGGTGCAGAATTTTCTGAAAAGCGACAGGGGCGTGCAGGAGACGCTTTGGGTGGCCCGAAAAATTTCTGGCCACTTTCGCCATTCAGCGACTGCGTGCCGAAGACTGGAGCGCCAGCAAACACTCTTGAACCTGCCCCGCCATCACCTGAAGCAAGAGGTTGTGACGCGGTGGAACTCAACCCTCTATATGCTTCAGAGGATGGAGGAGCAGCAAAAGGCCATACAAGCCTATACATCCACCTATGACATAGGCAAAGGAGGGGGTATGCACCTGACTCAAGCGCAGTGGAGAATGATTTCCGTGTTGTGCAAGGTTCTCCAGCCCTTCGAACTTGCCACACGTGAAGTCAGTTCAGACACTGCCAGCTTGAGTCAGGTCATTCCCCTCATCAGGCTTTTGCAGAAGCAGCTGGAGAAAGTGAAGGAGGAGCTAAGACGGAGCGATTCCGCTCGGCATGTGGGACTTGTGGATGAAGCCCTTCATTCGCTTTGCCAGGATTCCAGGGTGGTCAATCTGTTGAAATCAGACCACTACATTTTGGCCACCGTGCTCGATCCTAGGTTTAAAGCCTATGTGGTGTCTCTCTTTCCGGCCGACACAAGCCTGCAGAGGTGCAAAGACCTGCTGGTGAACACACTGTCAGCTGAAGCGGAACGTGACACGTCAACGGCTCCTTCTTCATTTTCTCCTGCAACTGGGGCTGCCAGGAAAAAACTTAGGTATCCTAAGCAACCCGCTGGCGGTGATGCAGGGCAGGCAGGACCAAGTTTGGACATCTGGTCCGGACTGAAGGACCTGGCAACAATTTCTGACATGTCTACTGTCACTGCATATGATACTGTCACCATTGACAGAATGGTGGAGGATTACATCGGTGACAGCATCCAAGTAGGCATGGCAGACAGTCCATACCTGTACTGGCAGGAAAAAGGCAATTTGGAGGCCCCTGTACAAACTGGCTCTATTTTACCTGAGTTGCCCCCCCTCCAGTGTGTACTCCGAAAGAGTGTTTAGTGCAGCCGGGAACCTTGTCAGCGAAAGGCGTAGGAGGTTGCTTCCACAGAATGTGGAGAAGATGATGTTCATCAAAATGAATTATCAGCTCTTCCAGGGAGACCAGCCTCCAGAAGGTACAGAGGGACCTGTGGTGGTGGATTCAAGTGGGGACGAGTTAATACTTTGTGAGGATGAGGATGTACACACTGAAGAGGGTGAGGAATCGGTGGATGAGGAGGATGAGGATGACATCTTGCCTCCATAGAGCCAGTTTGTGCAGGGACACATTAATTGCCAGCTTGTTTTGTGGGGGCCCAAACGAACCAATCATTTCAGCCACAGTTGTGTGGCAGACCCTGGCGCTGAAATGATTGGTTTGTTAAAGTGTGCATGTCCTGTTTATACAACATAAGGGTGGGTGGGAGGGCCCAAGGACAATTCCATCTTGCACCTCTTTTTTTTCTTTGCATTATGTACAGTTTGGGGCCTAGTTTTTCAAACTGCCATCCTGTCTGCCACTGCAGTTTCACGCCTAGATGGGTCACGTGTTTGTGCCGCCCACTCGTGTCGCTTAGCATAGTCATCCAGCTACCTCGGTGCAACGTTTTGGACATAAAAACACTATTGTGAGGTGTGAGGTGTTCAGAATAGACTGGAAATGAGTGGAAATTAAGGTTATTGAGGTTAATAATAGCATAGGAGCAGAAAAACCTACAAATTCTGTGATTTTAGCTGTTTTTATGCTTTTTTAAAAAAAAATACAGATCCAAAACACAAAACCCAGAACCCAAAACACGGAAGGGTGGTTTTGGCAAAACCAATCCAGATCCAAAACACGAAGAAAGATCCAGATCCAAAACCAAAACACAAAAAGTGGCCGGTGCACACCCCTATTATTAACATGTATGTAAATAGCACCAGCATAGTCCACAGCGCTGTTCAATTATGAAGCAATACAGCTATAAGTTTGGGTTTGGGTATTAGACAAACAAAGCGATAAGAGGGCGCCACTTAGAAGCTTACATAAGTCACCAATCTCTCTTATGTCTCTCAGCTCCCATTGCCTGCACAATGCTGTACAATGTATTAAATTATCCGGCTGGAGTCGTTCCTGTCGGTTCCGTCACTGCGGAGGATGAGGAAGAGCTAAAAAATTACAAAGGTTACTGTAATGATCCCTGGGACAAACTGTATAAGAAGGTAATTATTATAGTGGTTTTTAAGATATAGGTGAGGTTTATTTGTGCTATCTCTCATAGGGCTCTATTTATTATCATTATTTTTACTAAAATAGAGTGAAAAAGGGTGTTTTCACACCCTTTTCACATTATTTTAGTTTCACCTAAAGTTACTAAATGGCAATTGGAGTAGAATTAGTAAAATTCCCTGTGAGATTGGGCTCTATTTACTACAATCCGCATATTAAATGCGGATTGTAGTGTGATATTACCGAGTGAATTCGTACTACTATAAATCCCTTGCAGGGACAGAGCTTGTGATAAAGCTCTGTACCTGCGGATCCCATCCGCACTCTAGTCGCGGTATTTTCGGAAAAAATACAGTGACTAAGAGCCCGCGCATGCGCCGACCCACCGTCGCTGCTACCCCCCACCAACGCTAAGCCCCGCCCCCCATGATCGCGGACCCCCGCGACCACCCCTCCCCCACCGCGACTCCACCCCTCCCTTCATTACACTTACCTACATCCTCCTGGCCTCTGGTGATCTTCTCCGGGCTTCCCGATCAGGTGATCTCCCATACTGCACTGGGGCCCGATCACCTGATGACCGGGCAGCAGTGCACTGTGGGAGACCAGCTGACCGGAGAGGAGCCATCACCGGAGGCCCGATCACCGGTCCCTGGATTCAGGTAAGTAAAAAAAAAAGTTTCATTTTTTTTTGATTTTTTTTTACAGCAATCAGCTTGCGGTCTATTTAGACCACATAGCTGATTACTGGTACCGGCTCCCGCCTCTGCTCTCCCCGTTAGAGCAGAGCAGGAGGCCGGTAACCGGGGGAGACCCTGGATAACGCCACCTCCAGGTGGCGTTATTATCACAGGGCTTCCCCCGGTATTTTTTTACAATTTATTTTTAGTAACTATGGTCGGATCACATTTCCCATTACAATTATGGGAAATGCGATCTGCTTTACTAAAAATAAGTGATAATTAGGGGTTGTAGTAGAATTTTACTAATTCTACTCCAATTGCCCTGTAATAACTACAAGTGAAACTAAAATAATGTGAAAAGGGTGTGAAAACACCCTTTTTTACTTTATTTTAGTAAAAATAATGTTAATAAATAGAGCCCATTGCCTGAATTCGCAATACGAATTCAGTCGGTAATATCACACTACAATCTGCATTCAAAATGCGGATTCTATTAAATAGAGCCCATAATACTATTGCTATAAAGTGTTTAATCTCCAGGATTGTGTTTATTTATATATATATGAGTACAAAGCCTGGACAGGTGTCTAAACATTGCTGGGGCTCAGTGGTTATGTGCTCTGTCTCTCTTCCTCCCCCTACTGTTTACTCTGTGTAACTGCTTCTCTATCACTATCTCTGCAGGCTGTGGAAGGAGGGGTGGGTCTACCGCTGTCTGTTCAGTGTGTGGCGCTTACCCACCAGGATGAGCTCTGCCTGCGTCTCATGAAAGAAGTCGAGACCCTCAGCGGCAATCCCAAAAGAGGCGATAAGCCCCTGCCTAGCTCTTGGGCAACTCATTAGAGATGACTATAAACATATATTATTAGTTGTTATTTCATTAGAGAAACCTATATCGCTACTCTTTATTATTTTGTTATCTGTAGAGGGTTACTAGTCGTTGACTGATCCTCTTCATGGACAGCAGCAAGTGACAGCCATAGGTAGACTGAGCAATGTGGATTCTTATAGCAAAGCAGTTATTTTCATCTGTATCGTGTGTAATATAACTATGAATGTTCAGATATAATAAACATATTTACGTTAGAAAGATTTCAAATACAATGGAGTGAATATGTGTTTAACTGACATTGCAACGTTCTTTGGGCCTGATTCAGAGCTGGACGCAATTAGTGCTCGCTCGTCCTGAAAATAGGGGTGGCTATTCAAATGAACCGTTCGCTGTTGCGTTCTGTTCACGCCTCTAGGTCTGAACGAGCGAACAAAACTTGCGGTCGTTTTTTGGGAAACTACGCCCCCTGGCCGCTCGCATCCTACGTAATGTCCGCTATTTATTAGATTAATCGACTACATCGAACAGGGTATGAACTGCTCGCTATTCTTGTGGTCGGTTTTTGCTACCACAATTTTGCGAGCAGTTCTGGCTATAAAATAACCCAGTGACGTGGTTAATGACGCTGCTGTTTTAATTATGCACACCCATAAAACGCCCGTTTTGACCTTTAAGCACGCCTGCGTTCTGATTTCCACTCCCCGTTTTCAAGCACCTTCCCCTGTTACCACCCACAAACGCCTCATTCTGTCACTCAAATTAGCAGGCATTCGCTATTTTGTGAGCACATGAATTTCGACCGCACTGACTGGTTCGCGCATGCGTATAACGATCCGTACGCATGCGCAGTTGGCCAAACATCACTCGGAGCGAACGAGCTGCCGCTTAGGAGTGGCTCTGAATCAGAACATTTGGGGGCCCCTATCAGGGCCGGATTAACAGTGGGGCGGGTGGAGCTACAGCTCCAGGCCTACCATTGAAACTAGTCACACAGGATACACTGACTGCAGTACAGACAGGAAAAAAGTTTTTTTTCCTGTCACCACCGACAGCCGAGCTCACTGCCCAGCTCACTCACCTCCTGGCCGCACAAAGCTGAGCCCATCGTAACCCCACACCCCCCCTCTCAGCTGGTTGACCTAAACCCCGCCCATCACTGGCCATTGAAGCTCCGCCCCTACGTGCCTTAAGCTCCGCCTCCTGAGCTCTCCTACTGCAAAGCTGTGTCCTGTGACTCACCAGACCAATCGCCTAGTTCAGGATGGAAGGCACTGCAGCCCAGCATGTCACTTCAGGTTAACAGGTCAGTGTAAAGTTTGGCCTCTGTGTATTATTTATGTATGTTTTGTGTATATGTATGTATCTATATATTTATTTACATATATATATATATATGTGTGTGTGAAATTAGGTGGATACAGGAGCATATATTATACATATATATTATTTATAATATGTGTGTATATATATATATATATATATATATATACACACATATCATATGTGTGTGTGTATATAGAGAGAGAGAGAGAGAGAGAGAGATCACACACACAGTGGTAAATAGGGAGGGTACAGGAGCTTGAGACACACTTATGGCGACTAAAGCGGGTGTGGTATGATATGTCGACATTCATCATGTAGACTGTGATGGAATAGCGACATATCATCCCTGTTGGCCCACTTACATGCTCCTGACGGCTGTGGCAGCTCCAGCGCAGCTTCCGGGTCCCAGCATTTATGACCTGACCTCTGCTGCTCCTGCCTTCCGGTGAGTATTCCCCCCTATCCCTAAACCTAATCCCTACCCCTCCCTGCAGTGCCTAACCCACTTCTCCCCCTGCAGCCTGACCCTAACCTTCCCCTAGTGCCTAACCAGGGCCAGCTCTTGGGATGTTCGACCAGTGCAGCCGAAATGGGGTGCCCTCCCCAACATCCCGATTTCAGCGGGACAACACTGTTCCACCCATGGGCCGAAGTGGCCCGTGGGTGGTCTGGTTGGGATGTCGGGTACCCCCACTGACGCGGCTGTGCTGGACCCCGGAGTCTGAATGGATGCTGTGCGCATGTGTGCGGCATCCATTCAGTGCTGGGAGAGGCCTGGGGGATACCCAGCTAGTGACAAAGTGCTGGGCTCCCCCCAGCCTGAAGTTACACGGGAGGAGTGCCATGCGGGCATGCCCCAAATAATGTCATTTAGGGGGCATGGCCTATAGTAATTAGGGGGAGACTACCACCTGGGCGGCACAGGGGGTGCTACCCCTGGAGCTGGCCCTGTGCCTAACCTCCCTGCACAACCTAACCCTAATCCCTACCTCTAACCCACCCTATAGTGCCTAACCTTAGCCACCCTCCACAATCTAACTGTATCCTCCCCTAGTGCCTAACCCTCCGTGCAGTGTCTAAACCTATCCTCCTCCCCCACATCGTGCAGGGGTGGAGAACCTCAGGTCTCGGGCCATATAAGGCCCGCAGAGTCATTTGGTCTGGCCCTCTGAACTTTTCTCTGCTAGCCTCATCTGGCTAGCAGGGGGCCTAGAATGGCACTCTGCAGCCAGAATCTATGCAGCAGTGCCACCAGGAGCTTAGGACGCCTCAGACGGTCACATCGCTGCCCTTACAGCTCCCTAGAGAATCCTCAGGATGCTCCGGGAATTACTGTAATCACCGGCGACATCACATCAAGGGAGAGTAGCCTGGACCGGGCCCGTGAATAATGTTATATATATCATAAAGTTCCCCACACCTGCCCTAGGGCCTAACCCCCCCTCATACACAAATACACCGAAATTTTATCATTAATTTTCATGTCAACATGACTGTCGGTTTGTATAAAACACACCAAAATCCATTTAAGTAATCAATCTCAGAACTTGTATTCATTCCTTTCTCAGGATTACCAAAAGGACAAATACAAGTTCTGAAACATTGATTATGTAAACGGGTCAGTGTGTTTTATACAAGCCATCCACACATGTCACACCCATACACACACACACACATACAATCAGCTGGCTCCAGAGCACAACACACACACACATACAATCAGCTTACTCCAGACCGCCCTGTGTCTGGCACTGCCCCCCAAGTGCATGATGTCCCGTAGAGGGGCCTGGAATTGCAACACTGCCCGGAGCATCCTGAAGACGGTGCAAAGACTGCAGGGTGTCTGACTGGGCAGCACTGCAGGAGTGATACTGGCTGCATGGTGCAAGCACCCTGCAAGCCAGTAACAAGGGCCATGGGGTAGCGACAGTGCTGCAAACAGAGCAGCGCAGCATCACCGGTCGCATACCTGTAGTTATGGCATTGTATACAGTCAAAACACACCCACAACACAGGCCACACCCCTAGTGGCGGAACTCGTGACTGGTGGGCCCATGTGCAGAAATATGTTTTGGGCCCCCCTCCTCTGCCCCACCCCAAGTTCACAGTGCCGTGGGTGACAGGGAAAGGTAGAGGGTGACAGAGAGATGGTGACAGGCAGTGGCTGATAAGGAGAGGGTGACATGGAGTGTGTGACAGGGAGAGGATGACAGGGACTGGGTGACAGGAAGAGGGTGATAGGGAGAGGGTGACATGGAGTGTGTGACAGGGAGAGGGTGATGAAGAGGGTGAGAGGCAGTGTGTGACGCAGTGGGTGACAGGGAGTGGTGACAGGGAGAGGGTGACAAATATATTACTTAGATTACTATTTACTTACGTGATCCCAGAACTGCAGCTCGTGGATCCTCCTCTCCTCCTTGGATTTTAACAACGGGGACGGTCACGAAATTGTGAAATCAGATCCCAGGCACCAGTGGCAAGGACTACCTCAGAGAGGAAGAGCCAGGCCAGTCGGGGAAAAGCAGGGTGGGACCGGGAGGAACAAGTAGGAGAGAGGATATAAGGGGAGGAGAGGGGGCCCAGCCAACTCCAGCCGGATCACATCCACGACCACAGGCAGCTCATCATTCCATAATGTTACCACTGGGACTGGTTGGCGTCACGTGGTGGTGTATAACCAGTCAATCTGACTCATTATAATGCAGCCAGTTGCAGGACCCTTTATTGCAGTGGGCCCCAGTGGAATGCACCAGCTGCACCGCCGGTAGTTCCGCCACCTGCACACCCCTATGTAAATCACACCTACACCACACTGGTCATGACCCCAAATCACCAGTCACACTGCTGCAGCGCTGGTC
Source organism: Taudactylus pleione (assembly GCA_031769625.1). Lineage (NCBI taxonomy): Eukaryota > Metazoa > Chordata > Amphibia > Anura > Myobatrachidae > Taudactylus > Taudactylus pleione. The sequence continues at coordinate 825,291 of JAUIMM010000114.1, read as the reverse complement.
ACACCCCCTGCAGCGGCACACAATAGGACCTTCATAAATGTCAGCTCCAGGCCCATGTGGACATTAATCTTGCACTGGATGTAACCTCCTATATATTGCATCACTTAGTACTCAGATATATTGATAATAAAATACACATATTGTGGCCAGTGGAGAGGTGGATGCAAAATCGGGCGCAATTGCTTCTGCATTTTAAGCACAATAAATGCATATTTTTTATCTGTATAAAGAGCAGTTGGTGTATCAGCAATCCCACTAGTGTCACTATTATCACCGCCAAATAGCGCACACATAACAACAATATCTTCCCTTTATCTGTCACCTAGACACAGGGCAAGCAGGTGCTCTGAGGGCTGAACCAATATTCCTCCTACCACCTCACTGAGAACTAGTGACATCAGAGGCACAAAGTGTACGTCAGTAGTTCCTAGTGTACTGAGAGGCAGCATTACCGGTCATTCTACCTGTATAACTACTGATACTTATACAGGTCACTTATTATTGAGGTGCAGTTTCCCTGTAAAGCAGACTACTATGACATCACAGTGTGTGATGTCACTACTGCCATATAACCTCCCCTCCCAGACAAAGGCCCCTGATTTGCAATGAGGTGTACACAGAGCAAGATGCTTTGGATCCTATGCTGTGAGTATTCCAACATTTAGCTTGCATGCATGTAACATTATTTTATCTTTATTTTATAAATGTAACCAAAGAGAGGCAGGCACATTTCTCGGGTTCCTTTACATAGACGCCACTTATCCCTGGGACATACAAGCCACAGTTAGGCTTTTATATATCATATTTGCCAGGGGCGGACTGGGACCAAAAATAGGCCCTGGCATTTAAAGCACACAGGCCCACCTCGTATCAGCATCTGACTCCTGGCATAAACTCCTCCCCTTACTATTCCTGACTCCTCCCACTTCTTAGTCTATGCTCTTACAACTATATATAATATTAGGACATAGAAGTGTACATTATTCTCTGTATTAAAATACACACACTACAGAGCTCATCCTGCAGGGGATTCATACATGTGCTATAGTTAAACATTTGGTATTTGGTTGGTTCTGTTAGGTAACGCTGGCACTACATTGGCATAACTCCCAACTTTTGAAGATGGGGAAGAGGGACACTTGTGAGCACGCACCCAAAAATAGGGCTGTCATTCTCAAGGGCTGCTGCAGGCGGCAGGGCGTGCGCCAACAAATCCAAAGACCGACATTGGTCGGGCCGGTCCAGCCCATCTGGGCATTGGCCCTTCTAGCATTTGCCAGAACTTCCAGATGGGCAGTCCAACCCTGATATTTGCCAAGATTGCCCAGCCAGAAAGCGGAGCAAGCTGTGCATGTGGGGCTCACACTAAAAGGGGGGTGTGTGTGGTTTCCAATGTTTATTCATGTGTATTTATTAGAAAACGTACATAGCAGCACATGAACATAACACACTATTGCATAGTCATATATACACAGGTAAAGGCTGTAACATCATTCTTACATATGTATACACACTTTCTTTATACTCTTTTTGTCAATCATATTTCGCCTTTATTTTTGGATCTAGCTACTATTTTAATTAATAAGAATAAAAGTTATATTTTAAATATATGAACCCAAAGCTACGAAAGGATATTTGGATCCCATTAGTGCACCAGATAAAATCTTATCTTTTCTTGTGTTTTTTCAATAGTGGTAACCATAAGATTACTAGGTAGCACCTTCATATATACAAATCATTTCTCAAATGAAATAGATGAAGTGGATGGGTCTTGAAAGATTATAAAAAAGTACTATTTCTTCGTAACTAATATACTGATATATTTATTTTTTGGTGTGAGATTATACTTGTTGTTAGTTTTAAAGGCTGTAACATGTTGTCTTTGTACTTACAGTCCTTGCATTTCTCCCTGGCATACAGTGCCAATTGGAAGATTATGAATATGATGGAGATATTGTGAGTATCATTTTGTTTATTCATATTCAATAATATTTAAATATTTTGTGACACGTGCATCAAAATGTCATTGAGTTATGAATCATACTTGCCAACTCTCCCTGATTGTCAGGGAGACTACCTGAAGTAATAGCAGATATCTCCCTGACTCCCTGAAGAGTCCAGCAATCTCCCTGATTGCACCTTACTCCATTAGGAAGCTGTTATATACTTGGGAAAATAAAATTCAGAGACATATACATTCAAATGGGCTCATCAGTGTCATTTCCCTGCATTGAGATGTGTGGCTCGGTCTTCCAGAAATACGAATCCATCTGAATTTCATGAATCCGGGTAAATCCAAGTCACGGTTCTGATCTCCTGAGTCGCGGTTCTAATGTTTTCGTGGTTCGGAATTCGGATTTTAAATCCGAATTTTGGGTTTTGGATTGCATAAATTACATGATTTTAGCTGTTTTTATTTATTTTTTAATCTATTTTGTTTTTTAAATTCACATCCAAAATCAAAACCAACACACTTAAGGGTGGTTTTGCAAATCCAAAACCCCAAAAAATACAATGATGAATCCAGCTCCAAAACCAAAACACGGGGGTCAGCAAACATCGCTAATTTTCATATAAGGTTTCTTTCGGCCTCTTATATGGAACCCCTTGTAAAACACAATACAAGAGCAAGCCCTGAAAAGTATCAGTGTGATTTCATTAACAAGTAGATTTTACTCATTTCTTTGGGGCTTGTTTACATGTGGATGGAAGTCAGTTTTATAGCTCGCCTCTCAGATATAGCAGTACACACCCACTTTACCACCGCGCTCATAGGTGTTACTTTCACAATCTCCCTGAAATGCTTTTTCAAAAGTAGGCAAGTATGGTTATCATGTAACAAGTTGCGTAGAAACTACTTTAGTCATTAGAGCTCAAATACTATGAATAAATGTTATTATTAATATTGCTATTATTATTGTTGTATCTGATTTGTAAAACATTACACTGGGCAGCAATAGACAGAAAGGAAAACACATGATAATTAAAACAGGGACATAAATGGTAGACAAAAAAAATAAAATGGTTTGGGAGGGCCCTGCTCATGGGTTAGATTACAGTCTAAGGAGAAAATGTCACATTTTAGATGGAAAGAGTGAGACTGACTCAGAAAGAGGATTAAGACAGTTCCAAAAATGGGATTACTGGTGGATTTTGTTATAGGTAGAAATAGGGTAGGTGTGAGGCTGTACCAATGTGAGTAGTATAATTGGGAGTAGGGTAGGTGTGAGGATGTACCAGTGTGAGTAGTTTAGTTGGGAGTAGGGTACGTGTGAGGGTATAACAGTGTGAGTAGTATAGTTGAGAGTAGGGTAGGTGTGAGGGGGTACCAGTGTGAGTAGTATACTGTATGTGGAGTAGGGTAGGTGTGAGGGTATACCAGTGTGAGTAGTATAGGAGGAGTAGGGTAGGTGTGAGGGTATACCAGTGTGAGTAGTATAGGAGGAGTAGGGTAGGAGTGAGGGGGTACCAGTGTGAGTAGTATATGTGGGAGTAGGGTAGGTGTGAGGGTATACCAACGTGAGTAGTATAGGTGAAGTAGGGTCGGTGTGATCATATACCAGTGTGAATAGTATAGGTGGGAGTAGGGTAGGTGTGAAAGTATACCAGGGTGAGTAGTATAGGACGAGTAGGGTAGGTGTGAGGGTGTACCAGTGTGAGTAATATATGTGGGAGTAGGGTAGGTGTGAGGCTGTACCAGTGTGAGTAGTATAGGTGGGAGTAGATGTGATGGTGTACCTGTGTGAGTTATATAGTTGGGAGTAGGGTAGGTGTGAGGCTGTACCAGTGAGAGTTGGGTAGGTGTGAGGGCATACCAATGTGAGTAGTATAGGTTGTAGTAGATGTGATGGTGTACCAGTGAGAGTAGTATATGTGGGAGTAGGGCAGGTGTGAGGCTGTACCAGTGGGAGTAGGGTAGGTGTGAGGGCATACCAATGTGAGTAGTATAGGTTGGAGTAGATGTGATGGTGTACTAGTGAGAGTAGTATAGCTGGGAGTAGGGTAGGTGTGAGGGCATACCAATGTGAGTAGTATAGGTTGGAGTAGATGTGATGGTGTACTAGTGAGAGTAGTATAGTTGGGAGTAGGGTAGGTGTGAGGGCATACCAATGTGAGTAGTATAGGTGGGAGCAGGGTAGGTGTGAGGGTATACCAGTGTAAGTAGTATAGGTTGGAGTGGATGTGATGGTGTACCAGTGAGAGTAGTATATGTTGGAGTAGGGTAGGTGTGAGGCTAAAATATTCACAGTCTGGCTACTGATGACAGTGCCACATACTCTTAGAAGTTACCTGTGGACCAATTTTCATAAATGTCCCATTGTATGTTATATATACAGCAGCAGTTTTTAACTTGACAAAACATTTATCTTTATAGTTGTATCACTGTTTTATATTTTTATCTTTTATTTATATAGTCTACCCTTACACACCCTGAAGGAGAGGTTAGTGCCCCCAAGGACACCATGGGAGAGGCCAGCAATTCCAAGACCACCACAGAAGAGGCCAGTGCCCCTGAGACTACCACCAATGAGGCCAGTGCCCCTGAGATTGCCTTTGTAGAGTCCAAAGACTCTGACATCACCATTGGTAAGGCCAGTGCCCCCAAGACCACCGGAGAGGACAGTGCCTCTGAGAACACCTCAGGAGAGGCCAGCGCCTCTGAGGCTACTATGGATGAGGCCAGTGCCCCTGAAATTGCCACAGTAGAGGCCAGTGTCCCTGAGGCTGCCATGGGTGAGGCCAGTGCCCCCATACACATTAGAGAAGCTAGCACCCTCAAAATGATCACAATTGCTGCTAAAATAATTGAAAAAGCCAGGGTCATTGGAGTGGCCAGAACCCGCAAGAACAAAGGAGAGGCCAGTGCACCTGAGTCAGCCATTGAAGAGCCCAGTGCCCCTGAGATCACATCTGTCAAGTCCAGTGACCCCGACATCACCATGGATGAGGCAAGTGCCCCCAAGACTGCCACCGGAGAGGCCAGTGCCTCTGAGATCACCTCAGGAGAGGTCAGCACCCCTGAGGCCACTATGGGAGAGGCCAGTGCCCCTGAGATTGCCACAGTGGAGGCCAGTGTCCCTGAGGCAGCCATGGGTGAGGCCAGTGCCCCCTTAAACATTAGAGAAGCTAGCACCCTCAAAATGATCACAATTGCCGCTAAAATAACTGGAAAAGCCAGGGACATTGGAGTGGCCAGGTCCCACATGACCAACGGAGAGGCCAGTGCCTCAATGCCCCCTGAACAATACCAACCTCCTTCAAATTATCTGCAGTTTTGGGTGGTGATCTTGTGCATACTTATTCTTGTACAGGCGCTGATATTTTGTGTTGCAATTGTGTCACACTATCATTACAATAACAAGAACCCCAAACAAGACCACAGCCCTGACATTCAGGAGCCATGAAGAGAGACATGTGCTCCCACCACCACCCTGAATGGCATGTGCCCCCACCACCAACAAAGATGCACAACCCCCACACCCCTAGGGTGGCATGCCCCACCACCATCATTGGGCTCCCACTATCAACCAAAGAGCCATGAACCCTGAGGTCCACTTAAACATCGTACTCAGAAATTGGTGTTTGGAATTTCTTTCCCTAGCTGGAGTGGACTGAGATAAATGCTTGAAACATTTATGATTCAAATACATGGCTTTAAACTCTCTTAATTATATGTGTGTTAATTACCCCCTTTGGTTATAATGATTTGGTGTATAAAGATACTACACTTATGGTCCTGATTCATTACGGAACGCAATTGTTATTGCAATAGTGATTACGCACACAGGGTCTCATTCAGATCCGCTCGCGAGCGCAGGATGCTTGCAAGCGGGTCAATGGTGCCCTAATGCGCATGCACACGACAGAGGGAGTTCCATCGTGCGCATGCGCGAGACCCGCATAGCGACAGCCAAGCTGTCACTATGGGTCTCGCACCAAAGGGGGCGTGCTGTCGATGGTGACTGACAGCACGCCCCCTTTGGGGGGCGTTGCTGCCCAGACGGATAGAGCCAAAAGCACTCCTGGACCCTACCGCAGGGTCTCGTCGCAAGCCCGATGGCCCCATCTTTTTGGCCGCTCGCATAAGCTGTGGGTGGTCACCCACAGCTATGCGAGCGGCCAGGAGGCCTCTCCATTTTTAGGTAGGAGGGTCCTGATTCAGAGCGAGCGCTCTGGTCAGAGCGTCCGGCTCTGAATCAGGCCCACAGTCTCACTGCGATAGTATGCTAATCCATTGCGATCACTATGCCGTCACAGCGCTACATAAGGATGCCCACTTTACCTTACACACATCCGTAATCCATAGCAAGACTGCAAAGCCATCGGTAACACCGAGTATCATCGCAGCCTCACGCACACTTGCACAAGCTCTGACCTTACTCAGGAATTGATAACCTCATCATACGCTATGAGTTCTCAAACTGCCTAAGGCTTTGTTGTGAATAAGTTATGCACGCCCATGCAACAGCGTTCAAACGCACTAGCACATCTGTGTTTCTCCGATCCCCCACCCTCACCTCCCCACAAACGGCACTTCCTGTCAATCCCTCTACGATTGGTCTGCGCAGTCCCCATAGCAGTGGCTGGTTCACACACTGTTATGCATATGCAGAACGGAACAATCGGCCGATTGCGTGTGTATTTGCAGTTGCGAATGAATCAGGCCATATGATTGCTATTGTGTCTCTGTTGTTTTCCCAATTGGAGTGTTTGCACCCTGATTGCACCTTGGGGAGCTACTACTTGGTTACATGGCTCAGATATTCATTACTTTCTGGCATAGGGACACACAACTTTCACCTCGGAAAGTAAGACACATTTCCTGTGTTTTCATGTTATTACACCTTTTTGTGTTTGTTTGTTATTGCGGACGTCACCATGTCTCAGTAAGGTTCTACAAGTGGGCCGCCCTAGAATAAATTGGAGAACATATTTGTGCACACTGAAGGTTAAAGATATTAAAGCTGAAAGCAGCTGCCCTGAACAAAAACAGTTTCCTATTATCTGCAAAAAGAAAAACAGCCTAAACCTGCTTTGGGATATGAGAGCTGACAGCAATGGGCCTAATACAGAGATAGATGTAAATATCTCCGCCTCTGTCTCTTTCTTTCTCCGAGGCTCTGCTAAAGTATGCAAAAGCCACAGGAAGGTGCTTTCAGTTATAAGATTCCCACTGCCGGCTTCTGTATTCCGCTGCTGCGTCTGAGGACGCGGCATCGAATCAACTGCATGACCATTTGACATCTGAGTAACAATCAGGTTATCAGGATGTCAAGTTAAATAACACAGGGCCTGATTCAGTAAGGAATGCAACTGCTAATGAAATTGCTAATACGCACGCAGTTCCACTGCGATAGTATGCTAATTCTGATCGCTATGCCGCTGCAGCACTACATAAGGACGCCCACTTTACCTTACACACATCTGAAATGTTAGAAAGAGTGTGAAACCATCGGTATAATCAAGTACCATCGCAGCCTCACGCACACTTGCACATGGTCTGACCTTACTCAGAAATTGCTAACTTTTTCGCACACTATGAGGCCTCAGGCTGCGTAGGGCATCTCAGTGGATACTTAAAGCATGCCCCTGCAATGGCGTTCAAACGCCCTGGCGCGCCTGGGTTTCTCCCCCCCCCCCCCGTAACCACCCACGAACGATACTTTCTGTCAATCACTATGCAATGGGTCTGCGTAGTCACTGCGATGGCAGTCCGGATTGGAGTGGCCGGTTCGCGCACGCACACTGTGATGCATTCGTATGCACAGAACGCAACAATTGGCCGATTGCGTGCATATTAGCAACTGCGATCCAAGCTGAATCAGACCCACAGTAGGGTCTTTACAAAGAAGCAAGATATCATGTTACTGGAATCCAGTTCATACCAAGTAACGCCTATGTCAAGATACAAACTATTAGCTCAGTCCCTTTGCTGCACATTTTGCCCTGGCCACCAAAAAACATCCTGCAGATGCCAAGTTCTGCACTTTCCTGACCAATTACTGACTCCATAGGGAGAGCGCAGTCCTGATCCACATTACCTAGACACCACAAATAGTGCCAGTGTTGGATTGGATTTCTGCATTATTCTTAAGCGTTCTGTTCCTGTGCACAACTGCTTTCAGGAACTCCTCTGGCTTCTTCAGAACCGGGCAGAACAGCAGGGATAAAATGTAGGGCCAGAAAGTATTATTGCCTTACTGTACATCACTTATTTAATGGGCCCTGCTGGTCAGCACTGTTGAAAATGGAGTACACGCTACTGCTCAGACTCCATGATAGTTCCTATGGGGAGGCTTCATTCCCTATCCAAGATGGCTGCTGAACCTAGCACTGTGCATGCACTGTGCCATCTTGTCACTATGTAAGAGCGACACAGTGGTACACGGCTCCAGTGAGATCTGTGATTTACCTACTCCAGAAGCATTTTCAGAGTGATCCTGCATCACTACCCACATCCTGCATATACTCACTGGCTGGTGCGCTGTGTGACTCCCGCTCAAGCTCCACTGCATCCAACTAGTGTGTATCTGAGTACTGCTGTACCCATCACTTCTTCAATAAACCACTATACTGGCCACAACAAATGTACAGTGCACACTGCCATAGAACACATAGTGAAGACAGCACAGAGGCCCTGATTCAGAGCCGGACGCTCTGACAGAGCGCTCGCTCTGAATCAGGGCCGCCCTTCCTGATTTTAGAGTGGCCTCCTGGCTGCTCGCATAGCTGTGGGTGACCACCCACAGCTATAGCAAGCGGCCAAAAAGATGGTCGCGATGGTCAAGACCATCGGGCTTGCGACGAGACCCTTGTGGTAGGGTCTCATCTGCCGCAAGCCCTGGAGTGCTTTTGGCTCTATCAGAGCCGAAAGCACTCCCACTGACATCACTTGTGATGTCAGTGGGGCCGGCCCCAGATGGTAGTCATTCCCATGGGAACGCCTCCATCTGGCCAGCCACGCCCCTGCATACCCACCAACGGGGGCGTGCTGTCACTCACCATCGACAGCATGCCCCCTTTGTAGCGAGACCCATAGCGACGGCTTGCCCATCGCTATCCGGGTCTCGCGCATGCGCACGACGGAGCCGGGTCCGTCGTGCGCATGCGCACTGGCCCAACATCGACCTGCTTGCGAGCGCTCGCGAGTGGGCCTGAATTAGACCCAGGGTCCCTGATTCAGAGCCGGACGCTCTGACAGAGAGCTCGCTCTGAATCAGGGCAGGGCTATTTTTTTTTTAGAACGGCCTGGCCGCTCACATAGCTGTGGGTGACCACCGACAGCTATAGCAAGCGGCCAGGAAGATGGTCGCAATGGTCATGACCATCGCGACCATCGGGCTTGCAACGAGACCCTTGTGTAACAGAGCCGAAATCTCTCCCACTGACATCACTCTTGATGTCAGTGGGGCCGGCCCCAAACGGAGGCGTTCACATGGGAATGCCTCCGTTTGGGCAGCCACTCCCCCAGCCTGCCCACCAAAGGGGGCGTGCTGTCACTCAACATCGACAGCACGCCCCCTTTGGTACAAAACCCGGAGCGACAGATTGCCCGTCGCTATCCGGGTCTCGCGCATGTGCACGATGGAGCCGGCTCCATCGTGCACATGCACACAGGCCCACCATCGACCCAGTTACGAGTGCACAGCACTTGCGACCGGATCAGAATCAGGCCCAGAGTGTTTCCAGTGCAGCGTAGTAGCAGCGAAGCATAGAGCACACAAGCTGTATCATTATGCAATGATTATGCAACATGCATACAGCCATAAATGGGTTTATCAAGCTAAAAGGTGCAGAAAATTTTATGACCTGGAAATAAATGCAATTAAAGTGTGAAAGGTTGTAGACGGTCACAGTAGACAAACATACTTCCAGTGGTGTGCTACCAGAAGTTTTGACCCTCAAGTTTTTAGAGTCTCTAGAGTCCTGGCCCTCCTTCAAGCAGGACTGGACCTTGGTCTCCGCCTGGCCTCGCTGAAAGTGCATGTTTCTGCTCTGTCCATTTGGTTCCAGCGCATAATTGCTCCACTGCTGGATGTTCACACCTTCCTTCAGGATGTCCTCCGAATTCAACCTCCCTTCGTTCCTCCGGTGTCAATGTGGGATTTGTAAGTGGTTCTCCAGGCCCTTCAGAGCCCTCCATTTGAACCCCTGGAATCTGTGAAACTCAAGTGGCTCACAGCGAAGACTTTCTTTCTCCTGGCTCTTGCGTCCTCCCATAGGGTGTCAGATTTAGTCGCACTTTCCTGTCACTCCCCATTTCTGATCTTTCATCAGGACAAGGCTGTTCTTCGAACTTGTCCTGACTTCCTTTCCAAGGTTGTTTCTCATTTCCATATGAATGAGGAAATCGTAGACCTGGGCTTCCAATCACCAGACCTCTCGGCAGGTGAGGCCTACTTGAATGTGGTCCGTGCTCTCAGGATCTACGTGGACCGTACAAGTTCTCTTCGGAAAACAGATTCCCTATTTGTCCTCTATGGATTCCACAAGAAGGGCTGGCCAGCTAACAAACAGACTCTGGCCAGATGGCTTCGCATGACTATCTCACAGGTTTACACACAGATGAGCCTTCCTGTGCCGGCTACCATCTCTGCTCATTCTACTCGCTCCGTGGGACTCTCGTGGGCAGCTCGCTGTGGTGCCTCAGCTGAATAGCTTTGTAAGGTGGCCACGTGGTCTTCTGTCCACACCTTTCTTATGTTTTATGCCTTCGATACCTTTGCCTCTCAGGATGCTTCATTTGGACGCAGGATACTCCTCTCAGTTCAGGAGCATCCCCACCCTTGAATACTGCTATGGGACATCCACTGTGGATCCTTATGGACCCTGAAGAAGAAAATGAGAGTTATGGTAAAACTTACCTTTGTTAACTCTCTTTCTTTGAAGTCCATAGGGTCCACAAGGCACCTGCCCTGATGCCCCTGGCTTCTCTGGGTTGGGTTTCCTGGTCACCAGGTTTCCAGTCTCTTTGATGTGAGAGTGTGATTCTTCTGTGTACCAGTCTTCCTTCTCTCCTCTCCTCCTCCTGCCTTCGGCTTGTTAACAAACTGATTTGCCTCAGGCTCAGGGACGGGGTTTACGGGGGAGGGACCATTGCTTCCTGGCAGTTGAAATCTTAGCTGTTTGGTGTCCGGTCCATATCCACCACCTACACCCCACAGTAGACCCAGGTGCAGATCCAAGCCCAAACGATATACAGTATGTCAGTGGTTCCCAAACTTTTTTGAATCATGGTGCCCTAAAGCAGTTCTGGCCAACCTGTGGCTCTTCAGCTGTTGTGAAACTACATGTCCTAGCATGCTTTATCAGCTGATCAGTGGGAGGGTATGCTGGGACTTATATTTTCACAATAGCTGGAGAGCCACAGGCCTGCCTAGAGTATCATCAGTTTTTATTATGATATCTTTGTCTTTTACAAAGGATTTTTCTATTGTGGAAGATGCAAAAACTTGCACAACCTCCAAATACAGAACTAGCAAACCTGTGACTTCATTCGAATCCAATACAACAAAGGACAAGTATAAAATTGAAGATCAAATCACCTGTGATACCAGCGGAGTAATGTATCTGCTAACATGCCCATGTATGAAACAATTTGTAGGTAAAACAACAAGATCTTTAAAACAAAGGATACATGAGCAACAAAAAAATATACTGCAAGAATTCGATGAACATAGTGTCTCACATCATTTTAAAAAAGCGCACAATAACCCTACTGACCGAGACTATACATTTTTCATTTTTGGACAATTTTTTTTTGCCCCATAGGTTCTTACATCTCTTACAACATACCTCTATTGAACCATTGACTTGGTCTGACCATGCCCCGGTCACTCTTACAATCTCTACCAGTCTTCTTTCCCCTAAACCTTGCACTTGGCGCTTAAATGAAAGTCTTCTTTCGGATGCTTATTGTAGACTTCAGTTGGACCAGACTCTCACTGACTATTTTGAACTAAATCACACTCCTGAGGTTTCCAGCCTCACTGTTTGGGAGGCTCACAAGTGCATTCAGTATGATATACCGCTGGCCGCAACGGCAGCCCGACAGAGGAGGAAATCCCGATCGTCATAAAGGTAAGTATAAACTAATCTAATTCTACCCCCTAACCCTCCTTTAGGGTGCCTAACCCTAACCCCTCCTCTGCCTAACCCTAATCCCCTAAGTGCCTAAGCCTAACCCCCCCTTCCCCGCCACCTAAACCTAAGTCCCTCGGGGGGGTGCCTAACCCTAACCACCCCCCGGGGGTGCCTAACCCTAACCCTCCCCCTAGCCTAACCCTAACCTCCCGGAGGGGGTGCCTAACCCTAAGTCCCCCCTGGGAGCCCCTAACTTACCCCCCCTCCCCCCGAGCGGCTGTCCACACCCAGCGCCCGGCATCACTTTGATCAGGATCCCGGGCGCCGGTCTCCCAGCGTCGGTAAAATGACAGGCATCTAGATTTGGACACCTGTCATTTAATCCTCGCCGGGATTAAGTAGTTGGGAAGCCGGCTGTCGGCATTGCAAAGGCTGGCTTCCTGAACATATACCCTCTCAAATGTGTATTGAAGGGTAAATTGATTGGTCGTAAGCCACAATTGCTCCAGCAAATTAGATTGTTTGAATTGAAACACAAAAAGGGGTATTCAATATGGGAGCGAAAAGTCCGTGCTGGACTTTTCGCTCCACATCGGAGATTTTCCTGGGATAAAGTATCGGGCACGCGCCCGCTTTATCCCCGTATTCAATATAAAACCTACGAAAACGGGAACCTGCGAAGTGGGATCTGCGAAAAAATATGAAATTTACCTGGAATAAATTGTAGGACCCCCCTAAAGCTGTAAAAACATGGGGGATCACTATGGGTACCCCCGTTTTAGCCTGCAAATGAAAGTCGGCGATTTAAATAGCCGCAGCAGGTGTTTTTTTCCCGACATTGAAGAAGTGTTGCAGAAGAGCACTTAGGTTATTTTTTTTGTTTTTTTAAGTGGTCCCATCAAATTTGGGGTACATGAAAATGGGTACTAGCATATTTTTATGTCCCTAAAGTAAGTTTTAAAAAATTCTGCAATTATGCACCTGCCGCTAATAGCCTATTGTAGAAAACACCTGCTGCATACTTGCAGAATAGCCCTGAACCTATTTCCCTATTGTTAAACACTTTTTTCCTTTTTTTTTTTTCACCCCAATTTTTAAATTAATTTTTTGGGGTATCCCTATTTTTTTTAAAAACTTTTTTTGACAGTTATTTTTAAAATGTCAATCCCAGGGGTGCAGGCTAATTTTTTTAAGCCTGCACCCCTAAACCCCAATTCTGCACTTTTTTTCGCCACCTATTCAATGGTGAAAAGTTATCCCCGTTTTTTTTCAAAGACTTTTCGAACCTGCGAAAAGTCTTTGAAATTGAATACGGTGTAAAACCAAAACCAGCAAAAATGACGTCATCGGTGCGAAAACATCGCAGAAACTGAGTTTTCGCTCCATATTGAATACCCCTAAAAGCCTTTTTGACAGCTGCAGATCAGAAAGCTTTATCCTTGGCCCGATCTGAATAAATATATATAAATATATAAATACCTGGTAATAATCTGAACTCAATAAACTAAAATCATTATTTTCAATGGGGCAATAAACCAGGTAAATTATTGGCACGGGCCTTGCGGGCTCAGAGATCGGTATCTTTTATAGAGGTGGTCAAGGATGGGACTGGTAGAGATTGTAGATTGACCCTCGCTATTGCCTCAGCATTTCAATCTTACTATTCGCAGCTGTATAAGCTTTCGTCCTTGGGCTCTTCCGCAGCGGTTGGCGCTTTTCAGGAGACTGTATCTAATTATCTCCGGAAGGTTAGTTTCCCCTCTGTCTCCGACGGGGATAGAGACTGGTTAGACAGCCCATTCACATTGGAGGAATTGGAAGAAGCTCTAAAAAACACCACTACTGGTAAAAGCCCAGGCCTTGATGGCTATACGGTTTCGTATTATAACATTTTTAAGACCACTCTTTTACCCAAGATGTTGTCAGCTTTTAACTCTGTGGGGCCTATTCATCATAACTAAAGTTTCCCAGGAGGTAATTAGGTTTAGAACTCGCATGGAGTTCTACCTAATTACCGGAGGAATTCATCATTCCTCCACCCTATAACTATCTATTCCGAAAAGCTGTCATTTTTGTGATGACAGCTTTTCAGGAAATATCACAGCTGGAAGCAGTGCTGCACATGTGCTGTTACATCTGTAAAACCAGCGCATGCGCAGCACTGTCTACAGATACAGTAAGTTTGTGTGTCCCCCTCCGCTCACCTGCCCCCCCTGCCCTCCGCTCACCTCCCCCCCCGTTCAGCACTTACCTGCCCGCGCAGCAGCCTCCGGCTCCATCTGCTATGCTGTCATGTGGTCTCCCAGCAGCACACAGTACTGTTTAGAAAAAAAAAAGTTTTTTTCATTTCTAAACTTTATTGTGCTCTGCTGGGGAGAACACATGACAGCATAGCAGACGGAGCCAGAGGAGAGACCAGAGCGCCGGAGGGAGATTCCGGGGGACCTGCACACGCTGACACAGGTAAGTGTTACCTGCTATTCGCCACCTCACAGTGGCGAATAGTAACTCCATCAAATTCCGAAAATACATAATTTTCGGAATTTGATCAATACCATAATTTCCATATCCCCATACTAATGTACTAATGTATGGGGAGTGTGGAAATGAACGCAGAGGGACTTAGCAAGGAGATATCAGTGTTATCTCCTGTGCTAAGTATCTTCATGAATTCTAAAATAACGTTATTTAAGGAAAATGTCTTTAAAAACTTTATTTTAGTGTGGATGAAAAGGCCCCTGTATCTGATAAGATAGTTTTTTTATCCCAGTCTTTTGAAGCCCATGTTGCAGTTATCCATAAGTACGGTAAGGACCCAGCCCTGTGCTCCAGCTATAGGCCTATCTCCCTACTGAATACAGATATTAAACTATTTGCCCAGCTTATTGCGAACAGACTGAAGATTCTTCTTCCTGCTTTAGTTCTTTCAGACCAGGTTGGTTTTGTCCCGGGCCGGGAGGCACGAGACAACACTACCAAGGTAACTGACTTGATGCATCTTGCTGTAACGGAAAAGTCCCCAGCTCTTCTGTTATCCACTGATGCAGAGAAGGCCTTTGACAGAATAAAGTGGCATTTTATGAGGGGTTTGTTGGCACACATGGGGTTTGGTCCTGCCTCCTTGCATAGGATCCTGGCTTTATATTCCACACCTATGGCACGTATTAAGATAAATGGTGCCCTTTCTAACCCAGTGTGGATTTTTAATGGCACTAGACAGGTATGCCCCCTATCCCCCATTATTTTTGTTTTGTGTATGGAGGCGTCGGCTAGAGCTATTAGATTAATGTCTGGGTTGTTTGTAGATGGGCGTGAATATAAGCTGGCCTTGTTTGCCAACAACCTTCTGGCCGTCCTTACCAACCCCTCTATTTCTGTACCTTAGTTTATGAGTTCCGGGACTTTGGTGCTCTCTCTAATTTCAAAATAAACTACTCTAAATCTATAGCAGTTAACCTTTCACTCCCCCCACAGTGGCGGAAGGTTTAAAGGCCTCTTTTCCCTTCTCCTGGCATCCCCCAAAGCTTAAATACTTGGGGATTTGGTTGAACCGTGACCTGTCCAGGTTGTATTCAGCTGCGTCCACATCATTGCGTGATGATGTCATGACGCGGCGGCCGGGTTTGAGGATGGCTGCTGCACACACTCATGAGCTCCGCCTTCTGGCTCTTGCAGTGGGTAATGGGAGAGATGATGTCTCTCCCACAATGCAGAGCGCGCCAGCCCGGGAGGACTGAAGTGCGGCGGCATTAGCGCACGCAGGGGGGGTTTCTGTGTACCCAGAAACCCCCCTGACGAACCCAGCGATCGCAAAATTTGAGCGGGTTATGTAGTGTATGACTGTGCTACATGCAGAGCGCCGCAACAGCCAATCACCGGTGCCATCTCAACCAGTCCCCACCGCACTGTCTCCTCAGCCAGCAGGTAGCTCCGTCCAGCCACACAGACACTGGCTGGCCCACGCCCTCCTCCTGGGATTGCCAGGCCCCACCCACTGCCAGGAGCAGCAGCAGCAGCGAGGGACGCACACAGTCTTCCCCCGCTCCCAGACTGGACTCGGAGTGACATCCTCACGCAGCCACGCAACTTGAGATCCGGAAGTGGAGCACAGCAAGGTGATCACAGGGAGTCTGGCTCACACAATACAATGGCAGTGTCACGGCCAGGGTTTCTTGGCATGATACCCGCCGGGTATTACCTGTGAGGTCGTTATGGCGGGGGGTCTCTGGAAGCGGTGCTGGTGTTTGGCGAGGGGCATTGGCTGCACGTGGTTCTGTGCGGGCACATTGTCACTAGGCCTGGTGAGGTCAGGCGGTGGTTCCGTTCCGTGGGTATGGGCGCTGCCATCTTGCCTGCGGCCATGTGATTCCGGCTGTCCAATCTGGTAGGTCATGTGCTCATTCCAGCCAGTCACAGCGCGGCACTGAGTATTTAGGAAGGTCCAGAGCCTTCCTTCCTTTGCCAGTGCAACGTGTTTCTCAGCTGCGGCTGAGAGAGAGCACCTGTGCCTTACCTGCCTGCCTGTCAGTTACGCGACTAGCCTGAACCTTGCCTGCTCCAACCTGCTGGACTTACCCTGCACCCTCCATATACCTTCTTACCTGCCTGAGTACCTGAACCTGCTGTTTCCCTGCACCTTGCTTCATTTCACTCCCAGCTGAACTTCACTACCTCTGCCTGCATCAGTTACAGCTCATCATACCTGCATTCTGTTTTCATCTCACCATACTTGTATACTGGACTATTCCTGCCTGTCACTATCTGGACGTTTTCTCATTAACCCCCACTACAGTTATCATGTGCACTTTAGTGCTATACCTGGACTTTTTCATTTGCCATTCCCATGTCTTCTGTCACTTATTAAAAACTCCACTTTTTCATTTAAGTCTACATCTGTGTCTGCTCCTATCACCACCCCGGGTCCACAACAAATTCAGAACCTCACAGGCAGCAGTTGCACCACGCCACCCCCCGCGCTTAGAAGATGGTTGAACAGACATAAGGAAGGAAGGTCAGTACACCCGGCTGCACAGCGCTCTTTCACACAGTACTCCTCTCTCACATACACACAGTGTTTATATATATATATATATATATTAGTGTGTGTGTGTATATATATATGTGTATACTTATATATTTAAAGTGTGTGTGTGTGTGTATGTGTGTATATATATATATATATAGATATGTATATATAAACCCCCCTCCTCCCCTAAAAATCCTGGGCGGCGGAAGCTGTGGCTGGAGCGTGGATTCAGGTAAGTGTATTTTTTTTTTTTTACGTGTGTATCTGCACTGCATCGGGGGGGGGCACTTCTGGGTGCATCACTATTGGGGTTGGGGACTTCTACTGGGGACTACTATTGGAGGGGCTACTGCATCGGGGGGGCCCTCTACTGGGGGGGTACTACTACTGGGGTGGGGGTACTGCTAGGGGCACTGTATCAGGGGGGGGGACCTCTACTGGGGACTACTACTGGGGGGCACTGAATAGGGGGATCACCACTGGGGGCCTGCATAAGGGGGACCACTACTGGGGGTCCTGCATAGGGTAGACCACACCTGGGGGCACTGTATAAGGGGCACTGGATAGGGGGGATCACTACTGGGGGCCTACATAAGGGGGACCACTATTGGGGGCACTGCATGGGGGGGACTACTACTGGGGGCACTATATAAAGGGCACTGCATAGGGGGTACCACTACTGGGGGCACTGCATTGGGGGGGACTACTACTGGGGGCACTATATAAGGGGCACTGCATAAGGGGGACCACTACTGGGGGCACTGTATAAGGGAAACTAATGGGGGGCTGCATTTGTGGGACCACTCCTGGGGGCATTGCATACTGGATGTACAGTATAAGAGAAACTAATGGGGGCTGCATAAGGGGGACCACTACTGGGGTACTGTATAAGGTTCACTACTAGGGGCCTGCATAAGAAGGACCACAACTGGGGACATTGCATACTGGGGGTACTGTATAAGGGGCACTACTGGGGTTAAGTAGTGTTCCCGCTAGGCTGTTTTAGCAGGGCGTGATGCCTTGCCCTCCTTCTGGAGGGCAAAAAGCACCCTGCCCTCCAGAAGGAGGGCAAAAAGCACCCTGCCCTCACAGCCTGCGGATCCCATCTTTACCCGCGGGTTTCAGTGTCTTGCGGGTGGGGAAATGTGCGGTGACCCAGTCACCGCCGGAAAATAGACCCTTGGCGCATGTGGGGCACTATATAAGGGGGCTGCCTGGTGTGTCCGTAAGTGCCGGGCACGCCCCCAAGAATGATGAAAAGGGGACGCTTCTTATAGACATGCCCCCTTTTCAATGGCCATGCCCCCTTTTCAGGCGCGCGCAACTTTGCCCTCTCTAGCTCCAGCGCCCTGCCTGCCACTGGAGCTAGAGTGAACACTAGTTAAGGTGCATATGGAAAGGAATGTTCAGAGCGACAAGAAAGGGGTGTGTGTCATGTTGACACACCTCATTTTTAAGTGACCACGTCCATTTTTTTTACGCGCACATAGGGGGGGTGTCTCCATTTTTAAATTTGTCCTGGGCTCTAAATACCCTTGTTACGCCACTGCTTGTATGTTGTTCTAATATTAATTATATTTGTATGAGCATAGACTAAGAAGAAGGAGGGGTCATGAATAGTTAGGGGAGGAGGCTTTGCCTGGAGCCAGATGCTGACGTGAGGTGGGTCTGTGTGCTCTTGAAATGCCAGGGCCTCTCTTTAGTCCCAGTCCGGCCCTGGATCAAGGAAAGCCAAGCCTACCAGGTTGGTATCTACAAATCTAGGCTGAAAAATGGCATAAGAGTATTTTGCAAGTATACCTATTTGTGATTTTAGTTGAAATAAATACATTTTGAAAGTAAGAGTCAGAGCAGCAGTACAAACTCACAGTGCTTATATCATACCTCCCAACTGTCCCTCATTTAGCGTGACAGTCCCGTTTTTCTGGGATTGTCCCACTGTCCCGCCCGCGGGCCGCAGTGTGCCGCGGTGGGGGGGAAGCATACACGTTGCTCTGCTATGCGTGTATGCAGAGGCAGAATAGACGCTGTGCGCATCGCATCTATTGAGAGTACAGGGGGGAAGCCCGGGGGCTGCCCAGCATCTCAGAGATGCTGGGCACGCCCCATTAGTGATGCAAATGGGGGCGTGTCATCTGACCACGCCCCCTTTACGACTAGGCCACACCCCCTTTTGGGGGGCGCATCAGGTCCCGACTCTCTCCCAGCAAATGTTGGGAGGTATGTTATATGGATCCACTGGGGTACGGAAACATTCACAGGGGTACGGCCTGCAGCGTCACAGTGCTTATATGGATACACTGGGGTACAGAAACATTCATTGGGGTACGGCCTGCAGCGTCACAGTGCTTATATAGATACACCGGGGTACGGTCTGCAGCGTCACAGTGCTTATATGGATACATTGGGGAATACGGCCTGCAGCATCACAGTGCTTATATGGATACACTGGGGTACGGCCTGCAGCATCACAGTGCTTATATGGATACACTGGGGTACGGCCTGCAGCATCACTGTGCTTATATAGATCAGGGTTGCCTACCCTCCCGATTCGGGCGGGAGCCTCCCGATAAACAGGTGCAGCTCCCGCCCCCCCAGAAAGGCAGGCAAGCCTCCCGCATGCCGCCGATCCCCTGTCTCCCCCCCGGCAGTACCTGATAAACCCCCTTCAGCGGGGGGCCGCTGACGCGATTCGCGTCATTTTGGCCCCGCCCCCTGCTTCACAATGCCTGTATTTCGGCATTGTGTAGCGGGGGCGGAGCCAAAATGAGGCGATCGCGTGGCCCCGCCCCCTGTCACACTCGGAAACTGCCTTCAGCCCGGCCACGCCCCCTTTTGCTGGCCACGCCCCCTGTTCTGCCGATCTGGCTGCTCCCTCCCGGAAGGAGCAGCCAGATAGTCGGCAAGTATGATATAGATACACCGGGGTACGGTCTGCAGCGTCACAGTGCTTATACGGATACACTGGGGGATGCGGCCTGCAGCGTCACAGTGCTTATACGGATACACTGGGGGATGCGGCCTGCAGCATCACAGTGCTTATATAGATACACCGGGGGGGATTTGGGCTGCAGCATAATAGTGCCTATATGTACAGCACAAAAAAATATACTTTTTAACACTTTTTGTTTTTACTTTTTATTTTTTTTTTTACTTTTCTTGACTTTGTTTTACAGCCCCTGGGACGTACAGCACAGCCCCTGGATGGACTGTACAGCACACCTCTGAATGGACAGCGCAGCACACCCCTGGATGGACAGTACAGTGCCAGATTAATGTCCACATGGGCCTGGAGTTGAAATTTCTGAAGGTCCTATTGTGTGCTGCTGCAGGGGGTGTGACCAGCGCTGCAGCAGTGTGACTGGTGATGTGGGGTCATGACCAGTGTGGTGTAGGTGTGATTTACATAGGGGTGTGCAGGTGGCGGAACTACCGGCGGTGCAGCTGGTGCATTCCACTGGGGCCCACTGCATTAAAGGGTCCTGCAGCTGGCTGCATTATAATGAGTTAGATTGACTGATTATACACCACCACGTGACGCCAACCCGTCCCAGTGGTAACATTATGGAATGATGAGCTACCTGTGGTCGTGGATGTGATCCGGCCGGAGTTGGCTGGGCCCCCTCTCCTCCCCTTATATCCTCTCTCCTACTTGCTCCTCCCGGTCCCACCCTGCTTTTCCCCGACTGGCCTGGCTCTTCCTCTCTGAGGTAGTCCTTGCCACTGGTGCCTGGGATCTGATGTCACAATTTCGTGACTGTCCCCGATGTTAAAATCCAAGGAGGAGAGGAGGATCCACGAGCTGCAGATCTGGGATCACGTAAGTAAATAGTAATATAAGTAATATATTTGTCATCCACTGCCTGTCACCTCTCCCTGTCACCCTCTCCCTGTCACCCAGTGCCTGTCATTTTCTCCGTCACCCACTGCCTGTCACACACTGCCTGTCACCAGTGGCGGGCTGGGCCGGGGGGCAGGATGCCATGTGCCCCCCGGGCCGCAGCGGCAAGCGGGCCGCGGGCCGGTGCAGTCTGTGTCACTGTGACACAGACTGCACCGCGTGTCTAGCGCTGACCGGACGGAGTCCCGTCAGCGCTACACAGCACAAACACACAGCCGCCGGAACCGGCAGCTGTGTGTTTGCTGTAATCAGCAGCCGCTGAGAGTCTGTCAGACTCTCAGCGGCTGCCGCTGCTCCCACTGCAGGAGCCATCTTCCGGCTCCCGCAGTGGGACGACATCTCTCCCATAATGCAAAGCGGCCAGAGGAGCCGGTGGAAGCGTCGGGACCAGGAGCGGGAGTTTCAGGTAAGTGGTTTTTTTTTTATTTTTTTTATTAAGTCTCTCTCTACTAGGGGGGGGGGATTACTATGGGGGCACTACCAAGGGGGGGTTACTATGGGGGCACTACCAAGGGGGGGGATTACTATGGGGGCACTACCAAGGGGGGGGATTACTATGGGGGCACTACCAAGGGGGGGATTACTATGGGGGCACTACCAAGGGGGGGGATTACTATGGGGGCACTACCAGGGGGGGATTACTATGGGGGCACTACCAGGGGGGTATTACTACTGGGGGCACTACCAGGGGGGTGGATTACTATGGGGGCACTACAAGGGGGGGACTACTACTACTGGGGGCACTACAAGGGGGGGACTACTACTACTGGGGGAACTACAAGGGGGGACTACTACTACTACTGGGGGCACTACAAGAGGAGGGGACTACTACTAGGGGCACTACATAGGGGGAGGGGACTACCACTGGGGGCACTGCGAGGGACCACTGCTGGGGGCTCTATATAAAGGGCAATACTGGGGGTACTGCATAGGGGGTAGACTACACCTGGGGACACTATTTAAGGGACATTGCATAAGGGTTACCACTATTGGGGGCACTGCATGGGGGGGTGGACTGCTACTGGGGGCACTGCATAGGGGGTACCACTATTGAGGGCACTATATATGGGGCCTACTACTGGGGGCACAAGGGGCACTGAACAGGGGGGACCACTACTGGGGGCACAAGGGGCACTGCATAGGGGGGGATCACTACTGGGGGCACTACTGGAGGCCTGCATAAGGGTGTTATCTCCTGTGGCACACGGGGGCACTGCATATGGGCACTACGACAGGGGGCTGCCCTTAATCTTTATTTTTACTTTACATTAATCCCATATGGACCCGCCTCCTCCCTGAAACACTTGAGGGGGGGCGGCGCCGTAGCACGCACGTTCTTCGGGCACCGTGGCTACACGCTACTCCTCTGCCAGGGCCGCCTGCATGCATTTGCCCCCCAGGCTAAAAGTTGCCAGCCAGCCCCTGCCTGTCACCCTCTCCTTGTCACCCTCTCCCTGTCACCCACTCCCTCTCCCTGTCACCCAGTCCCTGTCACCCTCTCCCTGTCACACAGTCCATGTCACCCTCTCCCTGTCACCCTCTCCTTATCAGCCACTGCCTGTCACCCTCTACCTTTCCCTGTCACCCACGGCACTATGAACTTGGGGTGGGGCAGAGGAGGGGGGAATTGGTATGAAATACCGCCGTGCCTAACCCTAATCCCCCCTCTAAGTGCCTAACCCTAACCACCCCCTTCCCCGCTGCCTACACCTAAATCCCCCTGGGGGGGTGCCTAACACTAACCCTCCCTCCCCCCAGCCTAACCCTCCCGGGGGGGTGCCTAACCCTAAGTTCCCCCCCGGGAGCCCTAAACCTAACCCTCCCCCCCATGGCTGTCCGCTCGCGGCGCCCGGCATAACTACGATCGGAATGCCGGGCGCCGGTCTCCCGGCGTCAGGGAAATGCCGGGCGTCTACATCTAGACGCCCGGCATTTCACCCTTGCCGGGATATGACAGTCGGGAAATGCAATGAAGTCATGGCCTAAGAAGGGAACCATAACACACATACAACTTGCACCTACAAGCGGACCTTGGTGATTAAGAAGACAAGACAAGGTTTACAACCATACCTCCCTATTGAAAGGTCAGTTATAAGACTGAAAATTCAATATGGTGGGGCCTGATTAGTACTAGGAATGGAGACATCCTGGGAATTCCAGGTGTTGTAAACATGAAAAATTTCCTGAAAATTCCTCAAAATACAAAGAAGAAAGAATAAAGAAAACCCAGTGATGCCCGTACACGAATATCATCAAGGAATATAAGTTATTTTCCTCCAGCTATGCCCCTCTAGAAAAATGTAGAAAAATTGAGAACTTTAAGAATCCTCTACATTACAGAAGCAAGAAGGAAACTACATAAAACTGACATTGGGAATTCTTTTCAGAGATCCAATACTTAATAATAGATATTTAATTATTTAATTCCAGTTCAGTCATATATAATCTATATATACATGTCCCATCTAATTAGAAATTTTGCATTAATATAGTATGAACTAGTTACACCTAGTATAGGTTATTTATATATGCTTGGTTCAAGATTTATTATTTATATCGTGATTTATGTCAAGTTTTTAACAAATAATATTAACAAAGGGATGCTTTTATTCAAACATTCATGTTAGGACCATATCGTAATATTGTCCCTTTTTTTCAAGTCTAGAACAAATTTAAGAAATAACGAACATAAGCCCATCTTAAGTGTGGGCAGACAGGATTTACAAAGTGTACGGGAGAAGGGCGGAAGTTTTGCCTCATCAGACAAGTAGAAGGGCGGAATTACACCATAGGAGGACATGGAGGAAGGGCGGAAGTGACGCCCTATAATGCGGCCAGTTGAGAGGCCTGCACGGAGATGACGAACACCGCTATGGAACACGGAGGTCACGTGGACGTAGCCCCCGCGCGACCTGGACCCACGAGGAGATGTAGTACCGGATATGATGCACCTTAGTGAGGGCGGAAGGAACGATAAGATGGGCGGAAGTAGCCCTATTAACTACTCTAAGAAAAGGTTTTTTAACAACGTTAAGCATAATATCTGAGAAAGATCGCTACAATAAACGGAATATAAGCAGAAGGATTGCTATAAGGCTATAGCTGTACTGTTCATAAGGATGTTTATAGGTGCGCTTCTGCAGACAGGAAGTGATGCGGATGCCTGACCTTGGTTGAACTCATAATGGGGTATAAATACCTGACCATTACACCTACACACTATCCCCTTGATGAAGTCATAGGACGAAACGCGTTGAGAGTGTCTGTTACTTGCCTCATGAACTTTGGAGAAAATTAACTTTTCTACATACTCAGATAAGCTGCTATTATCCAGAACTCATTTCTCTTTTAATTATTTATATTGCACCTTTGTCTTACTTTTATTTTTATGATGGTATATATATTTTGCCTAACTATGGGCATCTTTTATTTTAGTAAATAAATATTTCTTGTTTTTATTTCATTGCATTTGCACTTTTGTTTCCAAGTGACCTCAGTTGATAGGATTATATTATTCACAGAATGCTAATTGTCTAAAAAAAATTTTTATTTATTTATATTTATTGACATCGCACTGGCACTTTTCATTCTTCTTATTCATTTATATTTATCGTGTGGTTCACTAGACTAATTATTTATTGCACGTTATGAAGTTACAGTGATTGCACAAGACACTTTATATTTGCTTGCTGCTTCACGTATTATCTATAAGAAAATATCTATTTCAATGAGCATACCTGTCGCTTAAGGGTTAATTCTAATTTTGTATATCTGTCTCTTAATACTTGCACCAGTATTGTCCTATTTGCCCAGAGCTGACGCCCACAATATTTATGGGCTGTGGTGCCATTTAACAGATACATCTAGATTGTTCATTTCTTGCCTCATAAATTTGCTAAGATTGGCGCTGTACCAATCTGTTTTTCTATATATATATATATATATATATATATATATATATATATATAATATATACTCATGTATATATATATATATATAATATATACTAATGTATCCACCTAATTTAACACACACATATATATGTATGTATATACATATATATATATATATATATATACTAGGGATGAGTGGGTTCGGTTCCCTGAGAACCGAACCCACCCGAACTTCGGGGATCCGGGGCGATCCGAGCCCAAGCTCGGATCTCCCTGTCTGCCCCGGATCCCTCTCCCGAGGCAAATCCTCAAGATCTGCTGTCGGATCTCGAGGTTTTGCCTCGAGCGGCCATTTAAAAAAAAATGCCATTGCCTTTAATGGGCAAAGTGCTGATTGGCTGACAGAGCCGTCTGTCACGGCTCTCAGCCAATCAGCATTATGGTGCTCATTTGCATGTAGCACGGACTCGTGAGATCCGTGCTACATGCATCTGTGTGACTGACAGTGACACAGAGCACAGATGGGTCAGTGAGACCCTTCTGTGCTGCTGTGTATTTCAATGACACAGATGCACGCACGGACCAGGAGATCCGTGCTACATGCATCTGTGTCATTGACACAGAGCACTGACGGGTCCGTGAGACCCGTCTGTGCTGCTGTGGTAAAAAAAAAAAAAAAAACCTGTGTAAAAAAAGAAAAGAATGGCGTGCCCCCCCCCCAAAAAAGAGCAACCAGCCCCGGGCATTAGTGACCCAGTGCTGGGTGTGCTTAAATACAGGGGACAAACGACGTAGGGGTCCCCTGTACTTAAGCACAACCAGCACCGGGCTAGTCAGAACCAGCGCTGGTTGCCAAAATACGGGGGACAAACGACGTAGGGGTCCCCCGTATTCTGCGCAACCAGCTCTGGGCTCTGATCCGGTCCTGGTTCTGGAAATACAGGGGAAAAAAATTAGTAGGGTTCCCCTGTATGTTCCAGAACCAGCACTGGACTTTTTCTAGCGGGGGGCTGATGCCACAGCCAGGGGAGCCCTTTCACCGGGCCCCCCAGCCGCAGCATCAGCCCTGACCGCTAGTCAGCCCAGGCCGGGGATCCCTGGAGAACTGGGGACCCCCCCAATAAAGGGGTCACCCTCTCCAGGGCACCCCAGGCCCAGGCTGATAGCCCGGGGCTATCCCCGCCACCCCTGGTGGCGGTGGGTGGCGGGTTGATTGTGTGGTGTGGTGTAAATAAAGAATATCAAACATTGTCTTTACAAGTAGAACTGCAAGTCCCAGCAAGCCTGCCCTGCATGCTGGTACTTGGAGAACCACAAGTACCAGCATGCAGGGCATTAAGGGCCCACTAGTACCTGTAGTTCACCTGTAAAAAAATGTTTAAAAAAAACACAGGACACACACACCGTGACAGTATAAGTTTATTAAACATACATACACACACACACACACACACATGTACACATACTCACCTATGTAACCTGTAGCATCGGTCCACTTGTCCGGTAAAGTATACATAGGGGACCTGTGAAAAAAAACATACTCACCATCTCCTATGCGAGGTTCTGTCCTCTTTATTCCAAAGTAGGCATCCCCGGACTTGGCAAAAAAAAAACCGAAAACGCGATCCACGAACTTAGTACCGTTCTATAGAACGGTACTTCCCGAATGAGAGCTTAGCGGCGGGGTATCACCATGGAAACCCCGCTGCTAAGCGTTCATTGGCTGAGAGAGGTCATCTCCCGTCTCTCAGCCAATGAACGGCTCCCTCCATTGTAGTCAATGGTGGGAGCCGCAAGGTTATTAAAGTTTACCCTGCGGCTCCCACCATTGACTACAATGGAGGGAGCCGTTTATTGGCTGAGAGACGGGAGATGACCTCTCTCAGCCAATGAACGCTTAGCAGCGGGGTTTCCATGGTGATACCCCGCCGCTAAGCTCTCATTCGGGAAGTACCGTTCTATAGAACGGTACTAAGTTCGTGGATCGCGTTTTCGGTTTTTTTTTTTTGCCAAGTCCGGGGATGCCTGCTTTGGAACGAAGAGGACAGAACCTCGCATAAGAGATGGTGAGTATGTTTTTTTTCACAGGTCCCCTATGGATACTTTACCGGACAAGTGGACCGATGCTACAGGTTACATAGGTGAGTATGTGTACATGTGTGTGTGTGTGTATGTATGTTTAATAAACTTATACTGTCACGGTGTGTGTGTCCTGTGTTTTTTTTAAAAAATTTTTTACAGGTGAACTACAGGTACTAGTGGGCCCTTAATACCTGCATGCTGGTACTTGTGGTTCTCCAAGTACCAGCATGCGGGGCAGGCTAGCTGGGACTTGCAGTTCTACTTGTAAAGACAATGTTTGATATTCTTTATTTACACCACACCACACAATCAACCCGCCACCCACCGCCACCAGGGGTGGCGGGGATAGCCCCGGGCTATCAGCCTGGGCCTGGGGTGCCCTGGAGAGGGTGACCCCTTTATGGGGGGTCCCCAGCTCTCCAGGGATCCCCGGCCTGGGCTGAATAGCGGTCAGGGCTGATGCTGCGGCTGGGGGGCCCGGTGAAAGGGCTCCCCTGGCTGTGGCATCAGCCCCCCGCTAGAAAAAGTCCAGTGCTGGTTCTGGAACATACAGGGGAACCCTACTAATTTTTTTCCCCTGTATTTCCAGAACCAGGACCGGATCAGAGCCCAGAGCTGGTTGCGCAGAATACGGGGGACCCCTACGTCGTTTGTCCCCCGTATTTTGGCAACCAGTGCTGGTTCTGACTAGCCCGGTGCTGGTTGTGCTTAAGTACAGGGGACCCCTACGTTGTTTGTCCCCTGTATTTAAGCACACCCAGCACTGGGTTACTAATGCCCGGGGCTGGTTGCTCTTTTTTGGGGGGGGGCACGCCATTCTTTTCTTTTTTTACACAGGTTTTTTTTTTTTTTTTTTTACCACAGCAGCACAGACGGGTCTCACGGACCTGTCATTGCTCTGTGCCAATCACACAGATGCATGTAGCACGGATCTCCCGGGTTCGTGCTACATGCAAATGGGCACCATAACGCTGATTGGCTTCCTGTCTGCCACTGCAGTGCCACTCCTAGATGGGCCACGTGTTTGTGCCGCCCACTTGTGTCGCTTAGCATAGTCATCCAGCTACCTCGGTGCAACCTTTTGGCCTAAAAACAATATTGTGAGGTGTGATGTGTTCAGAATAGAGTGGAAATGAGTGGAAATTAATGTTATTGGGGTTATTAATAGCGTAGGAACAAAAAAAGGCCCATTTTATGTGATTTTAGCGTTTTTTAAAATTTTTTAAGAAAAAATCCAGATCCAAAACACAAAACCCAGAACCCAAAACACGGAAGGGTGGTTTTGGCAAAACCAATCCAGATCCAAAACACGAAGAAAGATCCAGATCCAAAACCAAAACACAAAAAGTGGCCGGTGCACACCCCTAATATATACACACAAAACATACATAAATAATACACAGAGGGCCTGATTCAGACCCGCTCGCAAGCGCTATGCGCTCGCGAGCGGGTTGTTTGGCCACTGCGCATGCGCGAGACCCGGCTAGCGACGGGCGCTCCGTCGCAGAGCCGGATTTAGGCCCCAAAGGGCCCTAGGCACAGTGCTAGTTTGGGCCCCTTCCCCCCTTTTCCAACCGCACCCACTCCACCTTAGGGGTATATCTACTGTTTGGGACAGTATTAAAGATTTTCTGCCAATGCTTATTGCAGAGATAGAAAATCTTCTATCAACTCAATTTAACATATAAACAAAGCCAGGACAGCTGAGTGATGCTTAGCTCCCTGGCACTACAGACTGGCAGCAGTAAAAAGCCACTTACACTATAGCCTTGGCCGCCAGATATAGTACCTTCTGCACATGTGAAGCCCGGCTCTGATGATCACACTTGCTGAATGCACTGGAAGCCTTGACTACAGCTTCCAGCGGGTTCTACAAAAAATAATTAAATGAAAATCTAAATTGTTAAAAAAGTAGTAAAAAATTATAATATAATTAGCAAATATAAATTATATACAGATATAAACAGACACACATTTTAATAAATAAATATATATATATATATCTGCAATGAGCTGGCACTCCTTTGCTTCTGAACAATAATTGCAACCTGGTGCCCTCCACTTTAACCCTCCGAGGGAAAAAATAACATATCATCCACGGGCGGCACCCTGACGAAAGAACCAAATAAACTAGTTCTGAAATGTTGATATCAACAAGATGGTCCTGAGAATAATTTTGGAAGTCGTCCAGAGTGCCGCCTGTGGATGATTTATATATATATATATATATATATATATATATATACACATACACACACACACGGATTTGGTACAGGTTGCCGGGGCTCGGAAACCTGGCGGTCAGAAGCCTGACGCCGGCATCCTGACAGGGTTAGAATACTCCCCCTCTCCCTAACCCTCCCCTCCTGGTGCCTAAAAAAATTCTCCCCCCTAGTGCCTAATCTTAAAAAAAAAATATATATATATATAATTAGGGATGTGCAGGCTCGGATAGGTTCGAGTTTGCACGTGGAGTTCGGATTTTTCCCTCCAAAAAAACGGAACTCACAACGAGGCAAAACGTCATCTTACATGGACGAACATCATCATTCCTGGTCTTTTGTCCAGGAATGATGATGTTCGTCCATGTAAGATGACGTTTTGCCTCGTTCTGAGTTCCGTTTTTTTGGAGGGAAAAATCCGAACTCCACGTGCAAACTCGAACCTATCCGAGCCTGCACATCCCTAATATATATATATATATATACACACACACACACACATACAGTATAATATATATATATATATATATATCATATGCTTCCTGACGAAATTCTGTTCATAGAATGAAACGTTGAAGACACCTCATGTGTTTGTGTCATTTTTCTCCTTGCTGTGCCGTGAGTGCCACTCTTCTACCGATATATATATATATATACACACATTATATATATGTATATATATATATATATATATATATATATATATAAATAAAACAAAACAAGCACAATGTCCGGCACTCCACTGACATGAGAGACAACAGTCCCGGTGCACATCCAGAATACCCAGGTATCGTATATGCTAAATGATGGATGTCACTCGGATAAAAACCATGTAACCAAACAGAGGTGGATCCACCTGTTTGGTAACATGGTTTTTATCCGAGTGACATCCATCATTTAGCATATATATATATATATATATATATATACATATATATATATATACACACACACACACACACATTATATATATATATATACACATACACACACACATATATATATACACACATACATACACACACATTATATATATATACATAGACACACACATTATATATATATACATACATTCACACACTATATATATATATATATATATATATATATACATACACACACACACACACTATATATATATATACATACATACATATATATACATATGCTATGATAGATAGCTAGATTAGATTACGTCCTAGAGCACACACATTAACCTCCCAGGATACAATTACAAAGGGGGGGGGGGGTAACAAAGACAGATGGGGAATTAGAGGGGCATTTTAGGGCACAGCACAGGAACACCAACAGAGACACAGATACCTATGAACACAGGGGTGGACAGAGTCAGGGGGTGATAGGATCATACACACTAGGAGAGGGGGTATACATACACTTACAATGTTACTGTGACAGCACAGGGAGGAGGGGGAGCAGTAGTGTCCAGGAAGTGCTGTGAGTGCAGGGCATACAGCAGCCAGGATCCTCACAGCATGTCACAGGACTCCCAGGGGCGTGATCAGCAGACAGCTGATGCCTGGGAGGCACTTTCATTGCCACTGTACCTTCATCCTCTAGTCCAGGCAGGAAGTGAGCAGTGCACCCGGCCAGCAGGAGAGGTCAGAGGGCAGCTGTTACACTTCCCCCTGGCACAGAAAGTGCGGTGGCCACATATTGCCTTCTCTCTATGGCAATAACTTGTATGTCTTTCCCCGCCCAGTCACTGCAAGTCCCGCGGCTGCTGGATATTAGAATAGTTTTTTTTTCTTTCATTTGCACTTGCCGGTGGTGTTTGACAGGCGGGCCCCCTGGGACCACCGGGCCCTAGGCGGCCGCCTGTACTGCCTTATGGGAAATCCGGCCCTGCTCTGTCGCTCCGGGTCTCGCACCAAAAGGATGCGGCTGTCGATGTTGATCGACAGCTCGCCCCGTTTTGGAGGCGGGCAGGGGGGGTGGCTGGCCAAATGGAGGCGTTCCCAAGGAACGCCTGCCATTTGGAGGCGGCCCCACTGACATCACGAGTGACATCACGAGTGATGTCAGTGGTGAGCTTCCGGCTCTATTAAGAAAGGGGAACTTAGCAAGGAGATATCTGTGATATCTCCTGTGTTAAGTCTGTTCATGAATACCAAAATAACGTTATTTAAGGAAAATTTCCTTAAAAACGTTATTTTAGTGTTGATGAATAGGCCCCTAAACCAGAAAAAAATCCTTATGTGGTTAAAAGGTTTAAGGCTTTAAATGTAATGTGATAGTTCTATAATATAAAAAAGGGGTTGGGGGTGGAGTCGAGTCCGCACTCTTAGAGAAAAGAAAAGCAAAACGTAACTTTTAAAGAATTTTTTTTTTTTATAGAAGTTGATGTGCCTTACATTTTCTGTAATGGTTAAAAACACAAAAGGACAGTAGATGCAAGGAGTTTCTACATGCAATCCTGATCGCTTACATCTCTAAGAAAATATACAGTACATGCATGCAAATGTGACTGAAATCACATATGTAATGGGTAGAAGAGACATAGGACCTCATTCAGAGGCGGTCATAAGCGGCCGCTCAGTCGTACGCCTAACAACCGAGAAACTGAACAAGGAAGCAATCGCACAGCCGGTCGGTCGCAACCAAAGTGACGCCCATACGTGAACAATACACCTCCTCTGATAGTAGCTAGCGATTGAGTCAGTCGTCGTCGTCAGTCACTGTATGTTAATTTTCTTCTGATGGTTGCGGCCGCTTGTGTTGTGTTGATGCCCACAAAAATTAACAAAAAACCATATAGAATAAACCATCCTCATGAAATTTATTTATTCTTATTATTTGCTAATGCAAACTCAGCTGAATCAATTACAAGCTAATTAACAGTGTTATTAGCTACAACAAACAATTATTAGTTGCTTGCATTGTGTGGCACAAAATAGAAACATCAATCCTAACATCAATAACATTCGATAGTATCGATTGTACTCTGGGGCTTGCGGGAGCTCCTACCCTACCTTAAGCTGTCCGATCAGCCAGGCCTCTAACCTGCTCGCAGAGTGACGTTTTACTACTTCCGGCCTTTTATGTCGGTCGTAGCAGGTAATTTATGTACGCCCCTAAAATGCCCTGAAAACGGCGAGGAACGCCTGCGTTTTCAGACCACCACCCCCGTCAACACCCACAACCGGCCTTTCATGTCAATCAACTCTCGGAAGCCACTTCCTGCTCGTAAGCCGTACGATCGACAGCATTTTGGATCGCAAGGTCTCGTACGCACATGCGCACAACTAACCGTACGCATGTGTGGTTTTGAAACATCATATGCGTACGACTGAGTGGCCGCTTACGACCGACTCTGAATGAGGTCCATAGGCCGGGATGTACTAAAGGCGAAAATGCTGAAAAACCCCTGAAAGTGCATTTTTCGCGGGTTTTACTGCATTCCCCAAATGTTCTAAGCACCGGAATGCGCCCTAAGAGGTATATTTACTAAAGTGCAGGTTTTTAGAAGTGGAGATGTTGCCCATAGAGTGTACTGTCATGGCCGCCCAATAAATGGCACCTCTTCCCGGCACCTGAGAAGCTGCCATAACCATGTACTAATGGAGAGCTCAGTGTCAGACCATCAGCTGCCGTTTCCGTCTATCTATAGCCTGTCTCCGCTCATTGGTATCGCTGCCCCTCAGCAACTTCTTATGCCAGTGTGACACATACGGTGCCCCCCCTCACCCACAACTGCCTGTCCCACTTTCCCCTGGCAGCAGCCCTAGCCACGGACCTGTGCAGCAGTCCCTGTGCCCCTACCCACAACTCCTTGTCCCACTGCCCCCTGGTGGCAGCTCTAGCCGCAGACCTGTGCGGAGGGCCTGAGCATAAACACGGCTGCAGATCTTCCTGACCTGGATGTCAAGAAGGATGCACCAGATAGAGCTGCGAGTAAGAGGGCATGGGAGGCGGGGGCCTGGGGCACCAGCGACTGAATATGGGGGCAGATCTTTGGTAAAGCAATCTTCCCGGCATGTGAAGTAGGCGGCAGTAGACTGGGAATTTTGTGATTTGTAGTCCCACCACAGTGGCAGTCTTACAATATCTTGACTCAAACTCAGTCCGTGGTTTTCCTCTCCAACAGTGGTATCAGGTGGCTTTCACCTCCACCAGGAGGACTCTGAGCCTCATACTAATTGCACTATACAGGTCACTATCTTATCTGTCCAGCTGGTTTGGTGTTGTATTGCAGCGTCTTACGCCATGCATGGCGTGAGACGCCCTCACGCAATCGGAGACGTGCAATAGCATCTCCATTCAATCCTATGGAGACGTACTCCCGCGGAATTGCAAGTGCGTCTCCATAGAACTTAATGGAGATGCGATCCCGGACGTGCCATAGCGTACTGTGGTGCGTGGCTGTATATACTATATGATAGATAAATAGATAGATACCATATTTATTTTCTCTTTTTTAGGAGGGGTGGCCAAATTATAACTTGCCCCCGGGCGTCTGGGATGAACTTACGCCACTGCTTTAAACCCCTAAGATGTAGGACAGTGGCACATCATAGCTGTATAGATAGTAGAGGATTAATCTGTTTCAGTGTGTAGCCAATGATAGTTATTAAGGCGTGGTGTGGGAGGAGCTACAGTTTTCTTAGGGCAGCTGCAGATATGAGACGGCCTCTTTTCAGCTTTTTCCCCTCTCTCCCTATTCTTTATTTTAATTTTTCTTTGCCTATTTTTGATGTCGCTTTTTTTCTTTGGCGTTGGGCGGGAAAGAACTGCAGCCGGGAGGTCAGTGGGCTGATTAATAGGTCACTCCCCTTTGATATACCTTTTGGCTGATTGTCGCTGCTGGGGTCAGCAGCCTTGGTTGGCTAACCGTGCGTTGGAAGGTATGGGGCAGTCTCGTGTGACCTATGGACTTTCTGAGTGGGCAATTGGCCCTGCAAGTTTTTCTAGTCATCTGATTTGGTAGTTGCTGACCTCTGATGGCTGCTGTTTCTTTCGGCCATAACCATAGTTAAGTTATTGATTGATTGATAATTAATAAAAGGCTGACCAGTTTAATATATGCATTAAGTTAATGTACTAGTGTCAGTTGTCGATAGGGCGTTAATCTCTCTTTTTTTACTAAGGGGTCTATTCAGCAATGATTTTTTTTCAGAAAAAATTCAGAAACTTTCATTTCCGCATTTTTTATCTAAATCCAGTATTCAGCAATGGGATAATGGAGAAGATAACACAATTATCTTCTCCATTAATTCCCAGAGTACCGCACTGTACGGATCAGCCATTGATCTCTACAGTGCTTCAATGCTTTTTTCTATTCAGCAAAACAAAAAGCGTTAAATTGCTTGAAAAATATTTACTTTATATAACGTCATCTCAGAATGGCGTCATACACAGAAAATCCTTACATTTCCCGAAAACTGCAGGGACAGAGGGAAATTTTCCCATAAGTCCCTGCAGGATCTTTAAACTCCGCCCAGTCTCCATCCCTGCTTTGTGGTGACCGGCGAGGGTAAGAGTCTTCTACAGGGACAAACTGGGGTTGTAGATCAGCCCGGCAGTTCCTCCTGTGCTGTAGGCACGTGAGCGCTCGCAAAAGGGGCGTGGTTATGTTTCACAGGGGTGTGAGGGATCATAGACCCGAAAGTCTCTCCATCACAAAGAGCCACTCTTACCAAGAGAGCGGTCCTTTGTGGTGGTCATCATGCATACCGGGGTTATGAATGCCGGCATGCATGCGAAGGGCGGCAGGATGCATCCCGCCTGCGATGCTTCATGCATCCCACCCAGTGTGTGAATATTGCTCATCTGGTTTTACGCAGGTTTCCTAAAACATAGGAAAAGCTGACATGCCCATTTGTCATTTAGAATGGGAAATAGATATTAAGGAATGATATAACACTGATACCGTACATTTGGTTCTTATACTGTTCCTTTCAGTAAATAGGTTTAGCAAATCTTGTTGTCCTAGAGCAGGGGTTCCCAACCATGATCCTCAAGGCACACTAACAGTCCAGGTTTTAAGGATAGCCATAGTTGTTCACAGGTAACTTAATTAGTACCTTAGTTATTTTGATTTAACCATCTGTGCTTAAGAATGGATATCAGTAAAACCATGACTGTAATACCCCTTTTCCACCTAAATTCCGGGTCTGACCCGGAGTTGGAACAAAGTACCTATCCGGATCAGACCCGGAATTTTGCCGGCGCCGACTCGGGATATTCCTGAGTCAGCGCCGCTCACACTGCAGATGTCATCCCCAAGCGCCACTGAAGTCGGACCAATAGGCCGGCTAGCAGCGCACTCCAGATCAACGTGGCCCGGAGTGCGCTGTTCTCATAGCAGGGTTTCACGGGCTACGCCCGTGTTAAACCCTGCTAGTAACCTGGGTTGGATTGCCGGGTCACTCGACCCGGCGATCCAACTCTCTCCCCTTTTACACCAGGGAGCTGCCCGGGTTAACCCTTCAAAAACCCGTGTTTTAGCTCCGGCGTAAAAGGGGTATTAGTGTGCCTTGATGACCAAAGTTAGGAATCACTGTCCTAGAGTGTATAAGGAAAATTATTTTGTGTGATGAGGGAATGAGACCATACACTGCTGGTAACTCTTCCTGAGCCTTGTGCCTTATTCTACAGTGTGAGGTTCTCTCAAGAATTCCAATGCAATTTCAGTGCCTTGAGTGTGTAATGTGGAATAGCTGCAGCTGATTGGCTGGAATAGTAACCTGCAGCCTGGAGAGCCACCTCATATGCACCATCACTCAGCTTCCTGGTCTCATCCTCCTCCTCTGTGACATCATAATTGGGGGAGTCAAAGGGTGCAATAGTGCCTTGCTATGATACTGAGGGCCCGATTGAGACCCGTTCACTAGGCTGTGTTCGCACATAGCCTGCCGATGTTTGCAATGTGCGCATGTGTATGCATTGCAATGTGTGAACCAGTCCATGCGATCGCAAAGCAATCGCCCCTTGCATACAGATGCCTCGCTAGCTTGAGTGACAGGATGAGCCGTTTGTGGGTGGTGACAGGGGTTGGTCGATGGAAATGGGGGAGTGGTGGTGTTAACGCAGGCGTGTCTGAGCGTCTTAACGCCATCTCAGAGGCGTGCATAATTAAGACGCAGTGTCATAGTACACGTCACATGGCTGAATTATATACGGAAGCACTCGCAGTGTTGGCGGTTGGGTATGGTCTGCCACAAGTGCTGCGTATGGGTCCGATGTTACTCTATGTTACCGATTGTTGCATACACTTCCTGGAGATGACGTGTACCTCTAAGGGAAAGTGGGTGTCTTAAGTCAGGCTGGTGGGCGTCTAAATACACACCGTGATCGCACACCAAGACATAGTGGGCGTGCTAATGCCTTGGTGTGTGATCGCGGGATTTGCATACTTTGGCTTAGAGATGAGCGGTTTGGATTCTGTGGAATCCGAACCACTCCGAACACTGGGGATCCGAGTCCGCCCGAATGCTGTTCGGGTGTTGCCCGCCTGACTCGGATCCCCGATCGAGGCCGAGCCGCAGCTCCCTGATGTCGGATTCTCGCGAGAGAATCTGACGTTAGGGCTCCTCTAGTGCAGGGGCTGGCTGGCAACTTTTAGCCTGGGGGGCAAACACAAGTAAGTGGCCCTGGCTTTTCTACCAGCACATTGTGGAGCTTGGCCCCAATAGGGTTACGCCATCTCCAGATGGCGTTACCCAATAGTAGCCTATGGGCTACTATTTTGAAAATTCTTCCGGAGAGGGGTGCTCCGAATTCTTCTCTGTTATCCCCTGAGAGCAGTGTACACCGAGGACCCGAACCAGAAAGCAGTGTGATAGCGTAGCTCTTCCCCAGGGCAGGCTCTTATCGGAGCCCGTCTCCTGGCAAGAGGATTTTAGTAAATTTGCATCAAATTATTAATTTACACATTGCAAATTTGGGCGTAAAATATTTATCACATCCACATTTAAATTGCAGATTGTGATAAATAAGCCCGTTAGTAACCGACAGTTGTGATTACCTGTCATCCTTAGGTTCAGTTTTATGGCACAAATGCAATTGGTCCTCTGTCCAGCCACCTGATTGCAGCCACCAGCCATGCGGTAATAGGGCAGAGGCAAACATGCTGGGAGGGGACATAGGCACAGATGGGGAGGGGGAAGAGGTGCAGGTGGAAAGGGGGAAGAGGTGCAGATGGGGAGGGAGTACGGGCATACCTTATATGGAGAGGGGGATGAAGCTCAAACTTTTCAGACAGTAAAAAAGACTGCCGTGGAAAAGTGACAGTGGAGGAGACTGCAGGAGAAAAGGAAATAGTGGGAGAGACTGCAGGAGAAAAGGAAATAGTGGGAGAGACTGCAGGAGAAAAGGAAATAGTGGGAGAGATGGAAAGTGAGGGAGACTACAGTGTATGGGATAAGGGGACTGTGGGAGAGACTGCAGGGGAAAGGGGACAGTGGGAGAGACTGCAGGGGAAAGGGGACAGTGGGAGAGACTGCAGGGCACAATGGACAGTGAGAGATACTACAGGGGTTAAGGGGACAGCCAGAGGGATTGCAGAGAAAGGGGTCCTTGGGAGAGACTCCAGGGGAGAAGGGGACAGTGGGAGAGACTGCAGGGGAGAAGGTGACAGTGGGAGAGACCTCTGTGGTGTACACTGCAGTTACAGTAGGGTCAGCCTTCTTTTGTGTGGTGCCAGTAGAAGCAGGGAGGAAAGAGAAGTGAGGAAGTGAAGAGAACTGGGGGTGGGGCTATTGCAGAGCCAAGGAAGGGAAGCTGTTCTGGTGGGGGAGCTTGAGGGGGGAAACTGTGTTAGTATGCCGGCCCCTTCTCATGCTAGCTGCACTGTGCCACAGCCTGACACTGACAGCCAGGAGGCAGGTCGAGGAACCTTCCCGGCTGTCACTGCTAACATCGGCCCCTCACGCACAATTATGGTAGGTCTGATCTTACTCAGATATGGCAAGTCTCGTCACATACAGTAAGTATTCAAGCTGCGTATGCTGTCGCAATGGCTCATTTATGCACGCCTATGTAAGTGTTCAAACGGGCAGGCACGCCTGCGTTTCTCCGACCACCTCCCCCGTCACCACCCCCAAATGCTGACCTGACATCACTCACTCTAGGATGGCTTTCTGTAGTCTGTGTGATCGCAATGAGAGTGCAATGCTGCTATCGTGTATGCGCAGTACGCAACAATCAGCCATCTGCATATGCTGTTGCAGTTGCGATCCATGCTGAATTAGGCCCTAAATTCAGCATTCTGCCAGAGGTGGTTTGTGTATGGGTGCCAGACAACTATAAAACACATGCTACTCTTCAAATGATGGCACTACCGAGACATGTCATCGAAACCATTTCCTCACAGACCAAGGAAACAATTCACTTAATGCAACACCAACCACCCTCTGTGCAGCCATGTAACATCAGATACACCGAACACACTTCAGGGCAGTCTGGTAGAGTGCAGGAAGTCTATTTTCAAGAAGGATTAGAAATAAGACAAAGCTTCAGCTAACTACATTTCCCATACTGCGGGAGAACTACAAGTCCCAGAAAGCCCTGCCAGTCACCAAATACATGATTCTGGGGCTCTTTATGGTACCAAAATTTGCATAACCACTAGATGCTTGCTCATCTGTATGCATTACAGTCACTCTGCTGCATGTTCAAGGTGAATGATTGACAGCTTTATTGCAATATCTTATGCAGCAGGTCTCTTTGGAGTATGAGAGCTGAGGAGCCAGGGGTCACTGCATGCAGCCAGTTATTAACTGTACCTTGCGGTCCAGGAGGAGATGCAGCGGGAGTCCAGGTCTCCAGGATCTCCACCTGGGCTGTTGTTTGTAGAAAAACAGCCTGGCCTCCATCTTCTCTGCTAATTGGCCGGGGTTTGCGGCTCTCACAGTGTCGGTGCAGTGCGGAGATGGATCGCGTCTGGGTGAGACCTTCTCGGCTCACAGGGCATGTATTGGTTGCTGCTGGCTCCTGTCTCAGCTGCTTCCTCATCAGGTGGTGCGGTGACGGGGAGGGTGAGTGAGTGAAGCAGCTGACTCCGGGAAGGAGCTTACGGCCAGCGGCCCTAGTGCCACACAATATGTACCGGCCCGGGGGGCAGCTGGCACCCTGCCCCCCGGCCCAGCCCACCACTGTCTCTGTGTATCCACAATCACAACTCCCTGCTCCATTTGTTTGACGGTTATTTCTCTATTGTTCTGAAATTCTTTAAGTGC
The DNA here is from genome assembly GCA_031769625.1 of Taudactylus pleione. Taxonomy (NCBI): domain Eukaryota; kingdom Metazoa; phylum Chordata; class Amphibia; order Anura; family Myobatrachidae; genus Taudactylus; species Taudactylus pleione. The sequence goes on along the minus strand of JAUIMM010000114.1, from coordinate 785,887 downwards.
TTCTACTGTACCTTTGTTTTGGTGAGATTGGGAGTTCTTCTTTGTTTTTTTAGTGTGTAATGATTCAAGGTGGTACATACTATCAAAGTCTATCAGAGGTGTTTATATTGTTGTCTTTCAGATAACTGAGATTAAAGTTTGAGGGTGGCTTGTGGTTACTGTTTATGGCTTTTGTCAGCAAATTACTGTGTGGGGTAAATTTTCTAAAGGGCAATTTAGCATTTTTGTGCAATTTGGTGGCTAGTTTGAAAATCAGAGATTTATTGAAGTCAAAATCGATGCCAAATCGGCCAAAAATTTAACTATAGAGCAGTTTAGAACATCGGAATGACCATCAAATTTACATAGATGATGGAGATTTACTAACGGTCGGTTCTGAATTTGACCGAGAAGCATCCAAATATCGACCAGACAATAGACCTGCTTGAGGCAGGTGAGTTTGGGAGAATCACTGCACAGATCACTATGATCTTAAGCCAGAAAACAATTAAACAGCTTTATATAAACTAATTTTATATGTTATGTTACATGTGCGTCCTAGACTGTCTTTTATACCGGTATTAGAAAAGCTAATATATACGTTTGTCCAGAAAGGTTGGTGCAGCCTGGTACTGTCCATCGGGATGTGTCTGTCCCGGGTTGGGCTCTGCTCTTTAGCATGATCCTGCATGCCATGCACACGTGTGCAGGAACAGAGCCTTAGGGGTCTATTTACTAAGCAGTGTTAGGAGACAGAGTGAAAAGTGATAAGAAAGGGATAAGGTACCAGCCAATCAGCTCCCAACTGTCATCTCACAGGCTGTGTTTGAAAAATGACAGTTGGGAGCTGATTGGCTGGTACCTTATCCCTTTCTTATCACTTTTCACTCTGTCTCCTAACACTGCTTAGTAAATAGACCCCTCAGTCTGGTGAGATCGCCAAATGTGAGACTGAGTTCTGCAACCTGGCAACTGATCTAATTTGCTGCAAAGGCTGCCTGTTACAGACAAGTTACTAATGGGATGCGCCCAACTAGTGACTGTCTGACAGACCTACTCTTATTAATATAATCAGGGTAGATCTGAACAGAGGATGGCAGGCTTCGAGCGGTGGCCATAGGCCACAGGCTGTACGCTTTCCACGGTCTGTGGTTTGTGCACCAATGTTCTGCTTCTATAGTACCGAAATCCTTTTATGAATTATTCACCAAGCCTTTACACTGGTAGATGGTATGCAGTCAAACTTTTGCCTATAAAGGAGCATCATCTCAGCAAGTTAAGTATAATTGTATTCTATAGCACTTAATGCAAAGCTATTAGCTTATGTTCTCTTACAAATAGTTGCTGTGCGCTCGCAAGTGGGTCGATGGTGGGGCACTGCGCACTGCATTTGTAGGCGGGGAGGAGGGGTGGCCAGACAAACGGAGGCGTTCCTGAGGGAACGCCTGCCATTTCTGGGCGGCCCTACTGACATCACTCGTGATGTCAGTAGTGAGATTCCTGCTCTATTAGAAACGCGCGTTTCGCTTGATGAACTTTTTTAAGTTGGAAACCCACAATAGCAATAGAAATAAATGCTAAACCAGACTATAGCTGTTTTAAATCAGTCAAAGGCACCGATGACTGGTAGTTTTGACAACCCATTTCTTAGTAAATCAGGCCTAACATTAAGCAGACATACTGTATGCATAAGTAATAAATATTCCATAAGTATTATCAGGAGTTTGTGACATAAGAGTGCATATATGGAGATTGCAGTTTAGCGCACAGTCTGTGCAGCTTAAGCAGGCAAAGTATTAATTCAACATGGTATAGCAGTTTGTGAGACTAGTTCACATTAATCGGCCCCAGCGACCCGTCTGTATAAACCTCGGCAGCAGGGGGAGGGGGAAGTGACGACATTCGCGCTGAATCGTGTCTTCGTGGCCCCGCCCCCTGCTTCACAATGCCATTAATCTCAGCATTGTGAAGAGGGGGCGGGGCCACAATGATGCATCATTTGCTGGACCACGCCCCCTTTTGCCGCATTACGCCCTCCGTGTGGAAGCCTGACAGCTCCCTCCCGGAAGGAGGGAGCTAAATGTCGGCAACCCTGTGTTATAGTATTGATCAGCAACAATAATGAAATGATACTCACAGTAGATTGAATGGGAAGTTGCCTGCGTCACGGCAGTCGGCATGCTGGCGGTCAGAATCCTGGCGCCAGAATCCAGACAGCAGTAGGAATCCCGGTTCCAGAATCCTAACCGCTGACATCCCGATGCTGAGTATTAGGGTTAGGGAAAGGGCTAGGTTTAGGGTTAGGTACTAGGGGAGGGTTAAGGTTAGGCTGGGGGAGGGGAGGGTTAGGCTGCGGGAATGGTGGGTTAGGGTACTTAGCTGCACGCAGAGCCGGCCCTAGGCATAGACAAATTAAATAAATACCTAGGGGCATGCATTCCAAGCCTAGGGCCAATTCAGCTTCACAGCAGGAAATGAAGGGACTGGGACAGGTGGACGCACCTCTGCTCTTGCTGTCCTAACGCGATCGGAGCTCTCAGCTCAGCTCTGATTGGGCGGCAGCTCATACAGCTGGCAGTAGCGGGACTGGGGAGCAGAGACAGCGGGCAGTAAAAAAAATTGCCACTGGAGGAGGGCTGCTGGGCATGCCCAGCCACAGCAGCTCCTCCTACAATGGACCTTTGCGGAGTCCAGTAACCTGAGACAAACAAGGGAGTGGGGGCACCAATGCTCTTGCTGGCACAGGGCACTAAAATGTCTGTGGATGAGGATTGCAATGGGTATGGGGTGATGGATGTTGCTGACTGCTGCTGTGATCTGTGCTGCTGGTTGATAGGTGCTGTACTTGGAGAGGGGTGCTGGGTCAGAGGCGGAACTAGCGATGGTGCTGGGGGCATCACCCAAAATCTTGCCTAGGGCATCAAACTGGTTAGGGCCGGCTCTGGCTGTACGCGTCGGGAGTCTGTCGGGATGTCGCTGTCTGTATCCTTACCACTGGCATCCTGTACCCAACCCAAAAGAACATAGACTGATTGCTTTCTATTGAGTGCTACAGAATACAACTATATTAAGCTAGCTGAGGTTTTGTGTGTGTGTGTGTCCCGGAGCCTAACCCTATCCCCCCGTGGTGCCTAAACCTAACCCTCCCCCCATGGCTAACACCTAACCAGGCCCCTCTATACTTATGTTTGGGGCGCCGGCTGTTGATATTCCGCCGAGATTTAAACAGCAGGCAAGGTAACTACATCTCTGTTCATCCATTCCCCAGAACTCACCTAATAGGAATGGAATCGTCTATGAAGGACTGCCCCTCCCCCCCCACCACCACCTCCAAGTGACTATATGGACCAGAGAGGAGATCCCTTCAATTGCTTTTAGTCTCCATTTTTGGGATCCGTATGATACACTAATACAGTTATAGATACATTTGTTGCATTGGATTCAGCACTGATCTATTGCATGGACACAGCATAAGCCTGCCTAATACCTGTAACTATGCAGACAAGGGAAGCAATGATACATGAGCATTCTTTGCTTCATTAAGGGGCCCATTTATTCATTATTGGGCTTATGACCCAATAATTATAATTTCTTATCTCCGCTATTCGCGCCAATAACAATTAAGTATCATCCAGAAGTATCAATCTTCACAGACAGGGACAGGGGGCTCCGATAGGATCCCGTCCCTGCGATATGTATAAGTAAAGTGATCGCATTAGACTCTGATTAATATCTTCTCACACAGGCGCTGGAAGTAAATGACAATCTGAACTGCGTGACCTTTTTTATGCCGGACATAGAGGCTCAGCTCAAAGGACTTCTAGAGAAAGAGGAAAAGGGTCCACTGTACGGAATCCCCATCTCTATAAAGGAACATGTCGGTTATCAGGTAACTATTATATTATATATTATGTCACAGGGTATCACTCCTCCCGCTGCTACATCTCCGACCCCATCTCAGAACACACTCCCTCTCACCTTCTCTGCTCTTCCTCTGACTGTCACCTGGGCTTGGTATAAAAGATAGTCAAGAATAAAATAGACAACAGGTGTTAGACAGACAATAGGTTGACAGGGACAAAAGGTCAACACAGAAAAGGTTAACATGGATGGAGGTCGACAGGTACAAAATGTCGACAGGGTCAAATGGTTAACACAAAAATAGTAGACATTTATTTTCTAAACCCTATCTGTAACCCTCCTCTTGGTACCTAACTCTCCCTCATGGTGCCTAACCGTAACCGTCGAGGTAAGTGCGTAACCCGAACGGTCCCTTCAAGTGCCTATCCCTAACCATCCGGAAAGTGTCTAACCTTAAAAAAAAAAAAGTGCCGACCATATTAGGGTCAACATCTTGACCTTGTCAACCTTTATCCATGTCGACCTTTTCTGTGTCGACCTTTTGTCCTTGTCAACCTATTGCCTGTCTAACATTGTCAACCTTTTTCATAGCTATTATTATTATTATCATTTATTTATATGGTGCCACAAATGTTCCGCAGCGCCTTACCAAGTACATAAACAAATTGTAGACAAGCGACTTACAGAACAATACTATACAGGACCAGGACATGGATAATATATATTGCTACATTAGCGACCATAATACCCAGATAAGCAACAGAGCAGGGCCGTAGCTAGGGTAGTGTGGCCGGTGCCATCGCACAGGGCACCACAGGTCAGGGGGCGCTGTTTGGGCCTGTCAAATTTCTGTTTATTATCATTCTTCCTCTTATTTCATCCCCAGCATCTCCTGGCCTCTCCTATCTCATCCCTGGCCCTTCCCCATGAAGCCATGGCCCTTTTTTGGGTGCATTATTTGAAAAATGAGGGGGGCGCCAATGCTCTTTTTGGCACAGGGCACCAAAAAGTCTAGTTACAGCTCTGCAACAAAGCATAAGCAACCAAGTGTTAGGTGCCCTTGTGGTGAGTAAGAAGTAGATGAAACTAAAGTAAGGAGAAGCACAAGAGGGTAGAGGGCCCTGCTCGTAAGAGCTTACACTCTAAAAGGGAGGAGAAGACAAACAGGGGTGACACAGATGGGGTAGACGGGGAGGAAGGAGCATGTAGCAGGTTAGAATGATATCTATCTATTGACTGGAACCCTGCTTTTGTGCTCCTCCCACTTTGTCACCTCCTCCCCCTCCCATGCTACTGACTATTCTCATCTGCATTGCACTACCACTCATCTAAGTGTCCTGGGTGGAGGGGGGGGGGGGGCTGGGGGCATGTAGGCTGTATTGTGGGCTATTCACAAATGAACGTGCAGGTATCGGGCTGGTGTTAATGCGTGCTGATAGTGATGACGACTGCTGTCACCAACAGACGGATAGGGGTGGTTCTGCCAAATTTGAATACAGGAGAAGATTTGCATTTATTTTAGACCACGCAATGTGACAGCGGCTTCGGCAGCCTTGAGGGAAATTCTGAATCAGGATCTTAGGGCTTAAATAATGTAAAAATTGTAAATTATAATTTGGTACACACTCACTACTATACCATCAGATAACCCAATATATAACAATCCAACTTGCAGCAAGTGCCGAAGCAAATCATCATTGCTCCAACGAGGAGACAGCTGATCCAAAAATCTCCTGTCTCTCCGAGTCTTTAGGAGCAGTGAAACTAGTGCGCCTACGTGAACTAGAGTTCACACTCGCGCACAAAAGCCCACGGCGTCTGGCGGAAGCAGCCAAACGGGTTTCGGATCCCTCTTTGCAACCCGGAACTCCTTCCAATATGGAGGAGCGAGGTGTGCGCTGCGAGCGGGAGCAAATATCATCTGAAGATGGCGAATGCTCCCGCAGGCAAGCTCCAATAATATAGTATTTCCGGCGCTCAATGAATTTGTCTACTCATACTAGTGTATGGGGACAGCGGGCCATTCCCTGAGAGGAAGGTAAGTAGGAGATTTCTGTTATACTAGTGTATGGGGACAGCGGGCCACATCGGGAGAGAAAGGTAAGCAGGAGACATCTGTGATACTAGTATATAGAGACAGCGGGCCATTCCCTGAGAGGAGGATAAGCAGGAGATATCTGTGATACTAGTTTATGGGGAAAGCGGCCCATTCCACGAGAGGAAAGAAGGAAGGTAAGTAGGAGATAGATGTGATATTAGTGTATGGGGACAGCGGACCATTCCCAGAGAGGATGGATACTAGTGTATGGGGACAACGGGCCATTCCCCGTGAGGAGGGTAAGCAGGAGATATCTGTGATACTAGTATATGGGGACAGAGGGCCATTCTGCGAGAGGAAGGAAGGAAGGTAAGTAGGAGATAGATGTGATACTAGTGTATGGGGACAGCGGGCCATTCCCCGCGAGGAGGGTAAGCAGGAGATATCTGTGATACTAGTATATGGGGACAGAGGGCCATTCCCCAAGAGGAGGGTAAGCAGGAGATATCTGTGATACTAGTATATAGGGACAGCGGGCCATTCCCTGAGAGGAGGATAAGCAGGAGATATCTGTGATACTAGTATATGGGGAAAGCGGCCCATTCCACGAGAGGAAAGAAGGAAGGTAAGTAGGAGATAGATGTGATACTAGTGTATGGGGACAGCGGACCATTCCCCGAGAGGATGTGATACTAGTGTATGGGGACAGCGGGCCATTCCCTGAGAGGAGGATAAGCAGGAGATATCTGTGATACTAGTGTATGGGGAAAGCGGCCCATTCCACGAGAGGAAAGAAGGAAGGTAAGTAGGAGATAGATGTGATACTAGTGTATGGGGACAGCGGACCATTCCCAGAGAGGATGGATACTAGTGTATGGGGACAGCGGGCCATTCCCCACGAGGAGGGTAAGCAGGAGATATCTGTGATACTAGTATATGGGGACAGAGGGCCATTCTGCGAGAGGAAGGAAGCAAGGTAAGTAGGAGATAGATGTGATACTAGTGTATGGGGACAGCGGGCCATTCCCCGCGAGGAGGGTAAGCAGGAGATATCTGTGATACTAGTATATGGGGACAGAGGGCCATTCCCCAAGAGGAGGGTAAGCAGGAGATATCTGTGATACTAGTATATAGGGACAGCGGGCCATTCCCTGAGAGGAGGATAAGCAGGAGATATCTGTGATACTAGTATATGGGGAAAGCGGCCCATTCCACGAGAGGAAAGAAGGAAGGTAAGTAGGAGATAGACGTGATACTAGTGTATGGGGACAGCGGACCATTCCCAGAGAGGATGGATACTAGTGTATGGCGACAGCGGGCCATTCCCCGCGAGGAGGGTAAGCAGGAGATATCTGTGATACTAGTATATGGGGACAGAGGGCCATTCTGCGAGAGGAAGGAAGGAAGGTAAGTAGGAGATAGATGTGATACTAGTGTATGGGGACAGCGGGCCATTCCCCGCGAGGAGGGTAAGCAGGAGATATCTGTGATACTAGTATATGGGGACAGAGGGCCATTCCCCAAGAGGAGGGTAAGCAGGAGATATCTGTGATACTAGTATATAGGGACAGCGGGCCATTCCCTGAGAGGAGGATAAGCAGGAGATATCTGTGATACTAGTATATGGGGAAAGCGGCCCATTCCACGAGAGGAAAGAAGGAAGGTAAGTAGGAGATAGATGTGATACTAGTGTATGGGGACAGCGGACCATTCCCCGAGAGGATGTGATACTAGTGTATGGGGACAGCGGGCCATTCCCTGAGAGGAGGATAAGCAGGAGATATCTGTGATACTAGTGTATGGGGAAAGCGGCCCATTCCATGAGAGGAAGGAAGGAAGGTAAGTAGGAGATAGATGTGATACTAGTGTATGGGGACAGCGGACCATTCCCAGAGAGGATGGATACTAGTGTATGGGGACAGCGGGCCATTCCCCGCGAGGAGGGTAAGCAGGAGATATCTGTGATACTAGTATATGGGGACAGAGGGCCATTCTGCGAGAGGAAGGAAGGAAGGTAAGTAGGAGATAAATGTGATACTAGTGTATGGGGACAGCGGGCTATTCCCCGCGAGGAGGGTAAGCAGGAGATATCTGTGATACTAGTATATGGGGACAGTGGGCCATTCCGCGAGAGGAAGGAAGGAAGGTAAGTAGGAGATAGATGTGATACTAGTGTATGGGAACAGCGGGCATTCCCCGAGAGGAGGGTAAGCGGGACATATCTGTGATGTCTCCTGCATTACCTTTTTGATGGATGGCCTGAAAACTTATTTTCTACAAAAGCAGGTGAAAATGTCAATTTTCACCTACTTTTGTAGATATAAGTGATAATGAATAGAACCCTTAATAAAAGGCTCAAACTGACTCACCTGTGAAGCACGGACGCCCTTTTAACAGCACCTTTGTTGGATTTTCAGGGCCATCCTTCCACTGGCGGCCTTGTGCAGTACCTCGAAGAGGTGGAGGAAGAGGACAGAGTCCTGGTAAAGGTTTTTAAGAAACAAGGAGCCATTGTGTTTGCCAAGACAAATGTTCCTCAGACTCTTTTATGGTAAATTCAAGAAGTATCTGCTGTTTCTGCTGGTAGTTCCTATCCACAGGTCTATGTGATGTGGGTGCTCGATGGCACTGTACCTAGCTGCCTATTCAGTGTTCCACGTGGCTCAGACTCATCCCATGCAAACTGCACAAAATGTGTCCAAATCTACATAAGCCCCAGTATCTCTATAGTTCAAGTTTCCCAACTTCATTCCTCGGGGACCATCAACAGTGCATGTTTTCCAGATCTTCTAGTCTGAACAACGTACTGTTAGGGAACTCTGAGGACTGAGGATGGGAAACACTGCTGTAGTTCCACATGTGTCTAGCTCAGCTCATCTCCCACTTGAAACTCCGCTTATTGTATCTCGTATCCGCTGCTCTCTCTCTATAAGCCTGATAAGTAGCTGACTGCCCATACACAGTCAATATTCTGAATGTGGCCGCATTCGGACCTGAGTGTGACTTATATTCGGGTCCTGTATCTGTACTATTAGTCCTCATCTCCTCGTCCATCCTGTCAGACAAGGTCAGAACTATCCTGTTGGGCTTGAACTCCATTGAGGCACTGATCATACTGATATAGACTTCTTAGTAGTTTGGTTGCGGTTGGATTTTAAACTACTTAAACTCAATTCATTGCACTTCTATTATCTCACACTCTTTACACATAGATCCCATGGGATTGGAAAGATCATTTATTGTTCCTTGCCCTGGAGTGCAGCTAACAGTCACCCTTACTATGGGGCACAGTCCACTAAGCAGTGCACAGTCTTATGCTGGCTACACACTTAACGATGAGTACCCAGCCGATGTCAAGTAAGGCGGATCCAGGTGGCAGTTCTGACATCGGCAAGTGAGTATGCCGGGAGTGACTTCGGGGGCCATTCGGCAGCATGGCCCCCAGCTGACGATATTCCCTGTTGGACCTGCATGCAGGTCCGATGGGTGACTACGCTGACGATGCCCAGGAGCCAGCATCGTCAGTGACATAGTGGATGCACACTGCCCGATGTGGACGATATATAGTCCGATCCACAATATCATCTAGTGTGTACCCGGTTAAAGGGGATTTAAACAGGATTTATACATGTCCATCCACTACTGGCAGAGGATCATGGGTAAGGTAATGCATACACAACTCTTTACCAACAGTCTGCACATGGAGAACACTGGACTGTAAAATCTACTCTTGTTATATGAAACTCTTATATGCACATAATATATAATTTCCACCCTTTGCTGAATATTCTAATCACGCATCCATTATATACATTTTCTGTATTAGGAATTTATTCCAATGCTATGTACTATTACATAATACTCTCTACCGCTTTCTCCTACTGTAGCTGTGAAACCAGTAACCCAATATACGGACACACACTAAACCCCCATAACAGAGCCAAGGGGGTATCAGGATCTTCCGGTGGGGAGGGGGCATTGATTGGTGGTGGAGGTTCAATTCTTAGTATTGGAAGTGACCTTGCTGGCAGCATTCACCTCCCGTCCAGTGTTTGTGGAATTGCTGGATTTAAGCCAACTTCAAGCAGACAGAGGTGAGCCCTATTCCTCCTGTATATATTGCTATAATAATTTCCTACGGTCTGTCCCGTCTCCTCAATGCACACGGAGTGTATGCCGATGTGTGAGCCCTAACCGCTCCCATTGCTAGGGCGAAGGAACAGACGTAGCAAAGGAGGACCAGACCCCGGGAACGGGGTACCTAGTATCAGAGGAGTAGTGTGGAACCATGACGCCCGGAGAAAGTGCATGTCGTAGTGCCCCCTCCCTGTACTCAACTGTGCCAGTGGGGTATGGCCAGCCTGCAGGGGAATACTGAAGTGAAGATAAAAACAGCAACAAGTGGCAGTATCACATCGGGCGCTGAGGTCCCATTGGGGGAATAGAATGCTTCGGTAATGCACTGTCTGACATTAAGGGGTAGCTCATTTGGCACTGCTTTATTTATGTATAGCACCTAGGATCTAGCTTTTATCATATTTGCATCATTGTTATTAGTCAATAGAGGAGATAGTATTATATATTCTGATCACCTATGGGAAGCTCCCTTCTTAGCTATGTTCCTACTTCACAAATATACATTGCACCTATATTAATGTGAGTACAGCTAACCATGTTCTGTCTACCACTATTATTCCAGGTCTCCTAATACAGTATCTTTTAAAAGATCTTTCAAATAACACTTTGTGGTCATGCCTAGGAACACCTCATTACTTTACATAGCAAAGCAGTGACTTTTTTTAAAACTCATACCTGCCAATAAGAAAAGGAGAGGGGTGGTGACAGAAGCCAATAAGAACGGAGAGGGGAGGGGCAAAGAGCCGATCCCATGGTAGATAGGGGAGGGAATTAAAGAGGTGAGAAGTGAATGTTATGAATCTGACAGTAAAGGAGAGGTGATAGAAGATGATCACAGAGGAGGGGGGGGGCGGAGGGGGACAATCTGGGCAGCTTGAGGGAGCATAAAATGTAGAAACGGATCTCCAATCTGTAACTTATTTAGGATATAGAGCAAACTAACCGAGATAAAACTAACAGGCGGCCGTCATACTGTGCAGCGCCCCATGAATTCCGGGAAACCTGGATGGCGCCCTCTGTCCATTTTGGCGCCCAGAGCTCATGCTCCACTGGAACCACCCTCGCTATTCCCCTGCCTAGTATCAGAGGGAGGCGGGTGAGAACAGTACGAGCAGCTACAACACTGCTGGGGCAGGGTGGAGTAAAGCTGGGGAGGTGATAGCATATGCCGGGGCCAATATACTTGTTAATATATAAATATATATCACTAAATTAAAAAGAAAGATAGGGGGCGCTCCATAGTGCATAAATGTTTTAATTGCATAAAAACATTAAAAGGACCCTCAGTTACAGGTGTAGTACCAAGTATAGGACAGTGTAGGCTGGTTATCACATGATTCCATGCAAAATTTCCATCTGCAATACTGCTCACCACCCACTCAGGAATGAACTCGGGTCCACCATCCATGCCGGGCCTGTCTGGGAGTGTCGTTGCATGGGGTTAAGTGCAAAGACGCTGAACCGCTCGCAGGGGCGTATCTACAATGGGTGCAGGGTGTGCGGGGTACACGGGCCCCTGGGTCCAGGGGGGCCCCGCACTGCACACCCATTTTCCTGGTGACCTGTGCAAACTCTATAGACTCTGGGCACACCCTAGTGCCCAGAGTCTATAACTTCGGCGCTGGCCGCGCACAACTCACCGGAGAGAGAGGAGAGGGCCCGTGTCGGAGACTGCACACGGGCCCCCTCCTCTCTAGAAACGCCCCTGACTGCTCGCATACTCATATTCAGATGGAGAACCTGCCCATTCCATGGGGCTGGTCATTAATAAAATAGTGGAGAAGATATGTTTTAGTGTTCAATGAAAATATAATTTGTTTTGATGTTCAGCGATATATATATAATTAGTAGTCGAGAGAAGAAAATTCAACAAAAACATAAAATTAATTCCAGACATCAAGCAATATCCTAGTAATTAAAATTCCTAGAGATTGTTTAATTCTATAGTGTCATTCAGTCCCAAACGGGTGAGGATCTGTAGCCAAAAAATCCAATAGGCTTCTCTCTTACAGAAAAGGCTACAGCGATCTCCTCCCCTATTGGTCACTTTAATGTTCCCGGGGGCTGATTCACTACCTTACGCAACTGCGATTACGCACCCAATCGGCCAATTATTGCGTTCTGCGCATGCCTATGTACCGCAGTGTGCGAACTAGCCACTGCGATCGGGACTGCGATCGCAGAGGCTACGCAGACCTGTCGCAGAGTGATTGACGGGAAGTGCCTTTTGTGTGTGGTAATGGGGGAGTGGTCAGACGAACGGTGGTGTGCCAGTGCATTTGAACGCCGTTGCTGGGGCGTGCATAAATTATCCACTGCGATGGCCTACGCAGTCTGAGATCTCATAGTGTGCATTGTTAGCAATTTCTGATGTGCGCGAGGCTGCGATGGTACTCAATTGTACCGATGGTTTTGCAGGCTTGCTAAACATTACGGATGTGTGCTGAGTATAGTGGGCCTCCTTGGGAAGTGCTGCGAGGGCATGGTGATCGCAATGTATTAGCATACTATCGTAGTTGAACTGCGTGCGTAATTGCTATTGCATATGTAATTGCTTAAGGTAGTGAATCATGCCCTCAATTCCTTTGATGGAAGCATTTTTTAGAGAACCATTCTGATATAATGTAATTTGTCTGGATATTTATTGAAAATTCTTCTATGTAGCATAAAACGGGTGTGCAATGGTCTTATGGTGCGGCCCACAAACTGTAGTGAATCATTCTTGACCAATATATTCCAAAACAAAACATTTAATTTTATGCTGTAGGTAGCAACTTTTTCTTTTAAGTACACAATCCACAAACTGAAATCGTTGAGCAGATCCTGGAGCAATTCCCAAGAATGTACAGTGGGTAGAAATGGGCGAATCTATATGGACTATGACAAAGTGCTGCCAGCCCCTCACCAGTTTCTGATCCTCCTCCTCTTCATCAGTAGCTGCCATGAGCAGAGTTCCCTGGGCTAATGTCCATCACTTCTTTTGCAGGGGATTCCTAGTGAATTCCAAGGTTCCCGTTAGACCCAATTCCCCAGGTAACCCAGCACAAATAATGGTGCATAAACTATTTACAACTGGACCGATTCGTACAGTATATGAGAATATGAATTTCTAGCAGAATGCATGGTCAGAGAATTGTAGGTACGGTAATATCAGTTTCTAGAACAATATTTGGTCAAGATGGATGGGATTACCGTATATACTCGAGTATAAGTCGACCCGAATATAAGCCGAGGTACCTAATTTTACCACAAAAAACTGGGAAAACTTATTGACTTGAGTATAAGCCTAGGGGGGGAAATGCAGCAGCTACTGGTAGTAATCCCCCCTCTGGTACTGTCCCCAGTAGTAATCCCCCCCTGGTAGTGCCCCCAGTAGTAATCCCCCCCTGGTAGTGCCCCCAGTAGTAATCCCCCCCCTGGTAGTGCCCCCAGTAGTAATCCCCCCCTGGTAGTGCCCCCAGTAGTAATATCCCCCCCTCTTAGTGCCCCCAGTAGTAATATCCCCCCCTCATAGTGCCCCCAGTAGTAATACCCCCCCTGGTAGTGCCCCCAGTAGCAATATCCCCCCCTGGTAGTGCCCCCAGTATTAATCCCCCCCTGGTAGTGCCCCCAGTAGCAACATCCCCCCTGGTAGTGCCCCCAATATTAATCCCCCCCCTGGTAGTGCACCCAGGACCAATATCCCCCCCTGGTAGTTCCCCCAGTATTAACCCCCCCTGGTAGTGCCCCCAGTAGCAACATCCCCCCTGGTAGTGCCCCCAGTATTCCCCCCCTCCCTGGTAGTGCCCCCAGTAGCAACATCCTCCCCCCTGGTAGTTCCCCCATTATTAATCCCCCCCTCTGGTAGTGCCCCCAGTAGCGATATCCCCCCCTGGTAGTACACCCCGGTAGTAGCCCCCCCAGTAGAAAGAAATGTTAAAAAACACAAACACTTACCTGTAACCCCGCTCCTGGTCCCGACGCTGCTACAGGCTCCTCCGCCGCTTTGCATAATGGGAGAGACGTCGTCATGACGACGTCTCTCCCATTACCCACTGCGGGAGCCGGAAGATGGCTCCCGCAGTGGGAGCAGCAGTAGCCGCTGAGAGTCTGACAGACTCTCAGCGGCTGCTGATTACACCAAACACATAGCTGCCGGCTCCGGCGGCTGTGTGTTTAGCAGTGTGTAGTGCTGACCGAACTCCGTCTGGTCAGCGCTACACACGTGGTGCAGGCTGTGTCACAGTGACACAGTCTGCACCGCGGCCCACATGGTACGCTACTCAGCAGCGTACAATGCGGGCATGACTCGAGTATAAGCCGAGGGGGGTGCTTTTTCAGCACAAAAAATGTGCTGAAAGACTCGGCTTATACTCGAGTATATACGGTATATTAATTTCTAGCACAATATTCAATCATGGTAGATGAAATAACATCAATTTACACTAAAGACATGTAGTCAGGATTTAAAGTTAAATATTAATTGTTAGCCCTATATAATATATAATATTTCATTTTGCAGCCTTCGTGGAGTCCGTGCGTGCATTGATGGAATGACTGCAGGTAAAATTTGCATATTATTTGTGGATGAATAGATGTTGGAAATTGTATCTGGTTGGTTTAATTTAATATTGTATGTTATGGCGGGCATAAATTATGCAATTATCAGCCCAATATGTAGATTATCGGTGGAATAGGCCGATAATTGCATAGAGTATTGTGACCAATAAATCTTCCAACATGCACTGCTGCGGCCAGGGCCGGCTCTTCCACTAGGCAAGCTTAGGCAGCTGCCTAGGGGCGCCGACCACTGGAGGGCGCTTCTGAGTCCGCCCTAACTATGGAGGGTGCAGGGGGTGCGATTGCTGTGGGGGCCCGCCGGCCCAGCGATCGCAAACCATGCATCCTCCATTTGCCAGGCGCCCGCTGAGATTGTATTACCAGCGGGCGCCTGGCTCCTCTCTCCCCCCCCCCCCTGGCGCCAGCCGGAGGACGGAGCTCACTCCTGAGGTCTGGCTTCCGGGTCCCGCAGTGCAATATGGGAGTGACATCATGATGACGTTACTCACATACTTCCGAAGAGCGGGCACCGGGGACGGACGGCAGCAGGCACCGGAATGGAGTTTAAGGTAAGGGGGGAGGGGTGCTGTCTTACTACAGGGGGCACTACTGGGGGCATCATATGGGGGCACTACAGTGGGCTTACTACTGGGGGCATCATATGGGGGCACTACAGGGGCCTTACTATTGGGGGCACTACTGGGGCCTTACTACTGGGGGCACTATTGGGAGCACTACAGGGGCCCTTACTACTGGGGGCACTTCAAGGGGCATTACTACTGGTGGCACTGCAGGGAGCATTACTATTGGGGGCACTACAAGGGCATTACAACTGGGTGCACTACAGGGGCACTTTCTACTGGGGGCACTGCAGGGGGAATCATCCCTTTAATTCGGGTCATGTGAATATTATTAGGGTGCTGTGTATGTGTCTGTGAGCTGGGCGGAGGGTTTGGGGAAAACAGGGGCTGCATTGTGAACCTTTGCCTAGGGCGCCCTGAAACCTTGCACCGGCCCTGGCCGCGGCCGACCACTCAATATTTCCCATTCCTTCTCAGCAGAGGAACGGGTAAATGTTTCCTCCCCAAGAGAGGAAAGCAGATATTGTGAGCCATACACTGACAGACATTTTATCTGACGGTGTAAGCCCAGCATTACACTCCACTGTGGGGTTTAGGGGTTGGTTGATTCTGTTATTAACGGGCATATTTATCAATATTATTTTTTACTAAAATAATGTGAAAACTGTTTTTTTCACACCCTTTTTACATTATTTTAGTATAACTTAAATGTATTAAAGAGCTTTTGGAGCAGTTTTCATAAAAACTACTCCACAGCCCTTAAATTTGCACTGTTTTAGTAGGCATATCGCCTTTCCCATACTTGGAAGGGAAAATGTGATCTGTTTCAGATTACTAAAAGAAATTGTGAAAAGATGCAGGGGATGGAGTCCTGCTATAAGAACGCTATTTAGAGATGGTGTTATGCAGGCTTTTCCCCCATTTTCCCATCTCCAGCTCAGCCTTCCCTGCCTGCTGACAGGAAAAGCAGGGCCCGGAGCAGGCTTCTGTAATCAGCCATGTGTGTCTGATAGACCACAGGCTGATTACATAGAAAAATAATCAGAATAAAATAAATAAATAACACTCACCTGCACCAGGGGCTGGTGATCAGTGAGCTCCTTCGGGACTCCTGTCAGCTGATCGCTGGGCTCATGCTCTGTGACCCCAGTCAGCTGCTCCTTAGTGCTGTAAACTGAGATACCGGTACACAGCACAGAGTATTATATGTCTGTTACTTCAGTGAGGGTAATAGGGTACAAGAGGGGTACACTTTTAATGGGAGTCAATGGTGACATTAAAAACATGTAAGAGAGGGTGCATATTTGTACAATGTGTGTGTTATATCTATGACAGTAATAGGATGTAACAGGTACTGTATACATGTGTTGCATGTGTGTTATTTCTATGATAATAATAGGATATAAGAGGTACGCATTTGTTGCATGTCTGTTGCACAGATAGTAATACATTATATTGGGGTCGGACATTTTTTTGGTATCTCCTATTGCCCAGACTGCGATGGAGTGTAAGAACGGTGAACATTTATTATGTATCTGTTATTTCAGTGTCACTATGCACAGGACCTATGGCGAGAGATGTGGACGCTCTGGTACTTTCCATGAGGGCTCTATGGTGTGATGAGTTTTTTCGCCTGGACCCAAATTTGCCACCCCTTCATTTCAATGAGGAGGTAATGAGACACACACACATATATAATAGGTGAGGAGTGTATGGGGATAGGGGAAGAGCTCCCTAACTCTGATGTTCCCATGGGAGGAGTGAGATTTATACCGATTTCCACAGAAAACCATAATAATATCATGTTTACAGCAGAAAACGGGGTATATCTTTTGGGAGCTTAGTACAGAATTTATAATTCACTTAGTGACCAGCACTACGGCACACCCTCATCTCGCTGATCTTTGTTCTATAGATTTACTCCTCTACCAAACCTCTCCGAATTGGATATTATGAAGAGGACGGATATTTCCAGGCGAACCCCGGTATGAGAAGAGTTCTTCTAGAAACCAAACATCTTCTAGAGGATGCTGGACACAAGGTGAGAGGAGCACGTAGATGGGGCCCTTTCTGGTACATGTCAAGGTTAAGACTGGCCCACAGAGGTACAGAGCAAACCCCTGGTGGGCCCTACTGCCTGGGGGACAATCTCTCCTCTAGGGATCAGGTTCCAAGCTGTGCACTTGAATTAAACATTATACATATGTTATAATTCACAGGACTATGATGTATTTTCTATAATGCATAGCTGTTCTTAATCTGGTACATTATCATGCATGCACTAGCAGTATTTACTATATATATATATATATATATTTTTTTGGGGGGGGGGGCAGTTCGACATGGCGCCTCTGTGAAGCAACTTTGTAAAGCTGTCAAGTGGTCCTCTGCCCATACCTTTGTGAAGTTCTATTCCTTTGATACCTTCGCCTCTTCTGTTGGTACTTTTGTGAGAAGAGTTCTCAGCGCAGCTCAGGAGCGTTCCATCCCTTAGGAGATTAGCTTTGGGACATCCCAGGGTAAAGCCTGTGTCCCCTATGGAGAAAGAAGAAAAGGAGATTTATGTGGGACTGCTCTGCTTCAGGTTCTCCTGTCCGCATTTGCTTTGTTTTTGGACCTGTATGTGACTCGTTCTTCCTTCTCCTCCTTCTTGCTTTAGGCATGTTAACTTAACTTAGTTGCCTGTGGCTGGGAGAGGGTCATGGGGGTGAGGGAGCAGGGGCTCATGGGTAAAGAGTTTTAACTATTTGGTGCCTAGACTCCTACTCACCAACCTATACCAAGCGTAAAGCCTGTGTCCTATGGAATTGAAGAAAAGGATTTAACAGGTAAGCACATAAATGTCCTTACTAGAATATTCCGTATTTTGGAATAATTGCATACCATAATGAAATATCTTGGGAATGGGACCCAAATCTAAACAGACTGCATTTATGTTTTATATACACCTTATACACACAGCCTGCAGGTAATTTTATACAATATTTTTAATAATTTTGTGCCTTAAACATACTTTGTGTACATTGAACCATCAAAAAGTATAGGTTTCAATATCTCAGTCATGCAAAACAAATTCCATATTTCGTAATATTCCGTATTTCAGAATATTTGGATATGGGAGACTCAACCTGTACTACATTATTGCACTTTCTATCCTCACCTATAGACTGTCTCCTGTATTGCATTTACATGCTTCTGAGTGTCCTTTGCTTTGCCAAGTCTCATTTGGTAAAGTTTTTTTAGGAATAATTTTCTGTTTAAACTGGATCATTCATGCAGCTTCTGCAGTGCATCCCACATGCCCTTTGCAGTATTCTCGTGCCAGGTATGGTGACTGGGATACATGGTGCCTGGTCCTATAACCGTGCTTCTTTGATCAGTCATCAAACAAACATAGAAGGTTTATGAAGCAAAACTGTAGTATGAACAGTGCTGGTTTCTCACCATACAGACACAGCATAACTAGCAACTAACATGGAGTCGATTTGCACTAGACTGAAAGACCATCTAGTAACATGTTGGTAACAGCACCACCTGCAGTACCTCCAGTGTAACTACTTAAGCAATGTTAAGACTAGAATTGTTGTAGTATTCCAACAACAATTTCCTCTTCACTTCTACATTTACTGCTTACATTACTTATATTTCACCAATCTTAGATTATATAAAATTATTAAAATTAAATTTTTCTTTTCAGCTCATCTTGTTCAGGCCTCCACGAGTGGGTTATGCATATGAGCTGCTCTGGAAGGCGTTTCTTGGAGACAAAGGGAAAACCGTAGCAGATAAGTTGTAAGTGGCATGTGCTGAGTACAAGTAGTGAAAGCTGGATATTAGGGTGAGGGGTAAATACATTTAAACATAGCACCCTGGAAGAATAATCATTTATTTATATAACACCACCAATTTACTCAGCACTGTACAGAGAATATTTGGGTTTCATATCAGTCCCTGCCCTGTTGTAGCTTACAGTCTAAAGGGGGATGTACCAAGCCTTGGAGATACAGTGGTGTTTGAAAGTTTGTGAACCCTTCAGAATTTTCTATATTTATGCTGAAATTTGGCCTAAAACTACCTCAGATTTTCACACGAGTCCTAAAAGTAGAGAAAGAGAAGCAAATCAAACAAATGAGAAAAAAAAATAGACGTGCTCATTTGTTCATTGAGGAACATTATCCAATATTACATATCTGTGAGTGCCAACAGTATGTGAACCTTTGCTTTCAGTATCTGGTGTGACCCCCCTTGTGCAGCAATAACTGCTTCTAAATGTTTCCGATACTTGATGATTAGTCCTGAACATCGGTTTGGAGGAATTTTACCCCATTTCCCCGTACAAAACAGCTTCAACTGTGTTATGTTGGTGGGTTTCCTCCCATGAACTGTTCGCTTCAGGTCTTTCCACAACGTTTCGATTGGATTAAGGTCAGGATTTTGACTTGACCATTCCAAAACTTAAAATGTATTCTTCTTTAACCATTTTTTGGTGAAATTACTTGTGTTCTTTGGGTCGTTGTCTTGCTGCATGACCCACGTTCTATTGAGACGCAGCTCATGGACAGATGTCCTGACATTTTCCTTAGAATATTCTGGTATAATTCAGAATACATTGTCTCATCAATGATGACAAGTCGTCCTGGGCCAGATGCAGCAAAACAGGCCCAAACCATGATACCACCACCACCACCGTGTTTCACAGATGGTATGAGGTTTTTATGCTGGAATGCAGTGTTCTCCTTTCTCCAAACATAATGCTTCTCATTTAAACCAAAAAGCTCTATTTTGGACTCATCTGTCCACAAAACATTGGCCCTCATTCAGAGCCGCTCGTTAGCGGCAGTACGCTCGTTCCGAGCGATGTTTGCACATCTGCGCATGCGTACGGTTTTTAGTACGCATGCGCGAACCAGTCAGTGCGGCCGAAAATCGTTGGTACGCAATATAGCGAGGGCCTGCTATTTTGAGTGACAGAAGGAGGCGTATGTGGGTGGTAACAGGGGAAGGAGCTTGAAAATGGGGAGTGGAGATCCGAACGCAGGCGTGCTTAAAGGTCAAAACGGGCGTTTTATGGGTGTGTATATTTAAAACAGCAGCGTCATTGACCACGTCACTGGGTTATTTTATAGCCAGAACTGCTCGCAAATTTGTGGTAGCAAACACCAACCACAAGAATAGCGAGCAGTTCATACGCTGGTCGATGTACTCGATTAATCTAATAAATAGCGGACATGACGTAGGATGCGAGCGGCTAGGGGGCGTTTTTAACAAATAAACGAGCGTATGTTTTGCTCGCTCGTTCAGACTTAGAGGTGTGAACAGACTGCAATGTGCGTACGGATCATTTGAATAGCCACCCCTTGTTTTTAAACGAACGACCACAAATAGCGAACGGCTCTGAATCAGGCCCATTGTTCCTATAGTTTTCAGGCTTGTCCAGGTGATCTTTAGCAAATTGCAGATGGGCAGCAATGTTCATTTTTTTTGCTTTTTCATGCTTTTTCAGCCATGCATACCATTGTTGTTCAGTGTCCTCCTGATGGTGGACTCATGAACATTGACATTAGCCCATAGTGAGAAAGGCCTTCAGTTGTTTAGAGGTTACAATGGGTTCCTTTGTGACCTTGCAAACTATTTGAGGCTTTGCTCTTGGTGTGATCTTTTTTGGCCGACCACTCCTGGGGAGGGTAATAATGATCTGGAATTTTCTCCATTTGTACACAATCTGTCTGACTGTTGATTGATGGGGTCCAAAATCTTTAGAGATAGTTTTGTAACATTTTCCTGCCTGATGAACATCAACAACTCTTCTTCTGAGGTCCTTAGAAATCTCCTATGTTCATGGCCTGATACACTTCCACAAACATGTGTTGTGATCATCAGATTTTGATAGATCCCTGTTCTTTTAAAAAGACAAGTTCTCCACTCACACCTGATTGCCATCCAATAGATTGAAAATACCTGACTCTAATTTCACCTTCAAAATACAGTATCTGCTAACAGGGCTGCCATCAAGGGGGATGGCCGGGCCTGGAGTCCCGGGCCCGGATACTCTGGGGGCCCGACCGCTCCTCCTACCGCCTGTCCACTATTTCCACCCTGCTAAACTTACGTTCACTGACAGGCTCGGCAGGTGGTCCGCGGCCGCCCGTGCCCACTACTACAATATACCCTCTCACTATCTTTCCAAATGCCCGTCGCTGCTGCTATGTATGTGGCTGGCTGTTGGAGGCAGGCAGAGTGGATGCTCCCAGCCTGCTCTGTGCTGCTAACCAATAACACAATCGAGCAGACGGGAGCATCCATAAACACTGCAACAGCAGCGGGCGGTCGGAGAGGTAGGGAGAGGATATAGTACTGGGCGCAGGTGGCGCCTGTCAGTAAATGTAAATTTAACAGGGAAAAAGTAGTGGGTGGGAAGGCCCCGGGGCCCTCGTTGTGCGGAGGGAGGGAGATTACTCGGGGAAGGGTGAGGCTCTGTATAATGGGGGCTGGGGGGGCTCTGCCTATTTGGCCCGTCCCAGGCCCCATGATATCTGAAGGCGGCCCTGTCTGCTAAGCCTAAAGGTTCACATACTTTTGCAACTGTGATATTGGATCATTGTCCTCAAAAAAATTTAAAAATTAGCATGTTTAATTTATTTGCCTCATTTGCTTTAGTCTTTATCTAGTTTTAGGACTTGTGTGAAAATCTGAGGTAGCTTTAGGCCAAATTTCAGTAGAAATATAGAAAATATTGAAGGGTTCACAAACTTCCAAGCACCACTGTAGATAAAGTGGTGTAATTGCCCAATGCAACCAATCAGCATCTAACATTTCAAATGCTGCACTAGATAAATGACAGGAGCTGACCGGTTGCGTTGCGTAACTTTATCCCACTCTGCGGCTTGAAACATCTCCCCCTAAATTCCCTAACATACACACATGGAGACTAGTGTTAATTTAGAAGGAATCCAATTAACCTTTCAGTATGTTTGTGGCCTGTGGGAGAAAACCATGCAAACATGAAGAGAACATGCACACTATACACAGTTAAGCCATGTCCAGGTATTTAAGTATTGTAGTCAGCAATTATCTGAAAAAGTGAAATGCGAACATTAATTCCGGGACCATGTGTTAGACTGTGTATGAAGTACATTTATGTGGTGTCTGCACTGATTGGCTGGTAACAATCACTGTCAGGGTATGGTACATGAAAATGCTGCTCTGTGTTATATAGGGGTCTATTTACTAAGCTTTGTTAGGAGATTAAGGGCCGTATTCAATTTGAGGCGTTAAGTCCGGATCCGCAGTAATTTACTGACGATGACGTCATTATCGCCTGTTTTGGTTTTACCCCGTATTCAACTTCAAAGACTTTCCGCCTAGGCGGTAAAGTATAGCCTATGAATGACAGGCGGTAAAAAGTGCAGAATTGGGGTTTTGGGGTGCAACGTTTCGAGAAACGCCGTGCAGCCTTCAGTCAGTCCCCCAAAGGTAATCTGTGTAAAAAAAACAAAACAAAACTTAAGGACACCCCAAAAATTTACTTTGAAAAAGGGGGCGAAAAAAAAAAAGTTGGGGCACAAACTTAAAAACTAGCGAACTTGACTCTGGGGGGGTCCCCAAGTATGCCTCATGTGTTTTTTGATTGCAGGTGTTTGCGCCAGGTGGATTTTTCACGATTTGTTTAAGTCACTTTAGCAAGTTTAAAATATGCTGAACCCCATTTTCAAGTACCCCAAATTTGATGGGCATAGTTGTTTTGCCCTAAAAAAACTTCTAAATGCTCTTCTGCATCACCTTATTCAAAGCCGCATTTATGCACCTGCTGCGGCTATTAGAAACCCCGACTTCCTTCAGGAGTTAAAAATGGGGGTACCCATAGTGATCCCCCATATCTCCACATCTTTAGGGGGTTCCCTAGAATATTTCCTGAAAATTCCCCTTTTGTTTAACCTGTAAAAAAACGGGGTAAAAATTTACAAAAAAAATTACATAAGGTTCCCCCCCAAAAGCCAAACCAGCCCCAGGCTTGCCAGGCAGTGATGGTTTCTAAAAATATGGGGAACAAATTGTGTATGGTTCCACCGTATTTTAGAAACCAACCCAAGGCTGCAGGGACCAGTTCTGGTTTTAAATATAGTTGGAAAAAAAACGTGGGGATCCCCCTATAGTTAAGACCTGCGCCAGACCCAACCGACTGGGGTGTAATGCCACAGCCAGAAGACCCAATCACCGGGGCTCCAGGTCCAAAGCATTAGCATCCCAAATCGGTCAGCGCAAGCCGGTGATCTCTGGGTCCCCCCTTCCCGAGCACCACAGGCTTACGCTGAAGCCTGGGGCTCTTCCTCATACCCCTGGTTTGGTGGGTATGGATGTAATGGGGGGGGCAAATAATGTAAAACTATTGTGTTTTACAGTGGAACTACAAGTGACAGCATGCCTGCCATTTTGCACTTGAGGAACAACAAGTGCCAGCAGACATGCGGCACCTGTAACTTCACTGTAAAATAGTTAAAAAAAGACAAAACACACACACCGTGACAGTATAACTTTATTACACACACCTACCCATTCACACATACTTACCTATACCAGATGTGTCTGTCCCCTTGTCCAGTAGATTGTCCTCAATGAATGGGTCTGCAAAGAAAAATTCATAATCACCTATATCCTGGCGCCGGTCTCCGCAGTAATCCAGGAACTTAGCAAAACAAAAAAACGAGTTTACACGACCCACACAACAGCTATCAGTATGTGTGTTGCCACACATACTGATAGCTCCCGAATGCCAGCTGACGGAACATGCATGGAGCTGGCACTTCCCGAGAGCCAATCAGCGGCTGCACTGACTGTAGAGCGGCCGCTGATTGGCTCCGGCTACTGACAGTTCCTACGTGGTGTGAATCGCCCAAACATGTGTAGACATGGGGGATCACTATGGGTACCCCCATTTTTAACTCCTGAAGGAAGTCGGGGTTTCAAATAGCCGTGGCAGGTGCATTTTTGCAGAATTTATAAAAATGCGTTTTGGGACTTAAAAATATGCTAGTACCCATTTTCATGTACCCCAAATTTGATGGGACCATTTTTAAAAACGAAAAAAATTAGCTAAGTGCTCTTCTGCATCACTTCTTCAAAGTCAAGAAAAAAAACACCTGCAGCGGCTATTTAAAACCCGATTTTTCTTTTGCAGCCAAAAACAGGGGTACCCATAGTGATCCCCCATGTCTGGACATCTTTTGGGGGGGTCCTAGGATTATTTCCCAAAAATTCCAGTTTTTTTAACGCCGATCCAAGTATCGCCAGGTCCCGTTTTCGCCTACTTTCAAATTGAATACGGGGATACGCGGGCACGCGCGCGATACTTTAACGCCTACAAAACAGGCGAAGGCAGCGTTAAGTCCGGGCCGTAGCTCGGCTCAAATTGATTACGGGCCAAAGTGAACGGTGGTAAGGTACCGTTTACTTTATCTCCTAACAAAGCTTAGTAAATAGACCCCCTTTTCATATTGAAGTGAAAAAGAACAGAAAAAATAAAAAGGGTTTTGTCATATTTATAATTATAATATGACAAAAGTATGGAAAAACCAAGAGAAAACATAAAAATATGAGAGGAAAGTCATAAACACAGCCATGACCAATGATCACATCTTCCTGCAATCACTGTGAGGAGCACTGCTCTACAAGGGAATAAGGGGAAGTCATACACCTTGACAGGATCAATTATCACATCTTCTTACAGTCACTGTGAGGAGCACTGCTCTACAAGGGAATGAGGGGAAGTTGTACACCCAGACAGGACTAATGATCACATCTTCCTACAGTCACTGTGAGGAGCACTGCTATACAAGGGAATGAGAGGAAGTTGTACACCCAGATATGACTAATGATCACATCCACCTACAGTCACTGTGAGGAGCACTGCTACACAAGGGAATAAGGGGAAGTTATACACCTTGACAGGATTAATTATCACATCTTCCTACAGTTACTGTGAGGAGCACTGCTCTACAAGGGAATAAGGG
Organism: Taudactylus pleione; assembly: GCA_031769625.1. Lineage (NCBI taxonomy): Eukaryota > Metazoa > Chordata > Amphibia > Anura > Myobatrachidae > Taudactylus > Taudactylus pleione. Next base: position 760,745 of record JAUIMM010000114.1, on the reverse strand, counting down.
GAAGTCATACACCTTGACAGGATCAATTATCACATCTTCTTACAGTCACTGTGAGAAGCACTGCTCTACAAAGGAATGAGGGGAAGTTATACACCCAGACAGGACTAATGATCACATCTTCCTACAGTCACTGTGAGGAGCACTGCTATACAAGGGAATGAGAGGAAGTTGTACACCCAGATATGACTAATGATCACATCCACCTACAGTCACTGTGAGGAGCACTGCTACACAAGGGAATAAGGGGAAGTTATACACCCAGACATGACTAATGATCACATCTTCCTACAGTCACTGTGAGGAGCACTGCTACACAAGGGAATAAGGGGAAGTTATACACCCAGACATGACTAATGATCATATCCTCCTACACTCACTGTGAGGAGCACTGCTACACAAGGGAATAAGGGGAAGTTATACACCTTGACAGGATCAATTATCACATCTTCCTACAGTCACTGTGAGGAGCACTGCTATACAAGGGAATAAGGGGAAGTTGTACACCCAGACATGACTAATGATCACATCCACCTACAGTCACTGTGAGGAGCACTGCTACACAAGGGAATAAAGGGAAAGTTATAAACACAGCCATGACCAATGATCACATCTTCCTACAGTCACTGTGAGGAGCACTGCTACACAAGGGAATAAGGGGAAGTTATACACCCAGACATGACTAATGATCACATCCACCTACAGTCACTGTGAGGAGCACTGCTACACAAGGGGATAAGGGGAAGTTATACACCTTGATAGGATCAATTATCACATCTTCCTACAGTCACTGTGAGGAGCACTGCTATACAAGGGAATGTTGTACACCCAGACAGGACTAATGATCACATCCTCCTACAGTCACTGTGAGGAGCACTGCTACACAAGGGAATGAGGGGAAGTTGTACACCCAGACAGGACTAATGATCACATCCTCCTACAGTCACTGTGAGGAGCACTGCTATACAAGGGAATGTTGTACACCCAAACAGGACTAATGATCACATCCTCCTACAGTCACTGTGGGGAGCACTGCTATACAAGGGAATGTTGTACACCCAGACAGGACTAATGATCACATCCTCCTACAGTCACTGTGAGGAGCACTGCGACACAACGGAATAAAGGGAGCCAGGGGCCCATGTGCCCTGCATAGCCTGCACCCATTATAGGTACGCCCGCCAGTGACCCTCCTACAGTCACTGAGAGGAGCACTGCTACACAAGTGCAAGAAGGGAAAGTCACAAAAAACAGCCATGACAAACAATCTCTAAGGGGAGCATTAGGAGAATGAAGTGAGAGACATACATGGAGACATGGCCATTGGCCTCCACCATCTGTAATCACTGAGAGGAGCTATATGACCCAAGTGAATGAGGGAAAAGTTATTCAGTACATATAATTATCGGAATCGGTATGAAATACCGCCCCCGCATGGCCGGTGGTTCAATTCCCGGCAGCGGCAGCACGACACTGGAACACATCCCGGCAGCGTGAGCCCGACAGCGCTGGAAATCCTGATCGTTGTAAGGTAGGTATAGACTAACCTAACCCCCCTAACCCTAACTCTCCTTAGGGGTGCCTAACCCTAACCTCCCCCCAAATGCCTAACCCTAATCCCCCCGTATGTGCCTAACCCTAACCAGCCCTTCCCCGCTGCCTAAACTTAAGTCCCCCCGGGGGGGTGCCTAACCCTCCCTCCCCCTAGCCTGACCCTAACCCTCATGGGGGGGTGCCTAACCCTAAGTCCCGCCCGGGTGCACTAAACCTAACCCTTCCCCCCCACGGCTGTCCGCTCGCGGCGCCCCAGCATCCCTTCGATCGGGATGCCGGGCGCCGGTCTCCCGGCATCGGGGGAAATGAGCGGCGTATACATCTAGACGCCGGGAATTTCACCCTCGCCGGGATATGACAGTCGGGAGCCGGCTGTCAGTTTAATGTCAGCCGGCTTCCCGATTGCATCCCTAATTATCACATAATTTGTCCTCAGTCACAGGAACTTTTTCTGGATTTACCTAATGTTCTGGATACCAGATTCCATGCTGGACACCTCTAACAATATACAGAATATATAGAAATTAAGTATTTTTTATTTATTTGGTGTTTTTTTTACCTCAGACAGAGCCAATAATAGGAGAATGTTGCCAGCTGTGGAATGGAATCTCCAAGGGATCAGAGCACAGGGATGAGGATAATTCTCTAGTTATATATAGATAACATTGCAGTAAGCAGACTGGAGGGCACGCAGGAAAGCGGGAGAGAATCCCTTTATGTTACGATGAGTTGATGTGCATAAGGATCCTTGCTCAGCATCTCCCCCCTAGCAGAGCTCTTAAAGAATATCTTATGACAATCGGCGTAACTATCAACTCAACTGTCTGCAGGCACCATGTGGCCACCTGTGATGCTTTCTGGCCTTGCTCCCCTATGCGGCCTATAGTCAGCAGGGAACTAAGGCCCTCATTCAGAGCCGTACGCTCTGAGCAGAGCGCACGCTCTGAATGAGGGCCGGGGACCATGAAAATGGAGCGCCTCCTGGACGCTCGTATAGCTGTGGGTCACCACCCACAGGCTATACGAGCGTGCATTTTGATGGCCGCGATGGTCGTGACCATCGCGACCATCGAAACTGCGAGCCGGAGCCTGCGGTTGAGGTTTTCAACCGCAAGCTCCGGAGTGATTTTGGCTCTATCAGAGCCAAAATCACTCCCACTGACATCACTAGTGATGTCAGTGGGCCGGCTTCTGACGGGAGGCGTTCCCGTGGGAACGCCCCCGTCAGGGAGGCACACCCCCGGCACGCCTACCAAAGGGGGCGTGCTGTCAATCAACATCGACAGCACGCCCCCTTTGATCAGACATAATGAGCGAAGGACTTTCCTTCGCTCATCGCGTCTGGCGCATGCGCACGACGGAGCTCCCTCCGTCGTGCGCATGCTCAGTCCAGAACATCGACCCACTTGCGAGCGGACAGCCGCTCGCGAGTGGGTCTGAATCAGGCCCTAAATGTTCAGCTGTGGGACTGCTGAAGCTCTAGAGTGCTGTGCACATGAGGCAGCACTCTAACGGATCCATAATAAAATCCTGGCCAGCGTTTGTGGGGCAGTCTCTGATGCCATGACCTCTGTGATCAGGAAATGCAGGGGGACTAATAAAGATGGCGGGGGCTGATAACCTGGCATAGTATGTATAGGCAGGAGAAACTAAAAACCTTTGTCCGTAAGTTGCCCACTCGCATTTCAGGGGTAGTGAATAAATGGGGCCACTTTATATAACCACCTTGTATTTTATTTCTATTTCTATTAGTAAGAACAACTTCATAGACCCCAACCTGGGGGAATGCGCACAACTCTGTAAGATGCCCGACGTGGTGAAGAGGATCCTGGGCTTCATTTTCCGGCCGATAGTAAGTAGATACGAAAAAAAAACAAAAAAACAATTCTTACTGTAAGTAAATTTGTGAACTTAATTAAATTTAACACGGACAATTTCATTAAAAACAAAAATGAAAAAAACACAACATAATTATAAACACTAATTGGTCTATTCAATATGTTAATTATCATTGTCCAAACGGACTTCGATAGTTAACGTTTCTTCTCGACGAGAGCGCCAGAGGAATTCATCAAATCAGCTGTCTTCCCGAACACTTTCACTGCTCCTCTCGGAGCAGGTCACGCATGCAAGAGCTCCGACATCCGAAAGGATCCCTTTTCACGACCCAGGACTCCTTCCCATACGGAAGATGGCGAATGCTCCAGCAATCAAGCTCTGAAAATATTGTATTTATGGTGCTTGATGAATTCTGTCCCCATACTAGTGTATGGGGACAGCGGGCCATTCCGCCAGAGGAAGGTAAGCAGGAGATATCTGTGATACTAGTGTATGGGGATAGCGGGCCATTCCGCCAAAGGAATTTAAGCAGGAGATATCTGTGATACTAGTGTATGGGACAGCGGGCCACTCCGCGAGAGGAAGATAAGCAGGAGATATCTGTGATACTAGTGTATGGGGACAGCGGGTCATTCCGCCAAAGGAATTTAAGCAGGAGATATTTGTGATACTAGTGTATGGGACAGCGGGCCATTTCACCAAAGGAAGGTAAGCAGGAGATATCTGTGATACTAGTGTATGGGGACAGCGGGCCATTCCGCCAAAGGAAGGTAAGCAGGAGATATCTGTGATACTAGTGTATGGGGACAGCGGGCCATTGCGGCAGAGGAAGGCAAGCAGGAGATATATGTGATACTAGTATATGGGGACAGCGGGCCATTCCGCCAAAGGAAGGTAAGCAGGAGATATCTGTGATACTAGTGTATGGGACAGCGGGCCATTCCGCCAGAGGAAGGTAAGTAGGAGATATCTGTGTTACTAGTGTATGGGGACAGCGGGCCATTCTGCCAGAGGAAGGTAAGCAGGATATATCTGTGATACTAGTATATGGGGACAGTGGGCCATTCCGGCAGAGGACGGCAAGCAGGAGATATATGTGATACTAGTATATGGGGACAGCGGGCCATTCTGCCAAAGGAAGGTAAGTAAGAGATATCTGTGATACTAGTGTATGGGGACAGCGGGCCATTCCGCCAGAGGAAGGTAAGTAGGAGATATCTGTGTTACTAGTGTATGGGGACAGCGGGCCATTCCGCTGCTTTACCTCCTTAATGAATGGCCCAATAACTTAATTTTTACAACTTTTGTAAAAATTAAGTGATGATGAATAGGTTCCTTAGAACTCTATTCATCAATCAAATTTCTCCTTAAATAATGCGGAAACGAGCAATTCATTCCAGAGCTTGGCCCTGGTAGCTAACGTCCCGAAAACTGAAAGCAAAGTGGTCACATTAGTGATCACTTTACTTTTACAATCAGCAAGGACAGATTCCTGCGAGTGCATTTAAATACATGCATGCGGTACATCATTCCTTATTGGCAATAATCATTTTCTAATTATTGGGTCTAAAACCTGATAATAAATAAACAGGCCCCATATTGTAGCTATACTTTTATCCCACTAATTAATAAATGATTTTTCTATATGAGAATATATAACATATCTAGCAATAGCCCATAACCTGAATACTACTGTAAAGAAACAGACTGCTCCTGTCCCCCAACCCCTGTCCCTGTGTTTGGTAAGTGCGCCCAGGTGCCCTAACACTGATTAGTAACTTTCTCACTCTACAGCATAATTCCGAAAATCTGTCATTGCTCCGGCAGACACAATGGTTTACACAATGGTTACATAAGTGAATATGTTATGTTTTATTGCTTCACTTAATACTCGCTAAAATCCTAAGTGACACTTTGATAATGCCCTGACATGGGTTTCCTAGCCCCAATAGTAATCCTTAGACCTTGAGTCCATGAGAAGAAATTAGCGGTGTGTAAGCAGCAGGTACATTAAGTTGTGACCAATGGGCATTTTAACTTTTTAACCCAAAGTAATGTCCCGTATACACAATACCCACAGTAGTAGTGCCCCTACTACACATAATGCCGACAGTAGTAGTGCCCCTTATGCAGTTCCCGCAGTAGTGGTGCCCCTTATGCAGTGCTCCCAGTAGTGGCAGTGGACCTTATGCAGTGTCCATAGTGGTAGTGCCCCTTATACAGTGCCCCATATGCAGTGCCCCCTATGCAGTGCCCCATGTAGTAGTGCCCCCAGTAGTAATGCCTCCCCGTAGTAATGTTCTCTGTAGTAGTACCCCCAATAGTAATTCCCAAATAATAATGCCCCTAGCTGTAATGCCCCCTGTAGTAGTGCCCCCAATATTAATGCCTACAATAGTAATGCCCCCAATAGTAATGCCATCAATAATAATGCCCCCTGTAGTAGTGCCCACAATAGTAATGCTCCCTGTAGTAGTGATACCAATAGTAATGCCCCCAGTAGTAATGCTGCTTATACACAAAAAAACCCCAACACAATACTTACCATAAGAACCGCACCTGAATCCCCGGCCGTTCAACAGGCTGCTCCTCGGAACTATGGGAGAGACCTCATGACATCTCGCCCATAGTGCACACTTCAGGAGCTGGAAGCCGGAGCTCTGGAGTGAGCTCCAGCCTCCACCTGCCAGTGTTGTTGTGGGGAAAGATCTGGGCGCCCGCTGGTAACAGAATATCAGTGGGCGCCCAGCAAATGGAGCCTACCTGCGGCGCTGGGCTGAGGTGGGCCGGAGGAGGCGTAACTGGTTCCGTCTCCAGATATTTGGACGCTGTTGGTTAGCTACATAGCCACTGATTATAAAACTTCAGCATTCAGAGCAGATCCTGAACCATCTGTATAGTACATAGAACTCAGTGTTGCAATGTGGCATCTAATATTAACTTGAAGATAAAATATTTTTAAATTTATAGTGATGCTGATATTTTTTCCCTGTACGTAAATCTTATTTTAAATATTTCCAGTATCCGAGGATTTCCAGGTTTCTAAATTCCAGTGTTGGTGCAAGGTAAGACCCTGTGTGCTCTTCCAGATTATCTCTCATATACAATGTACACTATGTAGACAAAAGTGATTGGACACCTCTGCATTGCAGCTTGTTTAGCATGGGTCCGTGCATGGTCACATTAACTCTGAGAAGTATAAAGATGTTCATTGTGGCAGTTCTACAGAAGCAATTAATGTTTTTATCAGGATGACAATGTCACCTGCCATGTTTCCAGGGTGACGCTGGACTAGTATACAGAAAATGTGGTAACCTGGATGTACTGGACACCTCTGACTCCAGATCTTAACCCCAGTGAGAACCTCTGGGACGAATTAGAACGATGGGTGCGTTCTAGGCTGACTCGACCTTCTTCAGTGTCACAGTTGGTCACTGTACGTAAGGCGGAATGGCAAAACATACCCCCTGCTGTTATCCAGTAACTTGTGGACAGACAGTTTGCCAAGAAGGGTGTCTGCAGTAATCACTGCACGTGGTGGACCTGCAAAGTACTGACGTCAATAAAATATTGTTTATCTATGTCCTGTCAGTGTCCAATCACTTTTCTCTACATAGATATATTACCCTGGTGGATTATTCCACATAAATTCCCACCCGCTCACACTCTGTGTCCTTGGTGCAAATTTAAATAGGGGCGGGACCAAATGACTTGATTATTGCAGAATAGCGTCATTAAGCCTCGCCCCCCTACACGGGAATCCACGTTTGCTCTAGAAATTCTCCCCCATTCTGCCTACTTCACTAGGAAGTGGGCAGGAATGCAGGAGAAGTGCCTACTCTACGGGGTGTGCGGGGAGTTACCCGAAAAATCGTGAGCCTCCCACGACTTCCGGGAGAGTAGGCATGTATGATACAGAGGGAGTGATAAATCTATGGATACAGCTATGGAAGAAATTGCAGAGCAGCGGTGGAAGGAGGCCCCCAGTATGATTAAGATTGGGGGCGTGACGTATGACAAGGCCCCCAAATTTACGTGCGACCCTCGCAAATGTTGGGTGGTATGAGGAATTGTCTACTGACCATTGTGGTTGGGGCTTACACAGTAAAAGAATTGGAGAATACATGGTGTAAACATGCGGATATTTTTAAGACCAGTCTAAAATGCATGTAGTCAGGAAGCCGGCGGGCAAAATGCCGACCGCCGGCTTCCCGACTGTCATATCCCGCCAAGGGACTAATGATAGGTGTCAAAATCCTGCCGCCTATCATTATCCCTACGTTGGGATCCTGACGCCTGGCACACCGAACGAAGGTAAGCCGGGCGCAGGGTGCGGACAGCCGCAGGGAGGGGGTTATGTTAGGGACTCCTGGGGGGGATTTAGGATTAGACACCCCCCTGGGAGGGTTAGGGTCAGGCTAGGGGAAGGTTGGTTTAGGGTTAGGCAACCCCAGGGGTAGGTTAGGGCTAGTCACCCCCCCGGGAGGGTTAGGTTTAGGGAGCGGGGAGGGGGGGTAGGTTTAGGCACTTACAGGGGGAGAATTAAAAAGCAATGGGAAAAAAGATCTAAGGCGATACAGATAAAATTATACTTAAATCGTGGAGGTCGTTGATATGGAGGTTTTTACTTTTCTAGAGATGATCCACTCTGTGGAATACAATTTGAAATTTAAACACAAACATAAAAGACCATATGTGAAGTAATGTCAAAACGTAAAACCACAACAAAATGAAATAGTCCTTTTGTGTTTCTGAAGAAGAAAAGGGTGATATCCGTTTTTTTCCAAAAGTTTATGTCAATCAAACAAATCAGGATAGATCCTCACCACCACAAATCATAGAGATGGGCGTACCATAAACTCACTTAATATGTGAATGGGAAATATACATAAAGGTATCTTTCAAAATACTTCACCGTGTGTCAAACGAAAGATTGAAGGATAAGCGTACCCAAACTCACGTAATAAGAAGTTGGGATCAGCATATAAAGGTATCTTTTCCACAAAAAATGAAAAAACCATAGGTAAAGAAGACTTTTGATGAAAAATATAAAGATCCAAGGAGGATCGAAACGGCGTTGGTGGAGAGATTTGTAGGCATTCTATGGATTATAAGAGAGACTTGGATTGATATTTTTGAGGTATATAGTAGATCCATTACGGGTTTCAGTCCGGACCTTTTACCTGTAAGAGGAGATACTACTGTTAATACTTCTAATTTTCATCTTTACTTGTTCAAGGATTTTTTATTTTATTTTACATGTTTTTAATATTTGTATTTTTAATAAACCATTTTTGAAGTGATACCTCATCCTCTATTTTAAATCAAAAGTCTTCTTTACCTATGGTTTTTTAGTTTTTTGTGGAAAAGATACCTTTATATGCTGATCCCAACTTCTTATTACGTGAGTTGGGGTACGCTTATGCTTCAATCTTTCGTTTGACACACGGTGAAGTATTTTGAAAGATACCTTTATGTATATTTCTCATTCACGTATTAAGTGAGTTTATGGTACGCCCATCTCTAAGATTTGTGGTGGTGAGGATCTATCCTGATTTGTTTGATTGACATTTACTTTTGGAAAAAAACGGATATCACCCTTTTTTTCTTCAGAAACACAAAAGGACTATTTCATTTTGTTGTAGTTTTACGTTTTGATATTACTTCACATAATGGTCTTTTATGTTTGTGTTTAAATTTCATATTGTATTCCACGGAGTGGATCATCTCTAGAAAAGGAAAAACCTCCATATCAACGACCTCCACGATTTAAGTATAATTTTATCTGTATCGCCTTAGATCTTTTTTTCCCATTGCTTTTTAATTCTGTATGTTTTACTTGTCTGGGCAGGTATAGGGATTGAGATTGGGCCGACACAGTTACCGTGCGCCAGAGTTCTACCTTTTTATCAATTTTGTGATAACTATACAGGGGGAGGTTAGGCATTAGGGGGGGTTAGGCACCCCTAAAGAAGGCTTAGGGGGGGAGAGGGTGAGAAATAGTACAAATACTTACTCTTCTAGTGCCCTTTCTATAGTACAAATATTTACCCTTCTAGGGATCTTCTAGTGCCGGTCTTCAGGCATCGGGATTTGAACTCATACCGATTCTGTCTAAAATATACAATAAAAACATAGAGCCTGATTCATTAAGGATCGCTTTTGCGATTCCAGCTTCATAATTGCGCGCAGGTCTGCTGTGAAAATATGCTAATGATTGCAGTCACAATGCCTTCGCGCTGCCTGCATAGAGACGTCCACTGCCTCCTATTACTGCTATCTTACATCCGTAATACCTTGCAAGCCTCCATAAAAATGGGTAATATCGAGTACCATCGGCCATGCAGAATTACAGCAGCCCTGACCCTACTTAGACATTGCTAACCTCATTGCACGCAGTAAGTACTCAAGCTGCTTATGCCATCGCACTGGCTAATTTATGCACGCCCATGCAACGGCGTTCAAATGGTCAGGCATGCCAGCGTTTTTTTTCTGACCACCTCTCGTCACTACCCCCAAACGCTCACTGCCTGTCAGTCACTATGTGATCGCTCTCCGTGCTCTGGGTGATCGCATTGTGATCACAGTGGTGTCTTTGCACACTGCGATTCATGCGCAGTACGCAACAATCGGCAGTCTTTGTACGCTTTAGCAGTTGCGATCCTTAATGAATCGGGCTCACAGAGAGAGCAGACTCGGTGGATCTGTAGGTTTTCTTCCATCAAAGTTTCTGTGATTTTGTGTTTTCTCTGTTATGTTTTGCTGTTATTGTCTGTATTGATCTCTCTCATTCCTCCATCTAGATCTGTGAAGCATCTCTGGGAGGAGCAGATAGCCGTGCAGGTAGTATACATTGCGTATATATTAATAATAATTTCTTCTTCAGTGTCCATAGGGATCCACAGGGATACCATGGGGGGTGTGTGGTTGGAGAGATCCACGCACCAAACAGTTAAAGCTTTAGCTCCCAGGATGCCCCGGTCTTCCTCCACTTATACCCCGCCCCCAGCCACAGGCAGACAGTTTTTCATTTGGTGCCAGCAGGACCGGTCGCACCTTTAGACAGGGGGACTGCTTAGGCAGCCCCAAGATTTTTTTATGAGGTTTTTTTGTTGTTTATCTGAGCAAGCAGCAAGGCGTCCTAATGGGTGAGTGGTCTGATGATCACGGTGGGCGCCAGCGGGGCTCTGATTGCAACTCCACTAGGGACCCAGGGCTGCAGCCAGACAGACGAAGAAGAACAGGTAAGGCATGTTGTGCAGTCCTTACCTCCGGCGGTGGAGATCTGCCAGAGGACGCTGCAGTGGGGTGACTGCTTCATCCGCTCCCCCACTAGACCAAAGGTGCAGTTAAAAGCTGGCATCGGGGACCATGAAGAGGCCAGCGGCACCTGGCGGTTGGTGTAGCAGCGGGGAGGTAGGCTCTCCCCCGGCATCCTCTCCCCCAGCCCAGAGCACGATCTCTCACTTTGAGATTTCCCGCTTCTGAGCTGTTCCTCCTCCTCACCCTCTTCCCTATAGGCAGGGCCGGATTAAGGTCTGTGGGGGCCCCTGGGCAACAAACATGTGGGGGCCCCCATTACGTGCCCTTTATGCAGTGCACCCAGTAGTAGTGCCCCCAGGAGTGTTGCCCCTTATGCAGTGCCCCCTATGCAATGCCCCCTGTAGTTATACCCACAGTAGTAGTGTTCCCAGTAGTAATACCCCTGTAGTTGTGCCCCCAGTAGTCATGCCCCCTGTATGTGACCAATAGTATTGCCCTCAGTAGTAATACCCCTGTAGTTGTGCCCCCTGTGGTAGTAGCACCAGTAGTAATGCCCCCTGTGGTAGTGGCACCAGTAGTAATGCCCCCCCGAGTAATGTCCCCTGTAGTAATGTCCCCCCCGAGTAATGTCCCCTGTAGTAATGTCCCCCTCGAGTATTGCCCCCAGTAGTAATGCCCCCCGAGTATTGCCCCCAGTAGCAATCCCCCCCCGAGTAATGCCCACAGTAGTAATGTCCCCCCCCGAGTAATGTCCCCTGTAGTAATGCCCCCAGTAGTCCCCCCCCGAGTAATGTCCCCCACAGCAGTGGAAAAGTCGCTTGCGCTAAAAAGAGAAAAAAATTAAATCATACTTACCTTAAGCCCCGCTCCCGCTGCCTTCTGATCCGCTCGGCTGGCGCTGCTCCTCTGCACTATGAGAGAGACGCATGACGTCTCTCCCATAGTTCACTGCCTGAGCCGGAAGCCGGAGCTCACGTGTGAGCTCTAGTCACCGGCTCTGGCTGCCGCTGCGGGGAGGGAGCCGGGTGCCGGCTGGTTACAATCTCAGCGGGCGTTTGGTGTCTCCGTGCGGCACCGGGGTTAGGTGTCCGGAGGAGGCGGAACTGGTTCCGTCTCCTCTAGTTCACTTTAACCCCGATGGCTGGGTGTGGGGGCCATTCAGGTGTGGGGGCCCAGGGACGATCGCCCCTGTTGCCCCCCCTTTAATCCGGCCCTGCCTATAGGAGACACTCAGCAGCCATTAATTCTGAAGCTACAGGTCTCAGGAGATTTGGGTCCAGTCTTCCTGTATAACTCTGCCAGCCCTTTGAGGCTTGAGTAGTTGATTTAGTGCCCATTATAAGTAGATTTATTTATGTGCATTATACTGTCTTAAAACGTTCCGTCAGTTATATCTATCCCTGCTGCTCTTATTTAAACCCTCAACTACCAGGCGTGTAGGGGTTCATTATTACTTCACATTTACTTGTATTTGTGAAAGGTGTCACTCTGCATTACTAGTCATACACTGATTATGTGCTGCTAGCTGGTTATTACTATGTCTTCTAAGGGTAAAAGGGAGCCTGAGGCCCCTGTGCTGGTTACTTGCAGATCCTATTCAGCGGGCTTGTCCCCTTAGGATTTCATGCAGAATGGTCTGTGTGTTATTTGTTATGTACCACCTCCTCAGTCCACCGTACCAGCCCCTGTCCAGGAGCCACCTTTGGTGTCCTCCTTATCATAGGTTATGACGCAGCTAGTGGACCTCTTATAAGCCCTCATGCTGCCTTCCACCATGGGGTACCCACAGCTATCACAGCCTACTATGTCAGTAACCCCTATGCATCCTCCTTGGATGGATGTTTATGTCCACTCAGTGCAGAATATGGCTCAATCGTCTGCCGCCTATCAGCAAAAGGCGGACAGACAGCCACTAAAACACTTAGGCGGACTGTATCATCCTCTCAGTCCACCCCGCTTTCGGATTCTAATGCATCATCTGTGGAGGCAAATGATGCACAGGGTTCTCTCTCCGGGTCTCCCTCGGGCAAGGAGAACCGTCATTCAACAGTGGATGTCCCTCCTTTAGTGAGGGCGGTTATATCGATCCTGAATGTAGAGGATGATGAGCCGGCCCCTAAGCCAAAAACCCAGATGTTTAAACGTCAAAAGGTGGTTAAGGCTGCATTCCCTCTATCAGAACAGCAAACTGAGCTCATGGGGGAAGCTTGGGGTACTCCTGGCAATGGTTCCAGGTCCCAAAAAGACTAGTGTCTTTTTACCCTCTCCCTAATAGTGAGTGTGCTAAGTCAGAAATCCCTCCTACTGTTGATTCGCATGTGGCACGCTTTGTCAGAAGTTCTACTCTGCTTTTACTTGTCTCAAGTCAGTCTGCTTGCTTTCTGGCGCTATCAGCAGGCCAGCTACAGTATGGCCATGGCCTGTGTGGCTAAGGCTATCGAAGGATGGGCAGAGGCACTGGAAGAGAGCCTGCCATAAGACCCTACCAGGGTAAAACTGACCTACATCTTCCATATTTAGGAAGAAGCTGTCCCTAAGCCTAGGCTGTCCTCTTCTCTGTTCTTTAGCCCTCATGGTAAGGCAAGTGAGCAGTCCTTTTCCAGGCAGTCTAGTTCTCACAAGACTACTAAGCCGTGATCCAAGCAGTCTTGGTTGGCCAGACGTCCAGGTTCCAAGTTTGACGACAAACTCTCCGTCTGATCTTGGCATTAAGCAACAACAGATGCTTGGGTCCGAGAAGTGATCTCTCAGGAGTACGCCCTCACCTTCCTCAGGTGTCCTCCCCAGCTATTTTTTTTGCACATGTCCCCCATCAGACCCTATCAAGGCCCTGGCCCTCCAGGAAGCTATTCACTCCCTGCTGCGTTCATGTGTGAAAATACCGGTTCCTTCGGCTCAACGAGGAACTAGGTTTTTATTCCACTCTCTTTTTGATTCAGAAGCCGAATGCGTCTCACCAGCCTATTCTAAATCTCCATCCCCTCAACAGATTTATCCGAGTACCCAAGTTCCACATGGAAAATGTGTGATAAATTGTCCTGGCATTGGAGCCTGGGGATTTCATGGTTTCTTTGGACATTCAGGATGCATATCTGCATGTACCTATTACTCCAACCCACCAGCAGTTCCTACAGTTTGATGTTCTGCAGCAACATTACCAGTTTCGGGTGCTGCCCTTTGGTCTGACAACAGCCCCTCAGTTATTTACCATAATAATGGAAGTTATGGTGGCCCACCTCAGGTGCCATGGAATCAGAATCCTGCCATACCTAGATGACCACTTAATCTTGGCACATTCACCAGTTGTGTTACAACGACATCTCCAGCTGACCGTTGACTGCCTGCAAACACACGGCTGGCTCATCAATTGGATAAAGTCCTACCTATCTCCGACATAGCGGATTGTACATCTTTGGGCACTCCTGGATTCTCGAATACAGAGGATTGTTCTGCCAGCGGACAAACTTATTATACTACACTTGCGCAACTTGCTCTACAATCAGGGGGTATCCATTTACTTAGCAATGCAGGTCCTGGGGTCCATGGTATCTCCTTTGATATGGTAGAATACGCCCAGTTCCAGGCCCCTTCAACAATTGATTCTCTCCCGGTGGAACGGGCAGTATCATCTGATCTGCTCCCAGATGATCCTCATCTCTCCGGAGGTTCGGTTTTCCCTCTCATGGTGGCTACAGACGTCCAATCCGGACAAGAGTCGCCCCTTCTAGATTCCAAATTGGGGACTTCTCACTACAGATGCCAGCCTTCGCGGATGGGATGTGGTAATCGGTCATCATACCTTTCAGGGATGGTGGACAACCGAGGAAAGTCGCCTGCCCATAAACATTCTGGAGGGGCAAACAGTGTACAGAGCGCTCTCTCTGGCACAAGATCTGCTTCGGGACAGGCCGGTCTAAATTCAGCATAAAACCTGACTGTGGTAGCCTACCTCAACCATCAGGAAAGCACGCAAAGTCGGGCAGCCATGCGGGAAGAAGCACACATTCTGGTCTGGGCCGAATGTCATCTCCCGGCAATCTCAACAGTGTTCATCCCCAGAGTGCTCAACTGGGAAGCGGACTGTCATCAGGACATACACGCCAGAGAGTGGGCTCTAAATCTGGATGGCTTTCAACTCCTGGTGGACAATGGGGCCTGCCAGACATAGACCTGATGGCTTCACGTCACAACCACAAGGTCCTCAGGTATGGGTCCAGGACCAGAGATCCCTCAGCTGCCTTCGTGGACGCTCTGGCAGTGAGGTGGGACTTAAATCTTGCATACCTCTTTCCTCCAATCTCTCTCCTCCTGAGAGTTCTCCGAAAGTTCAAGCAAGAAGTCGGGATGGTGATACTAATAGCCCCAGCCTTGCCCAGGCGACATTGGTTCATCGACCTACGAAGTCTCTCCATAGACACTCCATTCCCACTGCCTCTATGGCAGGATCTACTAGCAGAGTCCTTGCCTGTACCCATACCTACCTCATCTGTCTTTCACGGCATGACTCTTGAGAGACCCCTTTAAGAGCCCAGGGGAACCATATACTTTTTAGGGTCTCCCGGGGGCTTGCCTTTCTCCAGGCTGGGTTAGACCTCGACCTCCATCTGGCCTTCCTTAGAGTTCAAGTTTCTGCTCTGTCAATCTGGTTCCAGTGAAGGATCACTCCCCTGTCTAATGTTAGAACATTCTTTCAAGGTGCTCTCCGCCTTCAACCTCCTTTTTGTCCATCCGGTGGCTCCGTGGGATTTGTCCTTGGTTCCCCGGGCTGTACAGGCTCCTCCGTTTGAACCTCTGGACTCAGTAGACCTCAAATGGCTGACAGTGAAGACGCTTTTTCTCTTCGCTATCTCCTCTGTGAGCAGGGTATATAATTTGACAACGCTCTCCTGTCACTCCCCATTCTTGATCTTTCATCCAGACAGAGCTGTCTTCTGTACCAGGGCTGGTAACCTCCCTAAAGTGGTATCCCGATTCCATTTGTATTAATAGATTGTGGTTCAGGCCTTCCAGTCCTCGGATATTTCTGCAAGTGAAACCTCCTTGGATGTGGTTCGTGCTTTTCGGATCTATGTGGATCGTACTATTTCCTTTAGGAAATCAGATTCTGTATTGTATGGCAAATTTGTATTGTATGGCCTTCATAAGCGAGGCTGGCCAGCTAACAAACAGACTCTGGCTCGATGGCTCCGAATGACACTCTCTAAGGCCTACATGCAAGCTAATCTTCCTGTTCCAAACAGGGTTACAGCACATTCTACTCGGTATGTGGGACCCTCGTGGGCGGTTCGATGTGGCGCTTCTGCTGAACAATTGTGCAAGGCAGCCACGTGGTCTTCCGTCCACACCTTTCTCAGGTTCTACACCTTCTCCTTTCTGCTCAAGAGCGTCCCTGGCCTTAGGGGAAACTGCTATGGGACATCCCCATGGTATCCCTGTGGATCACCTATGGACCCTGAAGAAGAAATTTAGTTATGGTAGACTTATCTTTGTTAACTATATTTCTTCAAATATACAAATAGTTGATACCAGCGCTATATATAGTTGTTGTATATAAAAACTCAGATACGGATGTGTAGTCAATTAATATCACATTTAATACATTACAATATAATAAAATTTGTTATATGGAAAATAATAAAATGCACAAAATAAGTGCTGTATTAAAAATAGTTGTAGTCATATGTAATCGCTATTAGGGGAGGCTGGTTAATCCATATTCGATAAAGACACTAGCTGTGGGACAATTGTTGGTTCCGTGTAATTAGGTACAGCAAATATTTACCAGGTGGCGTATCCTTAATCTCAGTCCAAAGAAATTATCATGTGTCCAAATCCTTTTGGTATTATCACAGAGTATAGACTGGATGGGATCCACTTGTAGCTGTTATCCTGTGGAGTTGATGCAAATGTCCCAAAAGCAGGAAAATGTGTCAAAGTGTCCAAGATGAATGGATATAGATGGTGGAGAGGCTTAACGCGATTCGTTGGTAAATCGATATCCAGCTTCTTCAGAAGTATACCTATTTCTTCAAAGTCCTTAGGATCCACAGGACGCCCACAAGGGTTCATTAGGGCCTTACAGAGTACGCAAACAGAAACAGTATGAACAAAACAAGAAAAAAATAATTACAGTACAGAACATTTGGTGCCATTGTTGGGCATGGGGAAGAGATGATTGTATAAGTGAGAAAAGGAGAAGCACATGAGGGAAGAGGGTCCTGCTCGTTAGAGCTTACAATCTAAAGGGGAGTGGGAGACAGATGGGGGTGACACAGAGGGGAGAGACAGTGAGTAAGGAGCATGGAAGGTAGGTTAGGATAAGAGCTGGAAAGCTTTGATAAAGGAGTGGGTCTTGAGAGCCTGTTTTAAACTTTGTAGAGATGTGGAGTCTGATAGGGAAAGGGAGAGCAAGAGAGTTCCAGTGGTAGGGAGCAGCACGGGCAAAATCTTGCAGGAGGGAGTGGGATGAAGTAATTAGTTGGTGAGCATTAATTTGTGGAGCGAAGTGGATGGGCGGGAGGGGATACAGTCAATATCCCGGCAATTAGAATACCGGCGCCGTAATCCAGACACCTGTCAGAATCCTGTTAGGAGGAGAGTTAGGGGTTAGGGATAGACACTAGGGGGAGGTTTAGGGTGCAGGGAGAGGGAGGTTAGGTTTAGGCACTAGGAGGGATGTTAAGTTTAGGCATAGGGGAGGGAGGGTTAGGGGAAGCGTTAGGATACCGACTGACAGGTGTCGGTATCCTAACCCTGTCGGGAGGACCACCGGCATCCCGTACCCAACCCGGGCAGGAGTGTGCACGGAGATAAGGTCAGAGATGTAAATAGGAGAGGATTGGATATATATCTGGTAAACATGGTATATGTGGCAAGTGTGTTCATATTTAATTAATATATGTAATTCTAATTTCAAATAATTTCTCAGTAATGTCTCTTTAATGACACTGTTAAATTTTATTCACATATTAAATACCTATAATTCATGTACCCCAGTCTGTTCTCGGAGGTCTGTCTGTGATTGTCAGCTCTTATGATAAGTCTTTTCTTTTAGGAATACCAGACAGAATTCCTCACTGAGTGGAGAAAGCTGAATCTATATGTGGTCCTATGTCCCATGTTGGGCCCGGCCTTCAACATCGGTTATCCGGGGAGACTTTACGGTATTTCTATAAGTCACAGTGTTTCGTCACTAATTTATATATATTATTATACAGGGTGTAACTGGAGATTTATGGGCCCCACAGCAACATTTATTACGAGCCCTTTTGTACATTTTGTCCGCTGGAAATGGTGTGGCTTAGGTTTAATAGAAAACCATTCTCAGCTGTCGGGTCCTTGTAGCTGCACCCCCTCTCACTACAGTAGGACCACCTTAGGTCCTCCGATGGGGTCCTGCAGTGTATAATGACAGTGGCACATGCAACACTCACTAATTATTAGCAGCCAATACAGCAACATGAGATATAGAATGTGCATAATGTAATGATAATGATATAACTGGTTTACTTCATATAAGATATAAGAAGTTCTTATTGCAGAATAAAAGGGAGATCTCAGCATGTGCGCTATGGTACATAAGGATATATTTATTTCAGTACAGAGAAAAAATATATATTCAATGTTCATGACAAAAGAATTATCAGACTCAATTGTCTAACTTACTTCCATATGGCCAGTATACCCATAGAGCTTTGTATGCCACCAATCTAATGTGCCCCATATGGCCAGTATACCCATAGAGCTTTGTATGCCACCAATCTAATGTGCCCCATATGGCCAGTATACCCATAGAGCTTTGTATGTCACCAACCTAATGTGCCTCTTATGGCCAGTATACCCATAGAGCTTTGTATGCCACCAACCTAATGTGCCCCTTGTGGCCAGTATACTCATAGAGCTTTGTATGTCACCAACCTAATGTGCCCCATATGGCCAGTATACCCATAGAGCTTTGTATGCCAACAGCCTAATGTGCCCCTTATGGCCAGTATACCCATAGAGCTTTGTATTCCATCAACCTAATGTGCCCTGTGTGGCCACTATACCGATATAGATCTTTGTATGCCACCAACCTAATGTGCCCCGTATGGCCAGTATACCCATTGAGCTTTGTATACCACCAACCTAATGTGCCCCTTATGGCCAGTATACGCATAGAGCTTTGTATTCACCAACATAATGTGCCCTGTATAGCCACTATACCGATATAGATCTTTGTATGTTACCAACCTAATGTGCCTCTAATGGCCAGTATACCCATAGAGCTTTGTATTCCAGCAACCTAATGTGCCCTGTATGGCCATTATACCGATATATATCTTTGTATGCCACCAACCTAATGTGTCCCGTATAGCCAGTATACCCATAGAGCTTTGTATGCCACCAACCTAATGTGCCTCTAATGGCCAGTATACCCATAGAGCATTGTATTCCATCAATCTAATGTGCCCCGTATGGTCAGTATACCCATAGGCAACCAGCCAAATATGCCCCATATAGTCATACTCACAGAGCTTCATATACCAGAAGTATATGGCAGTGGTTCCCAAACTCTGCCATTACAGTCCAGGTTTTAAAGAATATCCATACTTGAGCACAGATGACTTAATTAGTACCTCAGTCAATTCGATTTAACCATCTGGATTTCGGTATGGCTATCCATAAAACCTGGACTGTAAATGTCGGAGTTTGTGAAACTTTGGTATATGGAATAGTTTTAAGCACCATAATTATGGGGATCAAATCCAAGACACAAATACAGTATACCACAAGCCACAGACACTGATCAAAGATCCATTCTCATTTATGATTTATACTACAAAACGTTACGTATAGAAGCACACATCAAAATACACTGAGCAGGGCTGTAACTAAGGTAGTGTGGCTTGTGCCATGGCACAGGGCACCACAGGTCAGAGGGCACTGTTTGGGCCTGTCAAATTTCTGTTTATTATCATTCTTGCTTGTAGCTTCCTCTTATTTCATCCCCAGCATCTCCTGGCCTCTTCTATCACTTCCCTGGCCCTTCCCCATGAAGCCATGGCCCTTTTTTGGGTTCATTATGTCCCTATTTGAAAAATGTGGGGGCGCCAATGCTCTTTCTGGTACAGGGCACCAAAAAGTCTAGTTACGGCTCTGGCACTGAGTGATTGGTCTGTAATGAGCAGGTGTTTGGGGACAGTACATATACAGAGCATTGGTCTTATACAAAGGAGAAGTGCTCAGTAATACTGTAACCTCATTTTGTACACAATGGCAATTAGTGTGCAACAGTGACAAAATAAGACGTATGATGTGAAGCTCACAGGGGATACAGTTAATATCCTAGCAAAGAGGATGCCGGTGCTTAAAATACCAGTGCCGGCATGCCGACACCGGTCAAGGTCCTGGTGCTGGAATCCCGACCACCGGCATTCTGAAGGTGAGTAGCGGGGTTAGGGGGAGGGTTAGGGGTTAAGGTTAGGCACTTGGGGGAGGATTAGGGTTAGGCACATGATGTCACAAAAGCCTTCCTAAATGATTTATTATTATTATTAACATGTATGTAAATAGCACCAGCATAGTCCACAGCGCTGTTCAATTATGAAGCAATACAGCTATAAGTTTGGGTTTGGGTATTAGACAAAGCGATAAGAGGGCGCCACTTAGAAGCTTACATAAGTCACCAATCTCTCTTATGTCTCTCAGCTCCCATTGCCTGCACAATGCTGTACAATGTATTAAATTATCCGGCTGGAGTCGTTCCTGTTGGTTCCGTCACTGCGGAGGACGAGAAAGAGCTAAAAAATTACAAAGGTTACTGTAATGATCCCTGGGACAAACTGTATAAGAAGGTAATTATTATAGTGGTTTTTAAGATATAGGTGAGGTTTATTTGTGCTATCTCTCATAGGTCTCTATTTATTATCATTATTTTCACACCCTTTTCACATTATTTTAGTTTCACCCAAAGTTACTAAAGGGCAATTGGAGTAGAATTAGTAAAATTCCCTGTGATATTTCCTGAATTCGCAATACGAATTCAGTCGGTAATATCACACTACAATCTGCATTCAAAATGCGGATTGTATTAAATAGAGCCCATAATATTATTGTTATAAAGTGTCTAATCTCCAGGGTTGTGTTTATTTATATATATGAGTACAAAGGGCCTGATTCAGAGCCGCTCGTAAGCGGCAGTACGCTCGTTCCGAGCGATGTTCGCCCATCTGCGCATGCGTACGGTTTTTAATACGCATGCGCAAACCAGTCAGTGCGGCCGAAAATCGTTTGTTCGCTATATAGCGAAGGCCTGCTATTTTGATTGACAGAATGAGGCGTATGTGGGTGGTAACAGGGGAAGGTGCTTGAAAACGGGGAGTGGAGATCAGAACGCAGGCGTGCTTAAAGGTCAAAGCGGGCGTTTTATGGGTGTGCATAATTTAAACTGCAGCGTCATTGACCACGTCACTGGGTTATTTTATAGCCAGAACTTCTCGCAAAATTGTGGTAGGAAAAACCAACCACAAGAATAGCGAGCAGTTCATATGCTGTTCGATGTAACTTTTGTCCAGGAATGATGATGTTCGTCCATGTAAGATGACGTTTTGCCTCTTTCTGAGTTCCGTTTTTTTGGAGGGAAAAATCCGAACTCCACGTGCAAACTCGAACCTATCCGAGCCTGCACATCCCTACTATAAACATATATTATTAGTTGTTATTTCATTAGAGAAACCTATATCGCTACTCTTTATTACTCTGTTATCTGTAGAGGGTTACTAGTCGTTGACTGATCCTCTTCAGGGACAGCAGCAAGTGACAGCCATAGGTAGACTGAGCAATGAGGATTCTTATAGCAAAGCAATTATTTTCATCTGTATCGTGTGTAATATAACTATGAATGTTCAGCTATAATAAACATATTTACGTTTGTTAAACACATATTCACTCCATTGTATTTGAAATCTTTCTGACATTGCAACGTTCTTTGTGTGGAAATATTCCAGCACAGAGTCTGTATTTGGATCCTGGATGCTGGAAACAATCAGATTCTTGTTTACTCTCTGTAGAATATACTAACATAATAATAATACTAATAATAATAATAATAATAATAATAAATAATAATAATAATAATAATAATAAATAATAATGAAAGCTTACAGAAATACACCATGTGGATACCATGTGACAAGTTTTGAAATCAGACAGAAATTTTGGGAATCACATATTTAATATAAGTGAAGATTGACAGCTGATTTGGGTTCATTGCTTAAGGGCTGTGACCAGCCACCAGAGGGGCAGAAGGAAAGAACAATAACTGCTTGGTCACCTCACCTGAGTGATCCTTCCGGCACAGTAAAAGGGACAGGGGCTGATATTAGTCACACAGGTAAGACTGATATCATACAGTCACTATACACAGGTAAGACTGATATCATACAGTCACTATACACAGGTAAGACTGATATCATGCAGTCACTATACACAGGTAATAGAAACAAGTGGAAAGCAGCATTGATAATGAAAATGTACACAATTTAATATACATACAAAATACACTAACGGCACCTAATATTTTGGACATTGACACCTACCCTGCATTGGAATACCAAATTGGATTTGGGACCTTATCCATTGTTTCCAGCACTGACTGTTAAGAGGCAGCATCCCTTGCGTTGGATTTTCGCTGACTGTGATGCCATCGCTAATTTCAGGTTCCTCAATCATCTTGGTCTAAGCTGGTAAAACTATCGCTATATCATTGGATTGCTTTTACAAACTTCATCCTACCCTCTCCTTGAATGACATTTCATCGGTGTCCATTCCAATTTAATTGCATCAGTATTTAGTGCCCACAGGGTTCATTTATTTGCATGAGATTCAATATCATGTGTTTTATTTCTCCATGTCACATGTGACCTTTTGATGCTCCATATGTTTCAATTTATCTGTGGTTTTTATATTGTATTTTATTGCATTCAGTGTATGTATATTAAATTGTGTACATTTTCATTATCAGCACTGCTTTCCACTTGATTCTATTACTCTATAGGAGGCTGACTACCTCCCTCCAGCAGCTGCTAGGAAAACTGACACATGACAGCGCCCTCTATACTATAATATCTTTATAGACATTTCTCTACTATACACAGGTAAGGCTGATATCATACAGTCACTATATACAGGTAACACTGATATCATACAGTCATTATACGCAGGTAATACTGATATCATACAGTCACTCTACACAGGTAACACCGATATCATACAGTCACTATACACCGGTAACACCGATATCATACAGTCACTATACACAGGTAAGACTGATATCATACAGTCAGTATACACAGGTAAGACTGATATCATACAGTCACTATACACAGGTAAGACTGATATCATACAGTCATTATACACAGGTAAAACTGATATCATACAGTTATTATACACAGGTAACACTGATATCATACAGTCACTATACACAGGTAATACTGATATCATACAGTCACTCTACACAGGTAACACCGATATCATACAGTCACTATACACCGGTAACACTGATATCATACAGTCATTATACACAGGTAACACTGATATCATACAGTCACTATACACAGGTAATACTGATATCATACAGTCACTCTACACAGGTAACACCGATATCATACAGTCACTATACACCGGTAACACTGATATCATACAGTCACTATACACAGGTAACACTGATATACAGTCACTATACACCGGTAACACTGATATCATACAGTCATTATACACAGGTGACACTGATATCATACAGTCACTATACACAGGTAACTGACATCATACAGTTATTATACACAGGTAACCGATATCATACAGCACTATACACAGGTAACACCGATATCATACAGTCACTATACACAGGTAACACTGATATCATACAGTCATTATACACAGGTAACACCGATATCATACAGTCACTATACACAGGTAACACCGATATCATACAGTCACTATACACTGGTAACACTGATATCATACAGTCACTATACACAGGTAAGACTGATATCATACAGTCACTATACACAGGTAACACTGATACCATACAGTCATTATACACAGATAACACTGATATCATACAGTCACTATACACAGGTAATATTGATATCATACAGTCACTATACAAAGGTAACACCGATATCATACAGTCACTATTCACCGGTAACACCGATATCATACAGTCATTATACACAGGTGACACTGATATCATACAGTCACTATACACAGGTAACTGACATCATACAGTTATTATACACAGGTAACCGATATCATACAGCACTATACACAGGTAACACCGATATCATACAGTCACTATACACAGGTAACACTGATATCATACAGTCATTATACACAGGTAACACTGATATCAGTCACTATACACAGGTAATACTGATATCATACAGTCACACTACACAGGTAACACCGATATCATACAGTCACTATACACTGGTAACACTGATATCATACAGTCACTATAAACAGGTAAGATTGATATCATACAGTCACTATACACAGGTAACACTGATACCATACAGTCATTATACACAGATAACACTGATATCATACAGTCACTATACACAGGTAATATTGATATCATACAGTTACTATACACAGGTAACACCGATATCATACAGTTACTATACACCGGTAACAATGATATCATACAGTCATTATACACAGGTGACACTGATATCATACAGTCACTATACACAGGTAACTGACATCATACAGTTATTTTACACAGGTAACTGATATCATACAGCACTATACACAGGTAACACTGATATCATACAGTCATTATACAAAGGTAACTGATATACAGTCCTTATACACAGGTAACTGATATCATACAGTCATTATGCACAGGTAACTGAAATCATAAAGTCATTATGCACAGGTAACACTGATATCATACAGTCACTATACACAGGTAACTGACATCATACAGTTATTATACACAGGTAACCGATATCATACAGCACTATACACAGGTAACACTGATATCATACAGTCACTATACACAGATAACTGATATCATACAGTCATTATACACAGGTAAGACTAATATCATAGTCATTATACACAGGTAACACTGATATCATACAGTAACTATACACAGGTAAGACTGATATAATACAATCATAACACACAGGTAAGACTGCTATCATACAGTCATTATACACAGGTAAGACTGATATCATACAATTGTAAGACTGATATCATACAGCCAATATACACTGATCACTATACACTGTTTATGCTGATTTCATACAACTGATATACACTGATCACTACTATGCACAATTAACACACAAGTCACACTGATATCGCACAATGAAATACCTTCAATGTAGAGCCTAACTATGTATTTGAGGGACAGAGATGATTTTATAACATTGTATATTCTGTCTGAGCAACTTACTGTAGGGCCCCATTGGTTCATAGTCTGACAGTTTTCTAATCATAATATGAGTTTTCTAAATATTAACACAAGCTTTAGGGCTTATGTATAAAGTAATTATAAGATATCTTTCCTGCAAGAATGCCTCCATAGACACAAAGCATTATATACCATCTGAAGATTGTGTAAATCAGTGAGTTCAAACTTGGTACATAGGGGTCAGACTGTAATCCTCATTGATTATAAAGGGGACTGCGATCTCCACTGATCCTGCATTAGGCTATTCCAGGCCTCCCATTGAAAATAGTCACACAGGATACAATGACTGCAGTGCAGACAGGAAGAAAGTTTTTTTCCCTGTCACCACCGACAGCCATACTGCCCAGCTCACTCATCTCCCGGGCCGCACAAAGCTGAGCACATCGTAACCCCCACACCCCCCCTCTCGGCTGGTCGACCCAAGCCCCGCCCACCACTGCCGGTCGAAGCTCCGCCCCTATGTGCCTTAAGCTCCGCCTCCTGGGCTGTCCTACTGCAAAGCTGTGACTCACCAGACCAATTGCCTAGTTCAGGATGGAAGGCACTGCAGCCCAGCATGTCACTTCAGGTTAACAGGTCAGTGTAAAGTTTGGCCTCTGTGTATTATTTATGTATGTTTTGTGTGGAT